>OY754340.1:57437478-58637478 GCA_963573305.1 Pyrrhosoma nymphula | reverse complement strand
ACGTCACCGATAATGAAGTTTCCGCAGATTTGGTTTAAAAAGATTCTCATACCCGCCTTTCATCAAACTTCTCTCCACTTCCTTTTACGTTCTTGAGAAAGCTCCCGCGAGTTAGAGAATATGGTTGGTAGCCAATTCTGGTAGCTTACTGGAAGCAACCGCATCGGTAGCTTCGAGATAGAGAATAAGCCCCCAGGTGTTCCAATATTTCCTGTGTGGAATGTGGAGAAAAATTTCCTGATTCGCTCAAAGAGGAGCTTTAGTAGCCTTTTTGTGCTCAAGGATGCTAGTACTTCAGCATTTGTATATTACGGTGAATGAAAGTATTCTTGCAGTTTTCCACTTCAAAAATATCCGGTATTTCATGCTTTTCCACCACATCAAGTGCCCTGAGAAAACATCATTCATTTGTATATTAGACTACAAGGGGGTTGAAATTCAACAGGAAGAAGAAACGTTTTCACTTTTTCTTAGGGTAAAAAAAATCCCTATGTTATGACGTGCAAATTGCAATTTCCGTTAAGTATACTATTAACAATTCACTAACTGCCCACAGAGAGGATGAGGTGAAACGTACACCTAAATAATTGCAAAGTAAGATACCCCTAAGCACCTAAACAAATCCTTTCTTGTGAGAGTAAATGTTTTTGTGTGAATCCCTTTAAATTATTGTTTACGATTATAAAAATTTTCAAACGTCTATGATGTATATCTCATTCCGGTACTTAAGTGTTAGGAAGTTAAATTGAGAGTATTTTGTATATTATATGATCATCACTATTTCCGTAATAAATATTACGTAAGAAATTTAGTTAAGTTAATTTGTAAAACTATCACACAAAAGTGTATTTGTGTAAACAAGGTAATTACCTTGTTTTCACAAATCTTGACACTGATATTCAGGTAAATTTTCGCTGCTCACTAATTTTAAAGAGTTATATTCAATTAATATATCCGTAACCATTTGGTTAGTACAGCAGTATGTAGTACGGGTATTAATTTATTTTTTCCTTAATTAGTCCAGAGAAAATATTAATATGTATATGGAATCTCAGCTTAAACAGTTCCCAGGAGAAAATTTCTACAACTAACCTTAGTAAACTATTGAAATTTGGCCCATATTTTCTATGACTAAATATAAAAACCTATAAGTAACTCTAAGAAAACAAATATGTAAATATAAGACTATCATATAGGCTATAAGTCTATTTTAAAACCCTATAAGTAACTGTAAAAAACTATTAGTAACTATAGGAAAACCTATGAGAACCACAAAACAACCTATAAGTATCTATAAAAAATCTTTTAGTAACTATAGGAAAACCTATATAAAACTTTATGCACCAAAGACGGTGAAATCTATGAGAATAAATCTATAAGAACCTATTAAAAATCTACAAGAACCTATTAAAAATCTACAAGAACCTATAAGGAAACCTATAAGTAACTACACCCTGGTAAACATTTACAAGGAAATTGCCGAAGTTTTTCAGGATCTATAACAATTGATACGAAATCGTTTTTCCTATTACCTACCCGACTGCGTACCTGGACTGATGTCTCACATCTACTTGATTCATGTCTAACTCACAATTGAAAGTCATGCCTGACCTGGTCATTCCCGTGCATAAAAGTAGCCGCGAGGACTACTTTTTAAATGTCAATTCTGTGATTATAGTTTGAGGAAATACCATCCAATCACGATGACAGTTATCAGGCATTTAATATTAATTGAAACCTATGTTGCCACATAGGATGAAAATAAAGTCAAGATAAATGAGGAGAAAACAACATTTTATCCAATAAACACAGTTGTTTTTTTTACCCTGTATTTCTTCTTCTTTTCGCCTTTTTACCAACCGAACTCTTATTCTGCTTCTAACCTCTTGCTCTCACACTTCGCGTCTCAATTATACTCCGCGTGTCACTAGTTACGATCTCTTTGTTTCCTTTTTTGTGTATTTTCGCCCTAACTACCTATTGTTACGTTATTTACGATATGTTACAGTATCTATAGAAAAAAACTATACCTACACACACAAATTTGTACCTGGGTAGGCGTTGTGGTTAAAGAGATGATGACTCAAAAATGCTAAAAGTCTGCTAAATGTTGATAAATTTTATTTATTTTTTCACAATTTCGACTGGAAAACAACATTTTGTTATAAAAATAAGAATTCTGATAATTTTTTTTTGTATATTGGTACTGCTCCCCATTTTCGTAAGACTTTTAATTGCTAATTAAGTTTTTCCAATGAAATAAGGTGTGAAAGAAACAAAACATCAGCTTTACGTGTTTTCTTATGGCAGTCAAAGAAAAAAAATTAATTAAACTGCAATTATTTGTACTGTATTTTAAAGTAAAAATGTGTTCATAAAAACCAAATAATTTCATTGTGTATTTTCCCCATTAACTTTACGAAGGAATGTGATATTGTTCTTTTGGCATTTAATTGGTGATACATTCGATGTTCCAGTTACATTTAAAGGAAGAGGTCGATGCAGATGAATCTACAGATGCAGATGCCTGCGGTCAACAGATCCACCGGAAGGATGAATCTGCATGCACAGAAGTTTCAAATGATGCAGCCTTATCTGATACCTTAACTCTGGTGAGGCAATTTCAGACTGAGCTATTCACCTTCCAGCATCCCTCTTATTTGAGACCTCTGAGTTTATTTGCAAAATATTATAAAATTCCAAAATGCCTGATAATATTATACTTTTCTTATCATCGAGAATGAAGAATGGGTGTTTTCATAGCCTTAAGTAGTAGTACTTTCCTTTTTCCAGATTGATAATAAATTTAAAGCTGATGATGGTGAATCGTGGTCAGAAACAGAGACTGACAATCATGATGACCTTCAGGAAAATGATAGCTTGGACTCAGGAGTATCGAATATCGTGAGTTTACCACTTGAAATGAGTGAACTGGTTAGGGTATATCGGTCTTTGATATAATCATTCAGTATGCATCATCAAATAAGGCCTTTATGTTTCTGGTAGCAATTGATATTAACTTTTTTGTTCAACAGCTGCACTTTTAAGAAGCTATTGTCTCACAAAATGTGTGGAGTCAATTTGTCTTTCCTTTTTTTTTAATCTTTCCTGAAAGCAGTCATATGTCTCAACCTCCTCGATACTATTTCATGGGTGAATCTCTTCTTACATTTTATGTTCATCATTCTTGGATGACACCACATTTACTTATCTTAGATTCAAATTTGAGTGCTAGTTGTAATAATTAAAATTACCTCAGGGTTTGCGATAATGCTATTAACATTATCCTTCTTGATTTTTCATTTCTGATAATACTGCTCCCTGGACAGAAAAATACAGCTGATAGATTATTCATCAGATTGCTTAGTTTTCAGTGAGAAGTATATTTTATTCAATTCAAATTACATTATCTTCGTTGGGATAATTTTTCATATAATTTCATATAGTCATGGAAGCAGTTTTAACTCTTCCCTTACTTAATGTCTCACCTTCTTACATTCACATGTTGCTGTTAGAATACTACTCTGGCCTTTATTTCTCAGTGTCCTACGATTATTACTTATAAATTTAAAAGTGCATTGTCTGCACTTCCTCTGTATTGTATTGACATGTTTACTGATCTTGTGCTAGGTACTTCCTGTGTAATTAATTTTTTTTTATTTTTCAATTAAATAAGTATCATTTTCACCCTCCTTAACCTTGTCCACCATGTATTGAAGTGATAATCTGTGGCCTCTTTGTTTAAATAATTGCATTTGACAGAGATTTTCCATTGATCTTTTCTATTGTTTAAAATATTTACTTCTAGTACTGTATTTCCTTAGGTGTGATAATGATGTGTGCTTGGATAACTCTTTCAAAATCCTTCCTGAATTCTTAATTACTAAAAATGTATTGCATCAGAGGTAAATGATGGAGGTAAAGACATACTGGTTGAAGTTAAGTTCTTTTTTCATTGCTGTACCAAATATTTTTCTGGGGTAATTTTTTATTGTATCATTTAAAATCAGAAAAATGACAAGTCAATGTGGATTTGAAATTGCTTCTATCAGTTTAATATATAAAAAAGGGTGACATGACTCTTATTTATGCCTTTGAGTTATTTTAATGTTTGCTCTTGAGCCAAGGCCATCAGTATGCACCAAACAAATAGTTATCATAAATATACATTAAAAAGTCACTTATGAATTTGCTACATTGGATTTGATAGCAGTTTTGAAAACACTAAAAGCAACTACAGGTAGGTATGTATTCATTAGGTCAAAGCCTTATGAAATTATCAAAAGTTCTAGCTAGAAAATCTGTTAACCCTTCGAGTGCCAACCATTTTCCTAGGTATTATGCTAAAATTGCCATTTAGAATTTTTTGTGATTTTGCAGTAGTTTACGAAAAAATATTATTCTTCATACATAAATAAAATTACATTTAGAAAATAATTAGAAAACCTTTATTATATTTGGTTAACGTTTGACATATTACATCTAATGATTTTATCGTATATTAATATTTGAAAAAATATTAATATACAAAATAGTGACATTGCAGATGGAGCTCGATAGCGCTCCCGGCACTTTTGGTGAGAGACGGGAGTAGCTCGATCACGCTCACCGGCACTCAAAGGGTTGAATTGTGGTGACTTGATCTTCCATAAAACTGAATGTACAGAGAACCTATTGATAATTGATGTCCTATTTCATGAGGGTCGTTGGCCAATAATTTTTTTGTGGTGAAAGGCTTATATGGCCTTTCTTAGAGTCCTTGCCAATGATATATTCGTTTTCCAGTGTGGTGATATTGAAGGGGATGACCTAAGTGATTCACAGGCTGGGGAAGAAGCTCATGAAGCGAAAGACCTTGCGGAGGATTTGTCACAACATACATCGGTTGCTAGCATCCCATCTCCACCACCATCCGTGAGTAATGTGGTAAGGGCCAGTATCTTATGAATAACCCTCTATCTTTCTCCTTATTATTAAGGCTTATGCTTTCTTTAAAACTACTCTATGCAGCTTGCTTATTAAAATTTTATATTATTGAAATTTTATTTGAACTTACGACCGACTTTGTACGAAAACAGTTATTTACCAAAGATATCCATATGTTACCAAAAGGCTATAGAATTTGTGGTTTAAAGATGTTAAAATATATACTTCAAGAAAGTATTTATATTGATCTGCCCAAACTGAATTTTTTTAACATTCAGGAATCCCTTGCTTAACATGAATTCATTGCTCTTTGTATCGACTATTAAACAAGTTTTGAAGTGGTCACAGTGGAAACAGCTATTCCATTGGAGGAACTTATGATATGTAGAATGGAATGACATTTTTAGAGGTAAATAAGACAGTTGATGGATTTTAAGGAGGATGTTAATAGTTATAATGATTTCATTTTTGAGTTCTCTTTATTTTTACATCCTTCTTCCGTTAAATGACCTTCTCTGAAGTATTAGGACCACAATGCGTTAAGTGATCCATTACTTCTTTGATTGTTTTGTCTCTCTCTCCTTATCTCTTCTTCAGTTGTAGTTATGACTTTGTCCTTGACACACTCCCACATTTCCTTCATGTTATTACCCAGTATTGTAGTTGTTGTGACACATTCCGCTGTCGTTTCTCTGAACTCACTTATTTTCTTTTCATTTTTCAAAGCTCCTTCATTCCATTTTCCACCCTTCTTTTTGTCTAACTTGACCTAACCTACAACACCTGGTTCTTTGTCTTAAGCTTGAGAAAACACTCACTAATAACTACATTGTGATCACTATCTATATCATTACTAGAATATGGTCTGCTGTCTTTTACATGATTTCAATAAAGAATATGTAGACTCCCCCCTCCGGCCGAGTAAACTCAGCCCCTTACCTACATCACAACTCTCTGCTGCCATGTGATTGGGCACATCAAGTTGATGGAATGGTTTAAGTTTTTCAATCGCTTTGACAGATCGCTCATTCTGCTGAATGTTCCCTCTTCTATCTCAACTTGCTTGTCGTCTGCCCACTCCCCTCTCACTGATGACTGGGCCTAACAAAAGAAGAACGTAAAATGGGAGCGTGCACAGCGTACTCAAGGCCGTTTATCACTAATGTTTGGACATAACTGGCTTTAGGTGTTGCAGATATGGCTCATATCTTGAATATTTGGTTTAATTAACAGATAATACAAAACAAAATAGTTAATTTTTGCTATGTGGTGCATCGCCCTCGAGAGATATCTGTCGTAGTACCGAGTATATACTGTAGAAGGAACTTTTTGGCCTTGCTATATCCACTTTATTTTACATGTAAAACGTAGGCCTTTTGGCGGTACAAAGACAATCACTTGCTAAAACGGGATTCTCGCAATAAGCCGTACTCACTATACTGGGCTTCCACTGTACATTGTGTCCGTTATATATATAATTACTATAATATGGTCTGGTGTCTTTTACATGATTTCAATAAAGGATGTGTAGAGTTCAAATAAATTCGAATTTTGCAGCTGGTTAAGCACATAGGTCCTTGTGGTTTCCCACAAGGATCAATTCTGGTTCCACTCTTATGTATCTTCTTTATGAGTAGCCTCATATCTCACCTACCTATGAGTAAAGTCACTTTATATGCAGATGATACCTCTACATTGAACTGCGTGGAGAACAATTCTCAGATGCAATTGATTATGAACAACTGACCACTGCAAATATGAGTTACTGGTGTAAGAAGAATAAGTTTCAATTAAATGGTGTTCTATATAGATGAAATAATGAACATAACTTGTTCACTAAATTTCCACAAAAATCTCCCCTTCAACCTATAGACCTTTACTTAGAACCTGTACTAACCAATCAATCCAGCAGTTTAGCTCGCAAAATTTTTTGGGGTTTACATTGTGCGAAAATGTTGACTGGCGATTTCACATAGAGAATTTGAACAAAAATTGCAATTGAAATTTTCATGATCCATAAACTAGCTCCCACCACCTACCTGTCTTGAGACCTTATAGCTAAAGTTAAGTTTATTTGTAAAACTATTACACTTACCTTGTTTTCACAAATTTTGACATGGATAATCAGGTAAATTTTCGCCGCTCACGAATTTAAAGAGTAATATTCAATTAATATTTAGGTAAACATTTGGTTACTACAACAGTATGTAGTACGGGTAGTTATTTATTTTTTCCTCATGTAGTCCAGAGAAAAAATAATATGTATATGAAATCTCGGCTTCAACAGTTCCCAGGTGAAAATTTCCCCAAGTAACTTTAGGAAATATTTGAATTTTGGCCCATATTTTCTATGAGTTACTATAAGAAACCCATAAGTAACTATAAGAAAACATAAACGTAAATATAAGAAACGCTATAAGTAACTATTATAAATGCTATAAGTAACTATAAAAAACCCTATAAGTAACTATAAAAAACTAATAGTTACCATAGTTAAACCTATAAGAACAATAAAACATTCTATACATAACTACAAAAATCTATTAGTATATAGAGGAAAACCTTTAAGAACCTCATACTCCGAAGATGGTGTAAACTATGAGAAAAAATCTATAAGAACCTATTAAAAAATCTATAAGAACCTTTTAGGAAAGCTATAAGTAACCACATCCTGATAAACATTAAAAAAGGAAATTGCAGAGGTTTATCGGTATTTAAAGCAATTGATACAAAATCGATTTACCAAGTACCTACCCGACTGCGTACCTTGACTGATATCTCACGTCTACTTGATTCATGTCTAACTCACAATTGAAAGTCATGCCTGACCTGGTCATTCCGTGCATAAAAGTAGCTGCGAGGACTAATTTTTAAATGTCAATGCCGTGATTATAGTTTGAGGAAATACAATCCAATCACGATGACAGTTATCAGACATTTATTTATTGAAACCTATGTTGCCACATAGGATGAATATAAAGTCAAGATAAATGAGGAGAAAACAATTTATCCAATAAACACACTTATGTTCACATTTCAATGAAGATGTAACTTACTTGCAGAAATGTTATGAATATGAATATACTTGTTGTAATCTTTCCCAGTCAGGATTTTCATTCCTAATAAAAGAAATTCGATAAACCTTCTTAATTTTACAAACACTTAAAATCTTACCTCTTTGCTGAAGGAATTAATGGTTAATATTAGACAATATTAATAAAAACACTTTGCTCAATTATTTAAATGGTATAATACTTTCTTTTCATTAGAAATTCACTTATGTTCTAACAACACCAATATTTAGAGCTTTTTAAAGATATATTGGGCCCCATTTACAAAGTTACTCTTTATGATCCAATGTTTATACATTTACATTATTTTCAGACAACAATAATTGTAATTATGGAGGTTGTTGTATTTCTTGGTTTTATTTTCCTTAAAGCTACACTTATCAGACGCTAGGGATTTCTCATCTCTCTCATGCGGCTGCAGATATGGTTTTCCAGTCTTCCTCCTTCCTTATTTTCAGAGTGCTGGGCCGCACGGTTTTTATCTTGGGTCTTCTGCCCGATTCCTTCCTCATGCCTCTATAAATTCCTGGTCAGTTCTGTTCTTTGAGATGTGTCCTTAGTGAAAGGCTAGCCTTGGACTATCCATGGTATTTCTTTTAGGGAGTCACCCACAGATGCACCTAAGTGCGAAATTCCACGGTGGAAGAAATCATTCGCCTCGACCAGGACTTATAATGGAAATCCTTGATATTGCACCGAGTGCTCTAGTCGTTTAAAATATCGAGGTGTCCTGATCCCATGTGAATTGTTGGGGGCTTTCAAGGAGCAAGATGTTGGTCTTGAACATCTTTTTTCCTTTGAATACCATGGAAATCCACAGGGGAGGATGACACTTTGGCAATTAACTGTCTATAGCATTAACTTGACAGTGGCAGGCTTCATTTAAGGTGGTTTGAGCGAGATACTTATCCCTAGTCATAATAGAGACCATATTCAAATTTTATTTTTTGATTTCAGAGTCTGTAAGAAGTATGAAATAATTATTGTTATATTAATGGCGCTAAAATATAGATATATATGCCCAAAATTCTCAGTAATTAAATAAATAAAGCTTCATAAGTCTCCAACTTGATTCATTTTTTCCTGCCGAACAGCTGAAAACCCTTCAAAACAGAAGGTTTTTTTTGCGATTCTGTAAAAGTTACTGTGGTGAGTAATAAATTATTTTTTATAAACAGTTGAAAAAACATGCAACCTATACACCGTTAGTTTTTTGACGAAATCTAGGTGTTATAAATTCCTATTTCCTTCAATATTCTCCCTCTGGAGCGCTCAGCCATAATCTATCCCATGTAAAACAGTAGTTCGGCAAGGGGCTAATATTTTTATATCATTGGAATAATGAGAGTTGGTACTTAAAAATGATGCCAAATTCATCAAATTCTAGGTGAAGTGATTTTTCGCTCAAACTACCTTAATAGGAGTTCGTTATGTAAGTTAGTTAGTAGGAGTCCATTAAGTAAGTTAGTTAGTAGGAGTTCGTTACCTAAGTTAGCTAGTAGGAGTTTGTTACGTTAGTTAGTCGAAGGCTCACAGTGATCTATGCTTTTTTATTGGCTTGATACTTGACCGGTAAGCTTTTAATTTATAATCTCTTAATGCATCGAGGCATAGCATAATTTCCAAAAATCATAAGTTTTTTTGGTCTGCACCTGATACATTTGAACAACACAGAACAGTAATGCGATCCATGGCTTTTTTGGATCCCGTAAGTTCTACATAACTGTGACAAAGAGCCATTTGGCGTAGCATGGTACAGTTCGTTTGAAAGCTTGTGGCCCGTGCGCAGAAACCCTTTTTTGACCTGGACGAGTCTATTTTCGTGAACGGTGCTCGCTGGGGGTTTTGGGAGAAAGTGACCATTCGCCCTCGGGACACCACTCAGATCGCTTGCGTTCGCTGCCAACCTCACTGCTTCTACCGTTTCCTTCTTCTTAGCCATTTCAATTTTTCGTTTTAGTTTTATATTTTTACGATTAGGATAGCATTAGTTCTTGAATAGTATAGAGTTGTGTTTTTTGTTTTAAATTTATTCATTTTAGGTTAACGCTTCATATTTTTCGCAGTAGTTTTTCCTATTTTTTAACTTGTGCTTACATTGTTTCAGTAGTTTCTCCAATTAGTAATTTCAATTTTCTCATAAATTTTTCGTAGGTTAGCTTTTCATATTTTGTCAATAGTTCAAGTTAGGAATAAGTTAGGAGTAGTATTAACTTTATTTTCTTTGTAGTTTATTCCCGCGTCTTTGTAATTAATTGCTCTCGTTAAGTAGTATTTTAGTGGTTATATTTTTTGTTACAGTATCGTTTCACCTTAAATTAGTTTTTTTCTATCTTTTTTTGCATAAATATTAGTAAGGGTTAACTTAGGAATTAGCATATTTTACATAGACAGTTTTTTAGCAATAACTTAGTATGGATTTCGCGTCCAAAGTGGGGGGTGGGAGGGTACTGCATAGCCAGGCGCGAGAAATTGTGCATAATGTGCTAATATTTATGAAGAAGGAAGCAGTCGAAGGAATTACTCTTCCGCTAAAGAGTGTGACGGAACGAGTGGCCGCTGCAACTGGCGTTTCCCTACGTTCCTTGAAGCGAATCTCTCAGGAAGGAGCTGCGATTGCCAGTGGTTCGAAAGCAGAATTTGTGAGCCCAAGGAAGAAAAAGCCGCAGAAGTGCACTAAATCTACTGTGGACGACTTTGACGTGCAGGTGATACGGAGAACGGTGCACAATTTCCATACAGTAGAAAAGAGGCACCCAACACTACGTGCTCTGCTGCCTATTGTCAAGGAGAAAACCAGTTTTGACGGCCAATTAAATTCTTTGCGTGTCCTGATGAAGAATATTGGATTCAGGTAAGGGTATATATCGTATAGTTGTATTAACTGATTATTTTTATTGCATTTACCAATTTCTAATTTCTTACAAATTCTCATTTTGCCTTAGGTGGAAAAAGACGTCCAATAATAAAAAAGTATTGACTGAAACTCATGACATTAGGTGGAAGAGAATGGTTTTCCTGAGAAAGATTAAAAAATTCAGGGAGGAAGGGCGACCCATTGTCTTCACAGATGAAACGTATATACATTCATCTCACACCACCCCCTTCCAATGGACCAGCGGCGATGAGCATGGACTGAAGGCCCCCATTTCCAAAGGACAGCGATTAATCATCGTCCACGCTGGTAAGTTTTAGCGAAAACTATTTTTAGATTGGTAATGAATAATACAAAATGCATATATTATTGAATGAGAATAAGCTAGTAAAAACATTGTCTTTTAAGGTGGAGAAATGGGTTTCATTCCTGGGGCGTTACTTATATTTAAATCGGGATTGAAAACTGGAGATTACCACGGAGACATGAACCAGTTCAACTATTTTCAATGGCTGAGAAACAAGCTAATTCCCGACCTACCCCAACATTCTGTGGTCGTGCTGGACAACGCATCGTACCACAACGTCCAGTATGACCGTTGCCCAACCAGCAAGGACAAGAAGGAGGTGATGAAGACGTGGTTGGATGAAAGGGGCATAAGTTATGAAAGCAGAGAGACGAAACTGGAGCTATATGAAAAAATAAGGCTGAACAAGGGGCCGGTAGTTTTTGAAGTGGACCGAATATTAGCGGCGCATGGTCACTCAACAGTGAGATTGCCTCCCTACCACCCTGAACTTAACCCCATAGAAAATATATGGGGGATAATGAAAAATTGGGTGGCACTAAACAACACCACTTTCAATTTGGAAGACGTGAAGCGTTTGGTGGAGAAAAAGTGTGAGGATATTGGACGAGAAGAGTGGAGTAAGGTCAGTGAAAAGGTGAAGGGGGAAGAAACCTGTTATATAACAAATGAAATGGTGTTAGATGAGGGGGAAAATGAACTCATAATCAACTTATTAAGTGATTCGGAGGAAAGTAGCGGATGTAATAGTGATTGTCTATAGTGAAAGATTAAATATTTTGGATTTGAATACTAAACAAAGTTCTAATTGATTTTTATTTTTCCCCTATACCTGTTAACCATTACTTACGCCATTGCTGTAATATTTCCTGTCTCTAATGGTAAGACTAATTAGTGTCAAGATTGGGTTTTTTCTGCGAATTGTTAGTTTGGTACCTCACGCGATTTTACTGAGACGATCGACGAGGACTATTGCCACCGAGAATGACCTGGCCTATTTGTAAGTAAACAGATACATAGTAAGTTTCGTGAAATTCCTTTACTTCCGTGAGTCACACTGAAGTGTAATTATAATGGTGTTGGACACCCTGCCGACCTTCCTTCCTTTTCCCTCCCTCCCCAGGGAACCGACCGCAGGGAGAGGCTTGCCTTCCCCTCCAAGTTTCCTCCCCCGAGCGCACCCTCCCCTCCACTCGTCAACGTTCCGCGCATTTAGGGGCCACAAGCTTTCAAACGAGCTATAATACAGGCCCATTTCATCGGCGTTATAAATGTCGTCTGCACAGACATTCTGGAGTTATGTTGGTAGTTAGATTGATTTCCACTCCTGTGCACTTAAAACATTGGCACTTTCACTTTCATGAGCTTTTTTAAATTTAATTTCGTTTCAGTTGGAGTTGCCGGAGGAAGAGGATTGGACGCTCTTCCTTGAAAGTGGATCGGAGGAGGAGGAGGAGGTTACACAGGGACAGGAATCTGTGAGTGTAGCTTGATTATGTACCATTTTATGTATTTCCCGGCCTATTTGGTGGAACCGAGCACATGAGACACGCTGTGATTTTTTTTGGTTATATTTCTGTAGAATTAAATACAATCGACACCTGATTATATGAACAGTTTATGTGGGCATTGGGATTGTTATATTTAAAAATAGCTGCTCCATTGAAGTTATTAATCATCAAATCCCAGAAACAAATGCGTGAGGAAGAGCGCACCTTGAGTTCATCGCCATAATGAAGTCTGAGGTGAAAATATATAGAAACTTTCAATGGCAACACAAAATTTGAATACATAAAAACACAGAATTGCCTCTGGCCCAATAGATACTGGTTTGACGAGTGACTGTCTTCCATTGGTCACTTGTTCCCTCGAGAGAAAGAGAGATAACTTACAAACGTCTCCAAGTAACAGGGCTAGTCCTGCCTCGCTACATCGCCTTCGAGCAAGATGTCGCTCCGAGTGTCCCCTCCTAAGCGAGCTTATCTCTCCCCTTTCTCTTCCATCTTCTCCTCCTTTCCAGGCTGAGGGATGGGGTATGTTTTTTCTTTTGGATCTAATGCCCTCGCGAACCTTTCCCGCAAGAGATCCGCAGGGCAAACCTGCATCACCTGATACAGAACACAAAAAATAGAGGCCTGTTTAAGAGAGCATAAGCGGGTGGGGGGTCCCTGACCTTGTGCAATTTTACATGCTCCCTGGCTTTACCAACGGGGCAGAGTATACTGAGGGTAGGTAAAGGATGTACTTGGGGGTGATAGGGAGACTCGCCTCCCGACCCGTGGATATGGATGAAATACACGCACTGTCCCATTCATTTAAACACATATTATTATTGCATAAATCGGCATGTTTTTTACAAAAGATGATAACCCTTTTTTAAAACTAATGAAGGATGAATGGATGAAATGAATTAGTGAAAATTAAGGGCAAAACATAATGCAAAACAACATTACAAAAGGAAATGACACCATTGTAGGCGGTGAGCAAGCGCCACAAGTTAAATTATTATACCAATTGGCGGGAGGTAATTATGAGTCCTTCCCTATCTTATTTAAACACTCGGCCCACATCAGCAAGATTAATGACACAGGGGCAAGGGGTATTCGTAGAAAGGTGAGTGCTGTAGCTGAACACAAGGGGGGGGGGGGGTTGTGGTGAAAATCTGTCGGGCGGTGACAACCTTACATGACCACACGGCGACAGCCATGGCCCGGAGATATTGCAGCCTCGACTCCTCCGACTATAGGCTCCTCCTCGTCAGGATCGGAGCGGAGTCTGGCACATGATGCTCTGGACTCTCCTTCTGGCCGTGCTTTTCTTCAAAATTGGGGAGGGTCCCTTGTCATGGACCGTATGTGGCGATTCAGCGAGCACGTATTGCTGTCAGCGTAGCATCTTCTCCTTCCTGTTCCTTTACCTCCTGCCTGCCTTTACCTGGTATGGAGAGAGGAGTAGAGATAAAAGTAGGATGGAGATGGTGCACGATAGATGAGGGATGGAAAATAGGATCAAACTTGGGAACACATTTTGGGAAGGAGTTAATGGAAGAAGGGAGTCTGAATAGAAAAGAAAGTTTATAGACAGAAAGGCGTGGGGTGAAACAGTGAAATAGATCACTCAACCTCTTCATGCGCGAAGGCACTTGAAGAAGGTCAGATGTTCTATCTTGCCATTAATAATGTTTATGAAGAAATTCTTGTCGTTGAGGACTAGATGATTAGCTAGAGCTGCAATGCCTAGAGAGGATCTTGTCATACTGAGGGAAAAGTTATTGAAAGTTTTGTGGTGGTAGCGGGCAAGAGACAGGAAAAAATTTAACGGACATTCAAGGAGCGTAAGTGAAGAAGGCAGGGCCATAGCCCAGATTTGGCGGCAGTATTCCAGGACCGGCAAGACACAGGAAAAGAAAAAGGTGCGTAGAGTAATTAAATCTGAAACTTCTCTGTAGTAATACATAATACCCACCAACGACAGCACGCGAGTACATGGATTTTGTGTTCAGGGAACAGCAGCTTATAGTAATAAATGACCCCTAAATCTTTCTGAGATGTTACTAAAGAAATACTATGTCCAGATAGTTGGTAATCATGACTCTGGATAGACTTGCGTAACGTGAAATGTAGAATTGTAGGCTTAGCTGGATTAATTTTGAGGCACCATCTCGAAGACCATTGGTCTAGTACATCAAGAGCCTTCTGCAGACCAAAGCTGTCTCTTTGGGAATTAATTTGTTTAAAGATTTTACATTCATCTGCGTATAATAAGATTTTACAAGTAGTGGAGGAGAGAAAGTGTCAACTAATTCCTCAATGTATAATGTAAAGAGAAAAGGCCCGAGAACAATCCATTGCAGAACTCCGGATGTAACAGGATTGATCAAAGAATGAGAGCCATCAATGAAAACAGGTTGTTGTCTGTGTGCTAGGAATGATGATAAACGGAAATTAACTTACCATGAACATTATAGTGCTTCTCTAGTTTGAAGACTAATAACTGATGGTTATTTTTGTCGAAAGCTTTAGCAAAATCTAGGTAACATACCACCAGATGTGATGAATTCTCAAATGCTATAATGCAATATTTGTGCAAAACAGAGATTGGTTAGCTGAGATGATCCGGGAAGGACACCATGCTGCTCCTCAGATATGAAAGAAAGGGTGAAATATAACAGATGTTGATGAATGATGCACTCACAAATTGTTGATAGAATTGGTAAGATGGAAACAGGACGGTAAGGTTCAACGGAAGGTTTCTCTCCGGATTCAAAAAGGGGGAAAATGTTGCCTATTTTCCATGAAGCAGGGAAGTATGCCGTTGAAAAATATCTTTTAAAAATGATGGATAGGGGTACAGTCAAGGAAGGAGTTGCAGTTTTCAGAAACATAGCGGCCATCTGATCAGAACCAGTTGCACGGTTAGTTTTAAAGGATTTAAGCAAATTAAGGCATTCATCGGGAGTGGTGGTAAGTGAGGAGAGAGAGAGTGGGAACAAACACATTTAATATTAAGAACAGAGGTAACCAAAAGTTTGTTGGACGTGTAGGTGGATGGAAAAAACTTGGAGGAAAGGTCTAGACCCCGTGGACCAACAGCTGTTTCATCACCAAAAGACATTTCCAAAGGCGTGGTAGCAGAAATTAGTCTGGTGTTGATCATCGAACAGAAGTGCTTGGTGTTCGAAATACATTCATTAGAAATTGAGGCTATATAGTTGTTACGGTCCAACTTCATGTGATAGTAAGCATGACGCCAAAGATCGTTCTAAGTTTTTAATGTGTAGGGGTTCAGAAAGCATTTGTACAGGCACCATGCATTTAGTTTATTTTTAAAACAAAAACTATATCTAGGAGGCTGTATCTCTAACTGTATCTCAAAATAAATCTAGGAGACACTTCACTACTATAAGGATGGATTTCAGGTCATTTGTACAATTTTTTACTAGAAGTGTCTTCAGTTGGGCCACAGCATTCAGTACGTTTTAAATCTATATCCAAATCTTGAAGCTGTTTATAAAAAATGCTGATATACCCGAGCTTGAGACGTTGTATCTCTATAGCCAATATAACTTCACATTTGAGCGTTATTAGGCTACACTCGAATCCTCCGTATTGACAAGGAAGTATCTGCTGAAGCGGCCATTTTAGATCAAAGAATGGGGTTAAAGGTAGTTAACTGGGACCATGTTGCAGGTAGTTGCCAGTTGGGTGTGGTACACCTCGCAAAGGGTCGTTATCCGAGAGACTTTCCTGAGCACTCAGACCCAACGCTAGCCTCTCTCCCCGACCTCCGCGGTGGGAGGCTACTGCAACAAAAACTGACCTTACCCAGTATTATTTAAACTTTTACATCTACCTGTCGCCCATTTTTATAGGTAAAACTACACTTTGTCCACAATTGCATTAGAACTCCCTGATCCAAGAACTTATGTCTTTGTCTAATCCATAAAATAATATTTTTTAAATTACTTTCTGTTGGAAAATTTATGAAATGTATTCTTCTACATCTACAAAATACCCTGCAAGTCTCTCAAGGGTGTATGGCAGGGTGTGAGTAGTCACCAGCATGCATTCCACTAAACCCTAAAGTTAGCATAACTACGAATATTGATGCATTAGCATAAATCGATAATGCTTGTCACGAGGCGAAGGCTCACAAGCATGCACTACACTACAGATATGCTACCTATGGTAGAGGAACATTTATTATTTATGTATTTTTCAACTACATAAACGGACAAAGATTCATGAAGTATGCTGAAATCATGCACGGAGTGCTGTAAGTGCTAGGTAGCTTTTAAGGATACTATTATTAGGGAGTACAACTACTACTAAGAGCTGCACTACCTATCGATAAACCTAACTCATATCAAACCTCATTGGCAGCTGTTCTGGTCTCATTTCGTTCGCAGTATAATGACATTATAAATCCGTCTGTTCTGCAGTCTGTTCAGAGGTAACTGATTTCCCTAACTTTATCGTCGCAATTTTACATTTTTTTACAATTATTTACAACTGTATGTTGAAGGACTTTGCAAGAGATAGATAGAGCGATATCGGTTGGTGGTTCGACGGTTGTTCCCTATCACCGCCTTTGAATATTGCAGTGACAATTGCAACTTTCCAGTCCATGGGTACTTTGTGTTCGTTGATGGTTTTACAAAATATATTCTGCAAGTATGGTACTATTTCACTAGCTAACTCTCTCCGCACGCATGCAGGAGTTTCTTAAGAACCTGGTGATTAGTTTGAACTCAATTATTTCGACAAGTTTTCTAATATGTGAGATCAAATATCGATAGGCGGCAACTTTTGCTGGAATTGATCATTCATTGTGACAGACGTAATCGGTGATGGACTATTGTTTTTCTTTTAAAATCCTTGAATACATTCCTGAACGCTTCCTTTGTGGCTGCAGACAATTTGTATTTTTCAATTATTAATTTGTGATCATCAGTGGACACATCTGTACAGAGTTTTTTTCATCTTTGTGATGCATGCTTTCTGTATTTCTCACGATTTTCTCACTTCTGCCTAAATCACACCTCCATTTTGGCACAGTCTTCACAACGTTTTGTGTGCATTGTATGTACTGAGGCTTTTTGTTTTGCAAACATTAGAAAGAACTAGCCCACAGAAACACCTAGGTGTTTCGTTTTTTTGTATGAAGGGCACAGTCTTCATGTTGTCTTAGCTTATCTAGCCTTTCAACCTCTTCTAACGGTAAAAGTGGAGAAACTGCCCTAGTGGGAGTCTAGGATTGGACATTCTCCTTCGAGTGGGGCCTTACTAGCCTCCCATGTAGCACACTGCCACGAAAATGTGCCTTGAAGGCACCTTGGAGGCACATAAAAAAGGCACAGAAGGCACCTGTAATAGGCACATTGAAGGTACCTTTTAGGCGCCTTTTTCACGGAGCTAAAGTGCGCCTTCAAGGCGCCTTAAAAAGGCACCACTTTGAGGCACTAGTAAGGCTTTTGTAAAAAGGTTGACAAGCATTAATATATCCTTACCAATCCCATGACTCCTAAAATATTCAATAGAAAATGTGAGCCAGAAACCTAGCGGATAAAAATGTTCACGAGCCGGAATATCATATTATCTCTCCACTGACTTTGCTGCTCTCGCAATATAAAAAAAGATACATTGTCATTAATCAATTTCACTGTTCTATTGTGTAATGGCATGATATAATACGTCGTATTATGATACCTCGCATCTACCTTATGCCTACCTGTATCGAATGTTTATCTAACCTACGACTCAACGCACCTAATCTCACACCCACGATTGAAATAAAGGTTTTGAGAAAGACGTATATATGTAGATAGATAGATAGATAATTGTTTTTATTATCGTAGACCTCCAAGGTCCATGAGATAATACATACACTTCATACAGATAATATATAAAACAGAAAAAGAAAAAATAGGAAAGAAAAATAAACAAGTCAAATACAAAAAAGACTGTAGTATTATACGATATGGTGTAACAGCACACATAAATAAAACATTTGCAAGTAATATTTTACAATTTTTCCCACAATAACTATTTCAAGAGATGAAAATCATTGCATATAATTTAGTCGATAACTTTTTCCATTAGTAGATACAAATATAGTTTCTTTTTAAATGATTCCATTGATTTTACATTTTTTATTTTGTTTGGGAGCTTATTCCAGCAACGTGAGGCGGTGACGATGAACGATTTATTTAATGCTGTGGTGCGATGTTGGGGGATTTGGAGATCAGATGAATGAGATCGAATGCAGCAGTTGTGCACTTCTGTTTTTAGGGTGAAAAGTTCGAATAAGTATTGTGAATATCCAGTAGTGATTATTTTGAAAGTGGAAATCAGGAGAAAAAGTTGCCGTCGCTGTTTGACTTTAAGCGACTTAAGTTTTTTAAATGATTCGCTGAAACATTTACGGAGGTCATATATGAATCTAATTGCGCCGTTCATACCAGCCTGAAGTTTCGAGTTATTTCCATCGTCAATGTTAATAAACACTGGACAGCAATAATCGAGATGAGGAAATATTAGGGTTTTTACTAGTGTAGTTCGTGTATTGATAGATAACATTTTTTTAACTTTTATTAACTAATGGAGTACACTATAACATTTCCTCTTGATTTGTAAACACTGAGCTTTCCAGTTTAAATTGTTATCCAATATTACACCGAGATCTTTTACCGTTTCTTCGAAAGGGACTTGATGCCCTCGCACCCGTATTTTCGGGATGGATAAAATGTTTACCTGTGTAAGTAGTTGATTATTACCGATTATTATCGCTTTAGTTTTGCTTTCATTAATTTTCAATATATTATTATCCGTCCACTCTGTTATTCTTTCAATATCCTCATTTATAAGTGCTATTGCAGATTCAAGATCACCAGTTGATGTGTGACAATAAATCTGGAAGTCATCTGCGTATAGATGATATTTACAATGGTGGACACTGTTCGGTAGGTCATTGAGAAACAAAGAAAATAGCAAAGGACGTAACACAGAGCCTTGAACTACGCCAGTTCGATTATAGACCCAGTTGGATAATGTGTTATTTTTTCCTACCACAGCCTGGGTACGATTGTTCAAGTAGGATCTAAACCAGTGAACCGCACTCTGGGAGAGCTTATAAGCTCTTAATTTTTTAAAAAGAAGTTCATGGTTGATTGAGTCGAAGGCTTTCGAGAGATTAAAAAGGACTAGTATGATAAAAAGGATATGTAGTCACTTCCGTGGATAAATGTGACTTCGAGAACTATAATCATTGAATGATTATTCCGTGATAGTTTGAGGAAATGCAATAAAATCTTGATAAAAGTTTTCACCATTAATTAATGCCAAATAACTTATCCTATTTTGCCACATATTATGAATATAAATGCAATATTACTGTGAATAAACAAAATTTTTCCAATTCCCGCACGTTAGCTTCAGCATGCTTTCAGAACTTTGTCAATATTCACCTCATAACATAAGATCAGCAGATGATGTAGGTCCAATGTAGGCTGCCCATATCGGGCCAACATCGGCAAAATTATGGCAATTAGGGGCCGATGTGCCAATCTGAAGCCGATATTGGGCCAATATTCATGGCTACTTAGGTAGGTGCCTATAGTGGGTGCCTTTAAGGCGCATGAAGTAGTCAGGTGCCCATTTTAGGCGCCTTTAAAGCGCATTTTCCAGCTAGTGTTCTACGTGGGCTTGCAACTATCGATGTAATAAAATTAAATCTTGTCATATCTTTTTTTGTATTTCGCATACCACCTAAGCACAAACTAGTTTACAGACAAAATATCTATTATCCTGAAAAAAACTGCCATTGGCATAACCTCCTTGTCCTTTGGCTGGATGAGTAGCTACAACACATTTTATCCTATGAATCTACGCCACCCTTAGTCTCGTTAAAAATGCAATTATTTCTGGTTTTTCTGACTAGATGTCGTCGCTCTCCCTGTGGTCAATTGAGGAAACCAAACAAGCAGCTCTGCTTCTCTTCTATTGCCCCGAGTTTCGGACCAGAAAGGATGCATTTTTTTGTTATTAAAACAGTAAAATAATAAGTTTTCATGTAAAAAAACTATCTATCTCGAATTTTACATGAAAAAACCCTTCAACCATGAAACTTAGAGAAAAATATGCCCAACTGGCAAAGGTTTAACCCTTAAGCTGCGGCAGCTAGAACGCATTTCGTCCACCCTGTGCGGCAAATATCTATTCGGACGGAGCCTGTCCCTCCTTCCCACGGGCCGAGGCCGGGCAGTTCTATGACCCATGTAATCCCCTCCCGACCCTTTTCTCGGGATCCGAGGGGGTGGGCACCGGAACTTGGGACTTGGAACTAATTTTGAAAATTTGTTTATAGGCGTAATTGTTGAAAACAAATATGAAAATATTTTTTCTAGCAACTTTCTGTTTAGTTTGATACTAAACACAAAAAAATTCCGTTGATAATTGAGCCGGGCGCGAGCATAAGACAACTAACTTTTGAGACAACCGTAGCCTCTTGAGTGAACAATCGGAAGAAAGGGTCGCACATCATTTCGGTGGTATGCGATCCCTAAGGAGCGTGGGAAGGGAGTGGTTTGGGTAAAAAGGGTGGATTCCCAGATGTCCACCGCTGGAAAGAAAGAGTTTGTGTCATAAAAATATGAAAGGGCTGAGGGAGCAGGTAGACAGTGAGGGTCAAAGGTACAAGAACGTTCTCTCCGCAGTTCCCAGTACACACGTACATGTACGTTTACCGCAGCCTAAGGGTTAAGTTTCTTACTACCGATTATAAAACATTGGTATATATATTTTGCAATTATAGTTTAAATGCTTGGTTATAATGAGCTGTAAGGCCTTATTGCTTTTTTTAATGATTTACAATGTACTATATTTCACTTTTCCACTTGCAAACGGCAAGCGCCAATTTACTAGTTGTAAAGCTACATAAGTGACTCATCTACTCATTGATACAAATTCCTGGGCATTTCTCATCGAGGTAGAAGTTTCAAATTTTCAGAGGAGGTTAGGAATTTGGTCTCAAGTCAGGAAAAATGAGAAAGCCTTACATTTTTCATTTATTTCGAGCCCAGATACGATTTTAATTTTTGATGGGATTTCACAGGAAAAACAAATAATTTCCGTGTGGAGTAATTTTCTTTCATTTATCAAAATAGGAAATAATTGGGATGCAAGTTTCATTTTTCGACCAAAATGAGGCCAAGACATCAATACATTTAATTTTTGCAACAGGTTTTCCTCTATCGATCGATTAACTGAATTATTTCAAGGTTAAATGCAAAATAGTACAAATAACTTACACTCTCCTTTACATGGATGCTAATAAAAGGTATTTGGCGGAGGCCATGAATTAATTAACACCTCAATAGATGGAAAGGAGACTATTTCTCAACATAAAATATCATGATAGTTTTATGTATTTAACAGTATTCCTTCATTTTACTTCTGAAACCATCCCTCCACCTTATCCTGGGCTCCCTCTCTAAGTTTTTCCAGGGAAAATTAATCCTTTGGCCACCTTTATAAAATATACCTCGAAATGCCGTTTCACAAGTCCAAACCGTGTAAAACGATAATGTTTTGCACTGCATTATCACTTGTATTTTAAAATTATGGTTCATTGTGAGGTATATAATATTTTATCTGGCCTGATTAGTGAAAGAATTAAACTATATGCAGAGGATATCCTTGGAGAATACCAATGCAGATTTCGGACTGGTAGGGACACTACTGATCAAATATTTGTGCTTAGGCAAATAAATGTGTCATTTGTTAGTCACAACATTTGAATAATTTATTTATTCTCACATGTAGCTCACATCTATCTCTTGGGAAGCCCTTGAACATTTAATTGTGAATAAGTGTAAAAAATGTATCATTGCGACGATAAAGTTAGGGAAATCAGTTACCTCTGAACAGACTGCAGCATGGACGGATTTATAATGTCGTTTTCCTGCGAATGATAAGAAACCAGGGGGCTTATTCTCTAACTCAAAGCATTGGAGCTTTCTGGCGAAAAGTTACTTCAATAAGCTGCTTTCTCCCATAGGTATTCTCTATCATGGAAGCTACCGGAGAAAGAGCAAGCAGGAAGCTACCGGTAGCATATTAGGTTCCTACCCATATTCTGTAAATGCCACGAAGCTACTTCCGTAGCCCCAATAAGCTCCCATGGTAGCCTCACGAAGCGCGGCCTCCGAATACCCTGCTTAAATTTTGGTCATTTTATTACGCTTATCTATGTATTATTATCCAACGCACGGGTATGTTTCCTACCTTTACTAAATGCGCATTCCTTGCACTTTCACGGGAGCGTGGTGGCCTAATGGGTAGAGTGCTTGGTTACTGATCGAAGGGTCCTGGGTTCAAATCCGGCCGAAGCCTGGACGCCCCCGAACAAGAAATCCTCGGAGTGCAAGGTGGCCCAGGGAAAGGAACTGAATGTGTGACATTCACACGCCTGAGGCTTAGTCCAACCAACCTTTGGGTTGAATTACTGAGTGATGCACTTTCACTGGGTTACTTTGTCATTTTCGCCATAAGCGGGATTTTTCACAAAAAAGATATTCATTGGAGTGACGGGAAGCCATATTTACCTAAGGTGAGTAATGTGATTCCAGCCCATAATGAAATACTAAGTGGGCCGTAGTGACGTGCATCACCTTCGCATTTCTTTTCATTGGTTCTAAGAATGACGTCACCAGTAATGAAGTTTCCGCGGATTTGGATTAAAAAGATTCTCATATCCGCCCTTCGCCAAACCCTTCTCCACATCCTATTACGTTCTTGAGAAAGCTCCCGCGAGTTGGACAATACGGTTGGAAGCTAATTTTGGTAGCTCTTATTCGAAGCTACGGCATCGGTAGCTTCGAATGTTATGAGTAAGGTTTAGGTAGTGCTGCTCTTAGTGGTAGTTGTTCTCCCTAATTCTTGTATCCTCATCTGCTACCTAGCACTTACAGAACGCCGTGCATGCTATGTGGCATGCCACAAGTATCCATCCTGGTTCCTGTGCTTTTTTCATTATAATCAATGAGCTATCTGATAACCTGCTGAAAGCAGATGATGTGTATATTGTGTCTCTTGTAGGCGGATGATATCAATATTTTCATCTCATCTCCATCACTCCAAAGTATGGTTGAGAAAGGAAATGCAATCTTACAATGCATGAGTCATTGTTTCAAGGAAAACAGCTCGAATATAAATTTATATAAATCATTAGCTATGCACTTAAATTTGAAGAGCAAGGATCAGGTCGACTTTAACTTTACCTGAATAGTCACCCTCTGCATCAGGCCCGTGATGTTAAATTGTTAGGTCTTCAAATCGCCTCGAATATTCCTTGGGATAAGCATGTTTGTTATCTTCCTTAAGAGCTTTGATCAACCTGTTATTTGATATGTTTGAATAGATTTTCTGTTAGTCCTGATGAACTACTAACCATCTGTAATGGTCTATTCTATTTCTGTGCGATTTCAATCATAATTTTATGGGGATCATCACGTACTGCATGTAAATTCTTCAAACTGCAAAAGAATTACATTTTTCATTCAATAATATTTGCACCTAATATTGCTGCATGCGGAACTTTTCAGAAACTCGAAAAAGTTTCAGATAATTCTAATTTATTCCACTCCCTTGTGGAAAAATGCTTCCCATCTCTTGTAGGTTCCAAATATTCTAACTATGGTGGTTTTATGAAAAATTCTATTACTCATGATCACCTTACAGCCATGAAGTAATTCAATACAAATATGTCTGGGCTAAATTGGCCTCAGAAGGACCAGAAACATTGTGGATACAAGTTTTTAGCAGGCTGCATTATAGATTGAAAATGTGTAAGTTTATGTACACATTATTATTATTTAAAATGAAACGAAATATGAAAAACTTCGTTTTCTACTCCCTGAATGAATTTCTTCTGGATTTTTGTTTTTCCTTTGTGATTTTTATCCATTACAAATCCATTAAAAATGTGTTCAATGTATTGGTATTTTGGAAATAAAACATTATTATTTTTATTAATGACCTGAGGTTGTGCATGTAAGTATTTACAAATGCTTGCATTCCTATGGTATTAGGTTAGTTCTCCACTTTAGCTTCATTTGGCCAATCAGTTTCATGGAGAAATATAGAAATTCAAATTTAACAAACACACATTCATATCAGTATTCTACATTTACAGGAAATGATCTCTAGATCAATTTGTTGTCCTTGTTTGGACCAAGATATTGGCTGTGAAATGTGTGTCACACAATAGTTTTTCTAAATGACAGAATCGTTGAACAATAAATGCATTAGTGAGTCTCTGCCTCAATTTGAGAGCTTTCCCATTGGGATGTCCTTTTTCATAGGCTATTGAGGTAATAGTTCTTGAATACCTAAGCTCATAATGAATTTTGATGAAAACATCAGCAGAATACCATTCAAATATTGATCTCCCACTGAGTTTCAAGTGATAAGTACCCTAGTAATAACTCAATATATGTAGAGTATTATATTTCATAAATTCTATGACTTGCATATACTAAATAACTTAAATGGAAACATCAATTGATGTATTTACAGGTGGATGGCAGCAGTATTAAGAGTACAGAATCTGAGAAGAATCAATTCTGTAATTGGGCAGAATACACCTGCAATGATTGTGGGTTTAAGTGTGATGATAAAATAGAATTGAGGGTCCATACATCTGGCCATATTGTGAATAAAAGGACAATATCTATGGCTGTTAAAAGTATTACATCCCGTGAAAGGTCTCCATTAAAATGGGCAACGGTTGATGGTGGGTTAAAGTCATTCAAGTGTGAAACATGTGCGAAGCAGTTTGCTCGGAAGAAGCATTTAGTCCAACATTTAACCATACACAGTAGACTCAAACCGTTCAAGTGTGCAGAATGTGGGAAGAACTTTTCTCAAAAGGGTACTTTAGATCGACATTTAACAAAACACACTGGACTGAAACCGTTCAAGTGTGCAGAATGTGGGAAGAACTTCGCTAAAAAGTGTACTTTAGTGCAACATTCAGCCGTACACACTGGACTCAAACCCTTCAAGTGTGCAGAATGTGGAAAGAAGTTTTCTCGAAAGGGTAATTTAGATCAACATTTAACAAAACACACTGGACTGAAACCGTTCAAGTGTGCAGAATGTGGGAAGAACTTTTCTCAAAAGGGTACTTTAGATCAACATTTAACAAAACATACTGGACTGAAACCGTTCAAGTGTGCAGAATGTGGGAAGAACTTCGCTAAAAAGTGTACTTTAGTGCAACATTCAGCCGTACACACTAGACTCAAACCCTTCAAGTGTGCAGAATGTGGAAAGAAGTTTTCTCGAAAGAGTAATTTAGATCAACATTTAACAAAACACACTGGACTGAAACCGTTCAAGTGTGCAGAATGTGGGAAGAGCTTTTCTCAAAAGGGTACTTTAGATCAACATTTAACAAAACATACTGGACTGAAACCGTTCAAGTGTGCAGAATGTGGGAAGAACTTCGCTAAAAAGTGTACTTTAGTGCAACATTCAGCCGTACACACTAGACTCAAACCCTTCAAGTGTGCAGAATGTGGAAAGAAGTTTTCTCGAAAGGGTAATTTAGATCAACATTTAACAAAACACACTGGACTGAAACCGTTCAAGTGTGCAGAATGTGGGAAGAACTTTTCTCAAAAGGGTACTTTAGATCGACATTTAACAAAACATACTGGACTGAAACCGTTCAAGTGTGCAGAATGTGGGAAGAACTTCGCTAAAAAGTGTACTTTAGTGCAACATTCAGCCGTACACACTAGACTCAAACCCTTCAAGTGTGCAGAATGTGGAAAGAAGTTTTCTCGAAAGGGTAATTTAGATCAACATTTAACAAAACACACTGGACTGAAACCGTTCAAGTGTGCAGAATGTGGGAAGAACTTTTCTCAAAAGGGTACTTTAGATCGACATTTAACAAAACATACTGGACTGAAACCGTTCAAGTGTGCAGAATGTGGGAAGAACTTCGCTAAAAAGTGTACTTTAGTGCAACATTCAGCCGTACACACTAGACTCAAACCCTTCAAGTGTGCAGAATGTGGAAAGAAGTTTTCTCGAAAGGGTAATTTAGATCAACATTTAACAAAACACACTGGACTGAAACCGTTCAAGTGTGCAGAATGTGGGAAGAACTTTTCTCAAAAGGGTACTTTAGATCGACATTTAACAAAACACACTGGACTGAAACCGTTCAAGTGTGCAGAATGTGGGAAGAACTTCGCTGAAAAGAGTTCTTTATTGCGACATTCAGCCTTACACACTGGACTCAAACCGTTCAAGTGTCCAGAATGTGGGAAGGACTTCGCTCAAAAGAGTAATTTAGATCGACATTTAACAAAACACACGGGACTGAAACCGTTCAAGTGTGCAGAATGTGGGAAGAACTTCGCTCAAAAGAGTAACTTAGATCGACATTTAACAAAACACACTGGACTCAAACCATTCAAGTGTCCAGAATGTGGCAGTAACTTTTCTTTGAAAAATAATTTAGTGCGACATTTAATGAAGCATACTGGACTTAAACCATTCGATGGTGAAACTGGTCCAAAGTAGTTTCCCTTTGAGGGGTATTTAGTGAAACATTTAGTCATACACGAGGGACTGAAACCATTTCAATGTGCAACATGTTTGAATGAGTCTGCTCGAATGAGTAATATAGTGCAACATTTAACCAAACACTCTGGACTGAAGCAATTCAAGTGTGAAACGTGTCGGAAGGACTCATCCCAGAAGATTCATCTACGATATCATTTAGCCTTTCCCAGTTGTCCCAAGCCATTTACATGTGAAGCTTGTTGGATATACTTACATTCAAGGAGTAATTTATTGAAACATTTAATCATATACTGCAAGATGTTAAGTCAAGTGTAGAATATATGGGGGAAGGAATTGTTAGAAGGGAGGCCACTCATTATCACACTGAGTTGGAGGAAGATATCTCGAGTTTACCAATCAGATCAGTGTTATTTGTCATTGATGTATCATAAGCTGAGTCTACCGTTATTTTATAGGTATTTGACCATGAACATTCCAGAATGATTATATGTATCTAAGATGAGTTTTGTTTGTGAAATTTTCATTAAACAAACTTTCCCAAATAACATTATTTCAATATTATTGGACACCTTGACCTCTTTCAGCATTCCCTTTTGTTCATTGCTAATTTACGCTACTGTTAATGGTTTGGTGTAGGTACATGGTAAGAACATACATGGTGTTCTTTTGATTGGAAGCGGGCACGTTATTATAGAATGTGAATCTTTATTTTTTTGCCCTGAATCTGTGAAAGGTTTTGTGAAATAATAATAATAAAACCTCTATCTTGAGCGACCTTATCCTCCACCACGTCCAGCCTGTGTGGGAGGAGGTGTACGAGCAGAGGTGCTCCAAGCGGGAAAGCACGGGATGCAAGGGCAACCTGCTCATTGATAGGTGGGTCATTCCACGCCACTTCGGACAGGAGTTGACCCTTGACCTCTCAGATTTTGATGAAAATTGGTGGAATTGTTTGCCTCACCAAATAAGACATAAAATTTCAAGCGTTTTGCGAAAATCGAAGAAACAGATGAATAACGGACATTTTTCAAAATGGCCGTTTTCAACTTCACGAAATTTTCGTTATCATATATCACGAGGAAGAGACTAAGTAAAAGAGCACTTGATGGCTCATTTCCATTTAAAATTCTTTGAAAAATCTAAATTTGCCATAAAAATAGCAAAAAAATAATTATTTGTTTAAAAAGTTCAATGTTAAACAATAGAAAGTTTTACAAGTTTAATTTCTCTAATTTTTTTACATGTCGTACCTTGTAATAATATGTATATTATATTAAAATTTTGAGAGGGTGTTCTTCCAAGGGAGAAAAAAAATTTTTAATTTTACCCTGCAACGCCCATTTGATGTAAACTTACGAAGGTAACTCCACATATTCCCAGTTTTTATCACTTATCTATTGAATTAATATTTTCGCGATACCGGTCAATGGCAGACAAACTTACAATTAGATTTAAAAAATATATGGTGAAACTTTGACACTAAGAACTTCTAAGGCATGTTTTAACAAAAAATGGAACAATGTTGTCCTGTGAAAATAGATGTCGTACCAATGGATTCAAGCTATAAAGAATTTAACAAATTGCATTTACATGAATCTCTGCAGTGTCATAATTACGTGTCACAAATGTGGAATAAAAAGACGTTTATCCAATGCTTCGCTGACGGCATTAAATCTAAATCTTTAATTAATAATTTCACCTTAAATGAACATTCAGTACTTCGTAGTGGTCCTTGCTTTAAATTTCAGTCCGTGGGTCACACAAGTAGCCTGAAATATTAGGAATGACATTTAGCCAATAGAAGAAAGTTTATCCCACATGGTTATATGGTATTATTAATAGAACTCTACCTCGTCTGAATTCTAACTGGTTTTTTGACATACCCTCTACGGGGTTGGGTTTTAGTCGTTCCCGTCATTCGCACCAAACGCTCATCGGCACCTGATGATAGTTTCTTTAAAATGAGAAATCCATCACCCGCTGGTATCGCTGCATGGTATGAACGGATTCCCTTGACAGCAGGAGCTTGTTGACACCTTCTTGTAGTACGTTTTTTCTTATCTTCCACTTCCACATTAGGCACGTATGCGAAATTAATACCATTAATATTTTCCGCATCCCACTCATGCAGCTGATAAGGCGTCTGTATTTGAAGGTTTAGTGGTAGTTGCACCACATGCACCACAAGTATCACCACATGTAAAAAAATTAGAGAAATTAAACTTGTAAAACTTTAAAAGGTTAAACTTTTTATTGTTCAACATTGAATGTTTTAAACAAATAATCATTTTTTTGCTATTTTTATGGCAATTTTAGATTTTTCAAAGAATTTTAATTGGAAATGAGCCATCAAGTGCTCTTTTACTTAGTCTCTTCCTCGTGATATATGATAACGAAAATTTCGTGAAGTTGAAAACGGCCATTTTGAAATATGTCCGTTATTCATCTGTTTTTTCGATTTTCGCAAAACGCTTGAAATTTTATGTCTTATTTGGTGAGGCAAACAATTCCACCAATTTTCATCAAAATCTCAGAGGTCAAGGGTCCCTGTCCGAAGTGGCGTGGAATGACCCAGCTGTGCATATGCTAACCAGGATGCCATACGGCATAAGCGAAACCTATCAATGGCCAGGGTGGACTACAAGGCTTTTGACACCACTTCACATAAGCTTTTAGGATCGCCATGCTGAAGTTGATGAAAGTCCACCCAGAGGTAGTGTCCTGTATCTAACGCCTGTTACCACTCTGAAAAACGCGCTTCGTTCTGACCTCAGGCAAGCGGTCAGTTTCCACAGAGTTGGTAACATACCACCGTGGCGTTTTTCAAGGCGACATCTTGAGCCCCCTACTGTTCCGTATTTCCCTCCTACCCCTGTCCCTTAGGCTGCGACGAGGTAAAGGATACATGTGTGGTGTTCCAGGTGACAGGAAGTATTAGGTCACCCATTTGTTGTATGTGGATGACCTGAAGCTTTATGCTTCTAATGCAAAAGACCTTCGCACTGCCCGTCTTTACACGTCTTTCACGAGACTGTTTGAAAAATATAATGTCGCCTCTTCATTAAACACACTGGTATGTTTTAATGAGCAAATATTTTTGGTAAATTATCCCTTTTATAATTCATATTTTATTTTTATTTAGAAAGAGCAAGGATATAATATGGACGATGAAAATGACGGACCTAGCCCCAACTAGTGTATGTAAGAGGCGTGTGCACGCGAGACAAGGGACAGACGGCGAAACAAGGAGGCAATCGTGCGGACCACGGAGAGAAAACTCCCATGTTAGCTGGCTTCCCTTTGCTCCGGGAGGGGGAGGGGATAGCCCCGTTGCCCCCGAGCACGTAGTGTTGATCCACACCACTAGGGGACGCTGTACGCCGAGTACTAGAAAGTACCAAATCGCTGCGCGAGATGACGCTAGCACAGCGACCGCGTAGGCCCGCATATTTCAAATTTGATCCCTTTTATTCCATTGTATTTTATCAAGGTGAATTGTTACTTCAACGGATCTTTTTTAAATAATTATACTTGCTTACATACATACCCATCACTTCGATCTCTGTCGGAGTAGGCGCAGCACCGATGAAAGGTTTTTACTGGTGATAGGCCTTTAAAGCTGACTCAGTTGCAATAAGTTCCTCGATAATCCCCTATCCTTGCATATCTCTTTCGCTTAAGTTACTCTCGTGCACTGACTCATACACACCCTCCTCTTCTGAAGTCTAATTATTACTTTTCGTAGGAGTTTGTGATCGATCTTCCCTCCTCCTCTAAATTCATGGACGCATTATTCACTTCCTTTTGTACACATTCTCTTTATTATGAACTTAATATTTTAGACAAAGAAAATGTTATGTACCCTTATGAATACCATTTTAAGGATTGTATTAAAACAACCTGGTTTTTAATACTTCGCAGTGTCAAAACCTGGGTCATGTAAATAAAATCATTAAAGTTGTATACCCAAAGTTATATTTTTTTCTCCGCGATGGGATGAATACCACCATATCATGGCTGAAACAGCTTATTCTAAAATATTTTATATATGAGCATTATTGGCTCATATTGAACTGAAAATAATGACAATAAATACAACAAAGGCCACCAGTGGCTTCAGAAATGATGAAACTCAAAATAGATAGTCACTGCTGATTACTCAATGAACTTTTGAGGAAGTTTGTGAGAGAAAGTAGGTAATGGTTCAAGCATAGACCTAAAACCATTTAGGAAATGAAAAGCATAGATAACTTATGTAAAAAAAACATCACTTTTAATGCAAAAATAAAAACATTGATTATTGCACACTACAGCAATTATGGATCTGATAAACTTTCTACAGCTCATGATACCTTATAAGTAAACACAAAAAAACGGTATCAATACAGGTTTAGAAATCGAGCTACACACGAAGATTGAAACAGAAGAAGTTGGCATATTTTAAAATGAAATTGAACATAAATATACAATATAGAGGAGCATTTAGTTAATCCACTGTCAAGCAAGACTTAATGGATGACATTGATGATAACAGCAATAACCTAGTGAAATACCTTCATGACGAAAGACTTGTTTAATTGGTGAAAACTGATCATTTCTTTATCAGGTTTCATCGTGATCATAGCACCAGACACGGATGGTGTACCAAAGATTGCTATTATAGTCAGAAGGAAGGACGGGTGATCTTCCAGTAGTAAGGGAGGATAGAGGTGATTGTTTGGAGGCTAGGGGGAGAGGGTTGTCCATTGCCCAAGCCTGCATAAGGTTGAGTATATGTTAATTTTAGACATCAATGGTTTTGGAACAGAACAGCTGAAAGTCTATTTGAAGTAGTAGAATTTTTATCTTCTTTGGCAAAAGGTCATTTCACACTCACTATCTACCACTCGAAGACAGGGGCAACATCCCTTGGACAATTAGGACGATCACCTATTTAAACTTGATCAGAGATCAACGATGCCTAACTTCCGTGACTGATTGGGAACTGGTGTTTACATCGTGGCAGCTTTTGCTCAAACCTATTTGTTTCAGTCATGTTAAAGCAGCACCCAAAGAATAAGCATGGAATGGATTGATGCAAGGATCTTTTTAGAAGGAAGTTTACTCTAACATCGATCAAGTAGATACCCAAGGGTTACAGGCTACTAATAACAAGAAGCATGTTGACTCTGCCAACTGAATCCGCCCTCATGCCTATTTTAAGGGCCCTAAGTACATGGGCACCCATAGACGGGGGCAGGGGGGGGGGGGGGTCGCGCCCCCCTCCAAATCTTCCAGGAAAAATAAAAAAGGAAAGGGAAAATTTCAGTTATTTACTATTTTTGCAGGATTAAATAAATATTTGAGTAACAAATTTAGAAAATTGTCATTCACCTAAGATGTTCCAAAAATGCACTCCTTAGACCTCAAATTTACTTAACTTTCCAGGAGAGGGCTCCTCGGACCCCCTTTCTTAAACTTGTCTTGACCCTCCCCTGGAAAATACTATACGGGCGTCCATGCCTAATTACCCTGGGTCGTGTACTTTGTGAATTATTCTAGTCATAAAGTGTGTCAAAAAATAAATATCTACTCATATCTAATAAGATGGGTGGATTACCAAAATATTCATGGTCCTTTATAGAGTGAATTGCACAAAAAAGTGTCTAGCAGATTAAAACATGAAAAATTAATCAAGATACACATAATAAAAAATATTTATAATCAGGGAGAACTAGGGTGCAAAAAAGAAGGGAGGGGTCAGGCTCGATGTGTTTTTCAATTTAAACATAATAAGAACTTAGAAGATGCAATTTATCTCTGGGGAGTTGCATCTTCTAGGTTCTTATTATAGTGTAAACCATGTTTGTCCGCCGCCGTTCCGTCGCCAGATTGTATCTCCCTCGCAATGTAGGTGGTAGAGGACTATTGAGTGTGGAGTGTCTCCACAACAGAGTTGCCCTGGGTACAGCTTGCCGAGTTTTGAAAAGCAGGGACCCCCTGCTCAATCTCTTGAGAGATCACGGGAGCAGGGGCGTTTCTCTTCCAGGCGGCAAAGAGGGCAGCGGACGAAACCGGTCTCGACTTCGACCCGTCATCCGACGGAAGCGACAATGACACGACCATCTTGTCATTGAAGGCAGACGTCCTCAAGCTCGAAATGAAAAAATCCGAGCAGAAGGCCTTGCTCAAGGTGCATTATGATAAGCCCATGCATGGAGGTTTCTATCGAAACACCGAAAAGCATGGGCTATCGAAGGAGCTGACGTTTGCCTTCCTACGCTCCGCCGGTCTGAAGTCCGAGACTGAGGGTTTTGTCCTCGCGTGCCAGCGGGGTTGTGTTTGAATCGCTCGTAATTATTCCGAGCACGTAACCAAGGAGTCATGTGGTACAATCACGAAGGGTTCGAGATTATGATGCATTTGTACCGTTCGTAAAAATCTCACGCAGTCTTCCCAATCATATTTTTTTTCACCGAAATTCTGTTGATGGAATATAATAACCTGATTATAGACACGATAAACAACATATCACTCGCTTAAGATATCCATCCGAGTGGTTTAAACACGCCAAAATGTCGAACCATTTGTTATTGTGCCACGTGACTCCTTAGTTACGTGCTCGGGATAATTACGAGCGATTCAAACACAACCCCCCAGGATGGTGTCATAAACACACTCGCGTACCGCCGCATTATATTCAAGGCGGAGGTTGCGGACACGAGATGTAGGGCGTGCCGAGCCCAGCTGGAGACTTTGAGACACCTTCTCTTCGGCTGTAGTTATTACGCCAAGTCAGCGTATTTAGCTCGGCACAATGCGGCCCTACGAGTGTTATACTTTCATCTTCGACACCATTATGGCATCGACGAAACACCTGTGCTGCCCTATGCCCCTGGAGATATTGAGTCCGTCGTGGAGAACGATAAATGCACAATCTGGTGGAATTACTCCTTTTCCACCACCAGGCAGTTGGAGGCGACCAAGCCTGATATCGTTCTCTTCGACCACCTCACACGCTCCATGTTCGTCATTGAGTTTTCTGCTCCGGCAGAAACTAACATGGATGCGAAAGAGGTGGAGAAACGGACGAAATATCAAGACCTGCTTTCCGAACTTCGGCAGATGTACCCCGGACACTCTGTGAAACTGGTGGTCCTCATCATAGGTGTGCTTGGTGGAGTTAACGGCTCGCTGATGAATAACATCAAGTGCATTCCGTCCTGCGTGGCACAGGCGGAATCACTAGTTGCACGCATGCAGAAGGCCGTCATCCTGGGGTCACTCCGTCTACTGCGGACGCATGACCCGACCGCAGCGTAGCCACACATACGATGGGCGTTGGACGTGGCTGCGATTATTGCAGAACCCCTCTCGAGTCACCGGCCATTATGACGGCAATGAAACCCGATGCTTGCCGGGGACTAGGAGGGTTATGTTACAACTGTAACGAAAAATAATAATAATAATAATAATAACCCCCCCATGGGTTACTACCTTGGCGTGGTGGGGGGGCACAGTAGCTTCGATGACCCTGAGAGCGATGCCGGCGGGAGCATACGCTCCTGGTAGGGCCACCCAAGCCGGTAAGGCCAAAGGAGAGAAGTGAAACCAAGGGTAGCCCACCAAAATCCAGCTACGTCTGACCCAGAGTGGGCGGTATCTGGTCAGTGTCTGCTGTCCATGTAAGGACCGACTGCAAAACAAACCTGGCTGTAGGTATAAAAAGCTTCACCCATTCCTATCGGATATGGAGAATTTGAATTTACCTCGGAAAGGGTCGCTGCCTGGGGTACGCCAGGGCGTGTCTGGAGCCGACGCTGGACACGACAGCTTACGAACCGTCGGTGGCACGAGGCTGATGAGGCGGGCACGTGTCATTAAAGAATCGACATCCCAAAACCAAGAACTAGGGGAAGAACTGGATCAGGTGTTGACATCTAATGCCACTCCACTATCATGCTTGTCCTCACAAGATTTCGAGAGGACTGCTAATAGAGGGGGTTCCACCAAACGAATTAAATGGACTCCGTAAATGAATGAAGACATAATGAGAGCATTCTACCGAGTCAACAGGTGTGACGATCAACCACTCCCCGGATATAGGCCACCACTCCACAGAGAATTTCAGCGGATGTATCCAGAATTAACAGTCACTGAACAAAACATAGTAGACAGACGCAATGTTATTCAGAAAAAAGGATATCTATCACAAATTGAATTAGAGGCAATACGACGAGAAATAGGGTTCGAGCTAAACCAGCATGAACTGATAGGGGACATTGATGAAGAGCACCCCTTGAATAACCATCAGAGTATCACGACGAATGCATCAACAAACAATTATATGCCAATAGATACTGATTTCAACTTAAAAAACTCACAAGAGTTTGAAAAATTCTCTAGCCTCTTAGAATTTTATCGTAACTCTTATCCAACTACACGCCCAAATATACCAGTACTAAAAAGTATAATCAAAGCCCTCCCATCTATAACCAAAGTTAATAGCATACTGGAGCAACATTTAGCTAACGTGCAAGATTTAGATGAAGTGCATTTATCTATTTACTGCGCTGCAGTTACAGTTATTGAGTTAAATGGTCAGAGAATCTATGCACCAAAACAGACGAAAAAAAATAACACTGCAATGGGTCCTCATAAACCCGCTTGGAGAACACGACTGGAAAACAGCATCGACTACTTCAGGTCAAAGGCGGATGCAATCAATGAATACCTGAAAGGTAATCAATCAAAAATTTAAAAAACAAGGTGCGTAGCCTATGCATTAAAGAAAATATAACACTTGATGACCAAAATAACTCTCAAAAACTTACTGAATTAATGGACACATTTAGGCAGAAGGCTAAACTAAAAGGGGCAAGACTAAGAAGGTATAATGAGCTAACTAAGAGGAAAACGCAAAACTCTATGTTCTGGAACCAAAGGAAGAGATTCTTTCGCCAACTGGAACAATCACCAGAGAGCCAAATGAATCCAACAGGAAGCAGTCTAGACTTAAATGAATTCCAAAACTACTGGCAATCTTTATGGTCAGTATCACAATGTTTCAACAATAGTGCAAAGTGGATAGAAGAAATACAGAAACAACAGGAGGGAGTACAGCTAATGTCTGTGGAGGGCTTCACTACTGAAGAAGTTCTGGTAACCATCAAGAAGGCAAGCAACTGGAAGTCTCCGGGACCAGACAAGCTGCACAACTTCTGGATAAAATACGTTACTGCAACTCATGGACCCCTAGCTAAATGTTTTACTAAAATTCTGCAAGATCCAAAACTACTTCCTCTTTATTTAACTGAAGGAAATACATATTTACTATATAAAAAGGGGGACCCATCTCAACCACATAACTACAGACCCATTACATGCTTGTCAGTCATTTACAAACTCTTAACTGCAATAATCACTGAAAACATTTATCAACACTGTGATACAAACAATTTGATAGAAGAAGAACAGAAAGGATGCATAAAAGGTTCCCTTGGCTGTAAGCATCAACTAACAATAGATGCTGTCATTTTGAAACAAGTTCAACGACACCGTCGGAACCTTCATGTTGGATATATTGACTATGCAAAAGCTTTCGACTTAACTCCTCATGACTGGCTGCTAAAAACTCTGGAAATATATAAAATAGACCCTAAAATACGGGAACTTTTAACTGAAATGATGAAAACCTGGAGAACAAATCTTCACCTCAAAAACCAGAAGGTTTCTTCTATTAATATCCGTAGAGGAATATTTCAGGGCGATTCACTATCACCACTATGGTTTTGTTTAGCAATAAACCCACTGTCAACGCTGCTTAAAAAATATAAAATTGGGTATAAATTAAATCGTAGAAATGATACAAGAATCAATCATTTAATGTTCATGGACGATCTGAAACTCTATGCAGAGTCCAAGGAAAAACTCCAAGAACTCACCAAAACCACTAAAATGTTCAGTGAGGACATTGGTATGAAATTTGGGCTGGATAAATGTGCTTTAATGCACTTACGTAAGGGAGAACCCCAAATATCCGAGGAACGTATAGAGGACATGGAGACACTTCCTGTGGACGGTACATACAAGTACCTAGGCTTTCATCAAAACCATCGGTTGGACCACACTTCATTAAAGAAAACGCTAACAGACGCATATAAAAGACGAGTGACGAAGATCCTGAATACAAAACTATCCGGGAGGAACCTAATAACAGCCATAAATACCTGGGCAGTGCCGGCTCTGACCTACTCCTTCTGAATTTTAAAATGGTCAGACACGGATCTAAATGAACTGGACAGACTAACTAGGCGACTACTAAACAAGTTCCGATGTTTACACAGTAAGGCCTCTGTCATTAGGCTGTATATTCCGAGAAAGGAAGGAGGCCGAGGCCTAATAAATATATTGCGACTGTGCAGATCTCAGGAAGAGTCTATTAAATTGACTTTAAAAGCATCAAATGATGTTATAATGAAACAGATCGTTGAAGCTGACATGGGGTACACACCTCTGAACCTGAGAGATGAGGATTATCAGAAGGACTTGCCAGACATTGCCCAACAGAAACAAGAATGGAGATCCAAAGCACTGCACGGAAAATTTCCAACAGTTATCCAGGAGGATTGGGTAGACAAAACTTCATCTTTAAAATGGTTCCAGGATGGCTATCTTTACCCCGAGACCGAAGGTTTTATTATGGCTATTCAAGACAGAGTTATACGCACCCATAACTATGAAAAACATATACTTAAACTAGAAATACCCGATAGATGTAGAAAATGTGGATGCATTGGTGAGTCAATTGAGCACATAATGGCAGGATGCTCAGCTCTTGCAGGGAATGTCTACCTGAATAGACATAACCAACTGGCAAAAATAATCCACCAACACCTGGGACTAACTTACGGGCTCTTAAAGAAAAATATTCCACCATATTACAAGTATCAGCCACCTGCTGTAATTGAAACAAAAACCCATGTTTTGTACTGGGACAGACCAACTCTCACCGACAAAACCATAGATTACAATAGACCGGATATCCTATTAATCAATAAATTAGAAAAAAAGGCTAATATAATCGATACAGCAGTACCACTAAGTCACAACGTAAGGTCAACCGAGAGAGAGAAAATCTCAAAATACAGAAATTTAGCCGACGAAATAAAAAATATCTGGAAATTAAATGATGTCACTATTCACCCGATAGTAATCTCTGCTGAGGGAGTGATGTCCCATATGTTTAAAAAACAAACTGAGAAGCTGGGAATAAAAAAAATAATAACTAACCTCGGGCAAAAAGCTGTACTACTCCAAACTTGCCAAATCGTGAGCAGATTCCTGAGCCAAGAAAATTCGGACACAGTAGGATAGGGTGAATTCTCTTCCTGAACTTCCGAGCCTAATCCTAATCCACCTTTAGGATAGGTGAAAATTTTCCAGTTGGTGTAATACTAGCTGAGAAAGTGTGACAAGTCGAAAATAATAATAACTGGTACGAAAACCGGACCACCAGCCTCCACGTGGCGTACCTGGTAACGGCTTTGCCGGCTAATGGTGGACGTCTGCGTGTGGGGCTAACCACCCCACACGCAGAATATCTGGTTCCAAAAAGGAATAAAGAAAAAGCCACCCACAACCGGCCCCTTTCGGATGGGGGCCCTAGTACAGTTGGGTGTGCCAATGAAAATTCACCACCTCAGAAGGGAGCCCGGATGCAGTGGACGGAAGCCCTAAGGGGCGACCTCCTCGCATGCCATGCTGCCAGCGAGCCCGAACGCAGGGGGTATATGGCAAGGATGCACTCTTTGTGGTGTGAGATGCATCCAGAGCACGGCCACCTATCGCAGCAGAATCTGCGCGATTATGCCAAACATCTGCGGAAAAAGGAAACTCTCCACCAACCGCCAGTTCAGAGGAACACACCACCGGCCAGACCACCCTCCCCGACACAGGCAGCCTCTCTACCGCCTGAGGCGAGAACGACATTCGTGTCTGTCTCTCGGCCAAATGGGGAAGAAGCTGGTCTGGCCGTCTCTGAACTACGAACGCGGTTGTTAAGCACCATTAACTGTGATGAAGGACAACCTAGGCAGAGAGACATCCACCGGAAGATCTCTCTGCGGGGTAACCACCTAACGAGAGTCAATTTAACTCCTAAAGCTATTGCCATAACTAGAGTGTAATGCAGTATGTAACATTAAAAAAAAAAAGAAGTATCGTATTCTAAATCTGAAATTTGTCTGATCCATCCACAGGGGTAATCCATTGGCAGTGGACCAAAGTGAACTTGACAGCCGACTCTGCAACAGATATAACTCCAGGCCTATTGAAAGCAAAATCTCCATTCCAGCTTATTCTTGGGCAAGATCGCAAAAGGCTTTCATTGGGCTCAGAAGTGGACGTAGATCAAATCTCCCTGGAGGTCGAGATGGAGGAGTTACTTTTTCACGTAATGTTTACAAGTTCCGCAGAGGATCACGTTCAGAATTTGAAAGATTTACATAATATTAATGTAAAGAACGTGGGCGAGAGGACGCTACTCCATCAGGCGATGATGTTAGGGAAGCTGGACTGGGTTCGGGAGATCCTGGAAGCGGGGGCTGATCCTTTGATAGAAGACAAGTATGGCCGTAGCGCACTGAAAATTGCGAAATACATGGTCTCCGATCACCCAGGGGACAAGACGCGAGAGGAAATACATCGACTGGTTCAATCTAGACACAACAATAGTCAGCCAAGTAATGACAAAACTACGGAAAGCGTTGTAGATTCGATGAACAATTTGAAAATGTTCTTATACACCGAAATTTCTGCTTCCAAGAGTTCCATAGAAACAAAGATATTGGAGACTAGTTGTCCGAAATCCTAACGGAAACGTCGGACCTTTGGACGGTAAATTGCGTGGTCCATGCTGCTGCCAAAATTATGGCTCACTCCCAAAAGAACACCTCTTGGGAGGACAAAGCAGCAAAGAGGCTTGAACAGTTGGAGGCCAAGATCACGCAGGCGAGACAACAGGCGTCGAGAATTCAGTGTGTGATGGAATACATCTTATCTGGGCGAACTTTCACTCCTAAAGTTCGGCGCATAGCGCGCAGTCTCAGGTACAACCATCACACGCTGAATAAAAGCGTGCTGCTTACCACTAAGCAGCACGCGGTCGATAGAGTACGGGCACTCACCACGGCTCGGAAAAAACTCCTGAAGAGGAGTAGGGGCGTGAGAGAAAATACCACCTTTCTCCTTCAGCCGTCCCGTCTCTTTCGACCACCTCCGCCTGTCGTTGAATCTCCGCCACCCGTCCAAGAGGTTGAACGTTTCTGGAAGGAAATATACGAAACGTTGAAGCCATTCAACGGAGACACTCCGGTCATAGGCCTCTTTAAAGGCGTTTGTGACCGCCACCTACAAGATGTGGATGGACCTCTTTCAGTCACCGAAAGTGACGTGAAGAAGGCCTTCTCTGGCAAGAAGAATTTCTCGGCTCCAGGAATGGATGCCGTGAATAACTTCTGGTGGAAGAAATTTACTTCCACCCACCAACACCTCGCCAGAATCTTCACGTCCTGGACACCGTACTGGAATACAGTGAGGCTATAGGAATGGAGTTCGGATTGGACAAGTGTGCATCCATCCACTTGGCGAGAGGAAGATTTTCGGAGATCAAGGAAGACGTGCAACTTGTTGACGGGAGCGTCATTCGTCACCTCGAGGACGATGACAGCTACGAATATCTCGGCGTCCCCCAGCGCCGAATGCAGGAGGTTACAGCAGTGAAGGAAAGGCTCTCCGCCAAATACAGACAGACTCTCAGGAACATCTGGAGTTCTGAGCTGTCAGGCAAGAAAAAGGTTCTTGCCACGAAGATGATCACGGTTCCTACACTGCTGTATACCTTCGGATGCATGAAGTGGAACGTCAACAAATTGCAGAACCTCGATAGGGGAACGAGGAAGATGATGACCATCTTTGGAAGTCTTCATCCGAAATCTTCCGTCGCCAGATTGTATCTCCCTCGCAATGTAGGTGGTAGAGGACTATTGAGTCTGGAGTGTCTCCACAACAGAGTTGTCCTGGGTACAGCTTGCCGAGTTTTGAAAAGCAGGGACCCCCTGCTCAATCTCGTGAGAGATCACGAGAGTGCGGGAGCAGGGGCGTTTCTCTTCCAGGCGGCAAAGAGGGCAGCGGACGAAACCGGTCTCGACTTCGACCCATCATCCGACGGAAGCGACAATGACACGACCATCTTGTCATTGAAGGCAGACGTCCTCAAGCTCGAAATAAAAAAAGCCGAGCAGAAGGCCTTGCTCAAGGTACATACCGATAAGCCCATGCATGGAGGTTTCTATCGAAACATCGAAAAGCATGGGCTATCGAAGGAGCTAACGTTTGCCTTCCTACGCTCCGCCGGTCTGAAGTCCGAGACCGAGGGTTTTGTCCTCGCGTGCCAGGATGGTGTCATAAACACACTCGTGTACCGCCGCATTATATTCAAGGCGGAGGTTGCGGACACGAGATGTAGGGCGTGGCGAGCCCATCCGGAGACTTTGAGTCACCTTCTCTCCGGCTGTAGTTATTACGCTAAGTCAGCATATTTAGCTCGGCACAACGCGGCCCTACGAGTGTTATACTTTCATTTTCGACACCATTATGGCATCGACGAAACACCTGTGCTGCCCTATGCCCCTGGAGATATTGAGTCCGTCGTGGAGAACGATAAATGCACGATCTGGTGGAATTACTCCTTTTCCACCACCAGGCAGTTGGAGGCGACTAAGCCTGATATCGTTCTCCTCGACCACCTCACACGCTCCATGTTCGTGATCGAGTTTTCGGCTCCGGCTGAAACTAACATGGATGCGAAGGAGGTGGAAAAACGGACGAAATATCAAGACCTGCTTTTCGAACTTCGACAGATGTACCCCGGACACTCTGTGAAACTGGTGGTCCTCATCATAGGTGTGCTCGGTGGAGTTAAGGGCTCGCTCATAAATAACATCAAGTGCATTCCGTCCTGCGTGGCACAGGGGGAATCACTAGTTGCAAGCATGCAGAAGGCCGTCATCCTGGGGTCACTCCGTCTACTGCGGACGCATGACCCGTCAGCAGCGTAGCCACACATCCGATGGGCGTCGGACGTGGCTGCGATTACTGCCGAACCCCTCTCGAGTCTTCGGCCATTATGACGGCAATGAAACCTGATGCTTGCCGGGGACTCGGAGGGTCATGTTACAACTGTAACAATAATTTATAATAATAATAATAATTTAATTTCTTTTAATTGCCAAGTAACATAGAAATCGTCAAAAAATAATACATAAAGATATCAAACAAACATTGGTTAAGTAGCAAAAAATGAAAACCCAACAGGAATTAGTCAAAAAAATAAAATAAGTTCAAGTATGAAAGTAATCTCACTTAGATGCCATGAATTCAGAAATGCAATAATATGCTTTTTCAAGAAGTAAATTCTTCGCACGGTTCTTGGAAACTGGCAGAGAAGAAAGGGATTTAATATCAGATGGTAATTTGTTATAGATTATTGAGGCTGCATGATGAGGACCATGTAGAGAAAGGCAAGTGGAGGCTTGGGATAAGTGGATGTTAGTACTATTGTACTGTATTTCTGTACTATACTGTATTTCTGTACCTGAGCTTCCAGCTTCTTTTTCTTTGGCGTCTCATATCGGACTAGTTCTTTTGCGATTGGAGATCCATGTGGATGGGCGGGAAGCGGGGTATTCGCCTCAACCCTCCACAACGCTCTGCGAGCAGTCTTAATAGGAGTTGGCCTAGGTGAGTTATAACGTCCGGTAGTTGGCGTAAGATATGATACCTCATCATGCCCATGATCAGTAATATGACATGTCAATTCACCTGCAGGAGATAGCGTTGCGGCATTTTTAGAATACGTATGTGTTATCCGTCGAGTCAAACTTCTTTCGGGACTAGTATTACAAGGAGGGGATGAAGTTCTTTCTGATATCTGCTACACTTCCGTGGTTGGCTGGTGATGATACGGAAGTGCTCCCTGCACAAGCCAACCACTTGGGTTAACATCAGCTGATTTGAAATGCTTTTCACATACCAACTTCTTGTTTAAAGTCTTTGGTGATAGACCAATTAAAGCGATGTTACTTGTTCACGAAGAATAATATCGTGTACGTTAATGATGAAAAACAAAGGAACAGAGACATTGATTTGTAATTGCATCTCTCGAGGCCGAAAATTGAAGGAATAGAGAAGACTGTGAAGTAAATTTCTGTCGTTTTCAGAATGATACCGACTTTTAGAGCCTTGTCATTCGAAGTATTTCGTGAACTTAATGTTTAGGAATGTTCCCGCCAGTTAGCAGACATGTGTCTATGTAATATTATCACAGAGTATACTATACTAGTAACAGAATATTTTTTTTACCAGTACCATTTTGACAGAAAACTCCTCAAGTGAAACGGAAATAAAATCCAGACTGCAAACAGCAAATAGAAGCCTCTATGCACTTAATAAAATAATAAGCTCAAGAAGCGTTTCCCGGGAACTTAAAATAAGATTATACAAAACACTGATCCGTCCCGTTCTCTTGTATGGATGCCAATCATGGAGCACACGGAAAATAGACCTGAACCGATTAGCGATATTTAAAAGAAGAGTACTAAGGAAGGTTTTTGGTCCAGTCCTTGATTTAGAAACAGGAGAATGGAGAAGACGACATAATGAAGAATTGTACAATCTGTATCAAGAACCAAATATTATAGGAGTGTTAAGGAGTAGGAGATTGGAATGGGCTGGACATGTGGTTAGAATGAGTGGCGAAAGATTTCCTAAGATGGCTATGGATATGACAATAGAAGGAAGGAGACCAGTGGGGAGACCTCGCAAGAGATGGATAGATGGAGTAAGGGAAGACTTGCAACAGCTAGAAACCTGGCCGAACTGGCGGAACATAGCAGAGGACAGAAGAGAATGGAAGGCCTTAGTTGTATCATCGCGCGGTCCTCTGGGCCTGATCGCGTAAAGTAAAGTAAAGTAAGTAAGTAACAGAATATACTCTGTTACCCTATGCTATTACTCATGATGAATAGAAACACTTGGTTATCTTCCACAGATGTATTTACTGGCAACACGCGTTGAATCCAACTTGCCCTGCCCTTTGAAGTCTTCCCTAGTTACATAAAAAAGACATTCCTATCCGACAAGTGGTGTCATCAGCTTCAACCTCCTCCCATCGCAATTGTTTCGCAAATTGCGTTCACGTTTTCATTCAAGTGGCCTCTTGCTAAGACAAAAATGTCCTTTCGGGTCAAGCCAACATTATCATCGCTCCCCATGGCTAGGCCAGCAGATTCTGCAGTAACAAAATAAAATTTGTAAAATCCTTCATACCTTCCGAAAAAATAACAATAATAAGTAGTCATACCACATCAAATAAATAATATTTATAATTCACTTATAATTTCATAAATAGTAATAATTCAAAACTTAATAAAAAATGTATATGTAAAATATATGAAAGCTTAGCGTTATCTAAAGGTGTTAAAAAAGCAACTTTGAACCTATTGTGCAATAACCTGCACGAAATACAGATTGGCACTTTTTGGCAGCTGGTTTTTCCATATATTATATATATATAAATAGCAGATAATGAGATTTTAGTAAATTTCGTTGCGGAACTCCGTGGGTTATAACTTTTTTTCGAATTTTAAAAAATATGTAAAAATTAATTGGTCAATTTGGTCCACACAATTTTTTTTAAATAAGTAATTTTAACATTTTTGATGACATTTTTGTTACACATGTAAACATTGTACTCACCATCACAATCTTCGTCCATTTTTAATTGTTAAAATTGCATTAAACTGAACTCTTTTACACGTGCTTGAAGCAACTGGTATTTCACTTATTATGTGTTGCGCCGAAGTTGCTCTTTCAAAGTTCACTATTCAAACGATGCATGTGGTCAGATTCTAGCTTCGAATCTTTTCTAACGATGAAATTGGATACATTGTACATCAGTCTACCCAACTGCATACTTAAAATTCCCTGAATAATTTTTTTTTTCGACTTTCGGCCAGCTTTTTGTGATTTTGCCCCTCTGTGCATCGTCTGGACAAGAAAATAAACGCCGCACAGTGGTCTGAAATCGAAAATTGCCGGACAAAAGTCCAAAATAGCTTTTTTTGCGATAGAAACTTGAAACTTTGCACTAGTACTCACAAATGTTTGTGTATCATGAAATGGCAAGTCATTTTATATAGGTTTCAACCGTTTCTTATATACTAAGGCTTAAACACGATTAAATTTCCAAAATAGCTCTCGCTTTAGTTTTTCTTCGAAAATCTTCAAAGTTAAACATATGCCGTTGAAGTAGATGGATTTCAATGAAATAAAAAACATTACAATCTGTTAATGTTGTATTTTCCCTGCGCCTTGCATGAATTTAAGGAATTTTTGTCGATATTTGTGTGCTATTACGTCACAAAATGGCGGACGCTTTTTTCACTCAAAATTTGACATAAAGCAGTCAACAACTTTTTTTAAACAAAAATGTAACTCGAGATATTTGCACAGAGTGTTATGCAAAAATCTTAGAAAAAGTTTGCGATCTTTGAAGTAATAGCGATATTTCGATCGCGCGCCCCGACCAGTCTCTGCGCGGCGGGGCTCGGAAATACCGTGGCTCCGTTGAACTTGATCGGTTCTGTGGACCTCAAATGTTCGAATTGTACGTTTCTAAGCTAAACACGTTGTGGCTGATATCCAAATGTTGTACACTGAAGATATTTTGAGGGTGTGGTAACGAGCAAATGGATCAGTAAACTGTGGTAAATTTGTTGTTTCTTTTTCTTCTGTACACTTTAGTACACGGATCAAGCTGAAAATTATGAACGTCTTTCAACACTTGAGTGCGTATTCATATTCCGCAGGTACCCAATATGGTTTAGAGAGAAGGCTGTCAATAGAATTCTTTCTTTGCCTTCCGTCCCTTCCGAGGTACTCGCCCTTCCTCACTCCACGAGGGTCCCGCGAAAAAGGGCCGTTTTATGGCGCGCTCTGTCACGGTAATTTTATAACGGTATTTTTGGACATTTTTTCCCCTAGGAAAATTTCGAGGAAGTTTCTCCGTCTCATTGAATTATTTTTGATGCATCAGAAAAAAACAAAACAATATACACTCTTACTAATACCTACTCATTAACACGAGGATCACCTGGAGTTCGATATTTTCGCATTCCTGCTTCGGGTGGTGAAATCTCCCAAAAATGGGTTGAAAGCAATGGTACGTAAATTTGGTGTTGTAACAGTAAATAAATTTAACTTTGTCAGCCTCCAATTAGAGGAAGTCGCCTATATTCATGCTGAATAAAAGAAACTCGACAATCTTTCGTAAATGTATTTGATGACAATGCATTTCACCATACGGAGGCATAATCATGTGCGAAGTTCTCCGGTTAGGGCCTTGAATATACAGCCCTAAAGCGAAGTGCTATGGACGGGGGGAGGAGGGGTGAAGTGAGGGAAAATGGGGCGAAGGAGTAATCATTTTTTGCATCGGGCCAAAGAGGGAAACACATAGGAAGTCTGTGACGGAAAAGATAATGGGTAGAAAATACAAAAGGGAAGGAGGGAGCGTGATGCTTTCTACTGGCTATCACACTTCAACGGACACTGGTGGAGAAACGGCGGGGGAGAAGGATTCAATGGGAATGTGGTGATGGTAAGTGAATGTTTCGGGTGATGACGTTGGGGTGTGGTAACCATTCTACATCTACATGTTACCCTGCGAGCCACCTCTATGGTGTTTGGCAGGGGGTGACAAGTCACAAAAATGCAGCATGCAAGCGGACCGCCACATGCACACCGCACGGTCATGAATATTAAGGATACTTACCAATTCCATCATTAACTAAAAACCATCATGCAGCATGCAAGAGAATCCCCACATGCACGCCACACTTGTACGATGACACATAATATTCTACATGCTACTTAAGAGGGCAATCTGCCTAGGAAGCTAGAACATGCAAAACATGCTGTTAGAAACACCATAAAAACTCCGTAAACATGCTTTAAGAAACACATAAGTTAGTAAGCTACACTACCAGTCAACTAATCTATTTCTACGTCCTTACACAGCCGTTATAGTCTCTTATCGCTCGCGGAAAAAACGACATTTTGAATCTATCTGTTCTACAGTCTATCTCTCTTATTTTATTTTTATGATCTAATCTACCATAGTACGTTGGCGGTCGTAAAATATGATCAACTTCGTCGGAAAATAAACAACTCTTGAATTTACATAATAGATTTAGTCTTGTTTTCAATCTACGGTCTGACAGTGATTCCCATCCGAGTTGTTCTAAGAGGTCAGTAACACTAACAAGACTATCGTAACGGCTTTTTACGTACCTGGCTGCTCTTCTCTGTACACGTTCTAACTCTGTTTTTAAGCCTGTTTCATGAGGATCCCAAACACTGGAAGCATATTCTAAATGGGGTCTACCGAGGGAGAAGTAGCTTATTTCTCTCACTTTGTCGTCGCACTTGCCTATAATTCTTTTTTTCTTTTAACAAATCCCAATTTACGATTAGCCTCCCATTGTGGAGGTGCAGGGGGTGGCTTGTGAAGGGGCTGAGTGGCTGAACAAAAAATGATCACACAGCTGCACATTTTTAAGTTTGCCGAGCTTAACAATGCCAATGCTTTCTAAGGAATTTATTTTTAGTCTATTATCGACAGGATTCAATAGTTTTGGGATAATAACACTGTCGTGACAACTCTCGAACAATCTGGCTTGTACAAGCGGTTGTGCAAGATGCTAGGATACTTCACATTACACATCCGTGTAGAGCAGAGTACCAGAGCCCTTGAAACTATGGCAAAGAAGCACGAAAGAGGCTTCAGATGGGAACACACAAGTCTTCCAATTTCACGAAGCATATTTTGGAGAGTTGTCACGACAGTGTTATTATCCCAAAACTATTGAATCCTGTCGATAATAGACTAAAAATAAATTCCTTAGAAAGCATTGGCATTGTTAAGCTCGGCAAACTTAAAAATGTGCAGCTGTGTGATCATTTTTTGTTCAGCCACTCAGCCCCTTCACAAGCCACCCCCTGCACCTCCACAATGGGAGGCTAATCGTAAATTGGGATTTGTTAAAAGAAAAAAAGAATTATAGGCAAGTGCGACGACAAAGTGAGAGAAATAAGCTACTTCTCCCTCGGTAGACCCCATTTAGAATATGCTTCCAGTGTTTGGGATCCTCATGAAACAGGCTTAAAAACAGAGTTAGAACGTGTACAGAGAAGAGCAGCCAGGTACGTAAAAAGCCGTTACGATAGTCTTGTTAGTGTTACTGACCTCTTAGAACAACTCGGATGGGAATCACTGTCAGACCGTAGATTGAAAACAAGACTAAATCTATTATGTAAATTCAAGAGTTGTTTATTTTCCGACGAAGTTGATCATATTTTACGACCGCCAACGTACTATGGTAGATTAGATCATAAAAATAAAATAAGAGAGATAGACTGTAGAACAGATAGATTCAAAATGTCGTTTTTTCCGCGAGCGATAAGAGACTATAACGGCTGTGTAAGGACGTAGAAATAGATTAGTTGACTGGTAGTGTAGCTTACTAACTTACAGTTGAGCCGGCCAGAGTTGTCCGATGACAGGCAGAAGAGTCTAGTTAGGGGTAGGGGGCAAGGTTGCCAGGTCAAATAGGGAAACGCCCACGCCAGAGGTAAACAAAAGGCTTCCTTGAGGTAAGGAGACAGGAAAGGCGACGGGAGGGAAGGGTGTACGGAAGGAACGCGGTCATCATAACCTTTTTAAGCTATTCTTTCCTGCGTCTCAATCCTCTCTGAAAGAATCGTGAACGTGGAAAAATTGCGATTTTCTGTACAACAAACCGGTTATTGAAGCAAATATACAAATATGCTGCTAATTAAAATGCTAGAGGAGGAAGAAAAATATTTGGAAAATCATAGAAATGACTCTGGTTAACCAATTGCTGTTTCTGATTTGATATTTATTATTTCGAACAATTTTCCTTCTAGCTATTCTATTTCCTTTTTAAAAAACAACATAAGGGTAATTCTTTCCATAGGGATAGTAAAATTTTCTTGGGATATTTTCCTTTCTCCTTGATTTATTAACTCCAGCGCAAGCAACATACACATCACAATAATGGAAATACGCCGACGAATTCCGTTGGTGTGCACTCTCGCGCTGATTTGAAGTTTCTAAGAGGAGAGATATGGAGATCGCGCAGTTTTCTGACTTCTCCTGGGCCTTTTCCTACCGGGTGTCCTTAAAACAGCAGCTTGTGCATTCTCATCATTGCGGTCACCATGTTTTTCTTTCAGGATTCTCCCAACTGATTTAGAACTAATTCCGCAAGCTTCAGCAGTTCTTTCCATCACCCTCGTCAATGGAATTATGGGACTGCCGTGGAGCTTTTCCTTCTCAAAGTATTCGTAGATACGATCAATTCACGAGTTTGTGAAAACGATGTCACACCGTGACCACGTTTCTTCCCACTCATCCTAACAGACTAAGCGAACAGGGAAAAATACTTCGATAAACGAAGAAACAGCAGCAGAACAGCACAAAACACTCTCGGAGGTTTTCTACAAGCACTTCAGTAAAACACTCTAATTGAAAGCGCCCTGAAGTTTTACTGGAAACGTAGGAAAAGGCACCAGAAAGTTTCAAAACACTACTGCAGCTGAACGAACGCAGGCAAGAGAACTCAAAAGAGATAAGAATGAAAAGGGTTGTTTTGGTGGTTCATATGCATGTGACAACGTTGTATGACAAGGCGAGGGTGTGGGGTGCATTTGGGGGACAGCTATTGGCTGCGCGTCAGGGTTTTCCGCCCCTACCAACTTTCTCTTTCTCGCTGTCATCGGACAACTCTCGACGGCTCAACTGTATGTGTTTCTTAAAGCATGTTTACGGAGTTTTTATGGTGTTTCTAACAGCATGTTTTGCATGTTCTAGCTTCCTAGGCAGATTGCCCTCTTAAGTAGCATGTAGAATATTATGTGTCATCGTACAAGTGTGGCGTGCATGTGGGGATTCTCTTGCATGCTGCATGATGGTTTTTAGTTAATGATGGAATTGGTAAGTATCCTTAATATTCATGACCGTGCGGTGTGCATGTGGCGGTCCGCTTGCATGCTGCATTTTTGTGACTTGTCACCCCCTGCCAAACACCATAGAGGTGGCTCGCAGGGTAACATGTAGATGTAGAATGGTTACCACACCCCAACGTCATCACCCGAAACATTCACTTACCATCACCACATTCCCATTGAATCCTTCTCCCCCGCCGTTTCTCCACCAGTGTCCGTTGAAGTGTGATAGCCAGTAGAAAGCATCACGCTCCCTCCTTCCCTTTTGTATTTTCCACCCATTATCTTTTCCGTCACAGACTTCCTATGTGTTTCCCTCTTTGGCCCGATGCAAAAAATGATTACTCCTTCGCCCCATTTTCCCTCACTTCACCCCTCCTCCCCCCGTCCATAGCACTTCGCTTTAGGGCTGTATATTCAAGGCCCTAACCGGAGAACTTCGCACATGATTATGCCTCCGTATGGTGAAATGCATTGTCATCAAATACATTTACGAAAGATTGTCGAGTTTCTTTTATTCAGCATGAATATAGGCGACTTCCTCTAATTGGAGGCTGACAAAGTTAAATTTATTTACTGTTACAACACCAAATTTACGTACCACTGCTTTCAACCCATTTTTGGGAGATATCACCACCCGAAGCAGGAATGCGAAAATATCGAACTCCAGGAAATCCTCGCCGATTGGCATTGCACCTAAGGTAGACACAGTTACTTCCAGCCATTGTAAGTGGTATTTTCAGAGCTATAATAGCTCTCAAGTCAGTTGTTATCTTCTTCGTAAATATGAATTGGAGCAATAGAAGCAGGATCTCCAATCCTCCGCACTTATAAGCCTGATAAAAGAATAGAGTTGTTGATAACAACCATAACAATACAAGAGAGAGAATTGATTTGATTATTAATATTTTTTTGTTCGGGGACGTCCAAAGGCTTCACACGGATTTGAACCAGTAGCCAAGCGCTCTACCCACTGGACCACCACACTCCCATCAGGGACTACCATCAGGTGGCCTAGTGGGATGAGCGCTTGGCTACTGGTCAATGGGTCCCGGGTTCAAATCTGGGTGAAGACTGGATTCTGGACTCGACTCAAATCTGGATTATTAATATCTAGACTATAAATGGATCGGTTGTGATATTTCCAGGGTCAGATGGCTCATTCACTAATGAGAAATGAGAACAATTGAGCTTCTCATATACGATTTAAGTTTTTCCCGGTGAATAATATTTAGGAATTCTTCTCGGGCTCTGCACCAGGTAATTGGCTTCATATTGGTCGACGTTTCAGAAAGCTTTAATCCCTAATGTTTCAACCATATCGGGCAAGATCCACCGCAATCTACGACGGTATAAAATTCAAGCTATCCACCTACCACCACCTAAATTAAGGCACCGACTGGTGAAGGCGAAGGATCCTATCGGCCTGAAGACACCAGGAGTTTACCAGATTCCATGCGAGTGCGGAAAAATTTATGTGGGGGAGACAGGCCGAACGGTTGAGACGAGGCTGAGAGAGCACCGAAGGCATTTTAAATTAGCGCAACCAGAGAAGTCTGCAGTGGCGGAGCATAGCATCAATCAAGATCATGGGATCATTCGATGGGGAGATGCAACAATTTTTTACCGCTCACAACGCTACTGGGACCGTATAATCAAGGAAGCCATCGAAAGCCGCCTAAATCCAAAACATTTCAATCGGGATACTGGCTTTCATCTTAACAATACTTGGGCCCCCATAATAAATTGCATGAAAAACATGAGGAGAGAACAGAAGAGATTTCAAAAGAACATCAGCCAATCAGACGACACCTGAGCTTAATTGTTGGACTCGTCAAACGATCAATTCAGTTCAGTACGCTCGTGTTTGTGTAAAGACAAACTGATGATAATGCTTTTTAATCCCTATTCTACGATAGATATTATACATTTTATACATATTACGAGCTCTAAAATATACCAAGGCGCATTAACGCATGTCAACACGTCACTTTAAGCATCCTCCATCTATCGCCATCTGCCCTGTTTTCCTTTGGATTTGTGCAATAAATATTAATAATTTTATATAGGTACTATCACTTTCAAAAGTCGGTCCACACGGTGAGCGCGACCATCTCCGAGTTCTGTTGAAATCGAGCTTCACGTATGGTATACGCGTTCCATGACTTCTGGGGGCCAATTTTACTGCTTCGACAGGCACAACTTGAGTTAGTTTTTTACTCGCTGAGAGACCTCGCGTGCCCTTCTCCCTCCGACAACGAATAGCCAAAACAATCCCAACCCCCACTCCCATAAGAATTCGCCAGCCGAAGAACCCGTGAAATGTTTTCGGCTGGGACTTTCTTGTGGGAGGACTTCGGCCGGTATTTCTTGCGGGAGAAAGAAGGCGATAATTTCCCGTACTCTCCTTATGACATGGGTCGTCATGGCAAGAATCATTAGTCCTGCGCAGAGGGGACAGATAGTAGCCTCGTTTGCATGCAGGAAAACTAGTAATTTATAAAGTTATAGTAAATACGTTGCCAAAATCCACTGTCGCAAAATCAGCTCGGAAAACTTTCCCGACAATGAGAAAAAAAGATAATGTTAAGAGATCAGAATTTTTTATTCGCGCGTAATAAAAATAGCAGAGATAGCTGTTAAAATGAAATCGGGGAAAGGGCGGAAGACTTCCTCGGTGAAGACCATTATGGGTTAAGGAAAGAGAGCGGGACGTGAAACGCATTTCTGGTGATGAGTATTCTAACATTTATTTATAGATAATAGCCACTATGTCTCTATTTGCTTCTTAGACTGCTGGAAGACTTTTGACAGAGTACAATGGACGAGAATAATAAATATACTGCAGAAATTGGGAGTACACTGGAAGTTTAGGCGCATAATTATAAAACCTCCCGGGGATGAAGCGGAATACGGGTAATGAATGATGAATCGGAATGGGTATATGTTGGAAGAGGATTCAGGCCGGGCCATTTCTTATTACCACTGATTTTCAATTGTTTTCTGACAATTTGGTAATAAATGTATGGAAAGGGATAAAATTGCGAAGGAAAGTAGCAGGTAACTGTTAATTTTGGTAAATTTGCAGATGGCCAAGATTTATTTAGCCAGTCAACCACGGGACTCGATGTCTATTTTGCAGGTGAAAAGGTGCGTGATATGTGGAATGTGAATTAATCATATAAAGCGCAGGTAATGAAGTTTATAAAGTAGTAATAGTCCAAAATGAAGGAAAATGAGGAAAATTCTGAGCTGGGGAAACGGGTTATCTTTCCGCGAAGTATAACTACGTCATTCAGTAAAGGATAAATTAATGTATGGAGATTGGTGTTACAGAGGATTTAATGAATTGCGTTTCAATACGAATTTCGCTGTTTTCAAGTAGGATGGAGAGAAAAATAAACCTTCGGATCGGAACAAAAATTTGGAGGTTTTGGAAAGCCTCCAGCACACACATTAATTACTGATACAACGATTTTCCATTTTTGAACTGTAGCAAAATATATTGCTTGGATACACAGACCGTTGAGAATTTCATAAACACCAATAAGGGAACAATTAACGCCGAGTATTCACCTGGGATGAGTAACTGATGGTAGTCCGATCATTCTCTTGCAATCGGGAGTTGAGATTTATTCAATATTCACTCCGAATTTCCCTTAAGGTAATGACTAGTGATCGGTCACTACTTAATTATTTTTTGAAAATAATCTGGGAATAATGAAAGGAAACAATCCAAGCCTAAAAACGTTAACTCTAAGCCTATTATTTGTGTCACGAAAATATCACAACTTTTTTGTGACCGAAGTCAAGTGCACTGAATTTGGCATAGAGCTTTGAAGTACTCTCACAATGAGGCACACAATGTTTTTCACAGTATGGCATTGCTTTTACGAGAACGTATTCAAACTGAATTTATTAATTGATTGCCTTGCGATTGGATATATTGATTTATCAAACCAATCTATTTATGCTAAAGGATTGACAGATTTAAACAGTTTAGAGTCGCTGATATCTCCTCCCCTTCTCTTGGACTACAACCTTGTCATGGTTGAAGGGCTTGCGTGCTCCGATGACCCCTAGAGCTGCACTGGCGGGAGCATTGCTCCTGGTAGGGTCACCCATGCCAGATTGGTCGAAGGTTAGGAGACAGACGAATGGTAGTCCGCGCAGCGTCTGTACCTCAGTGAGGCGGCTGCAAAAGGCGTCTGACCCCAGTGGGGCGGCCTCTGAAGTGATGGTGTCACGTAAAAAACACTATTGAGTAAGGCCAAGGAATACTACCTCAATTAAAACAAAAACCTTGAAATTATGGACAGTTCTCAATTGATAATGAATCCTGGCAACTACGGGACTCGGCCAAGAGGGCCGGGTGTCGTGCCCGGCAGCGGTGGGAGCAAGGCCCCTGCGGTCGTCATCACACGAAATCCTTGCTCAGACGAAGCAGCAGCAGCAGCAGAGGAAAAGAAGATAAAGAAGAGGAACGAAACTATTAGAATAGGCACGTGGAATGTTAGGACTATGCTGAGGGCGGGGAAGCTAGAGAATATAAAGCAAGAAATGGAGAGGGTGGGTGTAGACATCATGGGTCTGGGTGAAGTAAGATGGAAGGATGACGGGGATTACTGGAGCGGCGACTATAGAGTAATTTATAGTGGAGGGAATGAAAGTCAGCGCGGGGTTGCTTTCGTAATGAATAGGAAACTAGGTAGAAAAGTAGTGTATGCAGAACAGGTGAGTGATAGGATAATAGTCGTGGAACTAAAAGCAGAACCAACGAATTTAGTTATAATCCAGGTTTATATGCCTACCTCTAATCATAAAGAGGAGGAGGTAGATGGGGTGTACGATCAGCTAGAGGAAATAATTGGTAGGATACCAGGAAGTAAGCACCTGGTAGTAATGGGGGATTGGAACGCGGTGGTGGGTGAAGGAAGAGATGGGCGGGAGGTGGGCGATTACGGGCTAGGAAGAAGAAATGACCGGGGCGAGAAAGCTGTGGAGTTTTGCCGCAGAAATAACCTAGTAATTACAAATACATGGTTCAGACATCATCCTCGACGTAGGTACACTTGGAAGAAGCCGGGAGACACAGACAGGTTCCAGATAGATTATATAATGGTACGTCACAGATACAGGAATAGTGCTAAAACCTCGCATACTTATCCAGGAGCTGATGCAGACACAGACCACAACTTATTAGTCATGAAATGTCGGGTAAAACTGAAAAAGATAAGAATGGGAAGGAGGGTACGTAAGTGGAATACGGAGGCATTAACTGGGGCAATGAAGAAGAAGTATCGGGAGAAGGTGGATGAGATAATGGGTGAGGATCATGGAGTTATATCAGTGGAAGATGAATGGGGAAGTTTGAAAAATGGAATTATAGAAGCAGCGAAAGCAACGGTAGGCGTAGTGAGTGCAACTAAAATTAGAAAACCGTGGATCACGAAGGAGATGATCAGGGAGTTGGAGGAGAGAAGGAAATGGAAGAGTGTAAACTCAGAGCTAGGTAAGAGAAAATACCGAGAATTTAATAACAGGCTTAGAAGAGAAACAAAGAAAGCAAGAGAGGCGTGGTGGAGAGAACAGATCGACGCCTTAGAGAAATACCAAAAAGAGGGAAGAGCAGATGCATTATATAGGAAAGTAAAGGAACTGACGGGTGGTAATAAGGGAAGGGGAATTACAAAGATAACAGACAATACGGGAAAGGTAATCGTAGAACCGAGAGAGATCCAGGAGAGGTGGAAGGAGTATGTTGAAGAGCTGTATGGTAAAGAAATAAGGCCCAATAGGTTAGATATAGAAAGGGAAGACGATATCGACAGAGATGGCATCGGACCAAGTATCCTAGATAGCGAAATTGAAAGAGCTCTACGAGACATGAAAAGGAATAAGGCGGTGGGAATAGATGACATACCTGCAGAGTTTTTAAAGAGCATGGGAAAGAACGGAAGAGGAAAACTTTTTGCGCTTATTCATAGGATTTATGAGGATGGAGTGTGGCCGGAAGACTTCGCGAAGACTGTACTAATTCCTATACCGAAGAAGAGTAAGGCAAAAACTTGCGAAGACTATAGGACAATAAGCTTAATATCCCACGCGGCCAAAGTAGTTCTTAGGATTCTAAACAGAAGGCTAGAGAAGAAGGCGAATGAATACCTGGGTGACGACCAGTTCGGATTTAGGAGAGGGACGGGAACGCGAGACGCTATAGCGGTGAATAGGACTCTAGTAGAAAGAAACCTAGAGTATGGACAGGATGTTTTTGCATGCTTCGTAGATTTCGAGAAGGCGTTTGATCGGGTGGAATGGACAAAATTAATGGGAGTGTTGAATAAATTAGGGGTCGATTGGAGGGACAGGCGTCTGATTCGAAATTTGTATATGAATCAGACTGCGCAGGTTAGGGTAGCCAATGGAGAATCGGGATGGGCCACGATAGGACGGGGAGTGAGGCAAGGGTGCCCACTATCGCCGTTGCTTTTTAATGTGTATTCAGAAGAAATGGTAAGGGAGGCTTGGGGGGAGGAGGATGTAGGAATAAAGGTAGGAGGGGAGCTGATAAAATCAGTGAGATTTGCAGATGATCAAGCATTGGTTAGTCAGTCGGCCAAGGGGTTACAGTCAATGGTGAATGCATTAGAGGTGCAGTGCGAAAAGTATGGGATGAAGATCAATCACAAGAAAACGAAAGTAATGAGATTTTCTAGAAGTAAGAAGGCGGGGCTGAATATAAGGGTGGGAGGGCAGAAGATAGAGCAGGTCGAGCAGTTTACGTATCTGGGTAGTATTTTGGAGGCGAATGGGTTTAGTGGTAAGGACATCAGATGCAGAATTTCGCTATCTAAAGAAGCATTTTCGAAGAGAAGGGAATTGATGAGGGGGGGTCTGAGAAGAGACGTAAAGAAGAGGCTGGTGAAAACTTTAATATGGAGCGTGGCGCTATATGGGTCGGAAACTTGGTCATTGCGAAGGGAGGATGTGCGTAGGCTTGAGGCGTTTGAGATGTGGGTTTGGAGAAGGATGGAGAAGGTTAGCTGGATGGCGAGGAAGACGAACGAGGAGGTATTGGATATGGTTGGAGAGGAGAGGAAGCTTGTGGCAGAGGTTCGGAGAAGGCAGAAGAAATGGATGGAGGTGGTTTTGAGAGGAGAGGGCATGTTGAAGAGAGTGATAGAGGGGAGAACACTGGGGAAGCGTGGGAGAGGAAGGAAGAGGATAGGAATTCTGGACGAAATAAGAGATGTAGAATTGAAGAGGGATGTAATAACGGGCCATCCTTAGGAGGGAATGCGAGACTATTTCTATTAGGTTGGGATACAAAATGGGGACTGTCCAAGAACCTACCAATTAGCTGGTAGAATACTAGAATGAATGAATGATATCTCCTCAGCTGCTCATTTTTCGTCAGTGCGCGTGAAAGTGTAGGCTGTGCGCTGTGCAGTGAAACAATCTCGTCCAAAGGAGCATATAAGTAGCTACCTAATTAAAATTACGTCGTGCGTTGAAACCTTGGATTTCACAAAAATTTCTTTAGCTAGCATCCCCCATTGCGTGACTGATAGATTCCATAGTCAGAGAGGTCAGTGGAGTTTTACGAAATCTCCAGAATATGTTGCCACCATAGTGAACATAGCTTCTAGAAATTAGAGGTTCGTTCAGGAACGGAGAGCTGAGTGATGGATATACTTGCAGTGAATGAATCTTTTTGTTTTGTATTAACTTCTTAAACACAGTCGCAGTGCATTTAACAGACCAATAAAAACAATGTAAGACGAATTACAGACTATAGAGCAAAATTAACATTGGAACATGCCTTCGGTGTAACGCCGCTCGAAGCTGATTTCTAAATACGCAAAGCGAAGTCATACCTATTTCATCCAACACATATCATTACTGAAAATTATACTTTACGATATTACCTAAAAAGGGATAAAACCCTAAGTAGCATAAAATAAATGCAAAACTATGGTGAATGAAGCTACAAAAAGTGGATTGTAATTTATTTGAAATGAATGCGATCATTTTTGAATGAGTTTTCCTTCGGTGGAGATATAACTTAATTGAATTCTCGCTCTCAGAGAAGACATGCATTCCATCTAAAAATGCCTACGATGAAAAACTTCTCATATAAAAAAGGTAAGATTTTCAAATAAGCTACATGAATAATGTTCTCGTTATTTAGAATAGATTCGAACGAAATAGAAGTTGTGGTTTAAACTTAAAGTTGGCATTCATTTTGCAGCGAAAATTAATGGGAATGAGTCAATATTTGTTAAGGTTAGGAAGAAAAGTGTACTAGATAATTTGGGATAGTCATTTTCAGTATATTACCCATGGTAACAGAAATATAAAACAAAATGTTCATTCATCAGAGAACAACTTTAATATTTCGTAATATCGCCATTATTTTCAGTTGCAGATCGTAATCGTGACTGCATAGACACAACCAAATGTTCTATTACACGGGGACGTTGGCTTAAAGAATTCCAAACATCCCGTATGTAGACTTATAAACTTTTACTCGGTTCTTTCTCCGTCGTAATGCCACTCATTCACAATGTTACCCTACGCATTCTCAATAGGAGAAAGGTCCGGGTAGATATCTGTCCAGGGTAAAACGCAAAGATGAGAATTATCCTCAAAAAATTGCTTTGTGGTGGTCGGTTCGCCGATCTATTTCCTCGATTTATCACCGCTACTCGTAAGAGTGAAAAACACCTAACGCCTTTCCCTTTTGCATTCTCCGCCTACCGTTGCCTACCACTTGGAGTCGGGGGAGTTGGCTGGTGAGCGATAGCGGGAGAAGGTCATACGAGGGTCTCCATAGTTGAGTGGAAATGAGTCAAGTTGGCCCTTAGTAGTCGCTGAATGCATAGGCAATACCCGAAGTTCGAATTCAGCGAATTGCGAAGTTGGCCGCGCTCACCGCGTGGACCGACTTTTGAAAGTGATAGTACGTTCATATATCATTTAATAGTTAACTTCTAGGTGGTTTTATTAAACTTAAGCCATGTATTTTTAAGACTTTTCACGTGTTATTTGATCACGTTCTGTCAACATTAAATAGTCAATTGAAGGAACGTTGACAGTTTAAGGAAAAGTAGGATTCCGTTTTGTGACTTGGTGAAACCGTTCATAAATGTTTTGCTCTCTGTGAAATTACTTTGTATTTCCAAAATCAAATAAGTTATGTGTCACCCGATTTCGTTCGCTTTTCAATGGAGCTATCCCAGCTATGGGATAGCTTTATTGTAAACTCTGAATTAAGCATAGACTCACGTTTATGTGGCTTGCTTTTTAGAGCAAGTACGAGGCATGTCCAGAAATTAAAGACCGTTTTCGTTTTTAAAATCAGGAAAATTGTATTTTTACAAAATAACTACATGGAATTGTTTGTACATGTATAAACTATTTTTCTACATAGTCTCCTTCAACTTCGATGCACTTGATGAGCCGGGATCCGAGCTTCTTGATGCCTTCGTTGTAAAAGTCCCCCGCCTGTGACCGCAACCAGCTCTTCACCTCTTCCTGGACTTCCTCCTCAGTCTCAAAGTGTTTTCCAGCTAAATGTTGCTTAAGGTGAAGAAAAAGATGAAAATCGCTTGGCGCCGGGTCAGGACTGTAAGCCGGATGGCTAAGAACTTCCCATTTGAAAGAAGCCAGAAGCGCTGTGGTGACGGCTGCGGAGTGGGGCCGAGCATTGTCGTGCAACAAACACACTCCCTTGCTCAACCTGCCTCGGGGCTTGTTTTGGATCGCTCTTCGAAGTTTTTTTTAGAGTCTCACAGTACCGATCTGCGTTGATTGTGGATCCGTTTGGCAAAAAATCGCCGAGGAGAAACAAAACACGGTTGACATGACTTTTTTTCGCAGAGATTGCTTGACGAAATTTTCGGACGCGAGGTGATCCGGGGTGACGCCATGTCATGGATTGCTGTTTGGACTCCGGTGTACAGTGGTACGCCCAGGTGTCGTCACCTGTCACGATTGAGTCCAAAAAATCATCCCCCTCCCTGTTGAAGCGATCCAAAAACTTTTGGGCACTCTCCACGCGATTTTCTAAGTGCACTTCAGTCAACATTTTTGAACATCCCGCGAACTTCACAGTTGGCGGGATGCGACACTGGGACGTCCATCGCTATCAAGGTGTTAAAAGGAAGGGGTTAGTATTCTATCACCTTCCATCGCTAATGCCTGCCAAGGCCACATTGGTTGGAATACAGAGCTGCGAGACGGCGCGTTGTGGAGAAGGAAGTCCACGCTTCACGCTAGTGTTGCCCTCTGGCGGAATAGTTCGCCTGGGCAGCGGCAAAGTTCAAACGGTCTTTAACCCTTTCGAGACGGTGGAATTCTCTCTTTAGCATGACTGCTACACTGAGCCCCAAGAGACTTTTTCGTACTCTCTGTACGGAGCATTTTTGCGGGGCATCCGTTAAGAAGGGTCTCGCAGGTAATCACACACCCCCAGACCCCAACCTTTTTCGACCCGTCTCAGCAGGGACTCCGCATTATCTCGAACTCTGAGGGTAGTTGGGCTACCTCCTTTCCGGGTTTAAAACCCTCCCTGTGGCATTGTTTCGCGGTCAACTTATCATTTGTTTATATGTATTAGCTACATGCATAATTGTTGCTTGCTCTTAAATTGCAGACTTTAGACTGAATTCCTAGTTTTTTTCTGTGCATTGTCAAATTTTAAACGAAGCTCTACGGTCAATATTAACGGATTTAATGCAACAATCATTTCCAATCCGAAAATAAATTTTAATGGATGTTAACTCATTTAACAACAAAATATTGAAATAAACTATTCCGGGTATGCATTATCAAGTGTTGGTATCATACTGTAATTGAGATTTCAGTTAATATTTATCGTAGAATTTCGTTTAAAAATTGTAAACGCTCATCAAAAGACAGAGAATGCAATTCTTAGTTTATAATTTCTGAAATAAAAAAACATGAATTTTGCAAAATGACTGAATAAACAATCGTATGACCGCGGTCCCTTTCCACAAAGAGTGGTAATATACTACGAGGGGTACAGGTACCTGCTCCCGGATTTCGTGGGTGAGGCCTAATCCCAGCTGCGTTGGGTCCCAAAACTAAGCCTTCGCGTACCCGCGACCGTCATAAAAGGGGGGGGAGCACGAAGCCGAATATATACGGCATTCGTTTCCTTGGCCAGAAAAATCTCCGACGAATATATTCGGCCTTCGTCTCCCTGGTCAAGAAACTTAAAGCCGAATATATACGGCGTTAGTAGGGAAAGGGTTAATTCTTGGACATGCCTCGTATATAGCAAATATCTAACGTTTTAAAGCCATTAAAATACATTTGTGTCAGCGAGATCATTGCAATACAAATACGAGCATAATTTTCGTATTACTATTTGCGTCTTAGTAATTACAGTGTATAGTACGGCTGGACAGCTGGTATATATACACTGCCATTTCATTATACACCATTTCCGCCGTCGTGAGGAATGAACGCCAAGGCTGGCCGAGGAGGAAAATGACATTTACTAGTTCGAATGTTTGCGATTGTTGAGGCGAAAGCGAGAGTTGGACGTTAAGGTAAGCAACGTATGATTTCGTAGGGAATCGAAACTGGATGCGTTACTATGAAGGAGGTTCCGCCGCGACTGTGTGAGTCAAAAAAAATATTTAATTCCATATTTTTTATATTTTGTCCAAAAAATCCTGCTTTCACTGATGCAATACGTTACCAATAGAAACCCAAAAGTAAGGTACAAAATTTGCAGATTATTCCACGAATGTATTTTAAATTAGCACTTTATTCCAGCCATAGGAGCCGACTGCAGCACCATTTCCTACGAATTACCGCATTTTGACTTCAATTACGGCATTAATTCTTCAATAATTAGACAAATAAGGTGGTAAGATGCCTATATTTTATTTTTATCCAACTTCTCTGGTTTATTTCCTTCTTAGAGACAGTTTTCCACGAAAATGGCATTTGTATTTTATGGAAAAATACTATTTTATATCCCGTGTTTCTCTCATTCCCCCATTGAACACTAGATGTAATTTCAAGTTCAATTATAGCATAAAATAACGTGGAAAGGTTTTATTTCGTTGTTCATATCAGATAGAGGACAACTTTTTCTACAAGTAGACAGAATATGAATAAAATGACATTTAAGTCATTTTACGGTGGTACCCCCTGAAAGAAAGTTTTATCTCAGGGCCGGTGCAAGACAGGCGGTGGGGATTTAAAGACAATGGTGTGGAAAGGGTTATTGTGTGTGTAAGGGGTGGAAAGAAGGGTTAGGGGGAGAGGAAGTTTACACCGCGGGACGCCATGCTTCACACTCGGACAACGCCAAGAAACTCGGCAGTAGTGATAAGGACCCATCACAAGCCCCTACCTAAATCTTTAAAACTTTTATTCATAATCCGTATTTTTTACATGCGATACCCCTTTATATGCGAGTATATACTAGACCTTGTGCTGGATCAATGGGCCAGTTGCAGGATTTTTTTTTATTTTAGTATATGAAAATATAATTCAAATTATTTACAAAAAAATTATTCCCGGGTGAAGGGGTAATGGGTGATATTGAACCACTCTTCAAATAATATAAGCGAATACAGCGGACCACGTTTATTAATGCTCAGATGTACAAGGGCGTATATAATTAGCAAGTCTCTTGTACGGCGGCAGCGGAAGTACGTTGCAGACTCTCTCTCTCAGTCGCGGTCGTAACGGTAACTCTCTTCCTTAACTTCCCGAGTAGGTGGCGCTTTCTCCTCTCCAGGGGCCTTCTGAACCCTGGCGGGAGCGCCAGGGACCCTCAGGCTGTGGCCTCAGGCAGGTGGCGTTCTCGAGTGGCGGAACTTCGAACTAGAAGCTCCGCCACATCACCCCCCTGGCAGTAATATACCCTAGTGAGAAAAGAATAAAACAAAAAGAACAACAAAAAATGGCAATTGGGCTTGAAAGAAAAAAAAAGGCTTTAAAAAAAGGTTATGGGTGTGAAAAGGGTAATAGGTATGAAGGAGGGTTTATAATTGGTAGTCCAACAGGTGTCGGGGGAAGTGGACGTGTCTCCTAGGGCGGCCTCTGGACAGTGTGCCCTCTGCAGCTGGAGCAGCAGCGGCAGTCATGGGACCACTGGCAGGCAGAACAGCTGCTGGTGGCAACTCCTGGGCTGATGGCTGCACCCTGGTGATGGGAATGATAGTCTCGTTCCTTTCCACAGGGGTGATGGGCTCTTCTGAGATGATGTAGGCTGGTTTTAGGCGGTCGATCGTGATATTGGCATCACGATTAGGGAAACGAACCTTAAAGGTTTTGCCATCCCGCCGCAGGACCTTGTATGGTCCATCATAAGGTGCCTGTAGAGCACCGTGGCATGCGTCGTGCCGCACAAATACATGGGTAGCAGACGGCAGGTCCTTGAAAATGAAGGCATGTTGGGTGCCATGCCGAGCTGCTGGTTGAGGACTCAGGCCTCGAAAGTGCTCCCTGAGCTGGGAGACGAAAGCAGTAGCGTTTGGGGAGGGGCCGCTGGTGGGGGAGAGGAACTCGCCTGGGAGGCGTAGGGGCTCACCGTACACGAGCTCTGCTGGGGTGGCCTGGATATCCTCCTTCAGCACCGATCGGAAACCCATGAGGATGACTGGCAGCATGTCTACCCACTGCTGCTTATCGTGGCAACGGATGGCAGACTTCAGCTGACGGTGGAAACGCTCCACCATGCCATTCGCTGCTGGGTGGTAGGCCGATGTCCGCAGATGAATTGCTCCTGTCATGTTGGAGAGCTGGCGGAAAAGGGAGCTCTCAAATTGCCTGCCCTGGTCGGTGGTTATCCGCTGAGGCATGCCGAAGCGTGACAACCAATCCCGAAGGAAGGCACGTGCCACGGTTTCGGCGGAGATGTCCACCACTGGGATAGCCTCTGGCCATCGCGTGAAGCGGTCTACGCAAGTGAGGCAGTAGCGGTAGCCATTACAGATGGGGAGGGGGCCAACCAGGTCGATATGCACATGCTCAAATCTCCTACTGGGCAAGGTGAAGTCTTTGAGGGGTGAGGAGACGTGCCGTGAAATCTTAGATCGCTGGCAGGGGATGCAGGAACGAGCCCACTGCCGACAATCTTTTTTAATGGACGGCCACACAAATCGAGATGTTACTAATTTAGTGGTGGCTCTCACTCCGGGATGGGCAAGGTTGTGCAGTGAGTTGAACGCTTGGCGACGAAAGGCTGGAGTGACATATGGTCTCACGTCAGAGGTGGAAGTATCACACATGAGTTGCACACTACACCCAGGGATTGGCACTTTCTTGAGGGTGAGGGAGGTTTCCGAGCTAATGAGGGAGGCCAGTTCCTCATCAGTCTCCTGGGAACGGCCTAACGCTTCAAAATCAACAGAAGATGAAACTTCCTCGATGCGGGACAATGCATCAGCAACCACATTCTCTGCCCCCACTACATGACGGATGTCAGTGCTATACTGACCTATCAGGTCAAGGTAGCGAAATTGGCGAGGGGAGCACTTATCAGGTTTTTGGTTGAAGGCGAAAGTCAGAGGTTTGTGGTCGGTGAAGATGGCGAAAGTTCGTCCTTCCAGCATGTGGCGGAAGTGACGAACTGCACGATACATCGCCAACAGCTCGCGATCATAGGGGCTATAATTCCTTTCCGTGGCACTCAATTTTTTAGAAAAGAAACCCAACGGTTTCCACCCTGAGTCGGTCAGCTGCTGGAGAACCGCACCCAGGGTGAAATCGGAGGCGTCAGTGAAGAGGCCTAGAGGGAGGGAGGTTACGGGGTGGGCGAGGAGGGTGAAGTTTGAGAGAGCGTCTTTGCATTTATGGAAAGACAGGCGCAGCTCGGGCGTCCATGTTATTTGATCACTTCCACGAACACCACCACGTAACAAGTCATTTAAAGGCGCCTGCAATGACGCAGCTTTGGGCAGGAAACGTCGATAAAAGTTGATCATGCCCAAGAACTGACGCAGTTGTTTAACTGTCTGTGGCACGGGAAAGTCGAGAATGGCAGACACTTTATCGTTTAAAGGCGTTGTGCCTTCAGAATTCACATAGTACCCTAAAAACTTCACTTCAGACGCACCAAAAACACACTTAGAAGGGTTAATGAGCACACCAAACTCACTCAATCTAGTGAAAAGAGCGGTAAGGTGGCGCTCATGTTCGTCCTCGTCACTGGAGGCGACCAAAATATCGTCCAGGTACGCGTATGCGAAAGGAAGACCTCGTAGTGCTTCATCGATGAATCGTTGAAATGTCTGCGCCGCATTTCGGAGTCCATAAGACATATACGGAAACTCGAAGAGTCCAAATGGCGTGGTGATTGCTGTTTTCGCGATGTCATCAGGGTTCACGGGTATCTGATTATAGGCCCGGACAAGATCGATCGTCGTGAAAACTCGGGCACCACTTAGGGAGGAGGCAAAGTCTTCAATGTGGGGGACGGGGTAGCAGTCGGGTATAGTGCGCGCGTTTAACGCACGATAGTCGCCGCAAGGGCGCCACTCATTACCTTTCTTTGGGACGAGGTGGAGGGCCGACGACCAGCTGCTGTCCGAACGACGGGCTGTTCCCATCCGCACCATCAGTTCAAACTCCCGCTTTGCCGCTTCGAGTTTATCGGGGGCCAGGCGTCGAGGCTTGCAGGATACTGGCTGGCCGGGGGTGGTGCGTATAAAGTGCACCGTTGAGTGCCTTGTCTTCCCGGGCGTACCTGCAGGGCGGATAATCTCCGGGAAACGAGACAAAAGGGTGTGGAAACGGGATTCACCGACTACCGCTTTTATCTGGTCCCCGGAGTGGATGGCGACGCTGCCGATGGCGTGTAGAGAGGTGGCGCCGTCAATGAGTTTGGCGTTTCTCACGTCCACCAGAAGTCCGAAGTGGGTGAGGAAGTCGACGCCAATGATTGGCTTAGACACGTCAGCCACTACAAATCGCCAAGTGAAATCTCGGCGTAAATTGAAATTTAGGTTGAGCGTTTCCCAGCCATAGGTATGAATTACCGAGTCATTCGCGGCAAAAAGCTGGTAGTTGCTCCGCGTTTTTGGGCCCTTTATGAGTGAGCGGGGATAAACAGAGAGATCCGCTCCGGTGTCCACCAGGAATTGCACCTTGGTGCACACGTCTTTCATAAAAAGGCGGCTGGAAGGAGGGCAAGAGTCGGTAGCCGCACTCACCGACTGCCCGTGGAGTTTCCCTGGACGTAAGAGCAAGGGGGGACACACTTGCGCGCCTTGTCACCGAACCGCCAGTGGTACCAACACTGGCCGGATTCCCGCTGGGTTGGCGATGCATTGCGGGAACCTCCGGAGCTGCTTCGATGGCGGGAGTGAGATCTGGGTCTTCGGTAGGGGTGGTCGACGGAAAGGGCGCCAACTTGCCGGGTAAGCTCGTCCATCCTAGCGATGATTGAGCTCATCATCTCCGAGCAACCAGCGGTGCATGCTCGGGCGCCGGGGGCAACCTCACTCACAGTGGGGGCATGGGAAGTCGCAGCACGGGGGATCACTTCATGAATAACGTCTGCTAGGGACGCGAGGGCGTTCAAGTCTGTGGCGTCGTGCGCTGCCAAAATGGCGTGCAAATGGGTAGGCAGACGCGAAAGCCACAACGATCTTAAAAAATCGTCCGTCACTGAGGCCCCGGCCAAATCCTTCAAATGACGCATAAACTGGGAGGGTTTTCTATCCCCCATCTCCTCGTGCTCTAAAAGGAGCTTTAACTTCTGCTGCTGCGAGGCAGATAGTCTTTTAATTAACTCGCCTTTGAGGGCGCCATACTTATCTGTGGCGGGGGGGCAAGATATTATGTCCTTCACCTCCTGAGCATATCTGTGCTCCAACTGTGTAACCACAAACCAGAATTTGTTAATGTCTTCAGTTATTCCCGCCAGATAAAACTGTCCCTCTAATTGCGAGAACCAAAGAGCAGGTTCTTCTGGCCAAAATGGAGGTGCTCGTACCGCGATGCCTTGCACCGCGGGTGACGCTGGGACAGGATCAGGCATTTTTGAACAAATATACACACGCACTAAATGAAACCGATATTTACACTCACAAAAACAACATATCACTTGAAAAAAATAAACTGCGCGTCACGATGCAAACGGATGTCGCGGATACAGGCGGCGTGGTTATCCTAACGGGACATTAAGACGGCGTGGGTGCTCGCATGGTCCGAAAAATTATTTCGCGAAAAGAAATCACGTCGCTGGGTCACCACTGAAGGGGTAATGGGTGATATTGAACCACTCTTCAAATAATATAAGCGAATACAGCGGACCACGTTTATTAATGCTCAGATGTACAAGGGCGTATATAATTAGCAAGTCTCTTGTACGGCGGCAGCGGAAGTACGTTGCAGACTCTCTCTCTCAGTCGCGGTCGTAACGGTAACTCTCTTCCTTAACTTCCCGAGTAGGTGGCGCTTTCTCCTCTCCAGGGGCCTTCTGAACCCTGGCGGGAGCGCCAGGGACCCTCAGGCTGTGGCCTCAGGCAGGTGGCGTTCTCGAGTGGCGGAACTTCGAACTAGAAGCTCCGCCACACCGGGTTTTTGTGATGTATTTTCACTGAGAAAATGATTTTCAAAAATTGAATTTTCGCAAGAGATTTCAAACGGGTCATTTCTCACGCCAACCGGAAGTGACGTAACACCACTCGAAAGCGATTTCGGTGTGTCAACTGTGGCAGTGATTGTGAGCAACTTGTTTTATATCGACGTTAACAGCGAATATTTTACGTCCCTGGCTGATATGGCGCAATCCAAAAAGTCATATAGATATTGTTTCGTTCCACGCTGTAAAAATACCACTGTTAAAAACCCGGATAAACTATTTTTTAATGGTCCTAAAGATCCGATACTACGCAAGAAATGGTGTACGGCGGCAAGAAGGGAACAAATGTTAGGCCTTAAAACAACCTTTGCTTGTTGTCAAGACCATTTCTCGGTAATTATACATTTTCAAATCATTACTATATCATGTATTACTCAACAAATATTGCCGAGTTTCAATGAAATATGCCCAGAAGGGTGAAGATGTAGTTTCTGATTCCTATCATATGCTCACTGCGTTTAAATTCAAATGTTCTCTATTTACGCTGATTAATTTTCCCCTTAGCTTGACGAAGATGTGGAGAATATCATGGGTTATAAGATGGGCATGGTGTCCAAACTTCTTTTGAAAAGAGGGGTAATACCACACATTTTCGCCTGCCAAGAGGAAAATAGAAGTAGGCATTCTAGGCCTGCTTGTCGAGTAGCCTCATCGAAAAGACAGAGGAAGAGTTTAGTGGCCGAAATCATTAGTGAGAACATAACAGAAGTGGAACAGGCAAATAAGGATTGCATCGCCAAGGATATTTTGGAGCCGGTCGAGAGCAATAGTGTATGCAGTGATGATGACATTTTAATGAATTGCAGTGATGAAAACACTCCAATGAATAGCAGCAAGGATTTCTCTGTTCAGGTAAATAAAAAACGAATCACTAGTTTTTGATTTTACTCTTTTATATTAAGTTTAACAATTCAAATGTACCTAATTAAAATGTCTTATCTATTTATTAGATCTTGCATTATGTGTTCCATCATTAAATACCCTAACTAATAGCCACCCTACCCTTGCCCTTTTCTCCCTAAATATGTTGTAGGGAAACATTAATGGTAGTGGTACTTAATCAGGATGACATTTTGTCCATGTACTAATCCAAGTTTTATGATGCATTTCCCATAGGTGAACACAAGTTGCAGATATATACGGAGTAAGGCCGTTCAGTGTTCTCCTGCAATGACTACAGTGGGGACATCTCCTCACAAGAAACAGACACCTGCCATTGGAAGTTCCAAATTAACCTCTGAGTCATCCTCCTCTGCTGAAGAGGATATACACAGTTCTTCTTTGGAGGAAACATCAACATATTATGACTCAGAGGATGCTGATTACATGCCATCCGAGGAATGTGGTGGATTGGTTGACTTTTCATCACATACTTTGAGCAGGATTAAAGTGCATCCAAGACTGTATGTGGGCTTACCTGTTCAGTCCTATGTATTAATTGAAAAGTTATGTGAGTTCACAGGTTTCAAAGAAGGAGAAATTTTACTTGTTCTAAAAAAAATTAGACTTAATGACCAATTTGAAGTTCTGGGACATGATTTTGGTTTCAGCAAAAGTAAAGCTAGTAGAATATTTAGCAAAGTTTTACCTGTTTTAGCTGACTATCTAAAGGGCTTTATTTTCTGGCCCTCAGATTTTGAAGTAAAAATGAATTTACCAATCCCTTTTAGGGCTAGATATGCCAAAGTGCAATCAATCATTGACTGTTTCGAAATTGAAATTGAAAAGCCATCAAACCCAGTTTCTCAGGCTTTAACATGGTCTGAGTATAAGAAATGCAACACTTTGAAATATCTTTTGTCATGCACTCCAGATGGAACAGTAAATTTTGTGTCAAAAGGGTTCGGAGGTCGTTCTAGTGATACCACTGTAGTTGAAAACAGTGGCTACTTGGATTATCTTCCAACTGGAGCGTGGGTCATGGCTGACCGAGGGTTTAAGCATATTGAGTCAATACTTGAGAAGAAAGGCTGCAAGCTGGTTAGACCCCCTAGTGTTGCCTCTGGTGAGGTACTTTGCAGCAAGCAAGTCAAAGTGACCAAGCAAATTGCTGGACTGAGAATCCATGTGGAACGGGTCATAAGCAGGTTGAGAGAATTCAAATATCTTGTACCTCATGCATGTCTCTCTCACAATTTGTTGTCCAAGACTGATGACATTGTAACTGTTGCTTGTGCAATAATCAATTGTCAAGGCAGAATTATCTAATTCAATTTAAAAAAATATATATGCCTTCTTATACTCTATATTTTTGCATACTTTACCTACTCCTTTCCTCTCTGCTCATCAATCTACATTCAAGGGGTATAGTGTTCGACAAGTGATATGATACACATGCCTTTGTGATATATTATCAGTAGCCGCTTGCTAGTTTTGCTATTTAATTTTCTTTATACTTGAAAGTGATAATACACAACGTAAGTAAGTAAAGCACAAAGTAAGAAAAGCACAACCAAGTCAAAACTTCCATTTTCCCACAAATCACCTAAGTCCTAGAGTTCAATTTTCTCAGGGGAATGTGACATTGGAGGTAATAAAGAATGTAGAAACATAATGGGCAGATACGAGTTTGTCTTGACAATCATAAGCTCTAACATGGCAGATGTCCAACAACAAAAGAATTTTGTTTTTAATTTATTGGTGCAGGAGATATGATGGTACATATGGTTGGTTGGAAGTCAGGACTTGAATTTTTAAATTGAATAATAGGAATGGTGCAACATATTGGGCATGCATATATAATATCATTGAAGATATGTTACGATCATAGATTATGTAGGAGAATGATAGTAACAATCTTACAAATCATAATATTCTATAACCATATCAGTGATTATTTTTTTAAGAGTTACAAAACAAAGAGTAATAAGTTGGAAAATGTCCATAATCATGTGGTAATCAATAGCAATCTTACTATGGAACCTAGTCAAGGCCTTACTATGTGGCTAAGATTTGATCAAATTAAACACACCATTTCATCCTGCTAAAAATGTCTACTGGTTTCAGTAGGATTTTCTACATTGTCCTACTGAACTCTATTGGACTCTACTGGATCCCAACTGTTTTCTACTGTTATGGGTACAGTAGCCTACTGAATTGTACTGGTTTCTATAAACCAACTGAACTCTACTATTCAGAGGCCATATATATAGCCAATAGACATACATTTATTTTTTTACTTAAATTAACATTTATGCCAATAACTTTACTTTTCCCTGATCATCACAAATTGCTTAAACTTTGGCTTCTACAATATTGCACAAGGAACTTTAAGATATGTAATTAACCATTGAACCTTTTTACATCAATGCATCATAATAACTAGGATTTAATTAATTATTATTTATTATTAATATTTATTCATGGGCTGAAAACCCTTTTAATAAATCACAATTGAAATATATTGCGCATCCATATACATAATATACACATATCTATGATATAAACCATTACATTATTACATCACATCAAAAACCATTAAATTACAAATAACATCATCACCTTACAATAAAATGTTAATTCACAACTCATGAAAAACTATATGAAAATCAATGCAATTTACTCTCAACTTAGTCACTTTATAAACAATGTTTATACATACCTATAAAAATATAATAATAGTAAAAATCATAAACAAAATAAGCTCCAGTAGCTATACGGTCACATTAATCCTCTATTTTACCCTTATTAATACAAACACAGGTGGCTATATAAAAACAATATCAAAAATACTGAAAATCAGTGCAAACATGAGGGAGATAAATAATACAATAGTATGGTTAGTTAATTGGGGTTTATCAGCATTCACTGCTTTAATTTCTTTATGTTAAGGTTAAACATGTCATTATCATTTAGAAAAATATGGCCTAGCCTTTGGATTCTATTCCAAGGGGCGTTATACAAAAATGTTTTTTTTTTGATCTAGTGTAATGACAAGGAACACAAAAGCTAGTGTCAGACAGTAAATCAGGGCAATCAATTAAAGTCATTATATAACAAGTTAGCTTCCTCAACTTCCTTTGGAAGAACAGACTCAGATAAGAGAAACATTGCTTGCACAAGAAGTGCCCAGTGACATAGATATACTGTTGGCAGTATACCTTCCAAGCATGGCAAACTATAAAAAAGGAGCCAGTTTCTCCACTCATTTGCCTTCCAGAATTTCCTATCGGTAAGGGATCTTGGAAGCCTTGTTATGCAGCGAGGGGGCTGAATTTTTGCCAGTCTGTCATTTATTTCCCTCATTGTTGCTGGCCTACCAATGTAGAACCGTTCCCCGGTAGTGTCACATCATAGGAGTGCTAACTGTCTAACAACACCTAAGCAAACAGCATGCATACAGTCTGGTACAAAACCACATACCACCCTGAAAAGGGGCATATTCATCAAAGGTGAAGGGCCTTTCACTCCCTTGACAATTTCTCTGTCAACACAGGATATTTTACCTGACCATCGCTTATTTCTCCGCTATGGTAGCACCAAGGACAACCATAGTAGCCATTAAACTGAGTGGTACACTGTACCTTAGGTCTAGCTATAGAGTCCACACAACAACATACACAAACAAACTTACTACAGACAGTTTTTCCATTTCTAGTCCAATTGACACCCTCATGAAACAATTTCTGGCCTAGTTTAACAAATTCCCTGAGGAAGAGGTCCATTTTGAGATCTTGCTCACCTACCCAAACTCCAAACAGGATTACATTTTTATTTCTAATGTTCAGAGGCAATTCATTCAACTTCATATGTTTTGGCCATAGTGATCGATTTGAACTCTTGAAAAGTGGACAGCCATCTGTATTAAAAATATATGAAAAATTGTTATGGTCATCCAAAAACTCACGAGGCTCTTTCAGTTCTTGGTAGAGAATGCCATCCCAAATATCCTCAATTGCAGATGGATTGTGCTTGGCTTTGTGTCGATAGTTCAACTGATTCTCCCCTTGAGTTTCAAGTATGGTTTTAATTTGTTACCCAACTGGCAAAGTCAAAAAGAAGTCTAGGTCCATCACTGAACATTCTTTTGAACATCTCACTGCAGAGGGAAACAATATTCAAAACAGAGAGCGATACATCACCGGAAATACATTTTCTTCCCAAAACTTAAAAGATTTAGAAATTAAGTGGTGGCAAAGAGCTTCATCATATTCCACTTCTACTATGTCCACTTCACAACTCTCTTCAAAATCTGGTCTTGCAACACAAAAATAACCCTTCATCATGCCACCCACACAGCACACTCAAAATTTATACCGTATAAAAGTTGCGTAAATAGTATAGTATAAATTGTAAATAATACTCCGTGGATTATGTACGTAATATGTGAATAATATGCAATATATGCAAATAATATGCAAATATTATGCATTCGAAAACTGTAAATAATATTTGCATAATATGTACATATTTTCAGAATATCTCGGCGAATGAAATGTGCATCATTTCTTAAAATTATGCCCTAAAAATCGGCGAATGCCATAAAATGCCCACTACATTATTGTCTTACGTATATAAATCTCCAGCCTCATAATTATGCGATAACAAAAATATATATATTCGCATAATATGCCAAATATATGCACAGAACGAAAAGGCATATTATGTGCATAATATTTGAATATTTGGTGAATAAACATGGAAGGTATGCACATGAAGGTTGAATCACCAGTTCCTGTTTTTATCATTCTGTAAATGCATTTTTTGTTCGCTTTTTCTGCCGTAACGTAGGTATATGAATTTATCTTTATGAGCGCGAAGGAAAGATGTTAACATAACCATAACTTCACGAAATACATGGTGTTTCAATAGAGTTAGGCATATCACGGTGGTGTATGCTGTTGAAAATGGTATAATAGTTATGCGCATAATATGCCAAATATATGCACAGAACGAAATGGCATATTATGTGCATAATATTTGAATATTTGGTGAATAAACATGGAAGACATGCGCATGAAGGTTGAATCACCAGTTCCTGTTTTTATCATTCTGTAAATGCATTTTGTGTTCGCTTTTTCTGCCGTAACGTCGGTATATGAATTTATCTTTATGAGCGCGAAGGAAAGATGTTAACAAAACCATGACTTCACGAAATACATGGTGTTTCAATAGAGTTAGGCATATCACGGCAGTATGTATGCTGATGAAAATGGTATAATAGTTATGCGCATAATATGCCAAATATATGCACAGAACGAAATGGCATATTATGTGCATAATATTTGAATATTTGGTGAATAAACATGGAAGACATGCGCATGAAGGTTGAATCACCAGTTCCTGTTTTAATCATTCTGCAAATGCATTTTTTGTTCGCTTTTTCAGCCGTAACGTCGGTATATGAATTTATCTTTATGAGCGCGAAGGAAAGATGTTCACAAAGCCATGACTTCACGAAATACATGGTCAATTGCACCTCCCCGAAAATTATCGTAGTTGGAAATGTTACCGTCAGGGACCGTAGAGTCGTAAAAAAAGAATATCGTATTTCACAAGTTGCCCACGCCATGGTTGCTATATCGTTCGCTTTGCCGTTCTCTCGCCTCGTGCCTGATTCCGCCCTGTGTTTCGACTCGTGCCTCGTTTTGTGCTTCGCCTTGTTCTACACTTCCTTCCTAGAAGATATGTTCTTTTAAGAACTGCTATTTTGCAGTTATTTTTTAGATTTAGCAATCGACGCTACGCTTTCCCTTCCTTGCCCACTTATCCTTTTTTCCTACCATACATTTCCCTTCTTTCGCTACCTTAACCTGTTCACCTTTCCTCTTCATTCTTCCAGCATTTTCCCAAATATCCTTTTCTGTCACCCCTGTGAACAAAGACCCCTGCGAGTAACCCTTGAAAATAATTGTGAATAATATGCACATCGTATTCAAATATTATGTAAATATATATTAGGCCACATCAATGGCATCAGATGTACATAATATGTGCATATTTTGGTATAATGTCTTCATAAATTGCGTATATATCTGCACAATATGCCACATCAATGGAATAAATTGTGCGTAATATGTAGGTACATAAAATGTGCATATATATGGTATAATGTCCTAATAAATTGCGTATAAATGTGCATTATATGCAAATATATATTATACCACATCAATGGCATAAATTGTGCATAATATGTTCATAAAATGTAATGTAGCACAAATGCAATTGCAAATGCTAATGACTGCCCACACAGCACAAAGTTAATAATATGCACATAATATTCAAATATTATGCGAATATTATGCCACATCAATGGTATAAAACGTGCATAATATGTACATAAAATGTGCATATAAATGGTATAATGTCCTCATAAATTGCGTATATATGCGCATAATATGCCAAAATTATGCCATTCCATTCAGTGCATATATTTTGCATATTATGCGCATATATCGCAATTTATGGGGACATTATACCATTTATATGCACATTTTATGTACATATTATGCACGTTTTATACCATTGATGTGGCATAATATTCGCATAATATTTGAATATTATGTGCATATTATTAACTTTGTGCTGTGTGGGCAGTCATTAGCATTTGCAATTGCATTTGTGCTAAATGCTTTTTAGCAGGAATATTCTTTCCACCACAGGTCATAAAGTACTTCGAAAAGTTGTTCATATTTATTGGACACTTGAATTCATATATATGATCACTGTCTACCCCATCAGGTGATGCTCCCAAGATGGGGTAGTCACTTCTTAGAAAAAGTCCACATTTGGAAATTTTCACACACAATTTTTTCTCAACAACATGTTGAACTGCTCCTTCCAATTTCTTGCCTCGAGCAATGGCTGCATTTTCATCCATTTTGTATGTACCCAAAATAGTCTCCACAAGCACTCCTTCTTTGGTGAGGCAGTGAGCTGCTTCGTGGAATTTTGAGGCAGTTATACGGCCATACCTCAGTGAATGCCATGTTCCTGAAGTACCCTGCTCCATGGTTTCTTTCTCTACTGCCATCAAATCCTCACCAGCCATATTCATGCCACAGTACTGGATAAAATCATGTGCTGTTAGTGAATGACTACTGTAATGGAACCCTACCAAAAGTGTGTGAAGTGAGAGGTCATTATTTTGGCTAGAAATTGATCTCACTAACTGGCAATTTGGATGGCTAGATTTCAAACTGTCCACCACAGAGTGAAAAAATTGCTGCCTTTCTTCTTCAGGAATACAGTCATGTTGCCGAGGCTTGCCCATCTCTTCTGCAGCTATTATCTTCTTCGTGGTTCCAATAGAAGATAATTTGGATTTTTTCCAATAGCAGACCGCAGATGTACAAGAAGGCTCCTCACTACGCCGATGCAGCCAAAATAAAAAGGCTACAGCATGCTTACAACCTCTTGCAAATCGAAAAAAAGTATAAACTCATTACACCTTATGATGCAGAAGTTTTGCATATTCTTTCCAAATTTCAAACCAATAATTTCAATACATAATGCAGCATTCGAAAATAATTAATACGTACCCGCTGAAGCTGCGCAATCCTCGCATTTCACTTCCAAAACGCTGCTTTCACCTTCATTAATCACTGCAGTTACTCTGTAGCAGGAGCTCCGAACTCGATGCTCGGGAGTAACTTTCGCCTTCACCGTGCACATATGTCTTTCCCTTTTAACCTGGACGTATCCAAGGGCATTGTCCCCGTAAGATTCTCTGCCAGCTCTTTAAAATACGAATAGAACATCGACGTATTATGAAGAATATAATGGAAACGTAATCCAGGGGATTATACAATCAAAGTTATAACCTCTATTGCTGGAGAAATCATGTGGGTACTTCATTATAAAATTACCAGAACTATAGCCACGCATATAACTTAAATAACGAAATATTGAAAATTATTATTTAAACGGGAGAATCTCCGATTTTCAATTATTACATGAATGACGCAGATGCATTACATAGGTATAATATACATAAGTTACCTCGCCGCTTTCATTCCCCGAATTTCAGCTCCTACAAAATGAGTATTTTTACTCATATAGTCGGCCACCATAACGGCATCTACAGCCGGAAGGTTGTCAGATTGCCCTTTGGAGTAGCCAGTAATCATTATTTACCAATATAAGTAAAATTCTCGAGCCACAAAAGGAATTATACTACGAACCACCAAGCAAGACAGCACTTCCCAAGGGACGCAGACGACACTTGTGATGCTTTCGAGTGGTTCTACGTCACGCGGGCTGAGAGCCAATCAAAAGTCTTTATTCATTTTCAGAAACTTTAATGCAAATGTTTTAATGTTTACGCTGATTTTTCGGTATTTTCATTCTTATTTTCAAATTCTGCAGTCAAAAATTAGTGGAATCACATTAATTTTAATACTTTTCAAATTTTTTGCAACTACCCCAATGGGGTAGTGTGAAACGGTCTTAAAAATGACGGAAAACATTTCGAGACAACACCGAAGCTGTCTTATCTTTTCAATCTTGTGAAAAATGAAGTGAATTGCATATCCGAAAATCACGTTTATTTCGAGGGTAATAAGGAAAAAACACAGACATAACAAATAGACACATGCCATGACACTAGATTCAAGGGAGAAATACAGATTAAATCTTTTAAACGCAAACTCGGAGCAGACAGTTTTTTGCCGGACGTTCAACACGTACTGCTAGAGCCAACGTACTACGGTAGAAGCGATCACAGGAATAAAATAAGGAAATTGACTGCAGAACCGATAGATTTAAAATGTCATTTTTCCCACGTGCAATAAGGGATCATAATAGTTGCGATAGATCAATCACATGAAACTCGCACCCTCAATAGGTAGAGTAGAATTTTCACTTGTGCTTAATAACACCACATACTTACTAAACCTTCACACCGGTCGATTAGTCCGGCATTATTTTATTTTGTTCTTTGCATGAGGTAGCATCTCGTAGTATTCATAAATTAACAGTATCAGTAATATTAACCACTAGATGTGTCTATAGCATTTCTCTTAATGGTTGCATGTTCTTTTACGTATCACTCTCCCAGTTTCCGGTTGGACTGCGCACTGTTCTCCTGACTGCTTTTGGCCTGCGCCTAGAGCCAGGGGGAGCGTGCGAGGTTCGGAATTGTTCTGGGACGAGTGCTGCATGCCTGGTGTGGAATCACCCCGTGCCACACACCCTAGTGGTGGCTTGCACGGTACATCGTAGATGTGGATGATTCAGCAACGTGCACAGCATTGACGTCGACGTAAAAGGACAGGACATGTAAATACGGAATATAGTAAAAAAAGTGAAAACAAAACTAACCACAACTCGGGTCGTTTGATACTCGGTCGTTCGTCGTTTGACGTCTTTAGCGGCGGTTCCTGAGCGAAGCACAGATTCATTATCTGGAGCAAATAATCACACGGAGCTCCCTCTCTTCATCTACATCTACGATGTACCGTGCAAGCCACCACTAGGGTGTGTGGCACGGGGTGATTCCACACCAGGCATGCAGCACTCGTCCCAGAACAAATCAGAACCTCGCACGCTCCCCCTGGCTCTAGGCGCAGGCCAAAAGCAGTCAGGAGAACAGTGCGCAGTCCAACCGGAAACTGGGAGAGTGATACGTAAAAGAACATACATATGCAGAAGATATGATGCTATGTTATTAAGCACAAGTCGTAGATGTAGTGAAAAGTCTACTCTTCCTTAAAGAATCTCCAAATAGTACCTTCCCTGTGCACGAAATCAAAGAAACCTTTGCAGAATTTAAATCCGTGCAGAATAAATGTAGTATGTACATTCTCTGTAGTCAATTGAGTACCACTTGGTTGAAATAGGGACTACCAACAAGTATTTGCGACGCTTTTAAATTTATCTGATAGCTTTTGATAAGGAAGATGGATAAACCTGTGCAGCAGAACTGTAGCTCTTCTGTCCACGAAGTGTCCACTGTTCTCTTGGAGTGGTCGAAGATAATGTGATAATTTTTGCCGCCGCAATATAAGTAGGTGCTCACACGGCCAATATCAAACGAAATGCAAAGCGTGTACGCGAAAGTAACTGAAGTAGACAATGCGACGTGTGCACTAGTGCCTGCGATCCGTCTCAGGCGGTGAAGTGAATGTCAGGGATGTCACCCGGATTGCCAAGGTACTCATCAAAATACGACGATCGCCGTTGTATTTGCATAACCCAACTGCTCTACCTTCGCACACTGATCTTGAACTAGTAACGTGACTTGGACTGTTGTAACGGTAAGGGTGCTTATTCAATTTCAAAACTGAGCATCAAAGAAGGTGGCCTCGGCCGCCTTCAAGAGGCGCAAATCCTTCCCCTAGGACTCATTCGTTAACACTTCTACGGAACTGGGGCCCCTCTTAAAGTCTAGCCGGCAAGAGTTGTCCGATGACAGAAAAAGAGAATGTTGGGGGGGGGGGCGGGAAACCCTGGCCCCTGCATGGGTCGAGCAGCCAGTCACTGTCCCCCAACTGCAGCCCACACCCTTGCCTTGTCCCAGCTAGTCTCCATAGTGAACGGACGTGTCTGCTGCTACCGGCCTCTGGCTTTCGAAACGACCTTGTGCTTCCTCTGTCTGCTACGAGACCTTTAAAATGCCGAGCAGTTGCATTTTCTGTGACCAATTGGTTAAGCGATCGCAAAAGATATTAATTTGTAATATGTGCAACGGTAATTATCATCTTTTCTGCACCTCCTTGACGGATAATGATCTACGGGCGCTCGAAGATTTACAGCAATCATGGTGTTGTGACGTTTGTGCTTCTAAAGCTCGGTCGAAACGCGGGGATGAAACCCCGGTTTCTGGGAGATCCGGAACCCCGGTGAGACACCTGGCAGACGTGCAGTTATCACCCAGCTCATCCGATTCCATGGCAACGATGCTGAAAGATCTTCTAAAACGTGTGAAGTCGCTACAGGACAATCTGAGTGAGTTCAAGACAACACTCTCTTCTCTTCAAGAGTCATCGTATGAACATTCGCAAGCGCTTACTCTCATGAATGAATCAATATCAAAAATTCATGGTCGATTAGATGCAGTGACTGATGAAAACTCGGCTTTAAAGACACGTGTGGCCCTTCTTGAGGCTCAGTTAAATCAAGTTGAGCAAGATTCACTGAGGAATATTATTGAAATTCATGGTATTCCTTATAAAAAAGGCGAAATAGTTGAAGCACTAGTTTTAAATACAGGGGTTGCTCTTGGAGTCAAACTGGAGGCTCATGATATTGATGAATGCTATCGGCTTAAAACTAGGTCATTGACTACCTCCAATGTTAAGCCGTCTATTATAAAGGTCCGTTTTACGCGCAGTAAATTGGCTAGAGAGCTCCTGGAGGCTCGTCGAGTCAAAAGAGACCTCACCACTAAGGAACTAGATTTCAGTGATGACACTGCCCAAACTGTTTTCGTAAACGAGTGCCTTAGTACTACTAATCGCAAAATCTATGCCTTGGCGAGGGAATACAAAAAAGTAGGTAAACTTAAGTACCTGTGGATTCGGGATGGGAAGATGTTTGCAAGGGAGAAGGATGGGGCAGAACGACTAATAATCCGAAGTGAGGCGGACTTGCAGTTCCTGAAATGACAGCAGTCAAATTGTGCACGTGAGCGCAACTTGGCCTGTAATCCTGTGCCCTCCAATGTCACCCCTAATAACTCCCGGCCTAATAATATGTCTTATGTATTAAACCTGTGTCATGTTAATGCTCAATCTATTCCAGCGCATATTGATGAATTTCGTGTCTATTTTTCAAACAAGGATTATCATGTGATCTGTGTCTCTGAATCGTGGTTAACAAGTTACATTACTAATGATGTGATAGGGCTTCAAGGATATCAACTCGCTCGTCACGATCGTGTCGGTAGAGTTGGAGGTGGTGTGTGTGTATACATAAAGGAGAAACTTAACTTTAAAATAATAGAAATGTCAAATACTGCTCATTATCAACCTGAATACATTTTCATTGAAATATCTGCTCCAGAAGGTAAACTTTTGCTCTGTGTCTTATATAGACCACCCAAAATCAGTTACGTAATGAAAGAATTTGAAGACGCTATTTCAAAATACCTCTCTACTTATGTTAATGTTATATTATGTGGTGACTTTAATGTTGATATGTTGAAACACACTTATGAGAGTAAGTACTTAAAGAATTTTTTGTATAGTTATAATCTCTACCTTATGCCACTACAACCAACACACAACCTGCCTGGAAGTAACACATTGCTGGATCTAGTTATTGTTGATGATGTGTCTAAGATTGTTGATTTTGGTCAGTGTTCTGTAAACTTTCTGTCCGAGCATGATTTGGTGTATGTTAAATATAGGTTTAAATTTCCTAAATGTAAGCCTCCACTGATCAGTTTCCGTGACTTCAGCCAATTCGATCTCTCAAGGTTTGAAGACGACTGGTATGCCTTACCATGGCAAAATTTTTTTACAACCCATAATATTGAAGAAAAAATAACGCTGTTTAATTTTTTTGTTACTAGTCTGTTAGAACTTCATGCTCCAATGAAAAATGTAAAGGTTAAACGAATGCCTGCTCCGTGGATTACAGGGGAGATTAGAACTATTATGGCTCAACGAGATCAAACACGTAAAGCGTTTCAAAGAACAAAACTTGTCTCATGTTGGGAAACATATAAGGAATTAATAAATAGGGCAAAGAAGATGCAAACTCAGGCAAAGAAAGATTACTATGTCAAGTGTTTTGCTGACAAAACCAGCTCACGCTCAGTGTGGCAAGAAATTCGGCGCTTAGGACTTGGGAATACTCGTAAAGCGCAGGTTAATATTAATTTTCCGTTGAACGAACTTAATGAGTATTTCATAGCTACCCCAACTGCTGGTAATACTGCTTACAATATTGATCCTTTGTTACATGAGGGACAAAGTAGCCCGATTCATGCCCCGGTAATTGTAGAGAATTTCGAAGTCAAAAGTGAGTTGTTATTTTTTCCTCATTTTACCCCTGATTTACTACTTAAATATGTATCAATGATAAAGTCTAACGCATCCGGTATTGATGGCATTAGTGTAAAATTTATTAAAATGATTCTTCCGCTTGCATTACCTATGATATTAAATATTTATAATTGTTCCCAGAATTATTCTACTTTTCCCACATTATGGAAATTTTCCCTTATTAGACCTATACAGAAAAATTCTAGACCAACAGATATGTCTCATTATCGCCCCATATCCATATTATGCGCCCTATCCAAACCTCTCGAGAGATTTGTCTTTAATCACACCATAGAGCACCTTTCTCGCAATAACTTGTTAGACAATTATCAATCAGGTTTTCGCAAAGATCATAGCACGCAGTCCGCACTAATAAAAATTACTGATGATATTCGTCATGCTATCGATAATAGAAAAATAGTTATTCTTGTTGTATTTGACTTCAGTAAAGCTTTCAACTGTGTAAATCACGACATTCTCTTGGCACGATTACGTAAGCTGAAGTGCTCTAATTCCGTCCTAGCATGGTTTAAATCATACCTCTCTGATCGCCAACAGGCGGTGAAGGGTTTGGAAGGCCATTCTGATCCATCCCCATTGCCTTGCGGAGTACCTCAAGGGTCCATTCTAGGGCCATTGTTATTTAATATTTATGTCCATGAACTATCAAATATGATTCGCACCTGTCAGTACCATTTTTACGCGGATGACCTACAAGTTTATGTAGAATGTTATTGTAATTGCATTGAGGAAACAGTTTCATTGATTAATAAGGATATTCAAGCTATATGTGCATGGGCATCGGCCAACGACCTAAAACTTAACTCTCAAAAAACGAAACCAATAATAATAGGAAGTCCTTCGTTTATAAACTCTCTTGATTTTGATTTCCTCCCTAAAATAACTGTTGAAGGAGTACAACTTGATTATGTTGATGAAGTGAACGATCTCGGTGTTGTTACAAATAGAACCTTGACTTGGAACTCACATGTTCATAGTATCTCTAATAAAGTTTTGAAAACACTTTATCAGCTCAAGCAATTCAGACACCTAATACCTCTTCCGCTACGCCAAAAGCTAGTAACCTCTTTGGTTTTACCACATATAGATTACTGCTCGCTGGTGTTCACGAATATATCAAAAGAACAAACTGCCATTCTACAAAGATTACAGAATTGTTGTATACGATATATATATGATATCTCACGCGATGAACATGTCAGCCCATATTATGAGATGTTAAATTGGTTAAAAATTGAAGAAAGACGTATGCTGCAAATGGGTGTATTTATTTTTAAATTATTAAATGTAAAGATTCCATTGTATTTATATGATCAATATGTATATAATAAGGACAAAAAAAAGTGAATGACTAGAAATAATTCCAACTTAATAATACCATGCCATAGAACAACTACTTACAATAAATCATTTTATGTAACATCTTGTAAATTGTGGAATTCTCTTCCTCAGAATTAAAAGACACTGACATCAGTGAATGTATTCAAGAGAGCTTTGAAAGAGTATTTATGTTCTAAACATTAGTATATAAAATGTAATATTTACTTATTTATTTATTTGTTTTATTTTTTGTAAATTATGTAATATTAGTGACTGTTTATACAAAGCATTGTAAGTGTTATGCCTTTAATCATTTTATGTAATTTAATCCTTTTTTGTAATACCAACCTATATTATTATGTCTTCTGCATGTAATTATGTAGCTATTACTTTATTACTTTATGTTGTCTGTTAATCTTATCAACAGCCGAAAATATAAATAAATGTAAATGCCATGTATTTGTGCTCCATGGGATTATATAGTCCCAGAGTAAATAAACTTTATCTTATCTTATCGCAATTCCCAAATGAGTTTTAAGAATGTTTATATTATTTGAGAGATCCCGACGTCACAGTGGCTCTCCATCACCTACTTCTCCCCTCCCCAACCTCACCCCTCCCCTATCCAACCCCTCCCGAACCTCGCCCCTCCCCTACCTCGCCCCTCCCCTTCCTCGCCCCTCCCCCACCTCGCCCCTCCCCTACCTCGCCCCTCCCCCACCTCGCCCCTCCCCAACCTCACCCCTCCCCTATCCCACCCCTCCCCAACCTCGCCCCTCCCCTACCTCGCCCCTCCCCTACCTCGCCCCTCCCCTACCTATCCCCTCCGCTACCTCGCCCCTCACCAACCTCGCCTCACCCCCACCTAGCCCCTCCCCCACATCTCCCCTCCCCTACCTCTCCCCTCCCCTACCTCTCCCCTCCGCTACCTCGCCCCTCCCCCACCTCGCCTCACCCCTACCTCGCCCCTCCCCCACATCTCCCCTACCCTACCTCTCCCCTTCCCTACCTCGCCCCTCCCCTACCTCGCCCCTCCCCCACCTCTCCCCTCCGCTACCACGCCCCTTCCCCACCTCGCCTCACCCCTACCTCGCCCCTCCCCCACATCTCCCCTCCCCTACCTCTCCCCTCCCCTACCTCTCCCCTCCCCTACCTCGCCCCTCCCCTACCTCGCTCCTCCCCTACCTCGCCCATTCCTCAAGTTTCCCCTCTCACTGGAAAGCCTGCTCGCACTAGAACGCCCGACTTTTCACGAGTCGAGTCGGAGTAGGCTGCGACTCGGAACGAATTCAAATTGGCCGCTCGGCCATGGAACTATTTGACCACAGAGACGATCAACGGTCAGTTCCTGAACTACTCCAAAAACTCATACGCTTGGGCGAGAGACCTCTATGTTACTCTATGGTAATGCTAATAAAAACAGTTTTTCGAATACCTGTCTTTTTATTTCGCTGCCCCCCCCTAATTTCAAATCTAGGGTGCGCCAATGGGTATAGGAAATCAAATAATTAACTGCGTTGGGTAACCAGTCAGACAGATTCGTCCATTCTTCAACCTCGAGAAGAAAGTCACGAATTGTCATTAACTTGGTTATCGCTTTCATTTTAAAATTTACTAAATAAACTTCTGAACTCCAGTTTCATCCCGTCCAAATCATCCTTATGCAGCGAATAATATTACTCTACGACCCAGCAAAATAATAATCTTCCCCACTTCTCTCCCGCCGCATACACTTCAATCTCCTCCCAATGACAAATCCATTTGCGGTCCCACCCACGAATGCCACCAGCTCCTCGCGCCATCCTCTCTTAAAACCGCTAGAAGAACCTTCTCGACAACCTCCCCCTCTCTATCCTTTGACCACCACGATGCCCCCAAAGCCGCATTCCCTGTCGAATCCCCATTCAATCCTTTCACTCTCCCCACACCCTTAACCCCCTCTCACCCCAAACATTCGCTAGTGGCTCCTACTCCATCTCCTCCTCAGCACTTCGGCTCGCCAGCGAAACACGTATCCGTGAATAGGTATGTACTTCACATACTACGTCCAAATAGCCCACGCGGTACAAGAACCGGAGCAGGGCAGTGTTACGGAGTATTTATTTTAAAAGGGGCCAAAATGGTTGCTTCGCGAGCTAATTTATGTAATGACTAGTTGAAAATCCTGCTGCAATAGGCTAGAATATTGGCAAAATATCCAATTAGTAATAGATAAAGTAAATACTTAAATAGATTTTATTATGTGGTTTTTATTTTTAATGAAAACAATTTATGAATTAATCCTTGGGGTCTTCCGGGAAATCGAACAGCCTATGACGTGCTCCAAACACTGCATGAAGAAAACGTCATCAAAATTTTAATTTATGACGCTTCCGCCCGTAGTTCATGAATCGATGATTATTCAGCCAAATAATCAGTTGTTATTTTACTAAGAGTTCTTACAGAAAAATCAATGATTTTTTGACGACTAATTATGCAAAAAAATCAAAGATTGATGAAACAGAGTTTAGCGAACTAGGGATTTTCGAACGGCTATGAATTGCAACCTGTAATTAATGAGAGATGTACAGTCGGATTCAAAAGTAATGCAAGAAATTGAGCGGCGCCACTTACGCTCTTCAAGAAAATTGAGTTTCATTTACTGCGTTTGAAGTCCTTGGTTACGCAGCGCAAATTAATCAGTTGTTTGTAAACACGCATTCCAATGTAGGAGTTGAGAAGTTATTAAATTATTGCACTTAATTTTGTCATTCTGTGTTCGATTCCATTTGGTTTATGTGATTTGTGCGTGTTTGTTTGTTATTTATTAGCCCCGGTTTTCAATGTTGGTTAGCATTTTACGTAAAATTTGCCTTGTATTGCAAGGAACGATTCGTGTTCAATAATAAAGATTCGTGTTTCAATTTATCAATATGACGATACGTGACATTGTTATAAGAGTTTATCATTATTTTTCCGAGGAAATTAGTGCATCAATTCTATGCCTGTATTATAAATCTGAGTTTAATGTGCAGTTAATGTTTACTATTGAAAATTACGTGTTGTTAGCGTTGAAGATACATTTTCTATTGTGCAGAGCTTTGCTTCATCTTGTTGTTTAAGTGGATATATTGCTGGATGATGGTAGTGATTTCACGATCGAAAATGTGCCGAGCAAAGCACCCAGGTGCATATTACACATTTCAGTGTTGGTAATGGTGTAGTATTCGGATTCATTCATGCTTTTGTTTAGATAGATCTCAGTACTGAGCTACCTTTATCCCACGAGATTTGATGATCCACTTTTTCGCGGATTATGTTGATTGCTTCTTAATATTTAAACTATGTGCTCATGTTCTAAGAATTAAACAATTTTTGATAATTTACTATTTTCTTAATGGGCGAATCGTTAAACTGCGTGCTATGTGCTTAATTTGTCCACGTTACGGTAGTCGTGTTTGGTATTTTTCGTATTATGTGTTACTACGTGCTGGGTATAACACGTCCACATTAGCTGTAGCTGTTCCTTTTCATAAATAAATAGTTCCTTCATCGCAAAAGCACTCTATTTTTTCCATAGTACCTTAACTGTTATTGAATGTTAGTTAAGTTTTATTTATCGCTTTAAGGCATTGAAGATGCTAGATAATTTTTTTAAATAATAATCCTTGAATAAATTCCTACAGCGGTTCTTCTGCATTTTATTAATAGTCATGCACTGTTGTTTTTGTTTAGAGTGTACTTAATTTATTAATTTAATCATGCATTGTAAATTATTTTCATGCGTTATACGAAAGTTGTGCCTCGTCCATTTAGAGAGTTTCATTTGTCATTCGGTTTCCCAACGCCTTGTAGACTAGTTGAACCTTTTTTGTGACTAGTGTGATTAGTTTTTTATCCTTTATATTATGTTACGGTCAAGTTTTATTACATACGGATTTCTTTCTGCATTTGTCTTCATTTGGATTTTGTATTTCTTGTGTTTCCTGGCTCCCAAATCCATTGTTGCTTGAACCCAACTAATATCTCTTTAAGGGTTCACCGTTAGCCGAAGGCCAAAAATAGCAACCTGTTGACCTTATGAGCTTTACACCATTTTGGACGTCTAAAATTCTCATTATTCATCGTAGGCGTACACCCTAGTATATATATCAAGAATACTGAATATATCTGTGGACCTTTAGAGCACTTTTAACTCCATTTTATTCTACATCTTATCTTTCATGAAGTTACTTAAAAGTTTAATCCCTCGATAAATGTTCAATGCGAATACTCTATACTTTTCTTCTAACCCCCTTATGCTTATGTTGGGACATTATTCCATAATCTCTGCCTCACCATAATATAGTCGAATTGGTATTTCCCTGTTTACTATATTCCTGTTATCGGATAGGGATTAATAATAATAATTATTATTAGGGATTAATAATTATTATTAGAGTGATCTACCCGTTTAGGTTTATTTTTAATAGAAGTGTATAAAAATCCTTGTGATTATGGGCACTATATACCTACACTAAATCTCATCCTTCTCCTTCCCTTCCCATTCTTTTCCAACATCCTCCACTCTACTAACGCTTTCAAATTCCATTCTCTTACTACGTTTTCCAACCACCTACTCTGTCTCTTCTTATTCTCCTACAAAATCTTCAAATTTATTTCCAACTGCCAAGTATTGCACTATTTGTTTATAGCATCCAGGTTTTTTTTAACGTATTCATGTCAAACTCATTGCTACCATCCCTGTAGTACTACGTCGTCTGCTAACAGCAGAATTTTGCCCATTATTACGGTAGTGATCTCAATAATATACCAAATGAATAATAAGGGTTCGATGACTTCTCTGGAGAACACCGGATGTTACTCTAATTGTATCTGAACTAACGCCATCCAAGACTACCCTATACTCGCGGTTGCTTAGGAAATATTTGTTCCAACAAACTACGCCACGGTGTATTCCATATCATTCTAACTAAACAAGCAATTTTGAATGAGGCAATTTATCGACAGGTTTTTTAAAATCTAAAAATAACATGTATTCCTGAGCGTATATTTCTTCCGAGGCAAGAATGTCGAGAAAATAACGGCTAACTGTGTTTCGTAAGAGCTACCTTTCCGGAAACCATGCTGATTTTATGTTAACAAATCTTGACTATCAAGATACCCCATGATCGTACTGACGACTACATGTTCCAATATTTTGAACGACATAGAAGTGAGGGGCATCGGTCAATAGTTAGTTGGCTCTTCTTTATCACCGCTCAAAAATATAGGTGTAGCGTTCGCTATTTTTCAACCATAAGGAACACAATGTTCTTTTGAGGATTTATGAAATATTATTTTTGGGTAAGGTACTCATTATTACGCTAATTCTTTGTAAACTCGAGCCGGACTTTAATCGGGACCAGGTGATTTCTTGGAATTAATGGCTTTTATTTGACTATCTATGCATCAACTAAAACATTATTAAACGGTATTGTTTTTTATGGAAGAGTTGTTGTGGTGTTATTATGAGTGCATGTAGTAAAGGCGTTTTAATATAATGATTTGTGGATGTTTGTTCATATTGATTTGTTTTAAGCTCTTTCTCCTTGATCAATTTTCATTGATGATACTGTTAAGTTATTACCTTGAACCTCCTTCACGTTAGCCCAAAACACCTTTCGGTTATCCTTCAAATACTCGCTATAATTTTACTTTTGTATTCCGTTAATGCTTTCCGAAACCCCGTTTTTACTGCTGTTTTAGCTTCTTTATATTTTTCGCAAAAATTTTTACGTTCCTCGTTGGAGAGAGATTCTTCATTTTTGAGTACCAGATTCTTTGTCTGTTTTTTTTATAGACTGCATATGATTATTTGAAAGTTCTCGGTATTTAAAATTACATTCGATAACCAACTTTCTGTTCCTATCACTACATTAGCGTTCATGCATGAAAAGAGATGGTAAAAATTTAGCGACTTTATTTGTTTCACTAGGGCAGTTACCTAGTTCACAAGATCTCCACCTTCACTCATCTTAAGGCCTGCAGCCCGCCTTTCGGATTTCTGGTTGCCTATTCGTTAGCAGCATCCATTCGACCAGTCTCGTCATATTCACAGGAGTAAATATACGAAAGAGTTATTCCAATAATGTTAGCCATCGAAAAACAAAAAAATATTTAAATAAACATTATGCAGTCAAGCACCTAAGAGGACACTTGTAGGCTTTCAATGTATTCGTGTAATGGGAATTTTGCATGGCGGCCACTTTGAAAATAAGTTAAGTATGCGCAGAATTCGAAGCAACTCATTCGTGTATGACTTGCCAAGCATTAAAAACTGTCACTTTAAGACTCCAGTAGTCATTATTATTCCATAAATTATAATACTAGTGCTATATATATGACTCTAATTTATGGTTTTGTAGTCAAAAGGACTCTTCCTTTGGACTACAACCTTGTCGCGGTTGAAGGGCTTGCGTGCTCCGATGACCCCCAGAGCTGCACTGGCGGGAGCATTGCTCCTGGTAGGGTCACCCATGCCAGATTGGTCGAAGGTTAGGAGACAGACGAATGGTAGTCCGCGCAGCGTCTGTACTTCAGTGAGGCGGCTGCAAAAGGCGTCAGACCCCAGTGGGGCGGCTGCAAAAGGCGTCTGACCCCAGTGGGGCGGCCTCTGAAGTGATGGTGTCACGTGAAAAACAGTATTGGGATAGGCCACGGAATACTATCTCAATTAAAACAAAAACCTTGAAATTATGGACAGTTCTCAATTGATAATGAATCCTGGCAACTACGGGACTCGGCCCAGAGGGCCGGGTGTCGTGCCCGGCAGCGGTGGGAGCAAGGCCCCTGCGGTCGTCATCACACGAAATCCTTGCTCAGACGTAGCAGCAGCAGAGGAAAAGAAGATAAAGAAGAGGAACGAAACGATCAGAATAGGCACGTGGAATGTTAGGACTATGCTGAGGGCGGGGAAGCTAGAGAATATAAAGCAAGAAATGTAGAGGGTGGCTGTAGAGACATCATGGGTCTGGGTGAAGTAAGATGGAAGGACGACGGGGATTACTGGAGCGGCGACGATAGAGTAATTTATAGTGGAGGGTATGAAAGTCAGCGCGGGGTTGCATTCGTAATGAATAGGAAACTAGGTAGAAAAGTAGTGTATGCAGAACAGGTGAGTGATAGGATAATAGTCGTGGAAATAAAAGCAGAACCAACGAATTTAATTATAATCCAGGTTCATATGCCTATCTCTAATCATAAAGAGGAGGAGGTAGATGGGGTGTACGATCAGCTAGAGGAAATAATTGGTAGGATACCAGGAAGTAAGCACCTGGTAGTAATGGGGGATTGGAACGCGGAGGTGGGCGAAGGGAGAGATGGGCGGGAGGTGGGCGATTACGGGCTAGGAAGGAGAAACGACCGGGGCGAGAAAGCTGTGGAGTTTTGCCGCAGAAATAACCTTGTAATTACAAATACATGGTTCAGACATCATCCTCGTCGTAGATACACTTGGAAGAAGCCGGGAGACACACACAGGTTCCAGATAGATTACATAATGGTTCGTCACAGATTCAGGAATAGTGTTAAAAACTCGCATACTGATCCAGGAGCTGATGCAGACACAGACCACAACTTATTAGTCATGAAATGTCGGGTAAAACTGAAAAAGATAAGAATGGGAAGGAGGGTAAGGAAGTGGAATACGGAGGCATTAACTGGGGCAATGAAGAAGAAGTATCGAGATAAGGTGGATGAGATAATGGGTGACGATAATGGAGTTAGATCAGTGGAAGATGAATGGGGAAGTTTGAAAAATGGAATTGTAGAAGCGGCGAAAGCAACGGTAGGCGTAGTGAGTGCAACTAAAATTAGAAAATCGTGGATCACGAAGGAGATGATCAGGGAGATGGAGGATAGAAGGAAATAGAATAGAGCGTCAACTTAGAGCTAGGTAAGAGAAAATACCGAGAATTTAATAACAGGCTTAGAAGAGAAATAAAGAAAGCAAGAGAGGCGTGGTGGAGGGAACAGATCGACGCGTTAGTGAAATACCAAAAAGAGGGAAGAGCAGATGCATTATATAGGAAGGTAAAGGAACTGACGGGTGGTAATAAGAGAAGGGGAATTACAACGATAACAGACAAGACGGGAAAGGTGATCGTAGAACCGAGAGAGATCCAGGAGAGGTGGAAGGAGTATGTTGAAGAGCTGTATGGTAAAGAAATAAGGCCCAATAGGTTGGATTTAGAAAGGGAAGACGATATCGACAGAGATGGTATCGGACCAAGTATCTTAGATTGCGAAATCGAAAGAGCTCTACGAGACATGAAAAGGAATAAGGCGGTGGGAATAGACGACATACCTGCAGAGTTTTTAAAGAGCATGGGGAAGAACGGAAGAGGAAAACTTTTTGCGCTTATTCATAGGATTTATGGGGATGGAGTGTGGCCGGAAGACTTGGCGAATAATGTACTAATTCCTATACCAAAGAAGAGTAAGGCAAAAACGTGCGAAGACTATAGGACAATAAGCTTAATATCCCGCGCGGCCAAAGTAGTTCTGAGAATTCTAAACAGAAGGCTAGAGAAGAAGGCAAATGAATACCTGGGTGACGACCAGTTCGGGTTTAGGAGAGGGACGGGAACGCGAGATGCTATAGCGGTGATGAGGACGCTAATAGAAAGAAACCTAGAGAATGGGCAGGATGTTTTTGCATGCTTCGTAGATTTTGAGAAGGCGTTGGATCGGGTGGAATGGACGAAATTATGGGAGTGTTGAAGAAATTAGGGGTCGATTGGAGGGATAGGCGTCTGATTCGAAATTTGTATATGAATCAGACTGCGCAGGTTAGGGTAGCCAATGGAGAATCGGGATGGGCCACGATAGGACGGGGAGTGCGGCAAGGGTGCCCGCTATCGCCGTTGCTTTCTAACGTGTATTCATAAGAAATGGTAAGGGAGGCATGGGGGGAGGAGGAGGTAGGAATAAAGGTAAGAGGGGAGCTGATAAAATCAGTGAGATTTGCAGATGATCAAGCATTGGTTAGTCAGTCGGCCAAGAAGATACAGTCAATGGTAAATGCATTAGAGGTGCAGTGCGAAAAGTATGGGATGAAGATCAATCACAGAAAAACGAAAGTAATGAGATTTTCTAGAAGAAGGCGTGGCTGAATATAAGGGTGGGAGGGCAGAAGATAGAGCATGTCGAGCAGTTTACGTATCTAGGTAGTATTTTGGAGGCGAATGGTTTTAGTGGTAAGGACATCAGATGCCGAATTGCGCTTGCTAAAGAAGCATTTTCGAAGAGAAGGGAATTGATAAGGGGGGTCTGAGAAGAGACGTAAAGAAGAGGCTGGTGAAAACTTTAATATGGAGCGTGGCGCTATATGGGTCGGAAACTTGGTCATTGCGAAGGAAGGATGAGCGTAGACTTGAGGCGTTTGAGATGTGGGTTTGGAGAAGGATGGAGAAGGTTAGCTGGATGGCGAGAAAGACGAACGAGGAGGTATTGGATATGGTCAGAGAGGAGAGGAAGCTTGTGGCAGAAGTTCAGAGAAGGCAGAAGAGATGGATGGAGCAGGTTTTGAGAGGAGAGGGCATGTTGAAGAGAGTGATAGAGGGGAGAACACTGGGGAAGCGTGGAAGAGGAAGGAAGAGGATAAGAATTCTGGACGAAATAAGCGGAGGTAGACAATATAAAGAATTGAAGAGGGATCTAATAACGGGCCATCCTTAGGAGGGAAAGCGAGACAATTTCTTTTAGATTGGGATACAGAATGGGGACTGTCCAAGAACCTACCAATGAGCTGGTAGAATACTTGAATGAGTCAAAAGGATTCATCTAGAGAAAGTTATGAAGTATTTTTTTACCGGTTTGCTGTTGATACTAGAGGAAAAGTTCTAAATTTCGTGTCATGAGCCTAACATTTTCTTGTAATTTTATGTTTCTAAGTGATATTGGTCCTTACATTTTTTAAAGTTTCAGTGGGAAATATCCGTACTATGTTGAAACCTCCAAAATGAATGCTTTTATGGACATTGTTAATCCCTTTTTTTCATATTTAAAATTTCTGTGAGCAATTTCATGTGCGCCACTCGCTCTATTCGAGAGAGGGATTCCTACTCATTGCTTCTTGAGGCTACCACGGTAGCTTACAGGCGAAGTGGGTAGTGTTTTGTTCTATTCCTTGAAAAATCTTGCGTCTTGTCATTTCAAGGAGATTTTTGTTTATGCGTAAGGAGAAACTTTTAGCAATGCAAGAACTCAATTTAGAAAAGAGTACGTCGCGAACCTCGCGAAATGCCTTCGATTTATCTGAATGAACATTTAAAACATAATACCAGAAAATTAAGTACACTCTAAACAAAAACAACAGTGCATGACTATTAATAAAATGCAGAAGAACCGCTGTAGGAATTTATTCAAGGATTATTATTTAAAAAAATTATCTAGCATCTTCAATACCTTAAAGCGATAAATAAAACTTAACTAACATTCAATAACAGTTAAGGTACTATGGAAAAAATAGAGTGCTTTTGCGATGAAGGAACTATTTATTTATGAAAAGGAACAGCTACAGCTAATGTGGACGTGTTATACCCAGCACGTAGTAACACATAATACGAAAAATACCAAACACGACTACCGTAACGTGGACAAATTAAGCACATAGCACGCAGTTTAACGATTCGCCCATTAAGAAAATAGTAAATTATCAAAAATTGTTTAATTCTTAGAACATGAGCACATAGTTTAAATATTAAGAAGCAATCAACATAATCCGCGAAAAAGTGGATCATCAAATCTCGTGGGATAAAGGTAGCTCAGTACTGAGATCTATCTAAACAAAAGCATGAATGAATCCGAATACTACACCATTACCAACACTGAAATGTGTAATATGCACCTGGGTGCTTTGCTCGGCACATTTTCGATCGTGAAATCACTACCATCATCCAGCAATATATCCACTTAAACAACAAGATGAAGCAAAGCTCTGCACAATAGAAAATGTATCTTCAACGCTAACAACACGTAATTTTCAATAGTAAACATTAACTGCACATTAAACTCAGATTTATAATACAGGCATAGAATTGATGCACTAATTTCCTCGGAAAAATAATGATAAACTCTTATAACAATGTCACGTATCGTCATATTGATAAATTGAAACACGAATCTTTATTATTGAACACGAATCGTTCCTTGCAATACAAGGCAAATTTTACGTAAAATGCTAACCAACATTGAAAACCGGGGCTAATAAATAACAAACAAACACGCACAAATCACATAAACCAAATGGAATCGAACACAGAATGACAAAATTAAGTGCAATAATTTAATAACTTCTCAACTCCTACATTGGAATGCGTGTTTACAAACAACTGATTAATTTGCGCTGCGTAACCAAGGACTTCAAACGCAGTAAATGAAACTCAATTTTCTTGAAGAGCGTAAGTGCTCAATTTCTTGCATTACTTTTGAATCCGACTGTACGTATAATCGAAAATTGAATTTAATATGAATTTACTTGAGACTATGTATACCACTCTAAGGATTTCTTTCGGAAAATATACATTGGCATTCACCTTTAGGATATAGTGGCATTTTATACTGATACTTAATACATCATACCTGCTTATCTTTTGACGACAAAATTGGCATTTAATACATAAATTAAACAAAACCATCACCTCTAAACATACTATGTAAAAAAAGTTTCCCACAGTATTGTTTACACACCTTTAAAAATATTATTTAAGAATTATAAATTATATTGGAATCATATGATCGTCGTGGATAATTATGTATCAATAGCGTCTCACAGGAACAATAGGAATGGCAATTCAAGAAACTGATTTGTGATGTGTTATGTGTCTCCACTTCAGTCTTACAATACAATAATTATTATGTGATGTATCAACCTGACAATTTAATAATATAGTTCGCAAACTATTTGGTATTTAAATGTGGCGTCAGAAACAAAGTTATTAAATGTGATATTTATTCCATTCTGGAACTTATTTTTGGAGGAGTTACAACAGCCTCATTGTTTAACTTATGCGATTTGTGTTTTCCCTATTATGGAAAATAATGTCTGTTGTTAAAAGTTATATTTTTGCAATACATTTCCATTTTCCGGACTGGAAGAAGCGGGTTCGAGAATTATGTACCGGCCCACACATTACCACAGTACTGTATGGCATTTTACAAAGTCACCCCTGACTCCACGTTAGTATCGACCCGTACTTTACCACAGTACTAATAGTTATTTGGTTATGCCACCCCTTATTGAAGTAAGCACGGACCCTTACTCAACCAAAGTACTGTTTGCCTTTTGGTAGAGCCACCCCTGACTTCACGTTAGTAATAGACCATACTTACTTTACACGAATTTATTTCATTCCGTCATGTTTAAAGAATGCCTTGTCTATGCCGTACTAAATACTCCGATCAGTCCTGACCATGTGACAGTATAATTGGCAATAATTGATACCACTCTTGGCTTCTAATAGTTATTTTGAAATATTTGTGGATTCTTATAATGTACTGGAATTTTGTTTTGAGAATTGCCGAATACATCTGAACGATAAAACGGAAATAAAATTATAACGAAATGAGGACATTTATTTCCATAAAGGGTTCTTGTTAAAGTCGAGGAGGAGAGGCAGTACTTTATCGAATAAAAATATCCGACCGCAAGAGATAAATAACTCGAGCTCCCTTCGCTCTCGTCGGCTAAGCTGATTTCTCAGAACGAGGAAGTCTTTCCTTCGCTTGAGAAGTCCTCCGCTAATAATATATCGCTCGTAACATGTGCCAATCGCTCGACCGGTCGCCGTTCAGGGAGTAGGTTTGGTTGCCTCGCGGAATAGAAGCCTCTGGAATAGATTTCGTCATTTTCCGAAACTAAGCCATTCCATTTATAATACCTTTCCAGAAATGTCTTTTTTGCGCAGTTGTCCCGCCCAACTCACTCCACTGCGACCCTCCTGGCGATTTCAATGGCCGCGCGCTGTTCAAGTGAAAAAAATTCCTCTTCCTCCTGCTTCGTTACCTGCCCGTCGGCTGACATAAAAAGGCGGCGTTTGAGTAGCAAAGCATTCACATATTTGGTTCGGCTCAAACACGTAGAAGGATCAGTAAGAGAGAGGCACTGACCAGTCAGCCATTTCCGCACAGAACATCAGACAACTCTTTGTTGTGTAGTTTGTTCTCATCAGATCAACGCTCTTACGGAGACCATCCTCACTCAAAAGGCATGTTCATTTTCACTAACGTTTATTACCTTTTACGTTGTTGAGAACCAAGATCTATGCTCATCCATGGTTCGATTGAAAGAAAAATTTCTCTATCGTCTTTAACACGAATGGGAAGTCGAAGTTTGAGAATTTTTATCCAATTTGACACCTAGACAAATTAACTGAGAAATGTTTAAATTAATTAATTACAGTTCATGTATTATTATTCAATTTATTTTACCAAGCAATGCACTTTGTTATGGTCAGTGCATTTTTGGATTGATTATACTCAGGAGTTAAAATGCACCTGCTATGCAATTTAATTGAATATTGAAATATAATATCAATAAATATTTCTCTTTCTTCTTTCTGAAAATTACCTCTGATCAATAATCAATTACCCTCTTGACAGCCAACGAGAGTCAGTTTAACTCCTAAAGCTATTGCCATAACTAGAGTGTAATTCAGTATGTATCATTAAAAAAATAAGAAGTATCGTATTCTAAATCTGAAATTTGTCTGATCCATCCACAGGGGAAATCCATCGGCAGTAGACCACAGTGATCCCGAAAGCCGACTCAGTAAGAGATATAGCTCCAAGCCCACTGAAAGCAAAATCTCCATTCCAGCCTATTCTTAAGCGAAATCGCAAAAGGCTTTCATTGGGCTCAGAAGTGGACGTAGATCAAATCTCCCTGGAGGTCGAGATGGAGGAGTTACTTTTTCACGTAATGTTTACAAGTTCCGCAGAGGATCACGTTCAGAATTTGAAAGATTTACATAATATTAATGTAAAGAACGTGGGCGAGAGGACGCTGCTCCATCAGGCGATGATGTTAGGGAAGCTGGACTGGGTTCGGGAGATCCTGGAAGCGGGGGCTGATCCTTTGATAGAAGACAAGTATGGCCGCAGCGCACTTAAAATTGCGAAATACATGGTCTCCGATCACCCAGGGGACAAGACGCGAGAGGAAATACATCGACTGGTTCAATCTAGACACAACAATAGTCAGCCAAGTAATGACAAAACTACGGAAAGCGTTGTAGATTCGATGAACAATTTGAAAATGTTCTTATTCACCGAAATTTCTGCTTCCAAGAGTTCCATAGAAACAAAGATATTGGAGATTAGTGGTGATTTATTTACTGTGAAACAGTCTTTTGGGGAAGTAAAGAAAGAACTTGAGGAAGTTAAGAAAGAACTTGGCAACACCGTATCAAAGTCTTTTGAGGACGTTAAGAAAGAACTTGGCAACACCGTATCAAAGTCTTTTGAGGACGTTAAGAAAGAACTTGGCAACACCGTATCAAAGTCTTTTGAGGACGTTAAGAAAGAACTTGGCAACACCGTATCAAAGTCTTTTGAAGACGTTAAGAAAGAACTTGGCAACACCGTATCAAAGTCTTTTGAGGACGTTAAGAAAGAACTTGGCAACGCCGTATCAAAGTCTTTTGAGGACGTTAAGAAAGAACTTGGCAACACCGTATCAAAGTCTTTTGAGGACGTTAAGAAAGAACTTGGCAACGCCGTATCAAAGTCTTTTGAGGACGTTAAGAAAGAACTTGGCAACACCGTATCAAAGTCTTTTGAGGACGTTAAGAAAGAACTTGGCAACACCGTATCAAAGTCTTTTGAGGACGTTAAGAAAGAACTTGGCAACACCGTATCAAAGTCTTTTGAAGACGTTAAGAAAGAACTTGGCAACACCGTATCAAAGTCTTTTGAGGACGTTAAGAAAGAACTTGGCAACACCGTATCAAAGTCTTTTGAAGACGTTAAGAAAGAACTTGGCAACACCGTATCAAAGTCTTTTGAGGACGTTAAGAAAGAACTTGGCAACACCGTATCAAAGTCTTTTGAAGACGTTAAGAAAGAACTTGGCAACACCTTTTCGAAGGTGGACACTCTGGGATTGATGTTGTCCACCGAACACTCTTCTATCAAGGAATCCATGGAAACACAGAAGAACGAGTTGTTTGCTGAAATGGAGAATTGTAAAAAAATTGAATCTGCGATTCAGAATGTTCTGGAGAAAGTGGACAATACGTCTGTAGAAATCTATTGGAGGTTATTCAAATCTAATAAAGAGATTCGCAGAGAGGCCTGCGTAGAGGCGATGATGCGGAAGACGGAGTTGAAGCCCTCGAACGAAGAAAGCATTTTGAAAATGACGAGATGGTACGAAATGTTGTACGACGAAGATCGCATGACGTCTTGCATTCTGGAATTCCTTCGATTACAGTCGAGCGTCAAAGTTTTAGTCGATTTCGAATCTGGTGGCATCGGAAGAATTAAACCGACATTGATAGACCACGACGGGAGAGAACAGAGTGGTAGTGGCTTTTATTCATTCGCCGACTTTGAAGAGAGAAAGGCCTACGTGAATGGGAAATTCAGTAATGAGAGATATGCTATTGCTTATCTCGCCGATGCATTGTCGCAGCTGTCCGTGTATTTGGCGTTTAATAACAGAGGGCTTCCATATTCGGGAGAGGGCGACGGAGGGCGACTCAAGAGAATCCTCGAGGAGGCGGAGAGGAAGAAGAGAGACGGAGTGAGACTGGATTGGTGGATCACCATTTCGGCACTAGGTAAACAGAACCAACAGGGCAAGGAGATATATTTGACATCGGCCGTTCCTTCTATGATCACCCAATACGGATCTTCGGACGGAAGGTCTAAGCTGAGTGCACAACTCCCGTCGCTCCTCGAATACTACGATCAACACGTGGTGGCTACACTGAGCAAGGAGACCAAGGTACGTGAAGAATTAATTCTTATTTTAAATTCAATTCCACTCCATTTTCATTTCTGGTGAATAACTAGAGCACTTTATTGACGAACGACGGCGAATGGAACATTTTCAACAACACATTCAAATGGGACGCCATCATTCAATCGGGTCCATTCGTCAAAGTGCACGGCAGTGTGTGTCTGCAGTTCGTATGACAATCGAATCTCTCGATTTAGGAGTTTTATTTGTCTTTTTTATGAAAAACATTTTTACTCTCAGTTCATGACTAAAATTTCATATAAAAATTACTAGTTACGTCACGAGGGAAAAATTCACAATTCGAGATAAAATGTCTGTTCTAGCACAACTCTTAAGATGGCTCTAAACTGGGGCTAAGAAAATTGTTACAGACGTCTCCCTCAAAATCAGTAACGGCTTTGCCGCGAAAGCTGGAGACTTTGACTATTGCATTCTGTAGATGAAGAGTCACTTGTTGATTTATATTGAGTAACTTTATCATTCAGTGGTTGCGTTTTTATGAATAAAAAGCAAAACTTTGAGTTTTTAGAAAGTGTTATGTAATATTCCGAGGCACGTTGCGTACGCTAGATTCCTAAATGAGGATTCTAAGCACACTTATATCAAAGAGTCGTCTTTCATGTAGGCAAAATAAATCAACAATCATTGATGCTCTTTTCGTATTATGGCTATAGTAATGTCAAACGTACAAGCCTGCATTGACTACGGAGTAGAATTTTATTTACTTCAAATATTGACGCCTATAGATTTGCCCCCCGTGCAAAGTGGAGCTTTGATTTTTCCACTATCAGTTCTTTTTAAATTACCGAAAACATACTATCAATTTTTTAAACTCTAATATGAATCTTTTCTATATTGCTTGCAGAAGAACTTTGAAATTGCAAGGGGATAGCAGCACATGTGTGCGTCATGTGTTTGAAAACACCGGCATTGTTGCTGATGGGGAAGGAACTGACTGGAAGTCGACGAGAATGACAGAACGCAAAAGAATTCAGCTCCTTACCATACAGCCATCATATGTTGTCATGAGATAATAACATGGTCACACATATTCTATGTTCTCATTTTGAAATCTGTAATATTTTATGTATTTGTCTTAAAGTGGTTGAAATAATATTTTCCTATTAAATAATGGTTTCCTTTTTGGGAACAGAAGTTATTGTCTTTATAAAGTTGCAATTTACTCTGTTAAATTAAGAATTATTTTTAGTAGTATAAAAGATAGGTAGATAATAGAATAGCTCAATGAAAGTTTGATGTAAGAAACATTTAAGAATTTTTTCAAAGAAATATTGATTGCAACATTGAATGTTTGATATGTTATTTGATGTACCAATGTAAATATGTCCTTAACTGGTAACTTTAAATATGATTTGTATTTTTATTTGAATACTTAAAGTCATGTAATCACGATGGAAAAATATTTTATGTGTATGGTGTTGGTGGGTCTTATTCTATATAATTTATGTTTGATGAATTAACCACTTTTAATAAACCCTAAATTGTCTTTTTTATGTTATTCAGTACTTTAAAAAACATTGCTGACAAAACAATGCACGTCAAAATGCAATACATTTGACTTTGAATTTGATGAGTATGACTTTGCAATGTTCCTTTGGCTTTTACTTTCAAATATATTTAACAATTACTCTTTCCTTTCATGACCTTTTGGTAATAAAGTGTTGATATACAAATAATGAGCATTTTTTTATTTCCTATGAAAACATATTTCCATTTTAAGTAAAATTATGAATGAAATTATTCATCTAAGTATTTATGAAGTTGAAAAAAATATATATTCGACGGTAAACAATAATTTAAGGCTTGACAGTTCTAAAAAAATAACTTACAAATCTCCTCGGCAGTTTGGCCGGCATTTGTAGCTTAAATTTGTAGATTTGGTTTATAAAATCATATTAGTAATTGTTAAGGCAAAGACTGAAGGACATACACACGCAGTGGGGACACATGTTCTGAAGGTACTCCTGATTGAATGGCATTTGCAAAGACATGTGCGATAGTTTTTGTAGATATGATGATGGTAATGGACAATGGTAATAAAAATGGTTATTATAGCAGCAATTAACTCTATTGTTATAATTTAAAGTAATTGATCACTATTGGCAGAGATAGATACATTTAAATCAAAGTTGTACATTTCAGGTTGATGTTGCGTCCGGTCTGAAAGACAATTACAGTAACGATCCATCCTAAATACTTAGTTTCAGCAATGATATCAAGCTTTGCACGCAAGGAACGGGCTGATATTATTGTGTTTGCTCCAGGGGTGGAAAAAAGTGTTGTCGCAGCCAAATGGCTGCAGCCGCAGCTGTTTCAGTTAGACAACTGTTTCGACTAACTGTGGGCAAAGAGCAGGTTAGCTTCGTGCATTGACAACTGATAGCTGATGCTGATTGTTTCATTACTTTCTTCGGTTTAAAGATACAAAACTGACTCATTCATCGACACAAATTCCCGGGCATTTCTAATCAAGCTATAAGTTTGTGTCAAATCAGGTAAAAATCGAAAATCTCAATAATTTTCATTCATTTAGAGCCCAGATAGGATTAGGTTTTTTTTTAATGGAACTTAGCGGGAGAAACAAGCGATTTCCGTGTAGAGTAATTTTCTTTTATTCATTAAAACATGAAATAATTGAGATACAAGTTTCATTATTCAACCAAAATGAGGTCAAAGCAGCAAAGCATTGAATATTGCCACCGATGTTTCTATATCAATCGATGAACTGAATTTTTCAAGTTTAAACGCAAAATTTATGCAAATTTAGCTTTTTTTAAAATGTTTTTGGCAGGATATTTTTTTATTGTTTCCGAGGCTTGCAACACCTTGTGTGCTGATTATAAAGGCTGCATTTTAAGGGAATGTAACCTTCTCAATGCGTATTTCTATGGGTTTTACGATAGTATGCCTTCAACCTGCATTATTTACAATGTTTTATGATGATGTTATATAAAATTTATGGTCATTTATAAACCTGTGTTCTAGCAAACTATGAATGAGAGGAATCAAATTAATATTCACTTTAGAAAACATATTCATAAACGACATAGTAATTACAATCTCACATCTGCAAACCGAAGTCTTTCCCTGATTTTATATTCAAATCAAAGAAAAAATAACCAGCACTCACTTTAACAAGGATGCTTAGAGAGTTTATTTGTATTATGTTCTTGAGGTTTCCTTGTCTCTTTTGTGGGTTCACACTTCAAGGAATAGACACGTGTGATCTGTTCGTCTCTTTATTCTCGACATGACACAACACAATTACATAACAAAAGAACATCCAACAAATAGAAGGCGGTGTATGAAAATTTCGTCGGCCATGCGTATGGCGCGCACATTTGAATTTGGAATTATCTTAATTCTATTATAACCAGCAATACATGACATCCTCCCCTCACAAAAAAATCAAAAGGAACAAAAGGAGAACCGGTTACAAATCAAGACGGTTCGGAGGATGAATAAGACGAGTAGTACGCCGTAGCATAGGGCGGACAGGTGTTATGGGGGATGAGGCATGATCCGAAGTTAGTGGAGAAGGAGGGATCTGAGGAGTGGCAGGAGTATCCGGACGGATAACAGGTGAAGAAGGGTGGCTATTGGGAGTATAGACAGGGTCTGGTCTTACGTCCAGTACGGTAGGTAAGGGCTGTGGTTCTATAGAAGGAGTTACAGGAGTAACTGGTAATGGGAACAGAGGTAGTGGAAGGTGAGGTTGAGCAGGAACATTGTGAGGAATTTCAGGAGGCGGCTGAATAATAGTAACCTTATGAGCATCTACATGCAAAGAAATTTGGTTAGGGCTACATTGAGTTATTGTATCTTTACATTTAACATAGTAAGTAGAGGGTCCAACTACCTGAGTTACAATTCCGCCATTGGGTGTTTCACCTTTTTGTCGACGAACCCACACAATATCACCAACACTGAACAATAATCCTTTAGGTTCATATGAGTGAGGTTCTGGAGGTTTCAAACAAGTCAATAAAGTACGAGGTTCAAACCTCAACATCATGCTAGCAGGAGTCACGGCAGTGACAGTACATGGTGTTGTTCGGATACCACAGAGAAAATTTAATAATCTTTGTTCTAGTGGTTTGTTGCCTGGAGTCAGAAATATTTTAGTTAAAGCATGTTTTACAGTTTGAACCCATCGCTCAATTTGTGAATATTTCTTCTGGGCCACAGTCAGGGTACTAGAGGCAAACATTATAGGTTTCACAATTATCTTATTTGTCTGAGGGTCAATCACTCTGTGAGACATAACAGCACCTATACCGTAAGGGGATGCATCTGTACATATGATTACAGGTAAGGTAGGGTCGTACAATGTAAGATTGTCATAACTTACTAATTTCTCCTTACTGAGTTGAAAGGCCTTTTCACATTGTTCATTCCACACAAAGGAAGTATTCTTCTCAGTGAGTTTAGTTAAAGGGTACAAATCCTTAGACATATTAGGCATAAAGTCTCTGTAGAAATTTAACATACCTAAATAAGAGCGAACTTCTGATAAATTAGTAGGCTGCTTGGATTCTAAAATGGGTTTTACTCTTTTATTCAACATGTGAATACCATTTTGATCAATTCGATGACCTAGATATTCAATTTGGTCTTTCAAAAACATACATTTCTCTATGTTTACTGTAACATTATGATCATTCAGTCTCCTTAACACTTCATTCAATCTATTACTACATTCTACATAGCTGGTCCCACTTACAAGAACATCATCAATGTAACATACCACACCACTTATACCTTGCAGGATTTGGTCCATAATACTTTGGAAGATAGCTGGGGCACTAGCAACTCCATACATAAGTCTTGTAGGGCGTAACAAACCAATTGGGGTGTTCATAGTCAGGCATTCTTGTGACATTTCATCTATCTCCAACTGGAGGTAAGTCTCAGATAGATCTAAAACACAAAAACATTTAGCATTTGTAAGTGATGGAAAAATATCCTTAGGTCTAGGCAAAGGATAAAAATCAATGTGAAGATTAGGGTTTAATGTTTTCTTGTAATCCACACATGTTCTATAAGTACCAGGTGTGGGTTTAGGTACAGGCCAAATGGAAGAAGCCCAGTTGGATCTACTAACAGGTATATAGCGTCCATTCTGTATTCCAGCTCTTAAATCATTTATGATGGTGGGTCGGATTCCATATGGGATCTCATATAATTTTTGAAATCTAGGCGTAACATTCTCCTTAACGACCAAGTGAGCCTTAAATCCTTTAATACTTGAGGTAGTATCCTTGCAGAAAACCCTGGGATACATTGTAACTAGCGTACCTACCTCAAAGGATTCATCTTTGGCTTTTGACATAGTTGTAGCATTACCAACTAAATTACACTGACTTGTGGAATTGGTTACATACATAACAACTCTCCATTTGGGCATTAAAAGATCTATCCAATCCCGACCCATTAACGGGCAAAAGGTACGACTAACTTCAACCAACACTAAAGGTAACCACAAAGGTTCATTTCCATTTTTCACCTTTACATATGCATTACCTACAATATTTATAGGGAATCCTTGAACTGATTTCAACTTGAGGTGATCTGCAGGGCCATATGATGCCGTAGGAAATAACTCATGAAATTGACCAACAGTCATCAAACTTAGACCAGAACCTGTATCAACTTCCATGGCTACCTGTTGATCGTCAATTGAAACATTTACCAGTTGAGGTGGATGTGAAGAAGGCACTGTAATTTGTTTCCCTTCCTCTACATCGGCATTCACCATTTGACCTATGTAGTTAACCTCACAATTAGCACTGTTGTTATTGTTGTCATCATTTTTCCTGTAAACAGAGTCGTTAAGAAGATCCACACAGATATCATGAGCATTTGACATTTCTCCATTTTCAATATCCACTAAGTCTAAACACAATTCTTTGGCATACTGTTCATCATCAATATCATAGGAGTTAACATTTTGGTAAGTAGTATCATAATTGTCTGCAACATAACCTATGTATGTAGTTTCTTCATTGTTAGTGAAAACAAAATCAGGATAACTTTCGGGAACTTGCACATAGTTATTTGACTCAACATTTCCAGATATACTTGCTACCTGTCCATCATGAGAATCAATATTTCCATTAGTTACATTATGTCCTTCACTTTCATGATTTTCACTGGATACATAATGATTTTCATAAGTGTTGTCATGGTGATAAGTAGATATATGTCCATACTTATGACACACATAACACTCTGCATTGATGTCCCAACATGCATCAGGAGCATGTTGTGGGTCACCACACCTCCAACATCCACCTTTGCTGCTGGCAGTGGTTGTGGTTGGCGCTGATCCATGCACCGATCTCGCTTGATGACCGTAAGAGCCTCTACGGCCCCCACGATGCGACCCACTGCGACTGGAGGAGCCACCTCGCTCCCCTCTCGATCCTCGCCCTCGGCTGCGACCTCTCGATGAACCGCGACCTCTCGATCCTCCGCGGGAAGCATGGATCTTGTTGATGGAAGAAGGCGATGACGTCATATTAAGTTGAGAATACTGTCCAGTCAAAGCTTTTATTTGATTTTCCACAGTTTCTTCTCGGCGTGCGAGTACACAGGCATCACCATACGTAAGATCAGGCTGGCGTAATAATGTTCGCTGAATTTGCGGGGAAAGTAAGCCAGAGATGAGCCGATCCTTCAAAGCTCGATTGTGGTAGTCACCAAAGTCACACTTAGTACTCTGTTCATTTAGGCGTGTAATGAAACTTTGAACACTTTCACTGGGTTTTTGAGTCAACCGATGAAATACTACACTTTCCACAGAATGTAGGCTGGGGGATTCAAAAGTAGCCTTCAGACCTTGTTTTAGCTGTGCAAGGGTCTGCGTCGCCAAATCTGCAGGGAATAGCTGGCGTCGGAGCACGTCGACATGGGTCCCAAGTGCAGTTATGAGGAGTCCTCTCCGACGAGGAAGTTGTGCTGCCTCCTCGGTAATCTCAGTCAAGACACAGAACTGCTCGAATCGAAACCAGAAAGTGTCCACTGATTCACTGACGGGGTCAAAATCCTTCAAAGAGCCGAAGAACGCCATTGTCCGATCGGTCCACCCGTCGGTAACAGGATATATGTCCACAAAAAAAAGTTGTCACACGCGTGCCTATTTTGAGTAAACACGTCCCTCCACGGTCGGTGAATTACCAAATCTCATAATTCTCGTCGCCACTATTATGTTCTTGAGGTTTCCTTGTCTCTTTTGTGGGTTCACACTTCAAGGAATAGACACGTGTGATCTGTTCGTCTCTTTATTCTCGACATGACACAACACAATTACATAACAAAAGAACATCCAACAAATAGAATGCGGTGTATGAAAATTTCGTCGGCCATGCGTATGGCGCGCACATTTGCATTTGGAATTATCTTAATTCTATTATAATCGGCAATACATGACAATTTGGTGGAGGTCATGAATTGATTCACACCTCAATAGATAGAAAGGAGACTATTCCTCAGTAGAAAATACAGTCAAACCTCTACTAAACTAAATTCAAGGGACCGATAATTTTCCAGTTCGTTACTCGGTAGTTCGTTTGTCGGAGGTGCTTTTGCACGTTGCATCACTCCAGGGACAAAGTAAATAATCCACTTCTTGTACCTTGAGTTTCAGGGAATGTGGTATGAAGAACTCAGTTAAAGGTAATATTTCCACAGAGGATCGCATACTTTTATCCTAACTGTTCCCTTGACTCATAAAAAACATGGAATAACAACGAGCAAGTCTTTCAGCAAGTTCTACTAATTTAACAATTTACTACGAATTCTAAAAGTCGATTTATAGTTTGCATGAACGTCAAACTTTAACCGTGAACCGTTTTCGCGTTGACGCCATCCTGTTACGATCGCCGTCGACTGGAATTTGCGACGGTAACCATTGGTCGCCTTCATTCATCTTTGCTTGGATGCAGTTGTTTACATGCAGCCGAGTGCCAACATCTGCTGATTTGTTTACTATCTACAAAAGAGCGAGAACATGGACGAGTACGAGTATTATCAGCTGCAGTGACAATTGTAGTATTGGGTTAAAACCTATGTATTCAGCTCGAGGGTGAAGTACGCGTTGACGCAAATCGTAAACCGGCCTTAACTTCCCGCCCAATGCATCACAAATACGCCAGAATTAACGATAATTGTTTCTTATGCCGCCACTTTCAAGAAATCTAACTCAATACGGTCACCTCCGCGGATCATTCAAGGTTTTTGAGAACTGATTCGTAAAATACAGCACGATATATATGTTGGTTTTCGTCCCGCCAGCTACTTTATTCAAAAATATTTTTCAAAAAAAGTTTTTTTTAAGAAAATATTATATTATTAGATAATTAGTGTATTACTGGCCAAGTTATTGTTAATAAAATATTGAAATGTCTCATTACTAATGTATACAATAGGTGATATTATTATGCATAATTAATATGGTGCCTATTTCTCTAAACATAATTGAAATGTGAAAATCTATTTCATTAAGTTGGACTGACGTTCATTCAATACCAATATCTGTTATTTGCTTACATACATTTAAAATCTTCGGTGACAGACGTGACTCGGGTACTAATTTATGCGAGATGTTTAAAAAACACATTCGATGTTTACTGCTCATAAACTCCAAGTACATAGACGTGACCCAGAGTTTTATTACCTCCAACCTCTGAATGACGCCCAACTAATTTCCACATTCCCCCCTCAAAGCAGCCAAGAGATTCGTGTTAGAAGACTCGACCGAAACACCGATTCAATTAACTCAACTCTGCAGACATACACAAGGGAGGGAGCGAACTCAATATCGCACTCATCGCAGTTTAAGTTAACTGTGGGAGGAAATACAAACATATAATGTCGGAGGTGACGAAGATAAATTATATATGTATAAGTAAAAAAATGTAATAAAATTAATATAAATAATTGCTTTTTATCTATTTTCCCTCTAATGTATAGTTTAGTCCTGACGGACGCCTATAATCCCATTGTTGAGAGTGTTTAGATTTGTTCGGTGGCGGTACGATGGGGCAATATTGCAAAACATCTCGGTCGAGGGAGTGGCGGAAATCAGAATTATAATGGGATTTTAGCGTTGGCGAGAGTGAAGGGGAAACATAGGTATGTATAGGTGCATGTTGAGTAAGTCAGTTGCTAGGAGGAAGTATGGGTATAACAACTAGGTTAGATGAGTGTGGTATCATTGCGAATCTCAACTTCAAATACACAGTTATGCTAGTTATAATTGATTAGGGTGTTGTGCCCCTACGACAATGTGGCCAAAACCCACGCATCAAATCTTGTGCGAACGCCGTGCCAACCACGTGATAGAGACAAGGTGGCATCGCTTCCTCCCCTCCAGACCAGCGCGCCACCCCTCTCTCTCCCACCCGTCTGCTGCCGCCTCCGCGCGGACAATAGAATCACGTGTAAACATCGTGCAACCCACGTCACAGAGACCAGGTTGCATCGCTTCCTCCCCTCCAGACCAGCGCGCTCCTCTCTCTCCCCTCCCTTCTGCCTTCTCCCTCCGCGCCGACGACCCGCCCACGTGTCCGCGCCGGCCACCCCCTGATTGGCCAGGGTGTCGCACCGCGGAGGTATATAAAGGAGCCGTTGAACCCTGAACATCAGACGGGAAGTAGCAGTCGCAGTGGTGAAACACTCCCTCGGCTTGCGCTCTCCGTCCCGCCGCAGTGGTGAAATACTCCCTCGGCTTCCGCTACCTGCCAGCCCAGTTCCTGTCGCAGTGGTGAAATACTCCAAGAGCACAAATGCATCGAGACAGATCATGGGACAAGAAAAATCCGTGTGGAAAAACCAGAAGCACTACCAACCCCAGTTAGTGTTTGCACAGAGCAGAGTTCCCGCACCTCAAGTCTGCAACACACTACTCATCCGAACCCACCCTCCCTGCGACGCAGCGTTCCGGACCCAAGCCAGGGGTGTACGAAATGGAAAGTTTCATATGGGGTCGCTTGTGTACGTAGCCTGAAAAGCGGACGTCAAGCGACAAGCCGCCCATACCAAGCACATCTACGCAGCCCCGCGGAAGAAGAGTATGGGATCCTGGAGCCCTTTTTCCGCATCCGGAAGGACGCCGTTACTAGACCAGGGCAGAGCGCACAGCCTCTACGCCGCCTTCCCGCACCTCTCCCGGAGTCGTGGCCTACCACGGACACCACACGACCAAGTGTCAAACAGAACACACAGTGATTACTTTGGACCGGCACCACACGGCCAAGTGTAAAACATAACACAGTGATAGTAAGGGACCGGGTAAAACAGCGACTTTTCTTCGAGAGTTTTGCGCCATCAGGGGAGGGGTGGGATGTTGTGCCCCTACGACAATGTGGCCAAAACCCACGCATCAAATCACGTGAGAACGCTGTGCCAACCACGTGATAGAGACCAGGTGGCATCGCTTATTCCCTCCAGACCAGCGCGCCACCCCCCTCACTCCCACCTGTCTTCTGCCGCCTCCGCGTGGACAATAGAATCATGTAAAAACACCGTGCAACCCACGTCACAGAGACCAGGTGGCATCGCTTCCTCCCCTCCAGACCAGCGCGCCACCCCTCTCTCTCCCACCCATCTGCTGCCGCCTCCACGCGGACAATAGAATCACGTGTAAACATCGTGCAACCCACGTCACAGAGACCAGGTTGCATCGCTTCCTCCCCTCCAGACCAGCGCGCTCTTCTCTCTCCCCTCCCTTCTGCCTTCTCCCTCCGCGCCGACGACCCGCCCACGTGTCCGCGCCGGCCACCCCCTGATTGTCCAGGGTGTCGCGCCGCGTAAGTATATAAAGGGTTGAACCCTGAACATCAGACGGGAAGTCCAGTCGCAGTGGTGAAACACTCCCTCGGCTTGCGCTCTCCGTCCCGCCGCAGTGGTGAAATACTTCCTCTGCTTTCGCTCTCTGTCAGCCCCAGCTCCTGTCGCAATGGTGAAATACTCCCTCGGCTTCCGCTACCTGCCAGCCCAGTTCCTGTCGCAGTGGTGAAATACTCCCTCGGCTTCGGCTACCTGCCAGCCCAGTTCCTGTCGCAGTGGTGAAATACTCCCTCGGCTTCCGCTACCTCTCAGCCCCAGCTTCTGTCGCAGTGTTGAAATACTCCCTCGGCTTCCGCAACCTGCCAGCCCAGTTCCTGGTGCAGTGGTGAAATACTCCCTCGGCTTCCGCCTCCTGCCAGCCTGCTCCTGGTGCAGTGGTGAAATACTCCCTCGGCTTCCGCCTCCTGCCAGCCTGCTCCTGTCGCATTGGTGAAATACTCCCTCTGCTTCCGCTACATGCCAGCACAGTTCCCGCCGCAATGGTGAAATACTCCCTCGGCTTCCGCTACCTGCCAGCCCAGTTCCTGTCGCAGTGGTGAAATACTCCCATGGCCTCCGCTACCTGCCAGCCCAGTTCCTGTCGCAGTGGTGAAAAACTCCCTCGGCATCCGATCCTGAGTCCGCTGAAGACGCAGCCCGCACGGACCAATCCACCAAAGACCCCCGAAGCCCCCTACCAGGTGCAGCTGCTGGACTCGCCGGCCACCCCCTACACCAGTCGGCCGCCCCTGCCGCTCTGACGAAGGGGCCCCCTGATGAACAGAATATCATTTGGGCCAGAGGCAAAATATACCCTTAGAGAGCAATAAAAACATACTACCAACTGCATTTTTTGGGTTTAGATTTCCACCAACCCCCTGAGATACCGACGGATGCAGACCCGATCGCGGACGTCCACGAGCCCACAAGTTGCACACACCGGAGGCGCGACAATGGCTACTTAAATAAAACTACAGTAAATGTACTGTCCACTTTAATGTAAATGATATACAACGTGTTTCAACGTTCCTTAGGGCGTCATCATCAGGTCTGCACTTCAGGTCTGCATCATCAGGGCGTCCTCATCAGATCTGCAGACCTGATGATGACACCCTAAGGAACGTTGAAACACGTGTTGTGCATCATTTACAATAAAGTGGACAGTACAATTACTGTAGTTTTATTTAAGTATTAAAATGCTGTTACACAATATATCGCCCGAAACTGTTGAATGATTAGGGCTACTAATAAATTATGGCTTACATAACTGTCCTTTCCGTTGATACTAATTGTTTATCGTTGGGGTTATTATTAAGCATTTTATAGCCATTCCATAACGCCTGTAATGATAGAAGCCAATATTTATGGGATCCACATATATTTTGGGAGATTCATTGGGGGTAACTGGCGGGTAGGTGGGGTATGCTGAATCACAGACGAATATTATCGTTGATAAGGTCGTAAATAGCGTAAATAGACAAGGCCATGGCTGTCCCCTATCGATTATATTTATTCTACTGGCACTATCGTATTAATCACGCGACTGACGGACGAAGTTTGCCCAATACCTCGCCCCCGCGGTCGTTTCCCGAATCTCTCGGAGACGATGGGCAGTCTCGGTGCAGATGATAACCAGGGCAGTGACGTCATTTTGGCGAGCGTAGACGGTCGGGACTCTGCATTCTGGTTTCGGCGTTGAAGTCTCGTTCGACTGCGTGGGCTTTCTCCAACAGGTCCTCCAATGTGGCGGGAAGCGGGGTTCGCAGGATTGGACAGAGATCGGGAGCGAAGTGTTCCACCAGCATTGGGAGGATAGCACTTTCCTTTGCCTCCGGAAACAATCGCCGATGGAGCTTCATTTTTATCAATAGAAAGAACTCCGCTTATTCGGTTTTCACTTGTCTATACAACTTGGAGTGAAGAGCCGCTAGGTGCACGGAATTGTGTTAGAGAGCACAGAGACGCTTCTGGAACTCCTCCCAAGAAAGCTGGAGGCCTATAAAGGTTTGCCACCAGTGGAAGGCGTCCTCTTTCAGTTGGTGCTCTGCGTATTTGACCCACTGGGTGTGAGGGATTCCGCAAGTCTCCAGGGCTTGGCGGATGGCGGAGAGGAAAAGTTTTGGATCCTGATGATCCGCGCCATGGAACTCGGGCAGAAGGGTTGAGAGGCAGGGTTTGGTAGGAGGCTGGGCAGAGGGGGGAGAGAAGGAAAGGGTATTTCTTCTTTCGCCTTGGCAGGATTGCCAGAGATAGACCAATCTCTGCTTTCATCCTTCCATTCGATGCAGCCGTAGTGGGACAATTGGCCGCAAGTACTGCAATCGATGAAATGGGTTCCTTCTCCCGGACAGTCAACGGCATGGCAATGGAAGCATGCCGGGATTGGAAAGGGTTGGGCGCCACCGAGTTTTATTCGCGCTCTCTCGGAAGAGCTGGAGCCGGCATGGTGACAGTCGTCCTTTGTGAATAGTCGTCAGTAGACAGCAGCGGCGGTGGCTGCGATAGGGATGCTCTCGGCTGCTTGCGGGGGAGGTGAAGATCAGTCCGTCATCTCAGTGTCGGCTGCGCGTCGGTCCTAAAGGTTCCTGCCTTCACTGCTTGGGATCCACATTGGGCGCCACTTAATTTGGTGGGGGTTTTCATAAGTGACAACATTTCAGCTAAATTGCATTCTAGTTTACAACATATGCCTCAGTAAATGATTATCATTCCCTTGTCTCGAATGATCGATTCTTCAGGAAGAGGTTGAATTAAGGATCGATGTTTGTGTTGTAGTGTCCAAAACGAAGCAACTTAATGATGTACCACTAGAAATTATGTTCACGCAATTTGATTAGCATATCAGTGCGTTATAAAATACGAATTTGTGGCATAATGTTGAATTTCGTTGTTGCTAGCCATAAAGTCTCTCCCGAGTTACAAATTTTCTATGCAGTTGCTGTATTTAGTGGCTATTAAAATCATCAGAAATTGAAAGGGCAATACATTATTAATTTAATTGTTTCTGTGACCATATTCAAAGAATTATTCGTACCGCTGCGGTGTGATGTTGTCACGGAGCGATTTTGCCAAGAGGCTAATGAAACCGTATCAAAAGTTGTAACTTTTAATACATATGTGCTAAGAAATTGTTTGGAGATGTTAATGGTGTATGTGTGTCATTTTTGTGTTGTTCGATTGTCTTACTGTGAAAGGTATTTCAATTTAAGTTATACATTCTATGCTGTGACACATTTGATGCATGGATATTACTTCACACAATCCAGCGAAGTTTTGTCAGTTGTGGTGAAATGTAGCTTACTGTTATTATAAATCTGTCCTAAGTCTGTGGAAAAACTTAAAATAAGTTCTTGCTGAGTGTTTTTCGTTCGTAATTGTTGTACTTCCTGAGGATATTTTTGTATCTCAAGTAACAAATTGCATAGGTTATTCTTGGGATATGGTTTGGTGTTACCATAATGAATTTCAGATGTAGTTGTCGCAAGCTGCTTTGCTAGTATAAATGCATTTGGTGCTTCTTTAGTGAGATGACATTATCAACTGTAGATGTCGCCTACGCGATGAAATCGGTCAAATTTATTAAAATTGTTGTGAAATTAACAAAGTTTGTATTGATTCTGTCAATATGGATTTTCACAAAGTTAGGCCTGAGAATATCGATTTCATTATCAACTTGCCTGCTCAACACGCATGATTCAGGCTGTTGATGCAATATGACAATGACAAATAACAATATTTGATCTGCTTCTATGACATGAATATTTATTGCATGTGCAATGATGGCGGAGACAACTGATGTCAGATGGAGTGTTACTGTATTGGTTGCTTTTCAAACTAAAATTATGATTAAATATTCCCATCCCTCTGTTCCAGAATGCTGTCATTGGAGGGCCACCAACCATCCTTCTGGAGGTATTGTCAACATTTAGAATGAGCGCTGTTGAAAACTAGGGTCAATTCATATCCTTCAAGATAAGTGAGGTTAAAATTTTACATGGCTGAATTTTTACTTGGAATATTGTACATACTCTACTGCACGAAAGTGTGATATTTCTCTTGTCATTCATTAAGAAAGCCTTATTAACTTGGTTTTTCACATTTAAATGACACACGACCCAGGTTCCATTGCGTAGTGATCACCCTCGACACCCTCAGGTTCACAAAGTAAATCAAAGATGGCTTCAATATATAGATAGAAAAATATTTATAGTTCTGGAAAAAAATCTAAATGACAAAGATAATAGTAATACACTTTGCAGACACAATCATAAGTATCAAAGGACAAACTTTTCATCATTTTTTAAATGTCAATTAACACAAAAAACTCATGTATTCATAACTTAACAATAGAAAAATGATACAGTGAATAAGTGAGCCATAATAACATGAACACAAATTTGAAGACAAAAAATAATAATATGAGTAACTTATGTTATTCCCGGGAAAGTAAATAATCATGGTATTTCATTTTAAATGTTTTAACAGATGTATAATTTTTAATATCAGTTGGCATCTTATTCCATATGTGACAAGCTGTTACAAGAAATGATTTATAATATTCTGTGGTGCGATGCCCTGGAAAATACAATTGATTAGGATCAGACCTAGTGGACATAGTGGAGACAGAGGGACAACTAAGGAACAAGTCATACAGGTACTTGGGCTATTTGTTTTTAAATAGAACAAACAAAAGTCTCAAGAGGCAAGTGGTCCTCAGATAGTGGGGGAGAAGAGGTCAAGGGTAAGCTGGAAGTGGGATGAGGACGTACATTGCCCAAGCAAGTGTTAGGTTATACCGGTGGGAGGTCTGCTGGTAACTTAAGCTGGGGGATCCTGGAAGAGAGATAAGGATAGCGGGACTCCAGAGTATGAGATGACTAATTGAAGTTGGTTTAATACATCATCACATCTAAAACAAAGATATTTTTCACCACAGCCAACAAAATCTTAGCCAGATTATGAGTGCCACACCTTTTCTGTATAATATTCACACATCCATGGTTTGCACTATAATAAGAACCTAGAAGATTAAACTTTCCACAGATAAATTGCATCTTCTAAGTTCTTATTATGTTTAATTTACAACACTGCAAAAAAAGTAATGAAATTTTCCCTTCCCTTTTTTTTATTTTTCCTGAGAGACTTTGAGGGGGGCGCGTCCCCCCCCCCCTGCCCCCGTGTATGGGTGCCCATGTACTTAGGGCCCTTAAAATAGGCATGAGGGTGGATTCAGTTGGCAGAGTCAACATGCTTCTTATTATTAGTAGCCTGTAACCCTTGGGTATCTACTTGATCGATGTTAGAGTAAACTTCCTTCTAAAAAGATCCTTGCATCAATCCATTCCATGCTTATTCTTTGGGTGCTGCTTTAACATGACTGAAAAAAATAGACTTGAGCAATAGCTGCCACGATGTAAACACCAGTTCCCAATCAGTCTCGGAAGTTAGACATCGTTGATCTCTGCTCGAGTTTGAATGGGTGATCTTCCTAGTTGTCCAAGGGATGTTGCCCTGTCTTCGAGTGGTAGATAGTGAGTGTGAAATGACCTTTTGCCAAAGAAGATAAAAATTCTACTACTTCAAATAGACTTTCAGCTGTGCTGTTCCAAAACCAGTGATATCTAAAATTAACATAAACTCGACTTTATGCACGCTTGGGCAATGGACAACCCTCTCCCACTATCCACCTAACAATCACCTCTACCCTCCCTTACTACTTGAAGATCAGCCGTCCTTCCTTCTGACTATAATAGCAATCTTTGGTTCACCATCGGTGTCTGGAGCTATGATCACGATGAAACCTGATAAAGAAGTGATTTTTCACCAAGTAACTAAGACTTTCATCATGAAGTAATTCCACTAGGTTATTGCTGTTATCATCGACGTCATCCATCCATCCATCGACGTCATCTTGCTTGACAGTGGATAAAGTAAATGCTCCTCTCCATTGTATATTTATGTTAAATTTCATTTTAAAATATGCCAACTTCTTCTGATTAACTCTTCGTGTGTAACTCGATTTCTAAACCTGTATTGATACCGTTTAATGTGTTTACTTATAAGGGATAATGAGCTGTAGAAAGTTGATCAAATCCATAGTAGTTGTAGTGTAAAATAATTAATGTTTTTATTTTTGCATTAAAAGTGATGTTTTTTACATTAGTTAGCTATGCTTTTCATTTCCTAAATGGTTTTAGGTCTATGCTTGAACCATTACCAACCTTCTCTCACATTCTTCCTCAAAAGTTCATTGAATAATCAGTGAACGCAGTGAGTATCTATTTTTAGTTTCGTCATTTCTGAAACCACTGGTGGCCATTGTTATATTTTTTGTCATTATTTTTAGTTCAATATGAGCCAAAAAATGCTCATATATCAAATACTTTTAGAAGAACTGTTTCAGTGATGATATGGTGGTATTCATCCCATCACAGAGAAAATAAAAGATAACTTTGGGTACACAACTTTTATGATTTTATTTACACGACCCAGGTTTTTAAACTGTGAAGTGGTGAAACCCAGGTTGTTTAAATAAAATCCTGCTAATGATAAAATAAAATGCTATTCACAAAGGTACATAACATTTTCTCTGTGTAAAATATAAAGGACAGAATTATTTGCATGTGTACAAAAGGAAGTGAATAATGTGTATATGAATTTAGAGGAGAAGGTAAGATATATATCGAGCACGTACTCCCACGAAAAGTAATGGTTAGTCTTCAGAACAGTAGGGCGTGTATGAGTCAGTGCACGAGAGTAACTGGAGCGAAAGAGATACGCAAGGATAGGGGATTATCGAGGAACTTGTTCAAACTGAATAAGCTTTATAGGCCTATCACCAGTAAAAACATTTCATCGGTACTGTGCCTAATCCGACAGAGATCGACATGATGGTTACGTATGTATGTAAGTATAATTATTTAAAAATGGTTTGACCCTTGTCTCACGTGCACACGCCTCATACACTAGTAGGGGCTACGTCGATCATTTTCATCGTCCATATTATATCCTTGCTCTTTCTAAATAAAAATCAAATATGAATTATAAAAGGAATAATTTACTAAAAATATTTGCTCATTAAAACATACCAGTGTGTTTAATGAAGAGGCGACATTATATTTTTCAAACAGTCTCGTGAATGACGTGTAAAGACGGGCAGTGCGAAGGTCTTTTGCATTAGAAGCATAAAGCTTCAGGTCATCCACATAGAACAAATGGGTGACCTTATACTTCCTGTCACCTGGAAGCCCACACATTTATCCTCTACCTTGTCGCAGCCAAAGGACAAAGATTCAGGGCAAAAAAATAAAGATTCATATTCTATACTAACCTGCCCGATTCCAATCAAAAGTACACCATGTATGATCTTACCATGTACCTACACCAAACCATTAACAGTAGCGTAAATTAGCAATGAACAAAAGGGAATGCTGAAAGAGGTCAAGGTGTCCAATAATATTGAAATAATGTTATTTGGGAAAGTTTGTTTAATGAAAATTTCACAAACAAAACTCATCTTAGATACATATAATCATTCTGGAATGTTCATGGTCAAATACCTATAAAATAACGGTAGACTCAGCTTATGATACATCAATGGCAAATAACACTGATCTGATTGGTAAACTCGAGATATCTTCCTCCAACTCAGTGTGATAATGAGTGGCCTCCCTTCTAACAATTCCTTCCCCCATATATTCTACACTTGACTTAACATCTTGCAGTATATGATTAAATGTTTCAATAAATTACTCCTTGAATGTAAGTATATCCAACAAGCTTCACATGTAAATGGCTTGGGACAACTGGGAAAGGCTAAATGATATCGTAGATGAATCTTCTGGGATGAGTCCTTCCGACACGTTTCACACTTGAATTGCTTCAGTCCAGAGTGTTACGTTAAATTTTGCACTAGATTACTCATCCGAGAAGACTCATTCAAACATGTTGCACATTGAAATGGTTTGAGTCCCTCGTGCATGACTAAGTGTTTCACTAACTACCCCTCTCAGGGAAACTACTTTGGACCAGTTTCACCCTCAAATGGATTAAGTCCAGTATGCTTCATTAAATGTCGCACTAAATTAACTTTCAAAGAAAAGTTATTCCCAAATTCTGCTCACTTGAATGGTTTGAGTCCAGTGTGTTGTGTTAAATGTCGATCTAAATTACCCTTTCGAGCGAAGTTCTTCCCACATTCTGCACACTTGAATGGTTTCAGTCCAGTGTGTTTTGTTAAATGTCGATCTAAATGACCCCTTTGAGCGAAGTTCATCCCACATTCTGCACACTTGAACGGTTTGAGTCCAGTGTGTAAGACTGAATGTCGCACTAAAGTACACTTTTGAGCGAAATTCTTCCCACATTCTGCACACTTGAACGGTTTGAGTCCAGTATGCTTCATTAAATGTGGCACTAAATTACCCTTTTGAGCAAAGTTCTTCCCACATTCTGCACACTTGAATGGTTTCAGTCCAGTGTGTTTTGTTAAATGTCGATCTAAATGACCCCTTTGAGCGAAGTTCATCCCACATTCTGCACACTTGAACGGTTTGAGTCCAGTGTGTAAGGCTGAATGTTGCACTAAAGTACTTTTCCAAGAAAAGTTCTTCCCACATTCTGCACACTTGAACGGTTTGAGTCCAGTGTGTAAGGCTGAATGTTGCACTAAAATAAACTTTCGAGCGAAGCTCTTCCCACATTCTTCACACTTGAACGGTTTCAGTCCAGTGTGTTTTGTTAAATGTTTATCTAAATTACCCTTTTGAGAAAAGTTCTTCCCACATTCTGCACACTTAAACGGTTTGAGTCCAGTGTGTAAGGCTGAATGTCGCACTAAAGTACTCTTTTGAGAAAAGTTCTTCCCACATTCCTCACACTTGAATAGTTTCAGTCCAGTGTGTTTTGTTAAATGTCGATCTAAATGACCCCTTTGAGCGAAGTTCATCCCACATTCTGCACACTTGAACGGTTTGAGTCCAGTGTGTAAGGCTGAATGTTGCACTAAAGTACTTTTCCATGAAAAGTTCTTCCCACATTCTGCACACTTGAACGGTTTGAGTCTAGTGTGTAAGACTGAATGTCGCACTAAAGTACACTTTTGAGCGAAGTTCTTCCCACATTCTGCACACTTGAACGGTTTGAGTCCAGTATGCTTCATTAAATGTGGCACTAAATTACCCTTTTGAGCAAAGTTCTTCCCACATTCTGCACACTTGAATGGTTTCAGTCCAGTGTGTTTTGTTAAATGTCGATCTAAATGACCCTTTTGAGCGAAGTTCATCCCACATTCTGCACACTTGAACGGTTTGAGTCCAGTGTGTAAGGCTGAATGTTGCACTAAAGTACTTTTCCATGAAAAGTTCTTCCCACATTCTGCACACTTGAACGGTTTGAGTCTAGTGTGTAAGGCTGAATGTTGCACTAAATTACACTTTTGAGCGAAGTTCTTCCCACATTCTGTACACTTGAACGGTTTGAGTCCAGTGTGTAAGGTTGAATGTTGCACTAAATTAAACTTTCAAGCGAAGCTCTTCCCACATTCTGCACACTTGAACGGTTTCAGTCCAGTGTGATTTGTTAAATGTTTATCTAAATTACCCTTTTGAGAAAAGTTCTTCCCACATTCTGCACGCTTAAACGGTTTGAGTCCAGTGTGTAAGGCTGAGTGTCGCACTAAAGTACTCTTTTGAGAAAAGTTCTTCCCGCATTCCTTACACTTGAATAGTTTCAGTCCAGTGTGTTTTGTTAAATGTCGATCTAAATGACCCCTTTGCGCGAAGTTCATCCCACATTCTGCACACTTGAATGACTTTAACCCACCATCAACCTTTGCCCATTTTAATGGAGACCTTTCACGGGAAGTAATCCTTTTAACAGACTTAGATATTAATGTCCTTTCATTCACAACATGGCCAGATGTATGGACCCTCAAATCTATTTCATCATGACACTTAAACCCACAATCATTGCAGGTGTATTCTGCCCAATTATGGAATTGATTTTTCTCAGCTTCTGTACTCTTAATACTACTGCCATAGACCTGTAAATACATCAATTTATATTTTCATTGAAATTATTTAGTAAATGCAATAAATGAATTACAAAATATATTACTCAACAGATACCGAGTTATTACTAGGTTACTTATCATTTAAAACTCATTGGGAGATCAATATTTGAATGGTATTCTGCTGATGTTTTCATCACAATTCATTATGAGATTAATTATTCATGAACTATTACCTCAATAGCCTATTAAAAAGGGACATCCCAATGGAAAAGCTTTTGAATTGAGGCTGAGACTCACTAATGCATTTACTGTTCAAGAAATTCTCTCATTGAGATAAACATTTGTGTGACACATTTCACAACAGCCATTACCTTGGTCCAAACAAAAAGGACAACAAATTGATCTAGAGATCATTTACTGAGAATGTACAATACTCATATGAATATATACACATTTTTAAAGGATTTGTCATGGACAAAATACAAAGAAAAAACAAATATCCAGAAGAAATTCATTCAGGGAGTCTATAACGAAGTTTTTCATACAAATATATTTAGTTTCATTTTAAATAATAATAATGTGTACATAAACTTACACATTTTCAATCTATAATGCAGCCTGCTAAAAACTTGTATCCACAATGTTTCTGGTCCTTCTGAGGCCAATTTAGCCCAGACATATTTGTATTGAATTACTTCATGGCTGTAATGTGATCATGAGTACGTACTAGAATTTTTCATAAAATCGTGATAGTAAGATTGTTTGGAACCTACAAGAGATGGGAAGCATTTTTTTCAGTTTCTGAAAAGTTTTGCATGAAGCAATCAATATTAGGTGCAAATATTGTAAATGAACAATTTAATTATTTTGCAGTTTGAGGAGTTTACAAACAGTACGTGATGATCCCCATTAAATTATGCTTGAAATCGCACAGAAATAGAATAGACCATTACAGATGGTTAGTAGTTCATCAGGACTAACAGAAAATCTATTCAAACATATCAAATAACAGGTTGAGCAAAGTTTATTAAGAAGATAACAAACATGCTTATCCCAAGGAAGATTCGAGGCGATTTGAAGACCTAACAATTTAACATCACGGGCCTGATGCAGAGGGTGACTATTCAGGTAAAGTTAAAGTCAGCCTGATCCTTGCTCTCCAAATAAAAGTGCATAGCAAATGATGTATATAAATTTATATTCGAGCTGTTTTCCTTGAAACAGTGACTCATGCATTGTAACAGTACATTTCCTTTCTCAACCATACTTTGGAGTGATGGATATGAGATGAAAATATTGATATCATCCGCCTACAAGAGACACAATATACACATCATCTGCTTTCAGCAGGTTATCAGATAGCTCATTGATTATAATGAAAAAAGCACAGGAACCAGGATGGATACTTGTGGCATGCCACATAGCATGCACGGCGTTCTGTAAGTGCTAGGTAGCAGATGAGGATACAAGAATTAGGGAGAACAACTACCACTAAGAGCAGCACTACCTAAACCTTACTCATAACATTCGAAGCTACCGATGCCGTAGCTTCGAATAAGAGCTACCAAAATTAGCTTCCAACCGTATTGTCCAACTCGCGGGAGCTTTCTCAAGAACGTAATAGGATGTGGAGAAGGGTTTGGCGAAGGGCGGATATGAGAATCTTTTTAATCCAAATCCGCGGAAACTTCATTACTGGTGACGTCATTCTTAGAACCAATGGGAAACCTCGTCTCAATGTTTTTCCGTGGATAAAACTGGTGAAACCTGTTTAAAGGCCGTTTTAGATGGTGAAGATGAACGTGCATCGTGTTTGGCGAAAAATTCCATGCATTAAAAATTATACGAGCGAAATTCTAAAAATTTTTATTTTTGCGCATATAATCTCGTGAATACGAACGTACGACGTCCATCTTGGCTGTTTTGATAAATTTGCTTTCGTTGATTACTCGTTGCTTCAAATCATTTAAATAATATACGAATATGAAGCTTTCAAAAGAAATGCGAAGGTGATGCACGTCACTACGGCCCACTTAGTATTTCATTATGGGCTGGAATCACATTACTCACCTTAGGTAAATATGGCTTTCCGTCACTTCAGTTAATGTCTTTTTTGTGAAAAATCCCGCTAATGGCGAAAATGACAAAGTAACCCAGTGAAAGTGCATCACTCAATGATTCAACCCAAAGGTTGGTTGGACTAAGCCAAAGGCGTGTGAATGTCACACATTCAGTTCCTGTCCCTGGGCCACCTCGCACTCCGAGGATTTCTTGTTCGGGGGCGTCCAAAGGCTTCACCCGGATTTGAACCCGGGACCCTTCCATCAGTAACCAAGCACTCTACCCACTAGGCCACCACGCTCCCGTGAAAGTGCAAGGAATGCGCATTTAGTAAATGTAGGAAACATACCCGTGCGTTGGATAATTATAGCTAGATAAGCGTAATAAGATGACCAAAATTTAAGCAGGGTATTCGGAGGCAGCGCTTCGTGAGGCTACCATGGGAGCTTATTGGGGCTATGGAAGTAGCTTCGTGACATATACAGAATATGGGCGGTAGCCTAATAAGCTACCGGTAGCTTCTGCTTGCTCTTACTCCGGTAGCTTCCATGATACAGAATAGCTATGGGAGCAAGCAGCTTATTGAAGCATCTTCTCGCCAGAAAACTCCTATGCTTCAAGTTAGAGAATAAGCCCCCTGGTTTCTTATCATTCGCAGGAAAACGACATTATAAATCCGTCCATGCTGCAGTCTGTTCAGAGGTAACTGATTTCCCTAACTTTATCGTCGCAATGATACATTTTTTACACTTATTCACAATTAAATGTTCAAGGGCTTCCCAAGAGATAGATGTGAGCTACATGTGAGAATAAATAAATTATTCAAATTTTGTGACTAACAAATGACACATTTATTTGCCTAAGCACAAATATTTGATCAGTAGTGTCCCTACCAGTCCGAAATCCGCATTGGTATTCTCCAAGGATATCCTCTGCATATAGTTTAATTCTTTCACTAATCAGGCCAGATAAAATCTTATATACCTCACCATAAACCATAATTTAAAATTACAAGTGATAATGCAGTACAAAACATTATCGTTTTACATGGTTTGGACTTGTGAAACGGCATTTCGAGGCATATTTTATAAAGGTGGCCAAAGGATTAATTTTCCCTAGAAAAACTTAGAGGGAAACCCAGGATAAGGTGGAGGGATTTTTTCAGAAGTAAAATGAAGGAATACTGTTAAATACATAAAACTATCATGATATTTTATGTTGAGAAATAGTCTCCTTTCCATCTATTGAGGGGTTAATTAATTCATGGCCTCCACCAAATACCTTTTATAAGCATCCTTGTAAAGGAGAGTGTAAGTTATTTGTATTATTTTGCATTTAACCTTGAAATAATTCAGTTAATCGATTGATAGAGAAAAACCTGTTGAAAAAATAAAATGTATTGATGTCTTGGCCTCATTTTGGTCGAAAAATGAAACTTGCATCCCAATTATTTCCTATTTTGATAAATGAAAGAAAATTACTCCACACGGAAACTATTCATTTTTCCGGTTTAATCCTATCAAAAATCAAAATCGTATCTGGGCTCGAAATCAATGAAAAATGTAAGGATTTTCGATTTTTCCTGACTTGAGACCAAATTCCTAACCTTCCTGCTTCGTTTAACCATTTCCTTTTAAAGTATGTAATTAATTTACCGTATTTTATCTGACGCCATAACGCCTTTTATTCTATTTACGTTTCAAAATAAGGTAAATGTTGTCAAGTAAAGTATTTCGGCGATGGTATGTGTCCATTCAAAACAATTAAGTTCCGCTGAAATATATCTAAGTTCTTTATTAGGTATTGTCTTCTTTAACATCTAGTTGAAAAATTCATAAATAATAAATGTCCCTCTACCATGGGTAGAATATCTGTAGTGTAGTGCATGCTTGTGAGCCTTCGCCTCATGACAAGCATTACCGATTTATGCTAATGCATCAATATTCGTAGTTACGCTAACTTTATGGTTAAGTGGAATGCATGTCGGCTACTACTCACACCCTGCCAAACACCCTTAAGGGACTTGCAGTGTATTTTGTAGCTGTAGAAGAATACATTTGATAAAAATAGGCGACAGGTAGTTGTAAAAGTTTAAATAATACTGGGTAAGGTCAGTTTTTGTTGCGGTAGCCCCGCACCACTGAGGTCAGGGAGAGAGGCTAGCGTTGGGTCTGAGTGCTCGGGAAAAGGTCTCGGATTACGACCCTTTGCGAGGTGTACCACACCCAACTGGCAACTACCTGCAACATGGTCCCAGTTAACTACCTTTAACCCCATTCTTTGATCTAAAATGGCCGCTTCAGCAGATACTTCCTTGTCAATACGGAGGATTCGAGTGTAGCCTAATAACGCTCAAATGTGAAGTTATATTGGCTATAGAGATACAACGTCTCAAGCTCGGGTATATCAGCATTTTTTATAAACAGCTTCAAGATTTGGATATAGATTTAAAATGTACTGAATGCTGTGGCCCAACTGAAGACACTTCTAGTAAAAAATTGTACAAATGACCTGAAATCCATCCTTATAGTAGTGAATTGTCTCCTAAATTTATTTTGAGATACAGTTAGAGATACAGTTTTTGTTTTAAAAATAAACTAAATGCATGGTGCCTGTACAAATGCTTTCCGAACCCCTACACATTAAAAACTTACAACGATCTTTGGCGTCATGCTTACTATCACATGAAGTTGGACCGTAACAACTATATAGCCTCAATTTCTAATGAATGTATTTCCAACACCAAGCGCTTCTGTTCAATGATCAACACCAGACTAATTTCTGCTACCACGCCTTTGGAAATGTCTTTTGGTGATGGAACAGCTGTTGGTCCACGGCGTGCAGACCTTTTCTCCAAGTTTTTTCCATCCACCTACACGTCCAACAAACTTTTGGTTACCTCTGTTCTTGATATTAAATGTGTTTGTTCCCACTCCCTCTCTCCTCAATTACCACCACTCCCAATGAATGCCTTAATTTGCTGAAATCCCTTAAAACTAACCATGCAACTGGTTCCGATCAGCTGGTCCCTATGTTTTTTAAAACTGCAGCTCCTTCCTTGACTGTACCCCTGTCCAACATTTTTAACATTTGTTTTTCAACGGCATACTTCCATGCTTCGTGGAAAATAGGCAACATTTTCCCCCTTTTCGAATCCGGACAGAAACCTTCCATTGAACCTTACATTCCTGTTTCAATCTTACCAATTCTATCAACAATTTGTGAGTGCAACATTCATCAACGTCTGTTATATTTCATCCTTTCTTTCATATCTGAGGAGCAGCATGGTGTCCTTCCCGGATCATCTCAGCTAACCAATCTGTTTTACACAAATATTGCATTATAGCGTTTGAGAATTCATCACATCTGGTGGTATGTTACCTAGATTTTTCTAAAGCTTTCGACAAAAATAACCATCAGTTATTAGTCCTCAAACTAGAGAAGCACTATAATGTTCATGGTAAGTTAATTTCCGTTTATCATCATTCCTAGCACACAGACAACAACCTGTTTTCATTGATGGCTCTCATTCTTTGATCACTCCTGTTACATCCGGAGTTCTGCAATGGATTGTTCTCAGGCCTTTTCTCTTTACATTATACATTGAGGACTTAGTTGACACTTTCTCTCCTCCACTACTTGTAAAATCTTATTATACGCAGATGAATGTAAAATCTTTAAACAAATTAATTCTCAAAGAGACAGCTTTGGTCTGCAGAAGGCTCTTGATACACTAGACCAATGGTCTTAGAGATGGTGCCTCAAAATTAATCCAGCTAAGTCTACAATTCTACATTTCACGTTACGCAAGTCTATCCAGAGTCATGATTACCAACTATCTGGGCATAGTATTTCTTTAGTAACATCTCAGAAAGATTTAGGGGTCATTTATTACTATAAGCTGCTGTTCCCTGAACACAAAATCCATGTACTCGCGTGCTGTCGTTGGTGGGTATTATGAATTGCTACAGAGAAGTTTCAGATTTAATTACTCTACGCACCTTTTTCTTTTCCTGTGTCTTGCCGGTCCTGGAATACTGCCGCCAAAACTGGGCTATGGCCCTGCCTTCTTCACTTACGCTCCTTGAATGTCCGTTAAATTTTTTCCTGTCTCTTGTCCGCTACCACCACAAAACTTTCAATAACTTTTCCCTCAGTATGACAAGATCCTCTCTAGGCATTGCAGCTCTAGCTAATCATCTAGTCCTCAACGACAAGAATTTCTTCATAAACATTATTAATGGCAAGATAGAACATCTGACCTTCTTCAAGTGCCTTCACGCATGAAGAGGTTGAGTGATCTATTTCACTGTTTCACCCCACGCCTTTCTGTCTATAAACTTTCTTTTCTATTCAGACTCCCTTCTTCCATTAACTCTTTCCCAAAATGTGTTCCCAAGTTTGATCCTATTTTCCATCCCTCATCTGTCGTGCACCATCTCCATCCTACTTTTATCTCTACTCCTCTCTTCATCCCATTAAAACTTCATTTCTATGTTTGATACTTGATATTACTGTTGAATATTGTTTTGCTCATTGTTTTCTAGGTTTTGTTTGCTATTTACTGGATTTTTGTTGTCCTTTGTAATTGGCCTTGTGCCGTTTTTGGACTTAATTAAATAAATAAATGTATAAATTTTATAGCTTTCATTACATGTGTTATTGCATTCTCCTTTACATGACTTGTCTCTTATCATGTTCTTTCATTGCAGTTGCTTCGGTTCTTCTCCAAGTTAATCTGATCATTCCTAGTTATTTTGGCCCAGATCAAGAATAACTAACTTCAAAGAATTATCATTCCTGTTTAGCTATTGATGAGTATTTTACTGTAAATTTCAGTTCTTTGACATTGAACATCTTGGTAAAAATTAAATTTCATAAAGGAACATTAATTTTTTTCAAAGCACGTTGCATAGAATATATTTACCAAATCATATGCCTCTATAAAACGAAGGAAGAAATTGGATTATAAATAGCAAACTGGCCCTTACCATATCACCCACTGGTTGAGTCACAGATACAATCTTGGTGACTGATGTAACTGGTGAGTAATCCTTAACAGGATTGTCTCCTAAATTACTCTCTTCCCCGGCCAGTGAGTCTCTTGGTTCAATATCTTCTCTATCCTGATAATTAAAAACATGTAAAAATGGAATGCATCATTAAATAAGACATTAAAAGAGGACATTAAGACATTTTATATGAAAAAAATAGGTCAATACACTGTAGGACACTCCCATTTTTTTATTTAGAGCTCAAATGATCTTTCTGATATGTATATAAACATTCATTCAATCCGCTCACAGGTGTAAATAATAAATAATTTCATTCAAACAGAGGGTAAAAGAAATTGGATAGGAACTTTCACCCTCTGTTTGAACGAAATTTTATATATATATATATATATATATATATATATATACAGTATGCCAAGAGGGTGGCCGATAAAAAATATAAACACGGAAAAAAGAACACTTACAGATAAAAACTTCCGATATTTCGGTGAAGAGTAGCTCCACCTTTCTCAAGGTTTAAAGTAGGAATGAAGAAAAGGAGAGAGATTGAGGTATGGGAGGGGAAAGAGGGGGAGACGAAGGTGTAAGAGGGGAAGGAGGGGAAAGAGGGAGAGAGGAAGGTGTAAGAGGGGAAGGAGGGGAAAGACGAAGAGCGGGGAGAGGGCGTGGAGGAAGCAGGGAGAGATGAGATGAGGGGGAGGGGGAAACTAGTGTGATTTATTGAGTCCAGGGGGCGAGAAAGCCTGGTGGATTAAAATACAAGAAGATTCAAGATCTTTGAGCTGAAGGGGAGAGGAAGAAGGGGGAAGGGAAGCAAGTAGACCGACTTTAAAAGTGTTATTGAAAGTGGAGTTGTGGGAGGAGACGTGAATGGCGACAGGGAGAGAAACAGAGAGGGAGGGGCAATCGTTACAAGACGAGCGGTGCCCATTCATTCTAATATTGAGAGGAGTGGTGGATAAGCCAATATAGAAAGAAGGGCAGTGTTGGCAGAGGAGGATGTAGACAATGTTAGGCGTGGTGCAGGTGGGTGAGAGTGGTGGTTTAGTATGGGAGGGGTGGCAGCTGTTATAATGGAGGTATTGTTGTTGGTTGGTGGGCTTGATATGCACGGAAGTGCTAAATTTGCGGTCAGAGAGGGAGACGTTTACGTCTAGAAAGATGACGTTAGAGGCAGAGATGTTAGAAGTAAAGGAGAGGGGAGAGGAGGCGTTGAGGGAGGAAATGAAAGAGTTGAGAGAATGAATACCATGTGGCCATAGAAGGAAGATGTCGTCAATGTAACGAAGCCAGAGAAGAGGTTTTAGTGACAGCTGCCACCCCTCCCATACTAAACGTTCCCTCCCCTACTCCCTTTCTATTCGTGGCCACCGAATTTGCAACAACCCTGACTCCCTTGATAAATTCCTTACTAACCTCCATCAATCTCTTCTTCGCAGAGGCTATCCAGAGCAACTTCTCAATAAAAAAATCCTCAAAAAACCACACTCCCCCAAACTGCCTCCTACTAATAGCATTTCCCAACACAATATCTCCCTCTGTACCACCTACTTCCCAGGTGTGGACTCTATTAGGCGTATTATTAAAAACCTCTACCCTATCCTGTCGGACAACCTAACCACTTCTAAAATATTCCCCCAATGTCCCTCTCTCAGCTTCAGACGCCCCCCCAATCTATCCGCCATTTTCAATATTACCAAACCCCTGTCCAAATCACTCAAACCCACCAAATCCCTTCCCACCCCTTGCAACCGCCCGCGATGTAAAACTTGCCCCATCCTCATCACCCAGCCCTTGCCGGACAAGTTCCTCGCTTTTCCCCTCCCTTCTGTCCTCTCACCCTCCTGCACCACGCCTAACATTGTCTACATCCTCCTCTGCCAACACTGCCCTTCTTTCTATATTGGCTTATCCACCACTCCTCTCAATATTAGAATGAATGGGCACCGCTCGTCTTGTAACGATTGCCCCTCCCTCTCTGTTTCTCTCCCTGTCGCCATTCACGTCTCCTCCCACAACTCCACTTTCAATAACACTTTTAAAGTCGGTCTACTTGCTTCCCTTCCCCCTTCTTCCTCTCCCCTTCAGCTCAAAGATCTTGAATCTTCTTGTATTTTAATCCACCAGGCTTTCTCGCCCCCTGGACTCAATAAATCACACTAGTTTCCCCCTCCCCCTCATCTCATCTCTCCCTGCTTCCTCCACGCCCTCTCCCCGCTCTTCGTCTTTCCCCTCCTTCCCCTCTTACACCTTCCTCTCTCCCTCTTTCCCCTCCTTCCCCTCTTACACCTTCGTCTCCCCCTCTTTCCCCTCCCATACCTCAATCTCTCTCCTTTTCTTCATTCCTACTTTAAACCTTGAGAAAGGTGGAGCTACTCTTCACCGAAATATCGGAAGTTTTTATCTGTAAGTGTTCTTTTTTCCGTGTTTATATTTTTTATCGGCCACCCTCTTGGCATACTGTATATTTATCACCCGAGTGATTCTCCTGGAAGAGTTATATATATATATATAATATATATATATATATATATATATATATATATCTCCAATGATCAGAGAATGCCCCATATATATATATATATATATATGGGGCATTCTCTGATCATTGGAGACCCCCCCAAGCCAAAATTCCTCTCATCCAAATTAAACAAATTTAGGCTTAAATTGAAGCTCATTATGTCTACTTTTCAGATTCGTATGGTGATTTTTGAAAATCAAAGATGGCCGACCAATATGGCTGCCATTAGTCAATTCACTACCTAAAATTTAGCGAAAAATGATTTAAAAAAACAGTGCATAATAATCGAAATAAGAGTCACTCATGCACCAAACAACATGTTCAAACAGTACTGGATCCACTAACGCTGATTCAAGATGACGGACACAAGATGGCTCCTGAAAATTATTAAGTGACGTCATCTTCGGTTCGACACTATATTTAAAATTAAAAAATACCGGATTTAGATTAAATTCGGTATACCGGGGTTTTTCGGGTGGGTGATGAAGAATCGGACTCCAGATTTTCATAATTCAATATGGCGATTCCAATATGGCGGACTGTTTTTAAAATCAACGAATTCCGATGAAATTCTGTATACTCGGGTTTTTGGAGTCGCTGATCAAGAATCCGGCGTCAGATTTTCAGAATTCAATATGGTGGTTTCAATATGGCGGACTGTTTTTAAATCAACGGATTCCGATGAAATTCAGTATATTCGGGTTTTTGGAGCCGCTGATCATGTATCCGGTCAGTTTTTCCAGAATTCAATATGGCCAGTCCAATACGGTGGATTATGTTATTTAATTCGAGAGATTTCAACCATTACGTAATAACCCTAGACCTACGAGATCTATTTCTATAGATCTTAACCGAGTAAACCCTAGAACACTAAACACAAGACCCATAAACCATATACATAATCATAAATCCCAGGCCCTTTGATCATAGATCTGTAAATCCTAGTATATCTGTCTCATGTATATTGTGCAATCTGAGTGTATTGTGAATCTTTTACAACATGAAGAAACTCTTTGTGGTAATTATTTTTTCACATTGTGAACATCCTTAATATTATTTTTATGGTTAATATTGTGTTAACAATGTAAACTTTGAAATGGTTGAACTACCCCATAAATAAATATTATTATTAGAAGTGACGTGCTCTGAAACAGGACTGATCATCATACTCTGTCTAATAATTGATCTACACGAAATAAAGAGTTCATAACAGTAAATTCAGATTATAAATACTAACCTGTAAGCTTCTGTTGGAGATGTTTGTAAGGAAGGTGAGCTTCGCTTTGATGCATTTCGTTTTAAACTCTTTGAACTCTTTCAATTTGCTGACACATCCCTCGCAAATAGTCCATGGAAGTCCGTCATCCTTGTATGCCTTTGAAGAATGCAAGAGTGTATGAGTACCGAAATTACGAGAAGCAAAAATACTACCCTTCTAATTCAAACTACCTAATGTATAACATGAGAACATTAAATGGTACTTTATGAAGTGTCCATGACAGTAGCCATCTCCAAACCCCAAAATATATTCAATCCAACCCATGGCAGGCAGAGCACTCAAATTTGCTGACCAAAAATTCATATGCTGAAGTAATTTACTGACCAAATGAGACAGTAAACTAAAAACCATCGACGAATACACGAAAGAGAATTGCTACAGTTTGCATATCAGCGTGGTACGAGATGTAAAGAGCGCATTCTCAAATACTTACACTGCAGCATCAACAAATTTATCATAATAATTAAGTTATTACGTATTATGACAGTGTAATAACCACAATTATTCATGTACATAGAAAACAAAAAAGAAAAACATGGTCCAATATTCTTTAAGATCATACAACTCGTACAATACAAACCTGAGCATACGGTTAAAAGGGTTTTAAATTCTCTTTCCTTTAACATGAATATTTATAACACACCTTATGATCACGATTGTCATTCAGTAGAATTTCAAAATATGTGAAAGAGGTGTTAACTGTGCGGGGGAAAGCAGTTGAAATCGAGTAATCCGAAGGCTGTGTTTGTTCTTCGATTGACCGATATTTAATATGCAAATAAACATAACAATCGCGTAAACTTACCTTCTCCTGAAGGAGCTCCTCTATTACTTCCCATAACCGGAGACCTTTATGACCTTTTGGTTTGAAAATATAAATTAAATCTACTTTTTCTACAAGACACAGTCGACAACAAATCTGCACGCCGTCATTGTCCAAGTCCATTGTGAAGTCCTTTTTAACAGACTAGTCCACGTCCAAAAATGAGAACATTTGAAAACAATCAAACGCAATGTGTTCGCAAAAATGCCTGGAATCTGAGAGATCTATATTTCCCACGAAATTAGATATTACAAACACAAATACTGCCTTCTAACAAACACGGTCCGACATCTTGTTTAAGCCCGCCAAGTCGACACTGCCACCACCAAAACAAGAATGACTGTCTGTATCGTCTAAATAGTCGGTCCGTTTATTCCGATCAACGGGCTTATCTCCAGAAAGCGTCGGAGTCGGAAGGGACTCTGTTCATCATATAGCTTTATGCCATTCAGCGTTTGTCCAAAATGCACGGGAAGAGTACATTAAAATGGGTAAGACAAATTTCGCACAATATATTAACAATATTACTTAAATGTTGGCAACATCATTCGATGTCTCGATCGACATCTTTCTTCTATCGATAGAAAAATATATTTGTTTAGGAAACGTATCATATTTGTTCGTTTTAAGGTGCCTTTAACATTTATATAAATTTTCTCTCATAAGCTTATTTTTTACCTGTTTGGATCTTACATATCGAAATTAACTTATCCTGTATTTCTTTAAAACCTAAAATTTGTAGTCTACACTAGAGGCCCTCTATTAGCAGGGAGGGTCTCTAGTCTACACTACCCACCCTACCCACCACCCGGACGCAACTCAATGGTATTCTTCTGGGGATTAAGCCGCACCGTGTCGCCAGCTATGGTTCATTTGCGTAACTAACTGGCATTACCGGTAGCCTAGCGGGCCCGCCGTATTCGTTCGCTCGCTAGGCTACCTCTTACACCCAATTCGTTCCCAGATATAATTTTTCTCATTTTTATTAATATATACGCCTGAAAAACAGTTAATTATTTAATTCTTGAAATATTTGTGAGAAGAAAAAATGCAAACATTACGCACGAATTACGAAATTACAAAGCACGAATACGTACATCTATACAGAATACACCTTTTATCATCAACATATACACGTAGGTATTATATGTTCTGTTATACGCGGCGATTACAGGGCTGTAACTCGTGCCTTGAGTCACACAGGAAACTGATCGTGAAGGAGTTTTGGACCTTACAATGAATAAAATATAAATAACAAGAAACTGAATATGAATCTTTTCACAATTTATTCAGAAAATCATAATAATTCACTATGACATCATTTAATCCACACTACTTCTTGCTGGGATAACAATTGTCAATTATCGATTGAGAAAAAAAGCAAAATATTAAAATAAAAAGTTGACAGTCAGTCATAACATATAATAATAATACTGATTATTCCACAGGCTTTCGCCCTATTTCCAGTTTACCAAATAATAGAACAAAACGAACAACAATTGTTACGATTCAGTGACCATATAATGGTAAATTTATATATATATATAAGTTCAATTAATTTGATGAAATTGTTAATAAATTGAGGCTTAAAAAGATAAATACATAAAAACACAGAGGTAAACATGTTAAGAGGTAAACACAGAGGTAAACATCCTCTGCAGAGGATTAAATTTTGATATGAAGGTATCACATTGTTATATATATCCCCTCATTACATTATTTAACACATATTTCTTAAAACTTGAGGAAGAAGAATGAAAATGATCACAATTATCACAATATAAATTACATTCAGTCATTGCTCTGTAAATAATCAGGTTGTTGGTATATTTGGATGGTTGGTAAGGGACACAAAAAGGGGGCGAATTTATTGTATGGATGTTAGGGATTCTGAAAGTAATGAGAGACAATAAATCAGGGGATTTGATCTTATTATGTAATATATCATTTAGGAAGAACATTCCAATGTGTCTTCTATGATTCGAGAGACTTTGCAAGTTCATTTGTTGTTCAGATATTTTGTTTCCGGGGTCATTATGTTGTTTTTTCTTAAGATTATAATCAAGTAATTTAAGATATTTGTTTTGGATCTCTTCAAGAGCATTGCTATGTGTATCATAGTATGGGATCCAAATCACCGAACCATATTCCAAGACAGATCTTACCAAGGTATCAGAGAGTAGTGAGATGCAATTTGAATTTTAAAAATCTCTACAAATCCGGTTCATAAACCTCAACATTTTTTAAGGTTTAATAGAAATTTGATCAATGTGCATTTTAAAGCTTAACTTACTTTCAAATAAAATGCCTAGGTGAGAGATGTAATTTACTTTTTTCAGGGGGGTACCAGCCAAAAAGTAGTCACATAGAAAGGGGGCATTATTTTTACAACAGGTCATTAGATTGCACTTGTCAAAATTGAACTGCATATGGTTGGTATGGCACCAAGTAAGTATATTGTTGAGGGAGTGTTGCAGTTCCTTGACGTTCTCAGTACTATCAATAAGGTGGAAATTTTTTAGATCATCTGCATACAAGAGACATTTTGCTGGGTGAGTATAAGAGCATACATCATAAATAAATACAAGGAAAGGTAAGGGTCCTAGGTGGGATCCTTGAGGTATGCCCGAAGATGCAACAAAGGCATAGGATTGTGAGTTACAAATATTTACTCTGACATTTCTTTCTGAAATAAAAGGGTTTAATTTATCAGTGACCAGGCTTTCAAGGACTTTAGCGAATGCCGACTGGATTACTATGGGTCTGTAATTAATAACATCATGCTTGTTTCCACTTTTGTGAAAAGGAACTACAAATGATGTTTTGAGTGAATCCCGAAATGCACACTTTTCCAAAGACATATTAAACAGAATGTGCAAAGGGTACAATAGAGAGTTACAACACGCTTTTAGCAGAATTGGATGGATACTATCTGGTCCCATACTCTTAGAGATGTCAAGCTGCTTTAATTTAATAAGGATCTCGTTGGTAGAGAACTTAACATTTGGTATACTGAAAGTATTCGGGAATTGAAATGTAGGTATATTACCTGTAAAATCAATGAAGTAACCTTTTGAGAAATGGGTAGCCAACAGATTACTTATACTTTGAGGATTATCACAACTTTCATCATGTAGGTACATAAGTTTTGGTAACATATTTGATTTTTTAAGATTATTTACATGTGACGAGAAATATTTAACATTACCGATTGTACTATTTTGGATAATTTCAATGTAATTGGCATAACATAATTTAGTCAAAGTTTTACATTTTTTTACAGAGACCAGCAAATGTTTGATAATCTTCACGATCACCAGTAATTTTGTAAGTGTTGTGAGACAGTTTCTTTTGCTTAATCAATTGTTTTAAATCAGAGGCGAACCATCTTGGGAAGTACTACTTACTACATGTACAATTAGCGTAAACATAGCAATTGCTTCATACACCGTGAGGTACAATTTGTTAACATCATTATTGCAGTCAGGATCAGTGAGTCAAATAGCCCAATTTATATCATATAAGTAATTGTTTAGGCTATCAAAATCACAATTTTTAAAATCGTATAAGGATATCGGTTTCATAATACAATATGAGCTATTTATAAACATAATATCAAGGTGAAGAGGTGGATGGTAAATATCACAGTTAATGATTGGAATAGGGTAAGTGGTGACATTAACGTTTTCACAAATGGAAAAAGACTAAGTCTAGCTGGTTACCAAAGGTGTTGCATATCTGGTGGGTGGGATGTAAACAGAGCCAGCAAAAGCAGGGGAAGGGAGCAAATGCATTCACTTGAATCAGGTGAATAGAATATTCAGAACGACACAATTTAAGTATGAGTAATGATAATAATACCAGATCAAAAGTCATATTTGAAAAATGGGGAATGATGCATTGGAGGAAGAAATGAGCATTTCAAGGAGGGCTTTCTAAGGAAGAATTAACATTTTTGCAATACCTATATGCAAATATTTGACTCAAAAATAGAGACATTTCCTGTTTCAATTTATCCCTATGAGCTAAACATTTAAGAAATGAAAAATCAACAGAGTGCAAGATTGCAGATGTAAGTTGTTGGCATACCTTATCCGTATGTGCTACACGAGGCATAACACTTTCCAAAATGTTAGTACCATGAACCATGGCAGCTACCATTTCCTCTGATGGTAATGGGAACTGACCTGACTCATAATCAACATCGTGGAAGGATGTGAGAATGTTACATGCAAAAAGGAAGTCGGATGTTATGCTCGATTTACAATCATTACAGCTGCAATCTTTCATCAGTCGTTGGCAAATGTAGCTGCTGACATATGCAATGCTTTCAACTCTAATTCCCTCCAAAGATGTTTGAAAGAAACGGTCTTGCATTTTAGAGTAAGCGATTGCAGATGTGTCAGAAGCACTGTCTATTTCAGAGGATGAGGAACCAAGACCCTTTTCTAAGAAGGATTTAAGGTTACTAAGAAATTTACCTTCATCCAGCTCACAATTATGTCGTGTAGATGGTGCAGAAAAACCATCAATCAAAGCTGTTTTCAATGCACTGACAAATTGTGGAACATTGGGATGGTGGTTCTGACCACAGTTTTGCCTGATAATGCCAAAAAGGTTTTCCAAAGGGTCTTGGTTCAACTTCCTAGTTTCCAAGTGATGAAAGCCCTCCTTGAGCACAACTTTCCACAGCATTCTCACTGCCCTAATAGTTGCCAACCAGCCATCCTGAGAGGGTGGTCTCCTGCCACAAGACAGAAACTTAATACTATCAATTCGCTTGATGGCAGTCTCCCAGAACTTGAAATGAGGTGACGATGATGTGACAGGCCCTTTTAATACCTTACACCGGTCTCGTCGATGCAATGAACCATTCAGGCTGTCGAATACCTCATCGCAGAGGAGGAGGAAGGTAGCAGTGGCCACACCATCTGACCCCAGAACACCTGTATCAATGAACAAAGTAGTAATATGAGCTTCCCAATCCCTTAATATTCCATAAATATGCAAGTATTTTAATAAGTAAAATTCATGATATTTAAATTTTTCTATTGACAATTACCTGATGAAACTCTGTGGTTGACAGCACAAGCTACTGAATTGCTCATCACCTGTGCTGCCAAGTATACTCTCATCTTGTCTCGCAGTTTCGGATCAAGATGTCTCTTTGTCAGTCGCTTGAGGTCTTGAAACGGTGGAACCTGGTCGGCATAGGTGGCCAATATATGTTGCCATTTTGCTACTCTATTAATTGTATTTCCCCCAACTTCCACACCAATTTGTACATCATGTTTGAGGAATAAATTCCGAAAACATTTTAACAGATGAGGGGGGTCAAATACAGTGAATATTTTAGTGTCACCAATGGAGAAGAAGGGGGATTGGAAACTAGCACCCAATAATTTCAGGGCTCTCACATTGTTTGTGCCCATGTCACACACAGTTGCCATTACCTTAAGCCCAGATGACATAATCAAGGGAACAATTTCCTTAAGCATTGTGCTAATGGTTAGAGCCGAGGTGCTATTATGACTAAAGTAATAAGCTACTGGCTGCTTCCAATTACCAAACAGGGCTCTAACCATGAAAACAAGTGCATATTTTGCCACTTGATTTGTCTTTCCTCCTTTACCTAAATCTTCAAAGCCATCAATGCGATCGTGATGGCTGTCGAAGAACAAATGTTGCTTCACACTCATCTCATCGAAGAGTAGAGTACAAAACTTATCCTCTTCAGCCATTTCTGATGCATGGATGGATAAATGACTAACCAAATCTGCATGGACTCCAGTGGAAAAGGGTATCTGCTGCAATAAGGAATTGAGTGTTCTTTTACTGGGCAGAGGAACAAATGATCGCAACAAAGTGTAAGCCTTTGGGCTTTTCTTATATAAAGGAAGAGCCATGATTTTCTCCTCGTTAGTCCACCTTCTTCCTTTAGGTTTTTTGCCAGCAATTCTCAATTGGGTACGGAGGAACTGGGTGAATGAAGTGGGTAAATTCTGCTCTAAATGTTCAACAAAAGTATCACCACGGAAATTCAAAATATTTTGGTATTTTCTTCTTATTGCTATCGACATTCTCCTAAATTTAGAAATTGATTTTCTTTGAGACCGGATTACATTTACTAATTTTTTCTTTCGGGGAGTGAAATCGACCGCAGATGTCAGATTGATACTCTCAAGAAGAGAAAATCTTCGACCTTTGTGAGAGCTTGACCCACTATTCATAGGGACTCTAAGAATTGCTGACATTGTGGGAGTGGATGGATCATGTTGATGAAAGGATGATGTCGACCTAGTAGGTGTTTCCAATGTTACAGATGAGGTAGAAGGACTTGGCAAAGAACACTCAACAAAGGTAGATGGTATTGGCGTCACAGATGGTACGGATGGAGAAGGCTCGGCTGTATTTGGGATAGAATCTGGTATGATTATGGGTGTAGTCAAGAAAGCATCAGAAACATTTTCCACTGACGAGTCACATGGAAGAGTAGAGGTAGAGGGTGCAGAGCTGACATGAGGGACCGAGGTACCTTCATTATTGTCGGTACTTGTTTCCAGATCCTGCTGAGGCAGTAACAAAGTGGGAAATGCATTGCTATTTAATCTATTTCTAAGGGCATTGGTGTAGTCATTTTCGTGGAAGTGGGAGGAACAAACAAAGAGCCAACGAAGACCTAGCTCATCAGCAGACACGGCAGAGAGAGATGGATTTCCACATAATGTCCTCCAAGATGAAGACCTGCGTGTCGAAGAGGAGACAAAGTTACATAGCATCAGTTTACCCTCCCTTCAAAAGTATCGTTTTCTTAAAGAAATATGGTGGCTCACAAATATAAATGAAATCAAATTCTACCTTCCTGATTGGGAAGGAAACTTGCATTTGCGAAGATGGAAGCATTAATGCATGCATCCAGGTGGATCACTTACACTTTAGGTTATTAATACAAAAATAACTCTCGGAATATTACACGTACCTTTCTCTTTTGGCCGGAAATCTATGGAAAAGTAATCCTGGGTTGTCAATGGAATTATTATCGCAGAGGCTGACAGCGCACTTCTTCTTTGCAGGCATGGTCACTAACGTTAAGTTGTTACCAGTACATACATATACCGATTAAACACCGATAGAAAGTTAAGTTCAACCAAAGCGTAATGTATTCACAATGAACGATTGTCAAAAAGACACCGTACACCAGTCACTTAGTATGACACAGCGAATTTAGCAACAAACTTTGGATTTAATTAACAGAACGAAACGCCCATCTCCCGCAGCTCTGTGGTTATAAATCACAATAACGAACGTCAGTGGAAATGACACGTTCTGAAAACACTTTTCACAGTATTTGTTTAAGACTTCGAAATAATTTTACGGTTTCCCTACCATTTTAATGCTTGAGAAATTGTTTAATCGTTTATTTAAAATCGTATCTAATTAAATTTAATTTGTGAATTTATTTCAAAGCAGCACTACCGCCAACGCCATCTCTTGTTCATTTGCGTTACCAGGTCCGTCGCCGTGACGTCATTCTGGGGCCCGCTCAGCCATTCCAGTTTCTACCCCGTGCTACCCACAATTCAATGTTAACCTATATCACCAACATCACATTTCGGCTCGTCGAATTATAAATATATCGTTAGTAAAGTTCACAGTCTTTCTCATTATCGCAGAACTTATTATTATATATTGTACTTTAGAATTCCCTCTACTAAAGGGGCCATGAATTGAACGTTTGGAATAATTTACATGACCTACAGAACGTCCTTAAACGAACGAATGTTGGTCATAACATCAGAATTCCTTTGTGGGTTAACATAACGACAATGTTTTGACTAGCTGGGAGGATGTAAAATGACGGCGAACTGAATAGAGTAAAAACTTCCGTGCCTGACATTGTAATACACAGTGTTTGGATGTGATTAGCTTCTCAAATTTTAATAGACTTCTATCTTGGACCACTATGTTTAATAACGTTCGAAGTATTTTGGACATTGAGAGCGTGCAAATTTGTCGACTGTGTCTTGCGGAAGAAGAAGGTTTGATCCATATTTTCAACGCTGAAGGTTATCAAGGTTTCCGCTTATGGGAAATAATTGAGGAGCTTCTTCAGATAGAGGTAAGTTTGTACGTTTCTCAAGAATGTTAAATGAATATGGATCAACCATATATTTAATCCCTATGGCTTTCGCTTTTGCACATCTAAAAAGATAAATCGGTAGTCTACGGACATATATTGCTACCCTACTATCTTTCTCCATGCTCAGACTGGGTTCAGTGTATAAAAAGTTAAGAGATTTTTTCATACCTCTTGCAAAAGGAATCTGAGATGTGTTTTGTTACCCATCCCTTCCTACGTGTGCGTTTTCTATCGTATTTAGCACAAGAACTATCGTATTAATGGTATAAACTTCTCCTTATTTGATGATATATTTTCATTTTAACAGTTATCACACTGTCGTAATATGTTTTGAGCTCCCAATATGAAATTTTTAATTGTTGTGATTTATTTGGCGATGCTTCAAAGTAAGGAATTGAGAAGGCGCCTTTTCCATCTCATTTTATGCAGATGCACATGAGTTTTCAGTGAGATATTAATTTTTTTTGCGATTTATCTTTTTTTAAATGTGAGATTGGCTATGATGGGCAACATCTTATTTTTGTTATTGCTGTTAAAACTGACTATATTTTCGGTAGATCACTCCCGTATTTGAGTTATAAACGTAGTATTTTGGGGATCGAAAGTCTGTTTCTCGTCCACTTTTGTCTTCTTCAAAGGTGTCCAAGAAAGACGGGTTGCCATGGACTGTTTGCGAGGGATGCATCAACAAAGTGGAGGAGTTCAAACATTTTAAGACGACATGCATCAAAGCGAAAATCTATTTCCTCACCACGATCGCCAACAGGGGCTTGGTGGTGAGTATCAATAGTTTTCGTCTAGCGAGTACTGGGCAGAGCTAAATAAAAAGATATAGTGTAACTTTTTCAGGGAAATAGCTATCATTTTGGTATGGGGAGAAGTTGATGTTTGTTAACTTAAGACGTATATTGGGGTACAGAAATTAAAAATGTAAAGAGATTGAAATTCATCGAGCAAATGGTTGAAAGCAACATGTATTGAATCGCGAACAAGATATTTCTCGAGTATGTATCACAATTTTGACCATTTTTTGTGTACACTGGGAGCGTTTTGGAACCCAGGACAAATATTTAGTCCACAAAGTACAAAGGAGAGTCTCATGTTCCATTACAAACCCAAACAGGTAAAGGTGAGCTTTCGTCCCGCCAGCGTTTTCGCGAATTTCACCCACTTACAATAGAGATATCGGAACCAAATTCACATCACTTATAAAGCAAACCTTGCGCATTTGTAAAATACTTTCAACACAACAATGCATCAACTACTTTAGGAATGGGAAACTTTCAAACCTGAGAAGTGCGTTTTTTCCTCTCCGCCATCTTGTGAAAAAATGCCGTTTCCTTTATCCACTGTACGTGGCGCAGCGATCGAGCAGTTGGTTCTCTAGCATATGCACACTTCTCCTACACTATTTCTTCCCGCCTTCCACTCAAACTCGCCCCGCAACAGCCATTTACTACAATGCAATTCCATTCATTCCACCGCAGTAAACATTGCACATTTCACTTCAAATGAAGGATTTACACTTCCTTTTCACTCGCATTCATTCCACTGCACTAATAACATTTCACGTATCACTTAAAATGGAGGATTGCGAGTTCCCGCAGCGAACAAACACCCGCGCCTTTCGAGGAATTCCAAGCCTGACTCAGGCGAAACGAAAGTCTGGATCGCAGACATTGGTGTGTGCGTACACGATTGAAAACTCATGGCGACCGTACACCACACATGCAAGAAAACGATTAACGCCAACAAGCTTCTCAACTCTCGTTGGCGAATGAATACCGGTTGACTTTTCAACAATCAACTTCCAATTATTGACAGTTAATTTCCCCCTTCCACACTACCCGAGAGAACTCCATCAACAATACTATTTACTTAGCCTCTAACAAAAGCCCACTTATAATAACCTTGTCATCTGACGAATTTTATACCAGAAACAATACGCAGAATAACAATTTAGCCTTCTACCAATGCCCACGAATTTTTACCAATAAGCGTGAGGGATTCTATTCTTAAAATAATACGCAGAATAACATTTTAGCCTTCTACTAATGCCCACGAATAATCACCAATGAACGAGAGGGATTCTATTCTTAAAATAATACGCAGAATAACATTTTAGCCTTCTATCTATGCGCACCGAAAATCACCAATAAGCGTGAGGATTCTATTCATAAAATAATACGCAGAATAACATTTTAGCCTTCTACCAATGCCCACCAATAATCACCAATGAGCAAGTGGGATTCTATTCTTAAAATAATACGCCCCCCAAGTGTATTGGAGGGGTGGGTTCAGGGCAAAGGAATGGAAGGGAAATTCGTTTTTCGGTTTAACAAAAGACGGAAATGCAGTACAAATCAGCATTTTGAAATTTCCTCCACTCCCAGAAATGCCCATTTCCACTTTACCATTCCCGCGAAAACTGCGGTATTCGCTGTATTAATTCACGAAAATGCGTTTTTCACTTTTGAAAATGGCCAAATCGGGCCCGCGTACCGTCCCACCCCAGCACCCCTGTTTCACTCCATAGGCCCGTAAGCTTGTCGGGGGGGTGGGGTATAGGAATATAGTAGAAGTGAAATTAGTCTTATCCCTCTACCGGTTGTTCGTGAAAACCTCCAAACATGGCGTCGAAAACGGACGAAAAAGTCGAAAAATTGGTCATTTTCAAACGTCTATATCTCAAAAACTACTGGTCACACGGGTATGGTTCTCACATTTTTACAAATGCGCAACCTTCCTCTACTCATAGGTATCACAATCAATATCGTAAGTTTCCTAGGTTTTCCAAAAAAAAATGTTGACCGTGCGGGACGAAAGCTCACCTTTACCCAAACATCAATCATGGTATAACACAGGTTATAGATTATGAAGAGACTTGGTTGTGAGCCACAAGAGACTGGGAGGCAATATGCTTGGTTATGATTATTCTAGAAATGTTGGCCATATTTGGGTGAATTCAAGCTTTCTTCACACCAGTGAAAAATATTTTTCGTGGTAAACACAGTGTATGGCAAAAATAACAGTAGCAGGAAGGGGTAGTGTATACAATGTGAATTTGTATGTAAATGTAAGAAACATACACATGTGACCAGTAGTTTTTGAGAAAATGTAAGTATGCAATTTGCAAATGACCAATTTTGTAAATTTTTCGTAACATTTCTTAGCCATATTTGGAGGTTTTATCAGTTGTTGGCCTTGTACAGATATGCATCAAGGAAAAAAGGATTATGTCATAATGTTAAATAGGTTTTGGTATTTTATTTTTAGATGTGATAGATATGTATGCGCAATGATGACATCTTAGCATTCACAGTATTAAAGGAACAAACGACATTTTTTTAAACTTCAACATTGCTCATTGCAATCATGACATATTTTCACAGTGTGTAATATGAATTTTTTTCTTGAGTACTGCTATTCTTTCTCAATAAATTTATTTTCAAATGGTTTGTTTGTCTAATATATTTTTTTGGGGTTGTAACATACTTTTCTGCAAGGTTACATTCTATTTACATGTCACCCTTGGCACTTATGAAGGTTCAACTGAAGAAGCATTCCTCATATGGCCGGTTGCGCAAAACTTCAGCTCTTTATGGGATAGTTATGAGTTCTATAAACTCATGGAACTCATAACATATTTCGGGTTGCAAGGAACAACAATGAAAAGAAATAATGTCTTTAGCTACTTCAAATTAAAATTATGTTCATATAAATATTATGAGAATGTAATTGCACGCTACAACCTATAAGAAAAATGATCTTTGCACTGACAAGCTCGTTCAAGCTATTCAACCGGTTAAAACCATAAATATTATTTAATATGTACTTAACAACACTCAAATAAATAACAGATGATCACTGTAGCATGCTTGCACTTTTACGATTACTATGTTTTGAAACCACGGCAAGATTTGAACAATTCGAACCATATAAAAGCGATTCATTGTAAATCAGCAAGTCTTAATCACTCAAATGAAAGAAAATATGGAATATCTAGCAGTTATGTGGATACCTGATGGTTAAATATTGTTTATAAGCTAGCTAGGTGGAAGTAAATGTCCAATAACTTTAAACACACAAACTTTTTCATCCAATAAAATCTATCGTCATGCAACAAAACTTCCAAACACTTGATTACTTATCCGCCATATTGTATTTTTACTCATAAGAATTTAACCCCACAGATTTGGTCTGATAAGTTATGGGACAGTTTATGGAACTCATTAAGTTATTGAACGTTCCTGCAACACTTATTGAATGGTTGCTAGGGCTTATGAGTCTCATAACTTTATTCAATACATATTTGTCGTTCCTGCAACTGGCCGTTGGAGGGGTGAATGCGATATTTTAACTATATAACTACCTATAAGAATAACCAGTGTCACCCTTCACACATGAGCTGTTATTATTGTGAGATATGACAATATGATGCTTGATTTGTTAGTTAGTTGCTGTTTAATTTATTGATAAGCTAAACAGAGAAGATGTAGGATCAAATATTGAGTATAAATTTGTTATCATTTTCAGTTCATTATCTTTGTTTTATGATATTTTTGTCAATTTCCCTTTCTTCTATTTTCAGATTGTACAAGTAGTGATTTATATTTATAACAAAAATTAGTGTTATTGTAAAGAATATAAATAATATTAATCATCTTATTGGTGCTATTTAAGGGATGTAAAGCAAACTAATTTTATGGTAATACATATTAGTTTGACATTCTAATATGAAATATTTAACTAATCCTTTCATTAGGACTTGTTCACAATTTTATGTCCCCAGTTGTTGATCACTTCCACGGATAATTGTCCTGCCCTGATGATGACATTTCCTTTGCAGTCAAGCTTAGCAACCAACGCCCCAGCATGGCCATTACAGGAACCAATGAAGGTCATCCAGAAGAGACCTATCGGTGGAACTAGCAGAATGGACAGCGATGAAGAGGAAGTGATTGCGAAAGAGGAAACTCCAGTGGTGTCTGCAGATGAGGATCCTCTCCGGGAGGTCACTGTTGTGAGTTGGGGAAAGGAAGAAGGTCATGGGGGGAAGGTGAGCAAGCACGTGAGATGTTTTTTGCTGTTCATATGTGCACGATAATACTGCATTGTGTGGTGAGTGGTAAAAATGGAAAATAAGTCAGGATGAAGAATTGAATGATGTTTTTCTTAAATGGTTCGCATAGAAGAAAAAGCAAGCCTATTATAGTTGGAAATTGAATATCATTACTAACTATAACTTACACTATAGCTTAGACACACACAATCCAGCGTAGCAAATAAAAAATGCTTGTAATCACTGGCATACCTCAATGTACACAGTCAAAAACACACGAAAAACCTTTGTTTAAATATTATCACCAAAAATGACACTGTGGTTTCTTTCACTTTGAAACCTTGTGATGCTACCTTATTTAAACCTTGAAATTAAATGATCCGCTGAGATACTCGTCACAGCTAAAAACAAAAAAATACATGCGATGAAAACCATCTTCCAATACGTTTCACAGCAATCTAGACCACTATTCACTACTGAAGTCCAAGAATAGTATGTTTTAACCCGTCAGTGCCCAAATTTTTTTTTGTTTAAAAAATCGTTCATTTTTCTAAAATATGATGCTAATGTGCGAAAAAGATTTCTTGTAATTTTTTTCCCCCTAATATTCAGTAGAACCGGAAATACACCCTGTTGCCATATGGCACCGCTGGGCGTTGATAGGGTCTTTTCGCTTATGAATGTATTTTTTCGTTCCAATGAAGAAAACTGCCTCAACTCTTTTTTAACTTCTATGTTTATTATTGTAGATTTCACAAATTGATTTTAGAGCAATAAGAGGCAAAGCATTTTACAGAAAGCCCAATATTACTTTTTTAATATTGAGTTCTGGTTTGTGATGAACAATAATTTCCATAAAATTTCGCCGACTTCTATTTTGAGTGGGGATTATGAGGTGAAATATCCCATTAAATCGTTGTATGTTTTCTGCAAGTCGTCTTATATCTTTTCCTCTTCGTTGCCCCTGATGTGGAATAGTTCTGTATCGAACAAGGTGAGTTTGAACAGTTACCGTCAATACCTCTCACTGCGATATATCCACTCCCGTTTTCCGCATTATTATCCAAGTGTTGAAAACATGGATGGAAAACACACGTGAAAATATCTCACGAGGTAAAAAGCGGCCACCACCATTTTTTACTCCGCACCCCAACCCGATAGCAATTCACTCCGCGATCCATGAGGTCAGTACCACCCATATTCTAGTTGTAAACCTCAAACAGCTTTGGGCGTGGCACGGCAATTTTCTTTTTGGCGGTATGTACTTGAATACCGAGCAATATTGGAAACAGGTTTCACACCATAGCTTGTAAATGCACCCATGACAACACCATTATCCCCCAACAAGCGTAATTGGACATAATTATTGGACAAGCGTAATTGATGAATACTTGTCAGTGAATACTAATAACTTCCTCGTGGCTCCTTTTGAGAAGCAGATTTCGGCACGAGGAGGCATCCTTTTGCCAATCAGTTGTTGCGGATAGTACATGTGCCACTGCATCCTCGACTCTTCAGCTCAACCAGGAGATTCATTCCGTGAACAAAAAAGTCACAGTTCACATTTCCTTGAGTTCATGGTATCCATATTGTAATATAATCTAAAATAACCTCAAAAGTATTACCTGTGAAAAGGTTGTCGAAAACGAGGTTGTACGGCAAGTGCCGTGCATCTTCTCGAAGATTGATGGCATCGGTGCCGCTGCATTCCCATACCGCTTTTCGTAGTCTTCGTTTCATTGATGTCTCTTCCCTTGCTATGCCTCAAAATCAACCAAATATCCAGCTGCTCAGTTCAAACAACAAACCTTGTAGCCGAATCTAATAGGCTTGCCTCTGATAGTTGCTTACAACCATCTGAGCCATAATAAGCGACCATACTTTCGTTATAATCAAAACTTTGCTCAGGTCTAAATTGCTTTCTCGTTTGTTCCTGAACTAGGTTCATTAGGGGTCTCAACCTCCAATATTTGTCCATATGGTCAGGAAAATTGTTATCTGCGCAATGTAGAAAGCGTTCTATTTCAAGGAAACGGTTCCTTTGCATTGAATTGCACATAAGACCATTCTAGACGTCTCATGCTTCCTCCCAATAATGGCCCTTATCGGGGACATAACTATATCCTGATAGAATTAGAATTCCCAAAAAAACTTTTCTCTTTGGGGTAAATGTTAGGCGAAGGGCAACTGCGGAATATAGCATACCTATTACTCTCAGAAGCTAGGAAATTTACAACCTTTTCATTTAAGAAGTTCCAAAACTTCAATAGCAGTTACATTTGAAGGTCAAAATAGTCTGCGTTAGGGAATAAAGTATCTGTCACATTTATATCCGTGTTGTTCTGCCATTTAAATTTAGGATTTTCATTCAATTTCTACACTTTGTGATTCGATACATCACTATCCAGTTCTCCCCTTCGTTTTTGTAGGATTTTCTGTTAGTGTCATTTTCAAAACGTGCGAAGGTCCGGCGGCAGGTTCACAAGTCTCTGACTGAGCTGTTGAAATATTATCGTCACCCCTCATGGAATCCTAATGTTCAATTTCTTCTGCTCATGAAAACAACACTCCTGCTCTTGCTCTAAGCTGACGGCCAGATAAGTTATCCACCAAGCCACCCTCTTCATCGCCTGAATCTTCATCAGTCAAAACAGTACTCTCTGGTGCCTCGAGAAAATTTGGTGGACATCGTCTATTTGTTCCTCCTCTAGCAGATCTAAAACTTCTTGAACGGTCAAATTCCTAAGAAACATGATTTTAACTATAAGTCTCGATTTATATAGGCACCTCCAGGTTATGTGACATCATCAATTTGAAAATTTTGCATGATTGTGTCTTTTTGAGCATGTGAGTATATTTATTTTAGTATATTTTCACATGTGCATATAATAAACCATGTAACGAATGAATGAAACTGGCTAGATAAATAAATCAGGGAACAAATGCAGTTCGGAGAAGGTCCTAACTATGAAAAAGGAATAACACGAAGGCGATGTAGGCATTATTTTACAAAGAAAAAACCTCACGATTCCTAATCCCGAAATGAACCCAGAGCCTTCGCGATGGGAAGCCACCACTCTCTACAGAGTGCTATCACTTGGTGCAATAGCTTTGGTTCACGATATAAACTTTAGTTTTCTTAGTTCTCCCTATTCGTTCTTATAGTCGCGGGAAATTACTTGCTAAAAACAGCTTTTGTACATAAGTAATGCCAAGATAGTGATTTGATTCTGGGAACGCCCAGCGGTGCCATATGGCACTGCTAAGATTTGTGTTTACATATCTCAAAATGTACTGATCGTAAGTAGCTATATCGTAGCAAAATACTTAGTTGTACTTTATACTCCGCGAAAACATCACTATCCAATTTTTACAACAATAATTATAAGTTATAAAAAACACTAAACTTGACCGAGTCACTATAAATTGTGTGCTAGGAAGATGCCTCTTGCTGTGCAACAAATAGGAGGATCGGTAACGGTGGAAAACACAATGCACACTGATTATAGAAGAAAGAAAGCCTCCTGCTAAGTAAACGCATCATTAGAATAGCTGGGAAATGCATATTAGATACTTGGTAGCAGTATGAGCTCTACTGCGCAAGCAGTGCCATATGGCACCCGTGGGCGCTGATGGGTTAAATGATTTGTAGTTCACAAAATATATCACACTGTGATACTTCTTCAAATATCATTCAAATTAAAAACTAAAGCAAACTGTGTATATAATCTTTGCTTGGATGTAAAGTTAAAACATCCTACTGTCTACAGCAATTTGCCGGAAAGCGCCATGTTCTTACGCCGTTTCCATGGTAATCATCCACGCCTTAGACAAAACAAAATAGTCCCTTTAGGAGTTCGAGTAAATTCATTTTATTGAGCATGTAATGCACATCGGTCCCCTTGAATAGCAAGCTCGCCTTTCCTAGAAATTATGCTAAAATATACTTGGTGTTCTTTTGCAAAACTTCAGCCTCGGATACTTTTTAACGAGGCGTACTATACTGAACTTGTTTCAGCAATTTTTCTATAAATATTCTTTAAACACGGAAGACACGACACGAAAAGCTGCAGCAATCATAAGATTGGACATCCAGTGACAAGTGTTAGTGGCACATACCCACCTGGTGATAACTTCCTTGAGGAAGCGAATGGTATTCTGCCACCCCTTATACTGTTCCTATACGAGGTGTTGTTGAAAAACACCTATCTCGTCACTATTGCACCCCACATGACCTCTGTGCTTCGGCTGTGGATGTTTCAGTCCACAATTTTGAGTAGCCTCTCCCTCCTACTTCACAGAAGATTTTGCATCTAAAAATTTGGTTCACCTTCCCGTAAGTTAGGGATTCTGTTCACCTTACTACGAAGCCCAAGATTTAGAAAAATATCCTCTGTGGTCCATGCTCAACCAGTCTTCAAAACATGATCATTCAATTAATTTGTTTTTGAGAATACACTTAATGGTTGAGGCCTTTACATTGTAGAAATCCATTCTAAAGAAGGAAATTAAAAGCGAAGTATTATTGTTTTTGGGAAGCTGATTTTAATGTGAGTACCATTGATAGTCTGAATACTTTCCACTCTATGGGTGGTGGTATTGTTGAGAGCAAACTAGTTTGTGGAACCCCCTTTTTGTTGACCACCACCCACCAATGAATGCATCCCTCTCATTTCTTCTTCCGACACTCACGACAGCTTTATAAAAAATTTATAACCCTAAATAAACGGAAAAGAGTGATGTGCTGTATTTCGGTGGAATTCCCCTAGAAATTTCAAATTGTTTTAACTCCTGAAAAGTTATATAAACTACTGAAGATATATATTAAATTCTGTCCCATTTGTAAGGAAATGTAATTCCCTACAACCATGCTCCAGAGAACCTTGCTGTAAAGCTAAAGTCAAAGCTGCTAGAAAGAAAAGTTTGTTAACAAACGTGAGGAAATAAAACATTTTTCAAAAATTTACTATTTTCGCTAGCAAATATCTTGATAAATATGAGGATAAGAAATAAATGTTTCAGGAACTATTTTGTAGTACATCAAGTCAGCTTCAATTTTAGGCCCAGTGATATTTTTGCTAGCATGCACCGTTTTCGAGAAATAAACGAAAAAAGGGACCTTCTGTGTCCCCCCTCTCCCGCACACATCGTACAGGGTGTGTAAATAAAGTTTCAAGACTGGTCTCAGAACACAAAATTTACTTAACACTTTCGTACATCGGACTAAAATTCTTCAAAATAGGTGCCTTGAGAATCCACACACCACTGCCAACGAGATTTCCACTGCTGGTAAGATCCCTGGAACTCCGCAACCGGATTGCTGTCCAAAACCCTCGTCGAAGCCTTTTGGACTGCTGCGACATTGTTAAACCACTTCCTTTTCAGGTCTCTCTTCATCCGAGGGAACAAAAAGAAGTCACTGGATCGTATTCGAAGACCCAGGTCTCAATACCAGTAACCACTTTGTCCAAAAAATCGGGTTCAGCTTGCAAACGTTCGAGCATTTCCTACGAAACATTCAGGCGCCGCGCCGCTCCTTCTGGTCATCCGAGAGCACTCTGGGGACAAGTTTTGTGCACATTTTTCTCATCATTAAATTTTCTGTCGCTAGCTGAAACACAGTTTGGTGATTCAAACCCATTTCATCTGCAATCATTCTGATGCTGAGACGTCGGTCACCGTTTAAAACATGATGCACTTTGGCCAGATTTTCGTCAGTTCTGCTCGTTGAAGGTCTTCCAGAGCGTTCATTGTCCTCCACATCTTCGCGGCCATCTCTGAATCTCTTGTACCACATGAAAACCATGGCACTTGACATGACGATCTCTTTGTAGGCCTTTTGAATCATTTTGAATGTTTCCGTAAAGGTCTTGTTCAGTTTGACACAAATTTTGATCGAACACCGCTGCTCTAAAAGGCGCTGCATTTTGGACGCTCCGATTTCTCGACGGCGTTTTGAAACAGACCCTCACTGCAATCACGATGTTCTCACTCCAGCATCTCGCCGGCAAATGCCGATGCTTGGGTCGCTTGGCGACACCCCCCACCACATAACCCAGGGGGTGGGATCGGTCTCCGTGCGCTCCGCTACTCAGGAAAAAATCAGTCTTGAAACTTTATTTACACACCCTGTAGGTCCGAGGACTTTCAGTATGTTTACCTCGTATCTACTCTTAACACATCCTTAAAGTTTGGTCTTTGTCTTCTTCCATGTCCTCTACCACCCTCTTTTGGGCGTTCATTGACTGAACTAAATGGAGTAGCTGGTTGCTGAATTAATGTTTTGTTGGAAGCTGAACTATCAAAAGTCCAATTAAATTGTAAATCTTTCACTTTTATGCAGCTAACTTGATCGATATTGCATTGCAAGCCAGATAAACTTGACGTCGCGAGTGAATTGACTGCGAATTGGTGGGCGGAAACGAGAAAAAAATGAAAACAACCTTAGCTAGTTTCATTAACTTCCAAAAACAGCATTTATATAATTACAAATATTACAGTATGAGACAAGCCCGTAGGCTAAGTACCGTTAACTTTGTCTATACAAGACGATCACAATTGTCACCAGTGGCAAGAAACCGATACGTCCTTTTCCGGCTGCGGTCAGGTTCAAAGAGGGCTCGTGTGTTCGCAGTGCACTTTGTCAGTGCAGGAGGGGAAACAGCTGGCCAGTGGAGGAGTGGGGAGAGGAGGGGAGGTGCTATCACACTTTGGATTGGTGGGAATGTTCACAGGTCGACTTGAAAGTTGAATAAAATAGGCGGGCCGAATAAAAGGAGTGTACTTGCTGGAATCGCGATGACCTGAGCATTTGCATTGACCAGAGCAGATCGTTGCACTTAGCTCATCGTTCTCTGGCACTTTGCAAGACACGATAGTCTTCTGTGGGTTTCTGAGTCTCCGAAGATTTTTGAGTGTCGAGGTTTCAAGGGGGGAGAAAATTGGCACTATATAGGCAAATATTCCAATAGGCAAAACATGTTAATATATGACCTGTCCTACTTCAAATTAATTCTGTTTTATATCAGTCTTTCTTTGATGTCATGTTGTAACAGAACCTCTGTAAATACCTTAAGTAAACTACAATTCAAAGGCATCAGTTGTATTTCCCTAGTCATGAGAACAATGTAGATACCGGATGAAAGAATACAAACACTTTTTCTAAGTATTCTGCTATAATTTCGTGAATTTGAGAACTTTTTTGCATTAAATCCAAGAATTTATGAACTTTTTTATGATCTCATCAATTTTTCCTCCAATTGGTGTAAAGGTGTGGGAAGGTCCTGCTGCTACCCAAAATAACTTACTTTGTGGAAATTTATCTAGACATTAGGTATCAATATACATACATTAGAAAGGACTGCAAATGCTAATTGATATTTAAACATGGTAAATAAAAGAAATTTTTTGTATGACAAGGATTATGATTATTTTATGACTATTTCATAATATCTAGTAAATGTTTTTGATATTATAGTGGCGTGATAAGTGTATGTGCTTGATAGGGACAAAAGTTATTGAAAACTGACATGAAAAGGAAGTTTTGGACCTAATTAATCTTTGTCTGTGGGGAAATAAAATGAAGGATATTCTGCATTCATCAATGTAAATTAAAACATGCAATTATTTTTATAGCCTGATTCGATAAGGATTCATTTTAGAGTTGGTTTAGAATAGGATACCAGTGTAAATATTCTTTATAGTGAATTGGAAAACTTTGGACCCCATCAATTTCACTCTAAGGAGAATTCTATATATTTTTCATGGCAAACATACTTAAAGATTTGCACAGCTGATGTGCAGTACTTAGTTGCAAATGAAGCCTAACATTTTGCCAGAGAAGCCACTTAAGAGATAAGATACTCCATGTAATTTATCTTCAGTCATATTCTTTAAATGTACAATGGTCATGTAATCTTTAACTTCTGTCATAAACTCTTGAACTGTAATTGTATGAAGTGTTTTTTTAATGTAAAAAATGTGTTAAAAATTTTTTTTCATCATGTAGGTATGTATACCATTTATGCCTGTGAAGAAAGTGATGATGTTCTCGTGGCCTTAATTGGAGATGTATTCGGTCTTCCAGATAAATTTAAAGGAAGAGGTCGACGCTGATGAATCGCTGTCAGATGCAGAGAGTTGTGGTGAGGAAATCCATTGGAAGGATGAATCCACATGCGCGGGAGTTTCAAATGATGCAGCCTTGTCTGATCCCTTAGATCTGGTGAGACAATTTCTGACTGTGCTATTCATCTTCCCACGTACTTCATATTTGAGTCCTCTGAGCATGTTTGCAAAATATGGTACAGTCAAACCTCTTTAGAACGAACCTCTATAGACGACAAGTTCTCTATACAATGAAAAAAGTTACAGTCCCGATTTTAAAATGGGTCATAACTTCTGTACAAGGGAAACCTCTGTATAACAAAAACCTCTATACAACAAAACATTTTCTTGGTCCCTAGAATTTCGTATTAAAGAGGTTTGACTGTATAACCCCGGAATGTCTTTCACCCTAAAATGCCGAGGAAATATTTTTGGCCGATCTTCTTGATTTTTACACATGAGTATTTATTTACATTTATAGCATCTATTTACTATTATCACATAGTTTTAGCTACATAGGATTCAAAACGACAGAGTTATGGGGCGTGAACATATGGTCACGCTAGTCGGTTGTGGGGTCAATTTTTTTCCAAATGAAAAAGTTTTATTTTATTGTCTTGAGGTTTATTCATCTTACATAAAAACATGTAGAGCAATATAATTATAAATTATAAGTGATTAATTAATTTTTATTCACTTGTTTTTATACAAATTCACAAACATTTTAATTTTTAATTCAATTAGAACACATCGAAATGCAAGAATATACTCAACAAAACTTGGTTCGCGTTACCAAGCAACAGAATTTGGAAAACACTTTGGGGCATGGTGAAATTATAAAAGCAATTGAGCACAATACAAGTTTAAAAATAGCATAGGATACAAATTGAAAAAGCTTCTAAATTACTAAATGACATCTCTTATCGTGGTGTTAATTTGCGTGAAATTCAATAAAGAACTCAAAGCACAATCCAATGTTGCACTTAAGACATTCTGTATGCATGGAGGAGCCACATAATGCAGACCTTCGTCTTATTCCACTCATCGACGGACTAAATGGTTTAGACCATCCAATCGCAGGCTGACTACAACACGGCTTTGGATTTAACTATTAGTAACTGGCTGTCTTCCACTTCTCTGAGCGTTTTGGTACATTTTAAGGTATTACTAAACAATTTCTCTTCTGAATTCTAGCCAAGACATTTTACTTCCAGCTTTTTTGGCAAGGATCCATGCATTGGTCGTGGCAGTGTCGATCATCCATGTATAGAGAAGCCACCACCACTCTTTACTCCTAATGCCAATCCTGTTGTAGCTTATGTTCTGATCCATTCAATCTGTACCTCACATAAATTTATTGTACTTTCCAAATGCACAGGGGCAGGGAATGAGAATTCTTATTTTTTGTTTCCTTGAATATCGTTTCATAATAACTGCAGGATTTGTACCTTACGATGTTGATGTGGTCGTCACAACTGAGTTGTCAACCCAGGGTGCTAATGAGATTTTGTCGCTGCTTGTAAACTTATGAAGAAACCATCTTTTCATATTCTTCGTAGTTTTTACTGGATACAATTGAGACCACTAGGAATTCAGTTTTCGCAAATCGTTTCTGTACCTCCATATCCTCGCTCTTTGAGGTGAGTGAGGAGAGGAATTCCAGTAAACAAGTTGTCAAAGTACAGCTGAAATGGTAGTACTTCCATTTATTCTGGAAACTTATCAAAAATCTTGAGCATGGGTTTGGCAGCCTTACCAAAATCACTCTCATACTCAGTGTTAGGGTTAGAAGACTTTCCCTGTTAAAAATCATATGACACTAGATAAGCTGCTGGAGTGTTCATGCACCAAATCATATAGCCAACTCGGATAGGCTTTCCTCAGATGATTTGTTTTCATCCATGACGGCCAAAGCAAGGCACCATACATTTATCATAACTTAAATGCTGTTCACTTCTAAACTTAGTCATAAATTTGTCCTGCAAAGTATCAAAGAAGGGCCTCAACTTCCACATTTTATCATTTGGATCTGGTTTTGTACTGTCTGTGCAGTCAACAAAGCATAAAATTTGGAGAAGTCAATCTATACTCATAGCATTACAAAAGAGATCATTGTGAATATATCTCATCGATTCCCAATATGATCTTTTAGAAGGAACGTTATTGTATCCAGACAGGAGCAATATAGTGATGAAAGTTTTCACCTCTTCTATGGTTATACATATTTGGGTGTGGAAAACTTTTTTGAAGGGCATACTTGTTGAATTTGGCACATAGAATACGAACTATGTTTTCGTCAATGATTGATGCAAATAGTTTTACTGGACTCAAATTATGTTTATTGGTGTAATCTAAATCAGGAAAAATAGGGATGGCTTTCTGCAGTCCTGCTGTATTCCACTCCCGATGCACCAAAGTCTTCTTTCTCTTCTTTGCCATAGAATTACTTTTTGTGGCCACCTTGTGATAGCTGCCGCTGTAGATGCTTAGGACAGTAACACATTCGCAGCGCACCGGAGCTGTCGGCCACTAAGATTATCAACCAGAACACCATCATCCTCATCGGCAGAATCTTAGTCCGCAAGGTCGTTTACATCTGGAGGCTCCATGTATATTTTATCAACATCCTCATACTCCAAAATGTCAAGAGAATCTTGCAATGTCAAGTCTCTACAAAATATATAAACTTATATTATTAAATATTAGGTTGAAACTTGCATAAGTATATAAATACATTCAGATTAGGACAGATTGTATTTATACATGCAGAAAAAAAAGAAAATAGTAACCCTCGAATTTGAAAACAATTGATCCCATACACGCCTTGTGTGACCGCATGGTCACACCTGTGAAAAACTACTTATAAACTATCAACTATAGCAAATACATTAAAATGAACCTTATCATGCTAGTATTATTTAAAATACATGCATTTTCCATAGTAGCTTAGTAAGGACATACTTACTCATGACGGAAATCCATGAGGAGGATATTCAATAACATGAAAAAGGTCTCACGAGCTTAACAGCAGCAAGCGATATGATAGTGGTCTGAAAACTACCTAAACTTCACTAAACCCTTCGCAACTATGTAAAACCATGTAGACAAGACTGTGGCCCTGCGTTAATTTATTGTTTTGAGATTACAAAGTAACTTCTTTCCTTAACCATATGGTCATGCTAGTAGGCATTAAAGGGTTAAATGTAAAATATTGCTTGTCATAAAAAATAATGGCTGGGTGTTCTCATAGCCTTCATTGCTGATGCGTTCCTTTTTCCAGATTGATATGAAAGAAGATGCTGATGCAGGTGAATCGTATTCAGAAGCAGTGACTTACAACCAGAATGTTCTTCACGAAAATGACACCTTGGACGTAGGCGAATTAAATGTCGTGTGCTTACCAATTGAAATGGGAGAACTGGTAAGCGTAGATCAGCCTCTAATATGAATCATTTAGCATGCACCATCATGTAAGGCCTTTTAGTTTCTAGGAATCAATTGTAATTACCTTCTCTGTCTTACAGCTGTGTTTTCAAGAATCTATTGTCTCACAAAATGTGTAGAATTAGTTTGTCCTTCTTTCTTTTCGGACCTCTCATGAAATTATAATGCTCAATATAGGACACTATCTCTGGCGTTACTCAGTGGAACTCCTTCCTAATGAATGTATATACAAGCACTTGGTTACCCGCACAGCACTCATGGTGTAATACACATGTATTACATCCGTAATACAGCAAATGTACACCATATCTTTGTACTATGTTACAGTGTAATACAGCTCAATTTTTGCTGTAAATTAGTTGCATATATGCTTCCAAGGTCTGCTAGTACATGTGTATTACAATGTAATACATTATGTAGTTAAATAAATTATACATTATATATTTTCATGTAAATGGTACAAGAAATCATTACATATTCTTCCCCTAGTTCACTCTTACCCACATCATAAATTTAAATGTTGCAAGAAAATTACATTATCCATATCATTTGCCAGCATATAATTTATTCTAACAATTTGGCTACATGCTTTTAAACATATCTCTTCCCCAAAGTTTAGATATAATTAAATACTGCTAATCTGAGGTGTCTTTGCTTTAATAATTCCATTAGCCAGTGTTTTTCCATTGTTCTTTCAAATTGTTAGAATGCCTAATAATTTGGAGCTCAATCTTTCCCAATATATGATAATGTTAAGTAAATGGTTAACTCTTGCAAAATCGTACCTAATTTCTTAATTACTAAAAAATGTATTGCTTCAGAGGTAAATGGTGGAGGTGAAGATATCTCAGCGGAAGATAATATATTTTCTTATGGCTGGACCAAATTGTTTTCTGGGGTTAGTTTTTATTGTATTGAGTGAAATCAGTGAAAAAACAAGCCAATGAGAATTTGTAATGGGTTACTTCAAACCTCAAAAATATAAAAAGGGGTGACATGACTCTATTCTCTGCCTTGGATTCACTTTTATATTTGCTCTTGAGTCATTGTTATCAATGTGCTTGCTAAACAATTTGTTATCATAAATATATATTAGGCAATCACTTTGAAATTTGCTGTAATGAATTTGATCGCAGTTATGAAAACTTTGAAAGCAACTGTAGGTATTATTTGTGTCATAGCCTTATGGAATTATCAATAGTTCTAGCAGCAAAGTCTATTGTCATATAATCAATTGAGAGGAGTTGATCTTCCAGACTTCCATTAGTGCAGAGAACCTATTGTACCTTGGAGTCATGATCAATGAGGGTCGTTGGCCTTGTATTTGTTTTGTAAAGAATGGCTTCATGGCCTTTCTTAGCATCTTTACCAACGATGCATTCCATTTCCCAGTGTGGTGATAAGGAAGAACATGACCCAAGTGAATCACTGGCTGGGGAAGAGGCTCAGGGAGTGGAGGACCTTGCTGAGGATGAGGTGCAACTAACATCAGTTGCTAGGATCATATCTGTGGCACCATCAGTGGGAAATGTGGTAAGGGCCAGTATCCTATGGATATTCCTTTATCTTTCTCCATTTGTTAAGGCCTATGCTTTCTATAAACTCTTCTGTATAACATGTTTTGCAAAGATTCATTTTGATGAAGCTTAAATTGAACTTACAATATACTTTGTAGGATAACTTTATTTTCAGTCAAATTTCCATCTTTTACCTAAGGGCTACAGAAGTTGTGGATAAAAAGTGTTAAAATATGTGCTTAAAAAAGAGTATTGTCATTGATATGCCTAAAGTGAATTTTTTTAACAATCAGAAATCCCTTGCTTAACGTGAACTCATTACACTTTATATCCACTTTCATATAAAATACCAACTGAATATTTTCACATTTCAAGAACAAATTTCACACTTAAACATGATTGAGGACACCCCTCAAATTGCCTGCAAGCTCTGAGGACTCTGCGCAGAAAGATTTATTTTGTGAATTAACCAAAATATAAAGGAAAAATAGTAGTCATTGTAAAGGTGCCCACATAAACGTGCAGGATTTCCTCAAGGTTTGGACTGAACAGTCCAGGCCTTGAGGATCTCCTTCACATGAGTGTCGTGGCCTCGCGGCCACCGAACGGCCTGTACAGGCCAAAACAGACGAATCAAAATATCATTCTGATGGCCTCTTGAGGCCGGGACTGTGCAGGCCGCTCCCTCACATTTGGTGCCGTTTCCTTCAGTCTACTTGGAGTTTTTGAAGTGTTCTCGCGTCGGTCAGGTGCTTTTCTTGTTTCGACTAAGTCCGATCGCGAGATCCTGGAACAGTTTCTCAGTATATACGAAAATGAGCCTTATTTATGGAAAGTGCAGAGTAAAGAATACCATGACAGAACTTTGAGGCAAGCAGCTTATGCTCGATTGCTTTCAAAATTGAAAGAAGCCGAGCCCAATGCCTCAAGGGATGGTGTGATAAAAAAGATAAATGATTTACGGAGTGCATATAGAAAAGAAAAGAAGAAAATCAAAAACTCAATCAAATCAGGAGTGTCAGGGGATGACATTAATTAACCGAAGTTGTGGTACTATTCGTTGCTAAGGTAAGATCTTATAATTATTATTCATGTAAAATAACTTTTCAAAACAACTAGGTGCCTGATGATTTGGCGTCTGGGCTGACACAAGCCGTAATTTTATTTTTATGAGACATACCTATCTCTCTTTATCTCCCAGATTTTTTACTCCAAACACGTCTCGAACTCTTCCACAAGAGCGAATGGAGAGTTCCTCATGGCTTCTTTGACGCTTTGTTTTTCGTCTCCCCGTCAACACTTCTAAAACACTTCCGGGGAAGGAAACGAAGAGTTGTCTGATGTTTTTGTTTACTCTTCGAATTCACTGCTACTACTATGAAAAATTTGCAATAAGAATAGGCAAGTATAAATAAAAGCTGGTTGCTCAAACGTCCCAATAATATGCAATATTTTGAGTTAATATCATGATGTACCTTCATTGACGGAGAACTTAAACAACATACCTACGGTAATGATCCCTTCGTAATATTATATAGGAATTGAATATTAACATACGGTGTAGTTAATTAATTGTTAGCTAGCCAGTTTGTACATTTCCCCTCGTAAATGCGTTATTATGTCTACATGGTATTTAAAAACATGTGCATGATGTAAGGTTGATGGCATGTTTGATTGAAACCATCCCTTTCCATAAGATAGAAGTTGGGGTTGGATAGCATTAATCTAATGCCAATGTCTACGCCATTGAGTACCAATTGCGTTTGATTGAAAACGTCTACGTGTAATTTTCCGTATAGCTCCACCTCTGCACTGTTTTTGAACCAAGCTTTTCGCTTCACGTACCCAGAGTCGGAAGAATCAGTTTTGTTGATATCCGAGCCCGCATCCAATTCTCATCCAACGGTTCGCAAGTGTGTTCTGCTGGCATCCACACCATAGTTTAAGACGTTTTTGAGATAGCGTCTGTATTGATAATTGTCCTCCGTGGGAATCTCCTAAGTTCCATTGAAATAAACACTCCAGTGTTCGAATAAAGAGTGAAGAATATTGTTCACAACCCCCGGTTGATTTGGTCCATCACTCGCCGCATAATCTACGAGGTTTATCTTACACAGTTTCACTTTTAGTCTGAGGTAAATTCTGTTTAAATCCTTTTACGAATCTCCCGAATCCTTGATCAAAAATTCTATAACTGAACCATTATCTAGTGAGGAAATGGGTTTGTGCGTAACTGATCGTTTAGCTAAAATGCTAGTCTGTATGGGTGGATTAGGTTTGAATAAATCCAACGAACTCAGCATATGCTCCGTCATTATGAAAAAATATCTCTCTGCACGCTCCTTTCCCTTCTTCGCCCTCTCGACGAATGGCGCTTTGCTTTCGCAACGCTAGTATTTTTTCAATCGAGGTCGTTTCGCAATCCTTAATCGACCCCTTTTCATACGCTGCAATTTTTCCTCGGCTTTGCGATTCATGTTTTGCCCCGCCTCGTTCAATCTACTTCGCAATATCTCCTTGACGGTTTTGTTCCGAGATCGGCGAGCGCAACGGCTCCCGAGCTTGCAGCCTCTTTCCCCGCAGTCTTCAACCCGCTTAACAGTAAAGACTTAGCAAAACCCCACAAACCGGTGAGAAAACTCCCAATGCCACGCCCTTTTTGCATGCGATACGACGCTCTATATGTCGGTCCTATCTCTCCTCCCACCTGTTTCGCGTAGTAGGCATAATATTGACCCGCTGTAGGAGCCATCTCGATGATCAACGATTAAATAATTCTTTCGCTTTTTTATAAAGTGCAAAACAACAATAGAGGATTGTTCTCCAGCATGGAAGGGAACTATTTCGCCTAGTTTATCTGCCTAGAGAATTTCCACTCTCCATATTATTTTTATCTACGGGAAAATAATATATAGGGTTCAATATTTGATACGCACCTGCCTCGTTATTTATTATGCGAATACAACGATTCAGAGAATCACCCACGAGTTGAGGTTTGATTATGTCACTGTAAACGAAAAAGTTTGCGGGATTAGGTACGATACTTCTCTTTCCTCTATTATTATTACCCATTTTATTACTGCGAAGTAGTTCCGCAGCTTGCGCGACAGTATTTTTTAAATCCTGTGTTGACGTTTCCTCTGATAAAAGTTTAGAATCATCAATAATAATTTGAGATCTTTTATTATATATTTTCGCATACTGTTACAGTTTGCCTGAGTTTTATTGAATAATTCGTTGAATGAGATACATGTCCCACGTGGCAACGTATATTTAACGTGTTTATCTATAATCCGCACACCTGTGGATGATGTGCGTTCATCTATTTCTCCCAGGAACTGTAACCCACCAGATCCACTCCGTTATTTCACTCTTTCTACGTAACGCATTACATCGTCTGAAATTTCTCCCCTATCATCTGCGAAAGCAATAATGAATGGTTCCGTGAAATCGGAAGCTACACTCTCATACACCCCGTTTGGAATGATGAAAAAAGGTCCTTTAACTTAATTCTAACCACACCCTCAGTATCTCGTCGCATCGCCCCTTCTTCGGTCCGGGTCCTATTTTCCTTTGAAGAGGGAGGAGGATCGGGAACAATTTTATCTTCTCCAACATCATCCTCCACTAGGGAACGTGAGCTCTACGGCCTCTTAAAGTTACAAGGTATAAAATTCTCCAACGGCCGTAATAAATTGGCACCACTCGTCATAAATACGCCACAATTGCTGTGTTTGTTTGCGGGAAAAAATGGGGGGAAATCCACGTCAGGGACAAACCACAACCTCTTGATCAGAAAAACCCCTGTGGTGGTTTACGGGAATGTTACTTCCACGCCAGTGACAACCACAAACACACACAATCAACCCGAATAGGGATACTTCGCTGGGCTTATGAGACCCTGCTAAGGATGCCTGGGTTACACACACACACTCAACCCAATGAGGGATTCTTTGCCGGGCTAATGAGACCCAACTAAGAATGCCTGGGTTATGAACACAAACACACTCACAAGCACTCAATAACTCACTCACTCACACACTCAACGGGCCCAACTTCTGGGAGAATCTTGCTCAAAAGAGCTTTGTCAAGAAACGGCACAAAAACAAGAAAAGACGAGGGTGTGCGTCGTATACGCGTATTTCGGCCACAAGGTGGACCTCTTCAGCGAACTGAAGGGAGAAATCACTTGCGGGTTGCAAGTGATTTCTCCCTTCCACAGCAATTGTGGCGTATTTTTGACGAATGCTGCCAATTTATTACGGCCGTTGGAGAATTTTATACCTTGTAAATCATCCTCCACGTCTTCGAGTACATTTGTATTTCCTGGTAATGATTCAGGAGGTGGAGGATCAATTTCTACTCTAACGCGTCGAGAATGAATACTCGCATCTATTGAAGGAATGGAAATCGCGGCCAAACCCACTCGTCATTTTTCTAATCTGTGCGGTGCGATAACTTTGTACGGTACTGTGAAATAGGATTATTAGGAATAAAACTGTCTAGAACTGTCGCTAGGCAACGTGATATAAAACTCGTTCATAATTTACGTACGGAAGAAGCGAAAATACAAGAATTGAACGATGGTGGATATCCCTGGCACTTGACGAAATACTCTAAATTTCTACCTCGTCCCCTTCGATTTAGAATTTTTTCAATCTTATATTCCGTCTCGTGGGAAACCCTAATCCTTACTAACTCTTCTGGATATAAACTACCACATGGTTCAGATCCTGCAACTTGTAGGTGGGTATCTCTCTCGTCCGATCCACGCTCGTTACTTGAAATATTTCGCTAGTGTAATTAGCTGTATAACCTTTCGCGAAGGGAAACCGTTCCATGCTGATTCTCACGTAATCACCTGCGTTAAATTCAGCTTTTTTCTTTCTTCCGTCTAGCAACAGTGAATGCATTCTTTTCATTAACATTGGCTGGTGCGAAACTAATGCTCGAATGAACTCTCTTATTATAGCTACCAACCAACTTAGGGAGGATATCTATGTATTTATTTGTCGAGTATTTTGTAAACCACTTGTACATTTAAGATTTCCGACTGCGGTTGAAGCGTTCCACGATACTAGCCTTGACGTCCGGGTTATTGGTAGTATAAAATTTTATTCCGCGACTGAAGAGAAAATTTCTAAATTTTGAGTTGACAAATTCACCACCTTAATCTATTTGAATTTTTAGTGTTCGTCTATTTCGAAATATTTCCATTAAAGCATTTACAATTTCTTCCACCTTCTTACTACGTAACGGTTTTGCGAAACTATAACGAGAGTAAATATCAACAACTGTTGAAATATACGCGTAGCCCTTGATGATTTTTTTCAAATATCGCATATCATTCACATCGCACTGCAAGCACTCGTCTATATACGACACGTCGTAATGATTTCTCGGAAACTTTTTTCTCGCGGGCTTGTGCCTAGTGTACGTCTCCTGACCCTCCAACCACTCCCGAATTATATTTCGTCCAATTCCCGTAGCCTTGTGTGACTTTTCGATCTTTGAAAAACTTGCAGGATGCTCGGGATCGGGTTTTCCACCTGCTCTATGACGTCGTAAACGAATCTGCGCCGCATTTTTTAGTGAAATACGGAATGAAGATAAATAATAGGAAAACAAAAGTAATGAGATTCTGTAGGACAAAGAAAGCGAAGCTGGTGATAAGAGTAGGAAGTCACAAACTGGAGCAAGTTGAACAATTTAATTACTTGGGTAGTACGCTAGAAGAAAGAGGACATAGTAGCAAAGACATTAGGAGGAGAATAGCGCTAGCGAAGGAAGCGTTCAATAATAGAAGGGAGCTGATGACGGGGACCTTAAGTAAGGATGTAAAAAAGAGGCTAGTAAAGAGCTTGATATGGAGTGTGGCGTTGTATGGGGCGGAAACGTGGACCTTGAGAAAGGAAGACGAAAGTAGACTGAAAGCTTTTGAGATGTGGGTGTGGAGGAGGATGGAGAAGGTGCGTTGGACGGAAAGGAAGACAAATGAGGAAGTGCTTGACATGGTGGGCGAGGAGAGGAAACTTATAGATGAGATTAGGGGAAGGCAGGGTAGGTGGCTGGAAGGGGAAATGAGGGACGATGGTTTGCTGAAGGTCGTTATAGAGGGAAGGATGTTGGGTAAGCGGGGAAGGGGAAGGAAGAGAATCGGTTTTCTGGACGAGATGAAGAAATGTAGGACTTATGCTGAGATGAAGAAAGAAATACAAGAGGTAGAAAGGGCACAGCACGTGTAAGAGTTCGTTGGATATTCTCTGACTTTCATCACAACCTACCTCTAACCGGTAGATTACTGTAATGAATGAATGAATCTCTCGCTCGCTTCGCCTGGGTAATGTTCTTGGTGACGTTATTTCTTTGCTTTCTAACGATTTTTTTCTTTTTCTCGACTTTGTTATGTTTGCCAGTGGCTGTGTCGGCTTTTCTACCTTTCGCGATTTTGTTTTTATGAGTGGCTCCACCAGCTTCTCCATCTTTTCCATTCTTTCGGATATGAGCTTCCATGTCCTATACAAATATGCGTTTGCACGTTTCACCTCTGCTAGCGCCTCCTTCTCCTCATCACGCAGTAAACTCGCAGATGGTTGGCTTTGATGTAAGGTTTTCACTATCGGAATGTGTATAGGAGCCTTTATGACAGAAAATGTGTTAAGATATTTATCCAACACACCTTTGTATATGTGCCACTTGGTTGTATCCTTGATGCCTCTCTTTCTCAATATAGATTTCATTTCCGCATCTAACGCATTCAGTCTCCGTTTCATGCGACCTCGCTCGAAAGACTCGGGGCTGAGGACTAGCTAACTCATTTCCTTATAAGGCTTCCAATGACACCGCTTAGTATGGAGCCCAGCAGCATTGGCAAAAAGCCACCCTTTTGCGCGAGAAGGACGCGTTTTTTCTTCAGACTGGTACCTCGCGAAGCCAAGGCTTTCAAAGTGTTATGATGCTTGACGAGTTTATGTTTTAATCTCGTGTTTAACTTTTGATTTCCGTTGAGCGTGTTCAAGCAACAGTCGCAAATGGCTTTGATTAACTCGTTATCAGAAGTATTTACTATTACAGAGCGTAATTTAGACTTGGCAGATTTTAACGCGTGAAGCAAATGCTTATTGTTCTTTAATCTTTCCATCGTACTCGGGCATGTATACTTCAGTTAATCCGTCCTCAGGAAAGGTTTTAGTACGAAATCGGAACCGCTCATCCGTGTCCTGTCCGAGGTCCAGAACCAAACAACCAAAGGGATCTCTTGTCACTTCTCTGTATACCCTTTCCAAATTCTGCGAATTTTCGGGATACACCTGACGGGCCAAGTGACCGAATTGTAACCGATCCCGAGGATTTTTGAACGTTACAATGTAATTTGCATTCAGAGAAATGTTTCTAGATTGCGGGCTTTGATAAAAAATATTTTGCGTAATCAAAAATACGGAAATGTTGAAATGGTGACTCCCTCTCGTGAATAATTTGCAGGCTTCTTTGCTGTATACCCCATACCCATCAAATCTTCTATCACGTACAAAGTCTGTGTACCGCTCGACTCCTCGAATGAAGGTATTTCGTGTTTAAATCTTAATCGCGGTAAATATTGGTTTGGTTCACTCCCTGGGCTGCAGCACCAAACGATCTCGTAAATGTCCCGATCTATCATGTGCGGAAGATTATCTAGAAATCTAGTGACGAACGTGGTCTTTCCACACCCAGGACCTGCGAAAATGCAGGTGAAAGGATGTTTCCATGGTAACGTCATACTAAACACTGATCTGTTTCATCAACTGAGATATTATTTAAAACACATTTCCACTCAAAGGATAGATCTTAGCGCGTTTTCTCGGTGCTCTTTCAATATTTTATTCGGGAGTATTTGTTTGAAATCGTCCAATATTTTAATCACATTGGCTTTGACTTTGATGTATAAATTTATGCGAGTGATCGTGCAAGGAAGTTCGTGATAAGACTGTTTTATATTGGCTCGCTTTAGTATACGATGCGCGATCTAGTCTAAAGTATATATCGCTTCGTGATTCATTTTATCGAATTTGTGTGTTGACAGTACCTTCTAAGTACTCGCGTTTTGAGAAAGGATCTTATCTGATCCACTGTTCGATTGATACTGAATTACGGTTACTGATACGGTTCTAAAATTCTCGAATACGTAGGCCAGGAGTATGACGTCACTTTTTAAGTATGCGTCACTATAATCTCCCAAATTGTTACACTTGAAAGAGGTCCATACGTTTCTGGCATGCTCATAGTCCTCGTCTGAAATGTGCTCGTCATTTAGTCTATTATAAAATTTTGTCTTGTCCGGAAGCGAATTTTCTTCGAGTTTTTCGATAGAACTGTGTAATCGTAAGGATATACACCTTTACGACTGACCAGATTTGTTAATTCGGAAAATGCTTTGTCGCGTGTATTTTATCTCGGTCAAGTTAGCCACTAGGGACATGAAGCGACACGTATCAACAAATCTGATGATGAAATTGTTCTCGATAGACTTTGCAAAATAAATGTATTTTTCTTCAGAGTTTGAGATCACAAATATTCTCCTGTCATCGTAGTCCAGTTCACGAACAATAAAATGTCCATCGTACGAAGACAGGTTATGGATGAATGCAGGTAAGAAATTTGGCATTTTATACAGCAAGATACAAAAAGAGTGTGCCGCACCTCTGTACTGTCCATTCAAATGATCGTGATCTCGAACTCTTTCCACGTTCAGTTCTTTCTCGCAAATGTGACATAATGTCGTCTCGTAAAACGCGTTCTCTTGTCAGGGAGTGAGCGGATTCATCGGCACGGTATTTTTGAAAAACTCGAATATTTTCTTCGCCTCCTCTTTCATGCGTTCTAGAAATACTCGCGTTGGGTTTGGTCATCTGTACAAGTACGGTGTTTGACACCCTTCCGCTGTGACCACCATGTAACAGAAGCTAAATGGCTCGTGCTTTTGAAATTTGTTGGTATAGGATGAGTTGGGTGAAGGTTGGCAAGTGCTCACCTTCTCGAGTAGGCATTCAAGGTCTGCGTAAATAAAGTATGGTACTCTGAAATAATAGTTTACATGTGTAAATTTCAATATTTTTTCGTTCTCGCGAGGAATTACGATCTAACTCGGCGCCCCCGTTCCTCTGCACAATTGCTTGTGCTCTTCTAATTTAGTATTGTCATTATAATGAGTGAAGCAGCGTTTGCAAATGAATAATCTAGAATGATGCTTAGTTTACTGAAGGTGAACCAGTTTGTTGAATTTTTTTATCCAGCAATAGAGCGCAGTCGACTCGTTTGTGATGTATAGCAAATCGCGGTGATCGTCAAGTACTCGTTCGACTACCTTAAGAGGATACACGTTATTTTTATCGTCTTGACCGAAAACATTGATCGAAATGTGATTTGCGCGCTCGAATTTGGGAATGTCTTTCAATTCTACCGGATATTCCACGCATGACCAGATGTAGCCCATTCGAAATTGTGGCGTAGCGTTCTTTGAAACTCTTTGAGGATTACTATCAATGTCCTTTTCCCATATTGCATATTTTAAACATAAAGGATCTTTATTTTGCACGTTTATGATTGCTTCTCAGTTTTGATTTTAGATGGAAGCTCAATGTAAGTCGATCCTCGCAATGGCACGTATTTATTGGTTCGTAACTCCAGACCCATTATCTCGGACAGAGACCACCTTCATCCTTTTGTTTTAAATTCCGATTTTTCTTCTAATGACTTTGAAAATGTCACGTCGTCCATTTTGTCTGCTGCGAAAGCACGTCGATTCTCTGTTTTGGATGAAGCGTTCATTTCCTCTAGATCACCACTGCGGAATTTACAGATGAGAACGAGGTTGAATTTTATTCTATTGTTCGAAACTACTTGCTCGTTTATTTTTGCGAAAATCTCACCTCGATTTACGTCAAGAAACGAAATTTCGTCCCGACCACCATCTTCCACGGGAGTAATCCAAAATGTTTTCAGTCTCGATCTGATCGCCGACTCGGCTTCGTTAAATCTTCTGCCTATCTGCTCGTTAATTTTCAACCTATACGCGATCGTGTTTTCGTGTGGGTTTTTCCTCGTCTATCTTATAATTGATTTCGCAATAAGTACAAAATCGTTGTCCTTTTGCTAGATCCAATGCGTCTTTCATTTTTATGTATGAATCCATATCGTCGATGATATCGTTATCTAAGGCAGTACGTCCATGTTTTTCCATAATTGCTTGTTCTAACTCGTTCGTGGTGTTGTATTTGTTCGAGTTGAAATTGTTCAAAATATTTGTAATGGAACAAATGATTGGTGTATCTGTTGATCTATGCAGAAGTTCTGTAAAAATACAAAAAAGTAATGACAAATTATTGTTTACCACAAAATAGTTTAACCTAAAACGATTGCTTTATACTCACCGAATTGTAGGTGTTGCGTTGAGATTGTTGGAGATTAATAGACTTGTGAGTAACTCCAGAGAAAATCACTCTGATTACACCAGAAGTTGAGATGAGAATGAAGATTTTTCCTCCTCGTCGTTAGTTAAGGACTTTTTCTCTTTAAGAATATAGCTGCGAGGTGTGCGGAGGTTAGAGGTGAGTGGAGCTTAGAGATAAAAGGGAGTGAAGGTCTATTCGTTCTAGATAAGGATATGTTGGGAATGGGGAAGGGTTTGGAAGGGGTAGGAAAAATGAGTCAGTGTTAAGCGTCACGCTCGCTCGAATCCTACAGGTCCAGGTTATAACCTAACGCTCGGTAAACAAAATAAATAAGATAACAATGCGTAGTTAGGGCGCAAATAAATAAATAAATGGTAGCGAAAAAACAAAATAAGGCAACAAAGGTCGTAACTAGAGACGCGGGGAGAGAGAATTATATGGTGGAAGCGGGAGGAGAGTTCGAAGGAGTCAGAGACGAGAAGAGATGGAAAAAAGGAAGTGAAAGTGTGTGTGAAATAGTGTCGGATTGTCAAAGGGTGACGGGAGGAGTTTTGGAAGCGGTGTTTCATCAAGGAAAGCTGGAAGAAGCCAGGAGAGAGAGAGATCGAAACGGAGGGGATTGCGGCGAGAGGGGAAGACTCACGGCAGGCCGGAGAAAGAGATCTCCGAGAGAACAACGAATGTTGGGAAATAAAGAACAGGATAACGATAAGTACCATATCAAAGTTTTATTGTTTTCATGGTTAAAATATCAAGAGGAGGAACTAAAGGACAGATAAAAATTTTAAGCCCTCGAAATTGTAAAGAGACATCATTCAATTCAGTCGTTTAATTAATTATATAAATACAAAGGTTTTGAACATTTGTAAATTGGGCCCAATCGACCTTTACTAAATTAAAAGATAATTTTTAAGCATAAGTGTTTTCTGCATGTTACTTATATGTAATAATTGAAATAATATCCAAGGTAACAGAAAGGAGACGAAGGTATACCTTGTAACCCTTATAAGGGTTACAAGGTCGCTTATAGTGCTCTCCGAGTCCTCGTCCCGAGAGTTATTGATGGAGCCGTCGGAGAGGTCGTCAACGTCAAAGTCCTCATTGTTGGCTCCGCATTCGGGTAGGACTGAGCAGACAGCATTCTTCTCATTGGATAGTACCAACTTTCTGCATCTTCCACAATCGGAAGCAGACCTCCGATCCAAAAATGGAGGGTTTTTGCAGATCTTGAATAGAAATATTGTAACGTCGTGCCTTGTCAAGCTCCATTTTTATGTGTTTTATTTGGATTTATGTATTTCATTTTGTTCATTGTTTTGTTTTTTATATTTAATTTTTATGTTAATGTATGTCTCGATGGGTTCATGTTTTAGGTTGCTTATTGTTTTTGTTTGAAGAACGTTGCTATGTATGGTTGATAAAGGAGGGTATTGTGAAAAAGTTTGAAGAGAAAGGGACGTGTAATTAAGCAATGCCCAACTGAGTTTTTAAGGTTTCCATTATTTTGAGGGATCCCGACGTCACAATATGTGAGGATCCTCAGCATGCTGATATCGGCCCGATATCACTTTTACATCATTATAGATCACTTATTAATCAAAACGATATCGGCTGCCGATATCGGCATTAGGTCAAAAATGATAACATTTGCCGGTATAAAAGTGACATCTGCTGCCAATGTCAAAGTGATATAAATCTGACATAAAAAGGATATCTTTCCCGACTATAGCAGGACACAAAAGTGACATGTTACCGACATCATATTGATATATATCTGATATACTAAGGATATCTTTCCTGACTATACATTGATATAAAAATGACATTTTCTGATGATGTCGGACCGATATAAAATTGACGTTAAAAAGATATCTTTCCTGACTATACAATGATGTATAAATGGCATTTGCTGATGATGTTGGACCGATATAAAATTGACGTTAAAAAAATATCTTTCCTGACTATAACAGGACACAAAAGTGACATGTTACCGACGTCAAATTGATACATATCTGACATACTAAGGATATCTTTCCTGACTATACAATGATATAAAAATTGCATTTGCTGATGATGTTGGACCGATATCAAATTGATGTTAAAAAGATATTAAGTACTTTGGAACTAAATGCACCCAAAAATGGGAAATAAGGTTACAGTAATGATGACACATTCATATGGCTGTAACTAACCATATGACTGGAGCCAGTACTTAATGTACTTACAATAGGTATAAAAGAGAGTGTTTCTGAAAGAAAATAAAAAATTAGTAAAAATACTATTTATTGAAATTACTAATGGTTACAAAATCCTAGGTGTCATATAAGCTTTTTCATGCCACTTGAAGCACTGTGGCATTTCTTCTGTTTTCCTATTCTCATTGATGCTTCATCCTTATCTGTTGTTTATGCTGAAAGAAACAGCTTACATGAGTCATGATATCACTGGGAAACATATTTAAGAATACGATTAAAACACAATCAGTGCCAAGTTATTCTATTTCATATATATATTCCCTGATCATATTATATTTTGCACCAAGTAAACAGTTTTTATGGCTGATACTAGCATGTTCATGGTCTATAGTAATTAAGGTAGTACTAACATTTTGACACAATTTTTCAAATTCAAAATTCAGCAGCTATGTTATGTCATCAAAAATTAATGTGAAGCTCTTAATTTACCTAAAACACCACCAGAGAAATCTTTTCAAGTCCCCTTATCAGAAATATGGGTATTCGCAAAGTTACAAAAAATGTTGACACCCATCAAATGGTAAATAAGCAAAGACAGGCATATCTTCTCAGTCTTATAACAAATAATCATAATAAAATCCACAGTTTGAAGAAAAAACTAACTGAAGATTTACTAATCCTCCCTTGATCTAGGATGTGACCAAGAGAGTCTTGGCTATGGATGGTTAAAATCATGTATCACCTGCCCCAACAGACGTTTTCTCTTCTATTCCCCTTCCTCTTCCTTCATTTTCGCACTCTGCCCAGCTAGCAAGAGGGAAACGGTCTCTTGAATAAATGTAAGAGATTCCGGGGAAATGGTAACCATTTCTTCAATTTTGGAGAGTACATCCCTACCACTTCCGCTTCCTCCCGAGGGTTCCGAGGCAATCCGAGGACAACACATAGCCTTTCCGAAATTACATTATCTCCAAGAAGCAGTATGCAGAGACAGAATGATCTCAGCAATCATTTTAGTTATTACCAAATTTAATTGTTGTAATACGGTTAACTATAACACGAATTTTACAATAATTAATATAGTGATTCCACTGACTGTGGCGATACCGGAAAGTTGCACTCTTTGCTACATCTCACGAAATCTCGTCGTTTGTCAACAAGGATTTTATTCGCGGAAGAAGATGTAAGGACTCTGCTACGCTATCCTCCTTATCCGAGCCTGCCGGACTTTTTCATTTGTTGTGAAAACTTCTTCTCTTTTTATATCACCGGTTTAAGGTAAGTACTAATTTACTGTGCATCCCTACCAATATTGTGGGGTTCATTATCATTTTGCCCTAACACACGTTGTACGAGTAGTACGCCACGTATGTCTCAACGAACCTTGCTAGCGGAAATATTTCAGTATGTAATGCGATTCGCGTATGATTCAGTGAGTTAAGTTAATGTGAACTACGTATTGTTTGTATGACATTGAGATCAACAAATTAATTATCCGGTACCAATGGCCTATTATCTATTTTTAAGAAGTCATCTGTGATGAGTGTTGAATGATGTTCTTTTATTTACGTTCGCTTTATCTGGGTAACTGCATTTAATCTACTTTAATGTTGAACCTTTATTAAAAAGCCAATGTCATCTATAAGTTTTCATGCTAAAAGTATTATTACTTTATTTTTCAGGCTCAGCTGCAGTTGTTTCACATTTAGTATGCATGGACTATGCAGTTCATCCCGTGGGCAGATATATTTAGCTCCACCATAATGATAATCTGATATTGCTGGTTCTTATTTGTTGTCTAATAAAATAATATTGAAAAAGATATTTTAAATTTTTTTTGTTGTTTACATTGGAAGTACATCGACCTGCCCATAGGAGACATGAGGGTGACGTGCTGCCGGTAGTTCACGACGTTATCGCATGGCAGCGTTCCGATCAGTCTTTTTTTACAAGTCACCTCATTGGATCACACGGGCCAATCAGGAGCTCTAGTTCATTCTTTAAGAGACCGTATCCCGACGGTTACGGACATTTCTTCACCGAATCTCCCTGGTATCTTTATGTCCTCTCCCCGGCATGTCTTTTTTTGGGGATATGCTCTCCACTTCCGAGACAGGCTATCCTAGTATTCTGCAGAGAGTCTCCGCGTATTCCGGGTAGATGGTTCGCCTTGTGCTAGCTGGGTGGTTTCAGCTGCACTTGTCCACCCTCTCAATAATGAGATTTCCAGCCTCAATCTCACCTCCATATCTCCATCTGCCCCAGTTAAAGCAGGATGTGCCTATCGGATCACAGCTAGAAATAAAGGTTTTAACAAGTCACATTAAACTGACCAAAAATTGTAGCTGAGAATAATAAAATTGAATAAGTGAGGCAAAGTTTTAATCGAGGAACACAATGAAACAATTAAGCACATTATACACGATTCAACAACATATTCAAAGAAAATTATAAATTGTCATTCATTGCAGTCACTAATTTTTCACCTTCCACTAAAGCAGTTAATACCACTCTACTCTACCCTTAAATAAACTCACAAGAAAAAAGCGAATGATAAGTTCCCACACTGAAAACACATACAGAATTAACACCTAGATGAAAACATTTGACCCACGCCACCAATGCATGAGCCCAATGAGATCACGATTTTTACAACGGCAACTTTCATTGAACAGTGTTGGAAGTGTGGGCAGGTGAAAATAGAACAAATCGTATCACGACAGTGATATCTTGAAATATTACCCTTAAACACAGGCAATAATAATCTTCCAATCGTAAACCAACGATTATCGTTAAAAACTTGTTTAACTACGACCTTATAACAAAATTCCGTATTATATACTTCTTCCTCCAAAATCACTTCTCCCAACGGTTTAATTTTCTTACTCATGAATAACTTCTTTTCCGAGAGAAATAATCTTTGAGGGTATAATAACTTTCAAAAACCTGATTACTAGACTAGGTTCCTAAATACAGAGTGAAATTAACAAATCAAGAGTCGTAAGATATCACTAACCGATGTACAAATATGTTACTAGCCTTCTCCTCAGATATCAATACACTACACAATACGCTACGTGAATATACACCGGTAAACTTAATTAAAATAATAGGACAGAATATGCTACGCTAAAAGCAAATAAGAAGTTAACTTTTTTAGAGGGGTGCGGTTTCTTAAACCAATATTAATGTCATAACTATAGATAATAATGAAGAACAACAAGCAACTTACCTTGTTTCAGTGTCCAAACATTTGGCGTCTTCCAGAAAACTTCAGTGATTGCATCCAACCTCACATAAACGACAAAAGTGATGATAGATTTAAAAACTGTTGCACCAGGGAATATATAACCAAAATACTTAGGGAATTCCCCCTTACGCATTTGTTTACAAACACTTAGCCAAGGTCCCTATAAAATATAAGGACCATGCGCTTAACCAGCCCCCTCCATCTTGAGCAGCGCTCTGTGTACTACGCTGCTGCCACTGGCTTCCGCAAAATTTTTTCCCGAAAGGGCGGCGCTGCAACCATCACTGTGTGCCGGTCTCAGTTGCAAATGGCTGGTGTTGATAGGGAAACGAGTGAGCTGGAGTCACAATTTTCCTGTTAGTGCGAGATCAACTAATTTAACGAAGTGTTTCGTTAGTTCAGTTTGTTCTATTTGTCATTAAGTGACTGCGTGGCTGTTAGCGTTGGGAAATTTGCATCAGGAAGCGAGCAGAGGACCCTGAAAATTTCAACGTGAACTGACGCTGCACCACGTTAAGCAAAGCATCAGGATTTACACTGTTCTGCTTTAATTTTCATTAATTATGGCTAATTTAAGCAGAACTTGTTTTCTCCCAGGTTGCAAAACTGGGTACAAGAAGGTACGGGCGGAAAATGCGGAGCAGAGGTTGAAGAATAAGCATTCATTCAAGGCAACGGTAAGTGAAGTAAATCTTATTTTTATGTGCTGATTTAACTTTAAATCCTAATTTTTATTATTTATTGCTATTTCAATTACATTGGCCTTTTATGAGGCCTATAAGTGTACCATTCGGCGACCGAGGTAGTTCTCCCCACGTGCTCGTCAATTCGAAATGGAAGCTTCTCTAGTCTCTAGGGTCAATGAATCGCTAAAGTATTCCATAAAGTTGTTCATTATGATTATTCCATGTGCACGTTTCTCGAAAAAAGGATGCCTCTGCAGAGTGATTATTTCCTCGTGTGGTTCTGGTGAAATTCTTGTGTTTGGAGGATATGAATTTCGTAGGGTCATTGAATATTGTGTGTTCCATTAAGTTGCTCATTGTGTTTTTTTCCATGTGCACAGTTCTTGAAAAAAATACGCTTCTGCAGTGTGGTTTTGACGAAATCTTGTGGTTAGTGGGTATCAAATTTCGTTGGGTCAATGAATCTTTACAGAATTCCATTTAGCTGCTCATAATAGATTAACACGTGCACATTTCTTGAAAAATTACGCTTCTGCAGAGCGATAATTTCCTCGTTTGGTTTAATTTTCGGTTTTTAGTGGATATTAAATTTCGTATGGTCAATGAATCTTAAAAGAATTCCATTTAGCTGCTCATAATGTATTAATACGTCCACGTTTCTTGGAAAAAGACGATTCTGCAGGGCGATCATTTCCTAGTTTGGTTTAATTTTCTGTTTTTAGTAGATAAATGTCGTATGGTCAATGAATGTTTAAAGAATTCCATTAAGCTGCTGGTAATGTATTAACACGTCCACGTTTCTTGAAAAATGACGCTTCTGCAGAGCGATCATTTCCTCGAGTGGTTTTGGTGAAATTTTTTTGTTTACTGGATAATAAATTTCGTTTGGTCAAAGAATCTTTAAAAGAATTCCATTAAGCTGCTCATGTATATATTTACACGTGCACGTTTCTTGAAAAAGGACGTTTGTGAAGTGATATCATTTCCACCCGGGGGTTTTACGCAATTATTGCATTTAGTGGTAGGTAGTCAACTTTTGTTGGGATATTGAATCCTTGAAGTATTACTTGCCATTACGGAATCCGTGCGCCTATCGTGCGCGTAGTTTATACCTTGAATAAAGAGGCTTTTGCATTATTATTTCCTCGAAGGTTTTATGTTCAACCTTTATTATCATCCGTTCAGGTTTATTTATATATTGAGGTGTTACATACACAATATGAGACGTTAAAATATTTCTATCCTTATTCAATTCGTCAAATAATATTGCATAATAATGTTATTGGGGTGTGGTAATGCCGCATTTCTGATATCGAATTTGATATCAGAAATCTCTCTCCCTCCACAAATCACGTATAATTCATTTTCTTGCAAAGCTCAAGTGAAAGTAACTTTGGATCTATGTAAAGTGTACACCCTAGGGTTATGGGACCATAGAATACTAGATATAACGATAACAAAGCCCTAAGAAAGGACGGAGGCAATCGAAAGGTGGAGTAGTGCTTTCTACTCTTAAGCATATCTTTATTCATTAGATTAGTACATTATTTTTTTGCAAGTTCATGGTAGTTTTCTGATTTATTAGAATATTGAAGGGCTGCTTGGATTTTATTCTTTTTATGCCTTCTTTTATTGCCTATCATAATCTGCTTGCTTTTTTTGATGTTTTTTTGTAGAAAGAAATGGGTTGGATTGTTAATTATGTTTTGGAAGTGATTTCTCATAAATAGCTGTTCTTTTGATCTGATGCCTTTGCCTGTCACTTTTCTTTGGTTTCAGAGTTGCTGTCTGACAATGAAGAGACCTATTTCATACATTGTCCCCTCTGAGGAAGGAAGGCATCGTTGGAGGTTCCTCATTGACACAGGATGCTCTTTATTCAATTTCGGCATAATGGATTGTCATCTTTTAAATATTACTATGTACAAGGAAATAAATATTTTCTTTAAGGACATGAAGAGTGATGTATTTACTGCTTTGCCATTATCCTTCTTAAACCTTTTTCTTGTGACCTTTCTCCTTCCTGGTATAGTATATTTATGTGTCGTTAATCAGCAGCTGCTGCTGTTTTCAGGTATTATTGTCAGAATCAATTTGGATGTAAGACCTTCAATTGGTGTTAATGGGCAGTTATTCAGGAGTTTACTGGTCACTGGCTGTAGATTTCTTGGTCCATCCTGACGAATGTTTTCTAAGCTTCTTCAGCTAAGCTGTTCTTCGGTTTATTCATGCGATTTTTGTATCAGACTGCGATTTTAAGGGCTTAATCTCCTTTTTGTGGAGTTGGGAGGTTGGTGGGAAGTAACCTTGATTTAGGATTGCCGAGCACTTTTGTGTAATAATTCCCACCCATGTCAGTGTTCCACGTCAAAAGTCCACATGAACGATTATGAAAAATGATGTGGAGCATATCAAACTTCTAGGGTATTTATGTAGTGATTTGGCATGATCTTTGGTGGAAACAGGTGACATTAAAGTATAATACGTGGTTTATTATAGGATTCTGTTGTGATATGGTTCTAATTGCGATAATTTATTACATCACGTCACTTGTAGGTAGTTTTCTCCTAAATCCGGGTGTGATTTAAGATAATCCGGAGCGTAATGACGGATTTCTTCTTTTGAACCACCGCCATTTATCATTAGTACCATTGCTCGTCAATGGCGGCGCTACTGCCAGCACTGTCGAAAAAGGGGCGGGGCATGCGGAATGGTTTGGCAGCACCCCCTGGAGGAAGATGGCCATCCAGTATCTATATTCATGCGCTTAACCACCAACATATCGATCTTCATTTTTTTTGACGTAGCGAACGCAGCGCCAACGCGCCAATTGCTAGTTGAAACCCGCATTTTTCAAAACCCCAAGTTCTGGGTCCAGGTTTTGAGTACCTTAAAATATTTTTTTCGTCATTGAGGTTTTGCCGGATTACGTGCTTTAAAGTGTCGGTCGATTCATATCTGATTACAATGCAATATGTTACAGTATTATGCGTGTACTATACTCTATTAAAGGTAAATACGCATTGCTCACAGCGGAGAGGTAGCCTGGATACTTGGAGCCTTGGCTCCAAGTATCTTGTAATACACCAAGTATTTTGTAATATACCTTAAAGTTGTTGCAGTAAATTTAGTAATGCATTCAATAAGCTTTAGTAAGATGGATTAATTAATTTTAATAGTTACCATCAGTGGTCAAATTTTTAATGTGTTTATTGAACGTTGATAACCTCTCTGATGTAACTTATAATTAATATATATTTGATAACACTATTGACTGATGTCGACATGAAAGTGAAATTAGGCCACAAGGAGAATGGATTTGAGGATAATAGCATCAAATACCAAAGTGGTAGTTTTCGAATGGCAGAGTGGTAAGAATGATCGTATGATGATCAGGGTAAATGATTAAGTACCTAAATGAACTAGTAGACGATTTTGTGTATCTTGGATGAATGTTTGCAAAAGATGGAAGGATAGATGTAGATTTTAAGGTGTGCAAATGCCAGTAGAAAAGTCTTAGGTAGCATATGGAGCATAACTAGGGTTGATTGTATGTCTTGGGAGGCAAAAATAGTGGTGTACAAAATTGATCTCCTCCTGGAGTTATTATATGGCAGTAAAACCTGGGTATGTCAGGATAAGGATAATAGAAACCTTAATGCAGAGGGAATGGGGTACCTGAGATTATTTTGCGGTAAAAGTAGGATGGATATAGGGTTACAAATGAGTGAACGATGAAAAATTGTGGGTTGGATGCTCCAGTAATAGACATGTGAAAGAAGTGACCTCCCATTGGTCAGACCTTGCCGAAAGAACGGAAGAGATTCAAATAACGAAAATATATATATCAATGTATCATGGATCATCATATGGATATATGTGAGTGAATGGTGTGAGAGGATGAGGTAGACCGCATAAGTCAAGGGTGAATTTGATAGACGTGAGACTAAAGAGGAGGAATATTAAGAATAGGACAACGTATGTGAAGCAAATTATGAGTGTAAGAAAAATTGAAGTCTTAGGTTTTCTCGGGATTCGCACCAGGCTAGGAAATTGGTAATAGTGCCAATGAGGTTGGAAAAAATATCTTTTATATCCTTTATTAGTCAGCTCCACTGACATCATTTTTACATCAGAGAAAGATATCTATTAAATGTCACTTTAATATCAGTTTGACGATATCACTTTTACATCGGGGAAAGATATCATATTTATGTCAATTTTATATCGGCAAAATCACCCGATGTTAAAACGACATTGGTGATATCAAAAAGATATTGGGCCGATATATAACTGACAAACGATGCTGCTTGGGGATGGTCAGCACCATTCCTCACCACCTCATGCCCCTGCCATACCGAAATAAACGGCATGTTCAACCCTCCAAAACAGTTGATGCATGCCGTTGCGGATCTCGGGAAGAGCACTCTATACTTTTTCCTCATGAACCTGCCATGGACACGGAAAATCGTGAATCTTACACATGAATGAAGTGGGTGCTCGAAATTCATGACGAATAATCAACCAACGTTAGAAGTCTGACTTCGTGGAGTTTTTATCCTTCAAACGGTGGAATAGCTGTGTGAAATTAACTACGGTTCATACGCATATTTATACTTGTCTCCATTGAGGAAATTGTTTGGCGAATATAGAAAAAAGAGGATTAGAAAGGGATTTTTAGCGTTGGCGAAAGTAAAGGGACTGAATAGGTTCATCTTATATAATTCGGTTGCCATTTCGTTTACTCTAGAGCGAATCGAACAAATTGAGAATAACATTTCAAATCTCGGTCGAGGGAGTGCCTAGGTGAAAATTAAAAAAATAATGCAGGTTGGATACGAGAGAAAGAATATTTAGCGTTGGTAAAAGTGAAGGGTTTATATGTTTATTACAGAATTCAGTTGCCATGGGGAGTGTGCGCATTTCATTTACTTACAAGGAGACATCGCGTGAGTGATGTTACCTATAGAGAAAATGCGGGAAAAGTTTCACGGCGGTTTTCCATTTGAACCCGAATTTTAGAGAAAAACGCAACTAAAGAATTTGCCTTTTAAGGTGGCTGGTCGTGTAATCGTTAGTCATTGAGAAATTTAGTTACTTAAATTTTAATTCCGGTTTAAAATTTAAATAATAGGTCGTAGTTGTACTATATTCAGTAGGAATGACTTATGTCTTAGGTACATTCTGAAATATTGTCCTTTAAATGTACTCATTGCCATAAAAATTTGCATAAATGCAGACTTGATTCATTTCTTAAGTCATTTTTGCGAAATTAATTTTCCGAAAACAGTTACACCCGTGGCCATCGAATTCAAAATAAGTATTTTAATGAAGATATATTGTCACTCGAATGCGAACTAGTATTAAAATATGTTTCTATACATTATTTTATCTTTCGTTTTTAATCCGGCAACAGCGTCCATTTTGCAACACGCTGCAACACGTGTCTCTGCTTAGCATGTCCCGTACTTTTGTGTGCCACGTTGCCAACTTTACACCACATAGCCGCGCGCGACATTTTAAATTCTCGCATACATATTTTTAAATCATATTTACGAAAAATTTCAGTCGATAGTATCATATGATTTTTTCAGAATAGATTTTAATTTATTAGAGCTACATTATATCAGTTTTTGGTTAAAATCTGTTCAGTAGGAATGGAGAAAGTGCGTAATTTATCCTATTGGAGTGGAGAGCGCCATAAGGCTCCATGTTAAAAGAATGTAATATATCGCAAAAAGTATGTCGATGATCCCCCGTTTTTTCTTCGATATTCCATAGAATATCCAAAAAGGAACATATTTGGAAATTTTTAAGAAAATCTGTTCACTTTGGTTTTTTAGACCAGCCACCTTAAATCATTTTAAATGCGAGTGTAAGACAACAGAAGCCGTGGCCGAGCGGCTAGAGGCGTTGGACCGACAAAACTCGGTCTGTGGCGCGGGTACGAATCGCAGTACGGTCAACTTTTTTTTCTTTCGAATATTTTACGGAGTCTCTGTACATTACCCATTCCCATATATTTATGGCAGTAACAACAATATTTTTTTAATTTTCTACCTATTTTCTGGATTTTCAATCAGCCCCCTTGGGAGACTTTCGAAGCTAAATTCGGGATTCTTGTTTGGCCGAAAAGAGGTCACATGCCGAGAGGCCTAAAATGTGTAGATTTTGAAAATACAAGTATATTTCCGTGAATAGGATGTGCTTCGAATGGTCGTGGCTCTTTCTCAAGGCGGTAAACAATGAACGGATTATTATTTTTTAATATACAGCGATGCATGCACTTCAAATTTCCCAGGAACTGCGTTCGAATTATGACTTTTTTGACTCAATTTTTCGTTCAATAGCGAACATGATATACGTAGAAAAGAGATGGTAACTGTCTACGAGATTATGTAAAATATATTTGCGTTCAGTTGCGTTTTTCTCAAAAATTTGGGTTGAAATGGAAAAAAAAACCGTGACACTTTTCCCGCATTCTCTCTCTAGTTCCAGAAAATAATTGCATCATTTGGGTCCCTATCATCACTCACGCGATGTCTCCTTGTTAGAGCGAACCGAAGAAATTGAAAAAAAATTCAAATTTAGGTCGAGGTGTATGCTGGGTGAAAATAAAAAAATGCGTCTTAGAAAGTGAAAAGTGTATGCTCATGGGACTGTATTCGTGGATATTATTATGTAATTCAGTTGCTATGTGCGCATAACAACTAGGTTAGATGGATGTGGTATTATTGCGAATCCGGGAAACCTCAAAGACCCAGTTAAAATTGAAAACAGATGAAATAATTAATTAGGGCTGATAATTAATTATAGCTTACATGTATTAAATGCGCTCGGTCGCCTATAATCCCATTGTATAATGCGCAAAAAAGCCAAAATTTTATAGGATCCGCATGTATTTTTCGACAATCATTAAGTTAGGTAGGAGAAAAGAAGTGCGGTAGGTTGAGTATGCCGAAAAACAGTCGAATGTTGTCATTAATAAGGTCGCAATCTACATGATTAGGAAACTTGCCACAACTACCTCAACACAGACTCTGAGTCTTATCTAATACGTGAAAATTCATTCCTATTTAGCCTACGGATTTGTCTTCTGGGGAAATGCTAGTGTAGCTACCAAGGCGTTTTCTATGCAAAAGAGGGCTGTTAAATCAATGTTAAGGGTTTCAATAAGGACAACAGGAAGACCACTGTTCAGGAAACTCATGATACTCACTCTGACATGTATTTATATCCTGAACTGTTCCATGTTTGTCAGAAGCAATCGACACCTTTTTATGCCCAATTCTGCTATACATGGGCATGTGACACGTGGTAGAGAAAACGTTCATTTGGCTAATCAGCCACTAAACATAAGCAGGAAAGGTCCTCATCATTCAGCCTCAACGATCTACAATAAGATTCCTACTTCAATCAAATGTTTAGCAAGCCAAAATGTCTTTAAATATAAATTAAAAGAACTGCTTATTTATAAATGCTACTACAGCGTAGATGAATTTTTGAGTGATAATTTTTTGTAGTCCGTATATAACAGCTTGTTTCTTCTTTTGTATGTATTTTTACATGTAATTTTTTGTATGTAATTTTTTGTATGACTAAGTCCTATGTTGTACTTGTATAACCGACAGGACATTAAAGATTATTATTATAATCACATGAATTAGTGAAGGTCATGGCTGGTCCCGAATGTACAAGATAATACTACTCAGGGAGAGTCAGTGATCGGGAATGAAGCGTGGATGTTGCAAGGCGGAAGAGGGAGGGAAAGAAAGGGAGTTTGCCCAAAGAACATTACAGAGGAAACGAACCCACTAGTGCATAGATGCAAAATACAGTATATTTCCGGACCTAATAAGAGAAGATAAATATCCCAGGCAGGATTTTAGCCCAAGAAAAGGGATTTCAAAACAGCAGGGCATACTTACCAATAAATAGGAGTTAATCATCCCGGAATTTGAGTTGAGGTGGATCATCGTGCACCCGAGTGAGTCCAGAACCGTCATTTGGGATTAGGGAAAGTTTAAGCATTGTTTAGCGAAGTGATAAGAGACCATGTAGAGATCGGACTTCGTTGCTAGCGAACTTACAACCCTAGGGTTTTCAGTTCTATACTCCAAGTATGAGTGAATATTTCGGATAATGTAAATTCATTACTGGAGAGCCACTCAAGGGATTAAATGTAATTACGCTACCAGTTTATTTTAAGATTATCGATATTTGCATTGGGCCCAATGAGTATTTTATAAATGTATGTAGATTTTAATATTTTATAGGATTTAAAGGGTAGCAGTTAATGCATATTTTTACTTTTAAAAGGCGTTGACAGTTGTATCAGCAAATGTTATCTAAATATGTGACCTAGTCTCATGTCTTTAAAACCTCTACAAACAAACCCCAAGAGGTGCTGAGTATAGTCAGTTTAGCATCAGAAAAAGTTACAAAAAAAGATTGAGATTAGCCATTTGAGGATGAGAGATTTTGGTATGACTTAAATACTACAAGGAAATTGTAAAAGTTTTTCCATGCACGTTGCACGGAAACTAAGTAGCTGGTAATTAACTATGCTATATATAAATGCAGGAGTCAGGATATATATATATATATATATTTATGTTTAGAGATTTCATTATCACTAACCTCCTTTAATCATTGGATTTTGACGTAAATCATGTCTGGTTTTATGTTTTTGTCATTGCAGGTAGATGATTGCAGAATGGCTGGAGGAATTTCGAATACGAGTGGAAAGATGGTGAGTGACTTAAGAGGTGAGAGACAAGAAGAAGTTACTCTAAATGATTCCAAAATGAACACCAACCTTAGTTGTTTATCTGGAGAAGCCTCACTGATGATTCATTGGAAGCCTCAATCAGTGATTCCAAAGCGTCAAGTGAAGAAAAAATATAGAGCAAACGAAGGAGGACGGTATAAACAGCACAATTACGAAATGAATAACTTAAAATTTGAGGGCATGATGGGATACGAGCTAAGGCATTTTGCTTATCATGAAACAAATATCACTGAATGCAAAGAGTTTATATGCGATTATTGTGATATGAGGTATGTAGATAGAAAAACGTTATGTGCACACATTAGAGAGCACATTTACAGGAATAGTTCATCAATGAATGTAATACCCGAGGATTTGTCAATGAGATGCTCTGAACATAAGGTTTTGAAAAGTCAAGGTCACCCATTCAAGTGTGAAACTTGTGGGAAGGAATTTCAATGGAAGAAGAGTTTAATAGCACACTATGTCATCCACAGCGATTTGAAGCCATTCAAGTGCGACGTGTGTGGGAAGGAGTTTAATACGAAAGGCAAGTTACAAGTACATTCTGTCACCCACAGCGATTTAAAGCCATTCAAGTGTGATATTTGTGGGAAGGAGTTTAAAAGGAAAGACGTCCTAAGAGTACATTATGCCACTCACAGCGATTTGAAGCCGTTCAAGTGTGACACGTGTGGGAAAGAGTTTAAGGTTTTAAGGGATTTGCGAAAACACTCTGTCACACACAATGTTTCCAATCCATTCAAATGTGAAACATGTGGAAAGGAGTTTAAACGGAAAGACAATTTACAAGCGCATTCTGTCACCCACAGCAATATGAAGCCATTCAAGTGTGAAAGGTGTGGAAAGGAGTTTAAAAGGAAATTCGATTTACGAGTACATTCTGCCACCAATTGTGAATTGAACCCATTCAGATGTGAAACGTGTGGAAAGGCGTTTCAATTGAAATATAGTTTGCAAGCACATTATGTCATCCACAGCGGTTTGATGCCATTCAAGTGTGATAGTTGTGGAAAGGAGTTTAAACGAAAATGTAGTTTACGAGCACATTCTGTGACCCACAGCGCGTTAACACCATTCAAGTGTGATACGTGTGGAAAGAGGTACAAAAGAAAAGCAGATTTAAGAGTACATTGTGTCACCCACAACAATTAGAAGCCATTTACGTGTGAAAATTGTTGGAAGCAGTTTTATCTTAATAGAAATGTGCTAAAGCAAATAGTTATACCCTTGTGAGTGGAACCAATTCATAAGTGAAAAATATGGACATGAGTACAAATGGAAGCATGCATCACAGACCCAGTGAGAAATAAGTGGTGGCATCAACGTGGAACCTACGTTGATATATGGAAGTATTGGATATTGAGTTGCTGATCCAACGTGGTATCCATGTTGACTTTAAGTGGACCTATGGTGATGGTGAATAATATTAAATACTCAATGTAATTTCTACTTGGTGGAAAAAACATTGTTTGTGTGTTGCAAAATACAAGTGGTGACATTTCAGTTTATCTGGTTTATCATCCTGAAACAGCGCTAGTTGTATGAAAATGCATCGAAAATTGCATTTTTCAATTATATTATTCATGGAACTAGATTAGATTTATGTATAATAGAATAAACGATTAGGATCTATTTTCTACTCTTCTTTTAAGAGTCTTCTGAGAGTGACACTTGGTTTCAAAGCTATACGAAATTTATCTCTTGGTAGTTTATCCCAGAAAAAACTAAGGACGAATTATCCACCCTTCTAAACCTTTTAGCTCAGGACTACGTACTAAATTTTGTGGTATACTAGCATAGGTACTTAGACGATATAATTGTTCTGTGGAGTGGAACTGATAGGCAACCGAATATTTTCAACAGTTTAAAAATATGATATTCATCCAAAAATTTCGTTCACCTGTGAAAAAGACGCTAACCGTTCCTCATATTACCTGGATCATTCAATTACGCTTGATGAAGATCGACATTCCTTCTTGATTTTTAGAAAAGGCTGTTACACTGACCACGTAATTCCATCAAGTTCAAGACATAATTTCTTTCATAAACTGATTGCCTTTCATTCCATGATTCATCGTCTCTTCAACGTTCCCCTTTCAAAAGAAGGTTTCAAGAAGGAAATCAGTATAATTAAACACATTGCTTCAGCCAACGGGTATTCCCAAGATTTAATTGACAAATTAATTTTTAGAAAACAGAGAAGACATTCCATCAACCAAATGTTCACAAAGCACACAATAGTGATAAGAAGAAGTGGTAACTATGTGTCTCTTAATCCATCTTCGTTAGGAAATATTTCCCTATGACAATTCGTTGGAAGAGGTATGTTTTGTTAAAATACGAGGGTGAAGTCTCCTTTGCTTCACTCCTTTTATTAATATGAAGTCAAACGAATGGCACATAACCAATTTTTGAAGCTGGGCATATTATTATCCCACGTTGGCCACCGTATAATCGTCACGCATACTTGCCGATAGTAGAGAATTTCAATTTAGGAATAATGGTCATGGGATAAATAAGTTCTTTTGGTGATGTTATAAAAGTATGATTGGTGAAGTAAATCCAAAGAATAAGCACATTATGAATAAGTTTACTTAAAATGAATGACAGATAACGAAAACACATCATCACTTCAATAATTTTTAATGCTGATAAACTCGCGTAAGAAAAAAGTATTTAAAAAATGAAATTAGCTGTGGGGATATGTTGGGCTTTCCCTCATGTAGATGTTTTTAACTGCGAGAGATCTTTGAGCGACCGAACCAAGCCATCTCCCTTTCATTCTCACCCACTCATAATGCAAACGGAAGCCTGGACCCCACCCCTTCCCTCACAAAATATCCTTTTCGCAGGTCTAAATTTTCCTTCGGTGGGTCTTTCTGACCGCTCAACTGCGGGGAGGAAGGGTTCTGGTTCCTCTTGGAGAGGTTATTCCACCCCCTCTCAGGGGGTGGGGTGGTCAGGCTGTGTTGTCACATTGCCGTCAAGTTGGGACTTCGAAATTTTTCGTTTCCGAAGTGGTAAGTTTTTTATGAACAGGGCTCCAAGGTAGTAAGTTTTTAATAAACAGGACTGTTCCATGGCGAAACCCATACAAATTTATTTGTCAATTGGTGAAACAATTACTATTAATATTGTCTATTCTTAAATCATTATTCCAATTCTCATATTCATCCATGTATTTTGCAAACGAGTCTCTCGTGCTGATGTTGGTTCTAAATTTTAAGGGAGAGCCAGTGTGGACAGTGTGGGGGAGGAATTGAGGGCGAGCAGAGGGAGAGGCTGCACAGGGAGGCTATAGAGCGGCAGGATAATCAGCTAAATATTTTAAAAGCTTTAATAAAAAAGTAATTTCAATGCAAGCATTTGTCTTCTTAGTTTCTCTGAACATTCCCTTATTCATGTGTGCTTCTTCTACCTTTATGTTAGTTCTACATGATAACATAATTCCAAGTTGCATGCTGTATCATAGCTAAGTCTTACATGGTGCTGCCCAGCGACCTACTCCTTCGCCAGTCGGCCACACCATATACTTGGAACGTGAGGGTTACAATAATTGACTGTAAAAAAGCAGGAGTGAATTGTCTTATCTAATATTAACAGAATTTATAACCTATAGAAATAATAATTGACGCTATCATGTTATCTCACTGAATTTCTTGTATTTAGATACCACATCTTTGAAAGAGTAATATGACTGGTAAAAGAAATATCCTCATGTACAACATTCTTGGCAAGATGGGAAGTAAGAATGTATGGGAAGTAACTCATTTTTACTATCTAAAATTTAAAAAAATATTTATCCAACATTAATGTATTCATACTCCTCAGTTTAATGTCATGAATGAATAATCCTTAAGTATTAACATGCGATGACTCTGGCAAATGAAGTTCATCTCCCCTGAGAGCAAGAAGAATAACATTATTCAATGAATTCTGAACTCAAATACACTGTCATCAACAAATTCATTATCCAATCATTTCAATGGCACAAGTTGGAAAAATATTTAACAATAGACCTGCAGTTTGGACACTTCAGTATTCCAGATAAGCTATTTTCCTCTCAAGGTTGCTGAATATGAGAGATTATAAAATTTCATGAACTTCCTACTCTTACGACCATCCTAGAATTCATTGTCCTGGAAAATCTTATTACTTTTGTTTTTCAATGATTTATATTCATTCCAGATTTCACACATTCCGCTATTTCTCGCACTGCTTTAACAATGCATCTACTAAAGCTTGCAATCCTTTCGATGATGGACTAACCAACGCCGGGTCGTCCGCATATCTAACCAACTTTATCAGATGTCTCCTACTTGATTGTTTGTCGGGGGGGCCTTCAACAGGAGCCTGGGCACTAAGAACCTTTCTTGGTCCATTGTGCCAACCCATGCCTGTCTCCCATTTGCAGACAGGGGACAAGAGCACCACGGTAGAGGTATGGAGGATTGGCCTCCACCAACCTCCCCAGTACAGGTATAGAGGGTGTCCTCCTTCTAACCTTCCCCGTCTGGGGATATCTCCCTCCGGCCTCCCGGTATAGGTCTGGAGGGAGTATCGCCTCTCCATCCACGCCTGGTCGAGGTATGGAGGAGGGTTATCCATCCAACCACCGTCCGGGCCCAACGTTGATTAACCCTTTTACTGCCAGCCCATTTCGGGTAGGATGTGCGAAGACTGCCAAGGCTCTCTTCAGGTTTTTTAAAGAAAGGCCATTAAATTCAGGTATTTAAAGTAGGGCCGATATACCAGCACGTGGCAGTTTTCGCACATCCAACGTGGGCCGCTATGTCAGTAAAACAGCTGGCAGTAAAAGAGTTAACTTCAGTGTTCTCACGGGAACCGGTGTTTCAACGTGGCTAGGCCCTTGCCCTGTCTCCTACTTAGATTCCCACATATAGCTTTACCCGTACCATTTCTTCAGCATAGATGTTAAGGTGCAAACGCGACAACAGGCACACTTACCTTACCCTGCGACCTATAACAGACCAATCTGCTACCTACACCTGTGCATTCTGGCCAATACATAAGTTTCGGATGAGTCTCCTATCACGCCAATCAATCAATTCCTATTTCCCTGAGTATCTGCATTAGTTTCTCCCAGTTTACTTTGTCAAACGCCTTTCCAAATTCTACAAAGCAAGCGAAAACATCCTGACTATATTCTAAAGGTTTCTCGGGCTTGACAGCGGGTAAGATTATTCAAATTCATCTACATTTTGATGGTTGTCGAGACAGGATGGACCATCGATAAAAGAATCAAAGAGCATGAAGGAAGCATTAGGTTTTTCCGACCGGAAAAGTCTGCATTAGCAGAGCATAGCTTTGCCCTTGTTCATCGTGCTGATTTCCCTAATTCCATGCTACCTTCCCAGGCATCCATATATTGGGAAATAATGATAAAAGAAGCAATAATGATACAGGTGACACGTTGGGCCAAAAAAGGCCCGGGGGGAGGGGGGTACGGAGGAGTATAAAGGGCAGACAGAAAACCACGGTTGAAAACGAAAGTAATTTAATAACTAAAAGAAACGGTCGTTAACAAATCACCTCGCCGAACTGTGACCGGCAGGAAGAAAACTAACAGACTCCGGAAATAAGGGGAGTTAGGAAGTTAAGGGTAAGGATTGTTACCTTGGCTGTGGAGGTAGCGGTGGACGTAAAAAAGGTGTGGTTTTTCTCACGGGAGCAGCTCTTCCCACGTCGAACACTCGACAAGAGCCTCACCAAAGCAATGCCCAATGCTCGCCGAAAAACATCGCTTTAAATATGTGGGGCCCATTTGCCACCAGCTATGTTAGGCTCCTACTGACCGGAGGCTTTTTCCGGTACTGTGGCGGAGGATTACACCACCCGCCAAGCTGCTCTACCGATATCCTTGAGTGAGCCACAGCTCACAAGTGGAACAAAATAACATTAACAGAGACAATGGCTTCAACTTAATTAAGACTTGGAGACCGGTTATCGAAAAAATTCAAAGAATTCGTAATGGAACCAGTATCAGCATATATAATTATCTGTTATTTATTTATTATAATTATAATATAGTTAACTGCCAGTATCCTCCCTTAACTCGTTATCCCAATGACAATCGATGAGTCGACTATCGAAACCTTGATGAATTTCAATAATCTTAACAAGCGTCAAACCCGAGAAACCTTAACGAATATAATTCGCCGGGAAAACCATAAATCCATTATTTCCTGATTATACTCTACGTTTCTATTTATAAGTGTCCTAATTACCCCAATCTCGTCCCCAGTATCTCTTCCATTCATGAACCGAAACTGGCCATCGCCTATAAATCATTTACTCTACATTCCAAGCAACATTTATGTAATATTCTAAGCAAAATATTTTTCTCCAAAAACTCGTACAGGCAATGTACTAAAAAGTGAAGGCCTGCCCATTCTGTGGGTTCCCACCGCATTCATTGTTGAGTTACGACAACAGTTTTACCCAGTTTCCTCGACTGACTGGTTTGAACAATTATAATAGCTGTTACCTATAGATAAGTTATTATTTTTGTAGGTTTGGTGAAAATGAATTAGTGAAAAAAAATTAGTGAAAAACAAGGGTCGGAAATAATTTTTATAAACCATGAATCCATTATCATCCCATATTTATATTTTGCAATGTTATTTACAACAGCACTAAGTATTTATGGAAATCAAGTGAAAAATTTTAATTATGTACTTTTAGGAAAAATATTACATTGAAATTTCAAATTGTATTTTGAATAAAATTTTTACTAGAATCTATGTTGTTTTATATATCACTGGAAAGCGCATTATAAAAGCTGCAATATAACACCTTTCCCAGCTCTCTAGCTCAATTAGGACAGCTCCTAGAGCGATTTAAAAACATTCCGTTCATGTTTTTTTGGCCATTTTTTTATATACATAGCCATATTTCAGAAAAAGTTTGAGATAAAAATTTTAAATTCTGTATTTTATTTAGTCTCAGCATCCACTTCGAGTATTCCAAATTTAAGCAAATTCTAAAATGGTGAGGTAAAATTTTTCTTTAAAGTGTGTTCAAAGTTAATGGCTCGTAGGTCAAAGGATGAGCATCAGTCGAAAGGTAACTTGCACATATCATGCTGAAAATAATGTTTAAAATGGAAATAGGAGGATGTAAATCTATTTCCTTGAACATCACTACGTACTTTCAATATGGATGACCCAAACTTACCTCTCTTCACCCTTTTTACCACTTCGCAGCGCCACTTTCGTGGTCACGTGCACCAATTAGAGTGCGACTTTTTCGATATATCGATCGACTTTTGTAATATATCGATAGGTTTCAAGATGGATGCCCCTTGAAGTTAGGCATAAATGCGCTGTTCCCGGACTCGCATTTTTCTTGTACTCATTAATTCTGAGCCTCTTCAAAATGTTTTGGCTGTGAAGGATTTAGGTGTCTTAACAGACAGTAAACTGAACTTCTAGGACCACATGCATTCAATCAAGAGCAAAACCATGTCTCTATTAGGCCTCCCCTGCATGGAAATAACTGATCCCCAAGCTCTCAAATCATACTTCACAGCATTTTTCCTTCCAATCACTGGATATTGCACTCACATATGTTCCATCGCAGCTCCAACTAATCTCGCCTGTCTTAACAGTATCACTAGCTTCTTCGCCATCATTGTTAAACACAGGGTTACACACTTCCGGAGGATGCCGACTTGTTCTATCCTATTTTCTCTGTCAATCCCTGATCTGCCATCAAAGAATTAAAAACGATTAAATTTTTTTTTACAATATTCTAAACTCACACATTGATTGTCTTGAATTTCTTTCCTCTATTAATTTCAGAGTCCCTTGTCGATCCACACGTACGCATTCCTTATTCCTTATGCCCAGACTATCCCTCGTCAAGCACTCACTTCGCCATCGCCTCTACTCCATACGGCGTCTGGCACACGATGCTCTTGACTCTCCTTCTGGCCGTGCTTTTCTTCAAACATGGGGAGGGTCCCTTGTCATGGAACATACGTGGCGATTCAGCAAGCACGTATTGCTGTCAGCGTAACCTCTTCTGCTACCTGGACGTCTTTCTCGTATGTCCGCGAACTAATATCAGTCACTCCTTGGGCCTGGTGACGGGCAGAAGCTCTGCTCGCATACCATTTTCTTAGTCAATTCCTCTCGCAGGCGTTGCTACCGCCTGCCTTTATACCCCCGAATGTTGACTGGGGGTTTCTCAATGTGTTAGGGGGTGTGGGTCTGGTCAAAGACCCTTAGCACTTCACTTCCTTATCAATCGACGCCGTATGCCTACGCATACGCTCGCACACTGTCTCACCTTCCTCCATGGGTCGAGTTTAGAGGGGTTGGGGTAAGGGTATGGTCGGGTCGATGGAAGGTAGGAATACGATTGAGCAAGGGAGCATGGTGTAATGGGGCCAACCATTACAATATATATAATAATTTCGTTCAAACAGAGGGTGATTTTTCCCATCCACTTTCTTTAACCCTCTGTTTGAATGAAAGTATTTATTATTTACGCCTGTGAGCGAATTGTGTGAATGAATGAATGTTATATCTGTTATCGTCACCTGTTAATGTAGGGTCCCCTCGTGTCTTGGGCGTTTTGCGTTTTCCTTTGTTTGTTTTCCCTTCAAATCCCCCACCCCCTTTTCCCTGGAGAGTCGAACCACACTCGATGCACCGGCATGCAAGGTCAGTGATGTAACGTGTGTTTCGGGTGTGTGTGTGTGTTTTCCCCTCCCCCGACGTTGCCAACGTCAAGTGGCCAAAGTGGCAAGAGAACTGTGGCATTTTACTTTAACGTGCGGGTATTCCCCAGTTTCCCCACCCCCCATTCATCATGTGGTGTGCTCACGGACGCCCCACTCCACCATTTGTGGGTACATAATGGCGGTGAGCACTCCAAAACCGAGAAGAAACGATTAGGCGAGTGTGGCGGCAGGCTATGCCGGACGAGTGGGCAGAGTGAATCTAGAGAGAATCGGAGTCGGGACGCGGAAAAGGACGGCGGAGATATTTCCGCTCGCATACCTTCCCTTCTAAAGACGCGGAAAGCGTCTCATGGGCCGCAGATATCCCGATCAACACACGACATTCGCCAAGATCCGCGGGACGCTGGACCTGCGCAACCATCACGGGTTGCAACCCAGAAGTCCCCGGCAAGAAGTCGGTGCATCACGATTCTCCTACTCAGCTCAGAGACCTACTCCAACACGTAAGCTGCCGTCAGTACACCCCCCTAATTCCTCTCCACCCCCCCCCCCCCAGTGTGGACGAGCAAGTCCTCCACACCACAACGTAACTTCAATGACCCCCGCCACAACGTTGGAGAAGCTTTTGCGAAGCGGCTTCACCGGGTCCCATTGATGAACACTCAACGTAAACTCATTTTCTCGTGAAAGAAAGAAAAAGAAAGAGGATAGGAAACATAAAATTTTACAACACAATGGTGATGTGAAGATGGAATGATGGAATTTCTTTAGTAGTCTAGATAGCTTAGTGGTTCAGAGCATCCGGCGCGACATCGGAAGGTCCGTGGTTCAATTCCCGGTCTAGACGAATTTTTTTCACTTGGAATCGGCCATCATTCCATCTTCACATCACCATTGTAATTCCTCTTTCTTTCACCACCTGTTTGAACGAAATATTATATATATATATATATATATATATATATATATATATAATATTTAGGGGCGCGATCCGGTACAACATATATATGTGTATATATATGTGTGTATATATATATATATATATATATATATATATATATATATATATATATATATATATATATATATATATATATATATATATATATATATATATATACACACACATATATATATATATATATATATACACACACATATATATATACACATATATATGTTGTACCGGATCGCGCCCCTCCCAGCCCGCAACATTAAGGGGGGACGGCCGCACACACAAGGATACTCGTTTAGACCCGCAAGTTGGGGCGTACTCTGCAGTATCGCAAATTTTTTTATTTATCAGGATGTAGCGAGTTGTCCCGCGCGCAGCGCGCTCTGCCAGTTCTTTCAAGGGTAACGGGGCAAGCCACCCTGGGTCGTAGACGAACCACACAACAGAACTCGTTTGACACCAAATTTATTTCACTTTTTGCTGGACACTTGAAACATGAAATTACACAGAGCGAAAGCGTCGCCAACACAAAGAAACTCACCACTTCATGGGGTTATGAAATAACACAAAATGCCCTACATGACACACAAGATAAATACCCTGACATGAACAATAAAATAAAAATCCTGATGTGAAACAATGAGAAAAAATTACCCTGACGAGCGCGAGGTACGGACGGGAAGATCGGGGAGGGGAAACAAATGATATATGGATGAAAGTGAATACCCATTTTACATTTTAAAAATGCTCCCGCGTCGCAGCCGACGCAACGGGAGAATTAAATCAACGACGCTCGCTCGGCAGAAAGCCGATCGCAGCGCCCACTAATAAAGATTTCACACAGAAATCCGGCCAGGGTCCAACAAACATGAAACCACACTGAACAGCTATGCTGGGATTCACGGTGCTTCAAGGGTCCCGCAACCCCTCAGATCTGCTTAATTCCGATCTTCTGAGTTGCGAAGAAATTGGGAGAGGAGGATAGGGCACATAAAATGTGGGAAAGGGGGACGGGGAAACTTTCACTTCCTTGGTGAATGAATGCCACCCGAAATACACTGCCTCCTTGGGCCACTTGACTCGGTGGTGAGTGGCATAGCTTCCACACACACTAATTGTATCACAAATCCTTCACGCCTCAACGACCAAGTGCTGATTGATAAGATAGTGAGTCCCACCCTAAGGTAGTGAAGGTGAAAAAGAGGGGGGGGGGAGATAAGGCAAACCAAAATGAATGGGGCATCTGAAACTCAAAATAATGAACGGGATACCCGATACCGTAACAATACTGAAATCTTGCCTATTAATATAGATCCGTTTTATTTTCTCTCTTCAAACTCATTTCAATGCTGAAACGTATTTTTTTAAAGAAAAAATACCCCAAGTGAGTTCGTGACTGGAAGGGGGATGTAGTTGTAGTGAAGTCAAAATTGTAGCAATTGTAACAAAGAAAGAAATTCCCCTGTGTGGGTTGGCGATTGGAGGTTGTGTTTTTGTAGTACCATCAATGTTGTAGCGTATTTTTTTAAAGAAAAAATACCCAAAGTGGGTTCGTGATTAAAGGGGGCGTAGTTGTAGTGTAGTCAAAGTTGTAGCATATTGTTTTAAAGAAAGAATCCACGTGTAGGTGGTGTATGGAGGGTGGTGTATTTTTAGACCAATCAATGTTGTAGCATATTTTTTTAAAGAAAAAAGTATCTGTAGTGCCATCAATGCTGAAACGTATTTTTTTTAAGAAAAAAATCCCCCAAGTGGGTTCGTGATTGGAGGGGGGGGTAGTTGTAGTGTAGTCAAAGTTGTAGCATATTGTTTCAAAGAAAAAAAATCCCACGTAAGGGTTGGCGATTGCAGGGTGGTTTATTTGTAGTGCCATCAATGCTAAAGGGTATTTTTTTAAAGAAAAAATACTCCAAGTGGATTGGTGATTGGAAGGGTGTGTAGTTGTAGTGTAGTCAAAGTTGTAGCATATTGTTTCAAAGAAAGAATCCACGTGTAGGTTGCGATTGTAGGGTGACGTATTCATAGTGCCTTCAATGCTGTTGAGTATTATTTAAAAAACACCCCAAGTGGGTTCGTGATTGGAAGGGGATGTAGATGTATTGTAGTATAAAATTTTGCATATTTTTTCAAAAGAAAAAAATTCCCCGTGTTGGTGGCGATTGGTGGGTGGTGTATTCGTAGTGCTGTCAATGCTGGAGCATATTTAAAAAAACCACTAGCGGGTTCGTGATCAAAGGAGTTGTAGTTGTAGTGCAGTCAAAGTTGTAGCATATTGTTTTAAAGAAAGAATCTACGTGTAGGTGGCGATTGGAGGGTGGTGTATTCGTAGAGCCGTCAATGCTGTATCGTAAATATATAAAAAACACAAAGTGGGTTAGTGAATAAAGAGGGCGAAGTTGTAGTGCAGTAACAGTTTTGGCATATTGTTTCAAAGAAAAAAATTCCCCGTGTGGGTTGGCGATTGGAGGTGGGTGTAATTGTATTGCCATCAATGTTGTAGCGTATTTGTTTAAGAAAAAATACCCCAAGTGAGTAGGTGATTGGAGGGGGGTGTAATTGTAGTGTAGTCAAATTTGTGCATGTTGTTTCAAATTAAATAATTCCCTGTGTGAGTTGGCCATTGGAAGGAGGTGTATTTGTAGTGCCAACATGATTGTAGCGTATTATTTTAAGGAAAATCATCCCAGTGGGTTTGCGATTGGAGGGGGGTAGTTGTGGTGTCATCAATGTTGTAGCGTTTTTTATATGAAATAAATACCCCCTGTGGGTTGGCGATTGGAGGGTGGATTATTTGTAGTGTTATCAATGTTGTAGCGTATTTTATTATGAAAGAATACCCCAAGTGGGTTGGTGGTTGGAGGGGGGGTGTTATAGTAGTGTCATCAATGTTGTAGTTTTTTAATATAATGAAATAAATTGCCGTTAAAGTTGGCGATTGGAGGTTGGTGTATTTGTAGTGCCATCATTGTTGTAGCGTATTTTTTAAGAAAATTACCCCAAGTGGGTTGGTGCGATAGAAGGGTAGTGTATTTGTTGTGGAGTCAAAGTTGTACCCTGTTGATTTAAAGTAAAATAAACCCAAAGTGGGTTCGTAATTGGAGGGGGATGTAGTTGTAGTGCAAACAATGTTGTAGCGTATTATTTAAAGGAAAAACATCCCAAGTGGCTTTGCGATTGGAGGGGGGTTGTTGTAGTGTCATCAATGTTGTAGCGTTTTGTTTTAATGAAATAAATCCCACGTGTGGGTTGGCGATTAGAGGTTGGTGCATTTGTAGTGCCATCAATGTTGTAGCGTATTTTTTTAAAGAAAAAATACCCCGAGGAGGTTTGTGATTGGAGCAGAGTGTAGTTGTATTGTAGTCAAAGTTGTAGCATATTGTTTTAAAGAAAGAATCCACGTGAAGGAGACGTTTGTAGGATGGTGTATTCGTAGTGCCAACAATGCTGTAGCGTGAAAAAAATATCCCGGGGATTTGTTGTAGTGTTATCAATGTTGTAGCGCATTGTTTTAAAGAAATAAACCCCTCATGTGGGTTGGCGATTGGAAGGTGGTGGATTTTGAGTGCCATCAATGTTGTAGCGTAATTTAAAAAAAAACCCCAAGTGGGTTTGTGATTGGAGGGGGATAGGTACTTGCAGTTTAGTCAAAGTTGTAGCATATTGTTTTGAAGAAAGAATCTACGTGTAGGTGGCGATCGGAGGTTGGTGTATTTGTAGTGCCATCAATGTTGTAGCGTGAAAAAAATATCCCGTATGGATCGATCCATACGGGATATTTTTTTCACGCTATATTTATTTGAATAACGGGTGGTTGCATAGCCCTTTCATGGGGGTGGCCGCTAACCCCTTAATTCGCCACTGGAGCTGGGCCATTTTCTATAAATATGCTGAAATCGTCTAGCCGCACTACCTGGAGGTATAATGTAATGATGTTGGATGAAAGTTATATATGATATGATATGATATATATATATATATATATATATATATATATATATGGGGGTGTGTGTGAACTTAAGTACCCTACGAGCCTATCGCCATATTATAACATTCGATCAGCTTTTCAAAACCTGTAAGACCCTTGGACTCTTTCTCATACTTGAGAAGGGAAATTAGCTCCCTTCTTGCCACGAACAGTGACTTGGAAATCTTTAAATAAGAATATAGAAGTTATATATATATACGAGTTCGTGTAAAATCACAAACGCGATAATTTAAATAAAAATAAACTTTTCCACAGGTGGGGCGGAATTAAATATAGAAACACAAAAAAGAAGAACACTTACACACTATACTTTCTGATATTTCGGCACGTTGCCTTTCTCACAGAAGGAAGGATACAGGCAGAAGGAAGGATTCTGTATCCTTCCTTCTGTGAGAAAGGCAACGTGCCGAAATATCAGAACGTATAGTGTGTAAGTGTTCTTCTTTTTTGTGTTTCTATATTTAATTCCGCCCCACCTGTGGCAAAGTTTATTTACATATATATATATATATATATATATATATATATATATATATATATATATATATATATATATATATATATATATAGTATTAATAATTTACTTAAAATTTATTAATTTTTTATATTCGTGGCTTTCAATCTTCATTTCTTGCTTCCCTCATATTAACTCTCAACTGTACACTTTAGTCGAATACATAAATTTTGTTCCATTATTCATGTTCCAATAGTTCGTCGAAGGGGAGGAAAAAGTATTTTTGGTAAATATAAGCTTGAATATAAGTGTGGTTGGTATCCATATATATATGAAGGGGAAGTTGGTGAGAAAGAGGTTTTCCCTGCCGAGACAATTCAATTAATATTTACCGATATTTGTTACAATATTACTGATAAGTATGCTATTCATTAAGTTCGGATATTATTTGCGTAAGATTTATAATTATAATTCCACTGTCTTTCGTCGGACAGGTTCAAATTGTTGCGCTGGAGGTCATGTTTTCGTGCCATCCTGCGGATGATGCTGGTACTACTCGAACTTCGAAGCGAAGCAGGCAAGCAGGGAGAAAACAAGTTTCAAAATTTCTAATATGGCCGTATTTCTTGCAAGTGCAAAGTGAATATTAGCAATAATGGTAAAATATACTCGATGTTCCGTGTACGGATGCGGCGTGCGTAATCTGCAATTCTTTCATTTCCCCAGAAACGTTCAAAGGCAAGTGGTTATTGGTACTGTTTCATTAAGATTCGGTGTACTTCAACTTTGAGATGAGTGTATTTAAATAATCAATAAAATTTTGGCGCATCAGGTCATTATAGTTGCTGCCGGCTTTGCTGGGTTTTACTTACTGTTGCTAAAGTTATTTCGATGTCAAAACTGTTAATAATCTCTCGGTATTATGGAAGGATTTGAATGACAGTAAACACCTGTTTCCATCGAACTATGCAGTAATTGTTAGTTTATTTGTTAATTCACCGAGATTGGCAATATTTTCACGCTGACTTAAGATCATGCACATTTCCCAAATCAATACTCTTGTGAGAATGACATAGGCGTATGTGTGTGTATTGTGCGGAAGCATTATTTCCTAAAAATTCGCTTCGCATAAGTCTAGTACGATAGGATTTCATCTTATTGAGGTATACTATGTGAATCCAAATTTGTGTGGTGGGAAATAAGTTGTGTCTATTCCTAATTTTTAAGACTTCTTTTGACGTTTAAAAGACATTGTACATACCAACATTTTGATTTTTTCTGGTAGGTTTTTTACTGAATAAATCAGTGCTGGGTCAATTTTCAAATTGCGCGAGGTAAAGAAGAGTTAGGGTCCAGTCTGGGAGAAAATTTTTTGTGAGAAACATAGAAAAGTGAAGGGTATCAGAGAAATGTGAAAGGAAAGTGAAAGGATTGCGCATTTCATAAATGTAAGAAAGAAAGTCGTGAGATTCTTAGTTTTTGAGAAAATAAATGTTGAAAATGACCAAATTCGCGTATTTTTGGTGATATTTTGACGCCATATTGCGAGATTTTCTGAAGTCCCGGTAGAGGGATACGGACTAATTTCACGTCTGAAAGATCACATACTTAATAACGTTGCGGGTCTGAGGTGTGGAACAGGGGTACTAGGGTGGGACGGTACGCGACCTCAAAAAGGCCATTTCCGAACGGAAAGATAGGTTATTTGGCGGATAGTTACGTTTTATTTTCACGAATACCCTTTTAAACCAACGGGGCGGCCCTGCGGGCCGCCCCGTTGGTGATTATACAACCCACCCCAATGGTGATTGCTTTGCGTAAAATTACGGCGAGAGGAGAGTTGGTGATGAATTTTCCGTATGGAGGAAGTGGAATGAGGTACCTTCAAAGATTATAGGGTAGCTCCGAGAGGATACCCGTCCCTCTTGAGTGTGATAAAGCCATCGAAAAGCGGAAATAGTTTTAAGTTGAAGGCGGGAAAAATCATGGGTGGTGAATATAGAAAATGAAGAAACTGCTCGACCGCTGCGTCGTCTGGGGGAACTAGGAGGAAAACGTCAGTATTTCCAACATGGCGTCGAGAAATTGATTCACATCACAGGTTTAAGTGAATAGTTTACGAAAGAAAAAGGATTTATGAAGCAAATGAAAGGTTAGTATAAATGCGCATATGTAGCGTAGCAATATAAGTGAAATAGGTGGTATAAGGTGATCGGGAAGCAGGTGAAATTAATTTTCTCCCAGACTGGACGCTAACTCACCTTTACCTTGCGCGAATTAGGTTGCTTGCCGAATGTTGAATAATTGTTGCTGTCAATCTTTTTTTCCAAAATTCTACAGCAAGTCCAGTGGAAAAACATTTCAGGATAAATAGTTTGCCTACGTTCCAATGTCCGCCTACATATTTTCTTCTTCGTGAAACTGAAATCTACAACTATCAACACATTGAATAGGTAACTGGTTTGCTAATTATAAATCAAAATTGGACTTATTTTAGGCAAAATTTAATTATATGCACCAATCTGTACATTGCTTCTACACAGTCGGCGAGAGTAAATTTTTTGTAACTTCAGGGTCATGTAACACCCAAACGAGTCAAAACACATGCTCCAAATTTTTAGGGCATTCTTTATAGGGTCATAGCTTATCATACTAAAAATGTCTAATTTTTAAAAGGTCCCCCACGGGATGTACCGGGGCCCAAAAATGGTAAATTTTCAACTTTTCCTATATTTCGAAGCTTGTAACAGCTAGAGGCTTAACAAACACACAATTTTTTTCTTACAGACATTTACTATGGTATCCAAATATGCTATAACAAAAATATAAACCTTGTGGCCACAACCCTTCTATAAGAAAAAAATAGCCAAAGTTGTAAAAAAGAGTGATTTGTATCAAAACTTTGTACTCTTCGTTCTCATAGATGTTATTTAGTGAGGTTATTAAAAACTTTGTCAAAATAAAGCTCAATTTGTGATGATTACTCTGGTATTTGAATCATTTTCCTACATCTTGTAGTTTTCGAGTAACTATAATTACCAATACTCGCTGAAAGTGTCATTTTTACAACGTGATGCGACCTTCACGGGCCTGTAAGTTCTTGTAAAAATCAGTGATTTGTATCAAAACCTTATACTCATCGTTCTCATAGATATTATATAGTGAGGTAATTAAAAACTATGTCAAACGAAAGCTCAATTTGTGATGATTAATCTGATATTTGAATCATTCTACTACATCTTGTAGTTTTCGAGTAACTATAATTACCAATACTCGCTGAAAGTGTCATTTTTACAACGCGATGTGACCTTCACAGGCCTGTAAGTCCTTGAGGTCATGAGGAAAAAAATAAACAAAAATTGGTTTTGTGCCTTACAGACATGTAGTGTGCAAAATTTGAATTTTTTCTGAAATGGTGCCGCAGCAAGTGTTCGGTGAATTGGCATGGAAATACCAGAGTACATTCACAATTTAGGATTAAACTTTAATATAGGTTTCTCGGAGCACATTACAGAGTGGCCGTCCGGCCTTATTCACACTTCAAAACAGACTCTACCATTCACGCCATTCTTTGGACCAAAACCCTCATACTCTCATCCCCCTCCACTACCCACTCCAATATATCCTTCCTATTGCTGTTGGCTTTCTTATTTATAACCATACATTTGCTGTTTAGTACTTAAAACTGAAAAATAGAGGAAAATTACGGGAATTTTTGAAAATTGCCATAATTTACTGTGGTAAATTACCTCAGATGAAAATTATGGTTATTTTGCCATCTCTACAAATGATACTTCAAAATAAATTTCATCATTGTAGATGTTATCCACTGTCCTACTGAAGGACTAAATTGTATCACTCAAAAAGATGCATTGTATAAATCAGCGGACAGGCTATGAAAGAAAGTTGATTTTCGTCCTGATAAAACTGCATGAAGTATCCATTTTTGAAAAATCACTGAAAAAACCAAAACAATGTCATCGACAATTGTGTAAGCTTAAAATGCCAAAGAAGTATTCAACAATAAATTGGATAGGAAATTTGTAAGGTATAAAAAATTTGACCGCATATTTAAATCTTCAAAATTAAGGTTGCGCTATTGTAACCTTGGGAAGGAATGGGTTAGCGTTGATTGATGTCATGAATGATGCATTTCTGCATACTCCTCGCAAACCTATAGTTCATTTTCTTCATAATAATTACATGAAATTCCATTAAGAAGCAGCAACTTTAACAATTTATTGATATGACTTTATGATTGATTGATAAGAGAAGCAAAAATGGTTTCTCGGGATGGGGGATTATGTACGAAATTATTAAAATGGTGCTAGTTTTCTTTTGTTTACATCAATAACAGTTCTTTGACTTGGCCTACCTCGATAATAATAATAATAATTGTTTATTACGGGCATATACCCAATTTAGAATAGACATGTACATTTCTTTCAATATAACTCTTAATAATTTATAAAATATTCTTAAAATAATAAGTATTACATGAGAAAAGGACCACTAGAATATGAATTATATTATAACAAAAATATTACTCAAATAACATGAGGTCAGACAGAGTTCGACAGTGATAAAATACACTTCTTCTTAAATATGGAATGTTTATCGCTAAAAATATCAATGTTGCCAATAAGGGAATTATATAGCCGAGGGATCCTGGTTAATGTTGAATTAAAAGTGAAATTTCTACTTCAGTATTTAACATAGAATAATTTTGTGCTTCTGGTGGTGGAAAATGTGGCCTTAAATGGGATCAATTGAAGTAGGGATGGACAGTTAATAAAGTCATTACATAGATTATATAGGAATAGCAATTCAGCAAAATTTCTTCGAACATGAAGTGGCTTTAAATTCAATATCTGCATTGTTTCTGCATATGGGACATCATGTGTTGAAAATCCAGCATAATAATTTACAATTCTTAAAAATTTCTTTTGCACTTTTTCTAAGCTATTGATATAAATTTTATAATGTGGGTTCCAAACAATGGAATCATACTCTAAAATAGGACGAACTAATGATATGTATAAGTTTCTTAATATATTAATGTCTTTAAATTCATTAGTAATCCTAGTAATAAAGGCTAACATACGAAAAGACTTACTAACAAGAGATGAGATATGGTAACTAAAAGTTAAGCGTTCATCAATAAGAACCCCTAAGTCCTAGATTACATCAGTTCTAGGGATAACTTCACCATTGATGGAATAGTCAAATAGAGTGGGAGATTTTTTATGATGGAAGGAGATTGCACTACACTTTTTTATATTTATAAATATAAAAAATGTAGTGAGCTGTAGAAAGTTTTTTAACTCCTCTGAGACATGGCGTCAATATAAAAGCCATTCTTCATATGACATGATTACTTCATTCTTTTAGAAGAAAACTCATGTACTATACAGCCATGTTGAATGATTGAAAATTATTTTCAATTATTATTAATAACATTTTGAGCCATTTTATCTTGTTTTTGTCGACTTTATCTATGTAATGAAAGCAGTACTTCGAAGCGCAGGTTCTACTTTAAGGCCCAGACAGAGACAATGTAACAATGAAAGAGGAGACATTGCAGGCTGAAGGGGGGAGGTCCCATCTATTTAGATGGACTCCACACTGATGTTATCTCGATAACTTGGAATAAAAATCCAACTGCTTTGCTCTGGCCTACAATGCTGTGAATTCGTTTCAAATTAGTGAGATTATGGCTTTATTTTTAGGATTTAGTCAGTTATTCTAATTTCTTTTATGCCCATTGTATCAAATTGACAATAAGTTAAATTGGAAGACACATGTAAATAAATGTTGTAATAAGCTATGCTCAGCCATATTTCTTTTAAAAAATCTGGCTAATTACTGCCCATCAGAAATCCTAATCCCTATATACTGTGGTATATTTGAATCTGTGGCTAGGTACGGCATTGTCTGTTGGGGAAACTCGGCACAGGAAAATATAAAAAAGGTACTTACCCTTCAAAAATAGGCTTTAAAGTTTATTTTAAAATTAAAAGCTAGAGAGTCTTGCAGGAAATATTTTAAATTGCATAAATTTACGTGTAAAATCCCTAGCATGTACATGTATAATGTGATTCTCTATGCATGCTACAAAAACATTTCTCTGACCAGAAATACAGATGTCCATCAATATAACACCAGAGGCAAATTCAATATTTCCGTAGTCACCATTGCACGATATCAATGCTTCAAAAAACCCCAGATTTTTCTGGGAAAGAATTATTTTACAAACTTCCTTCAGAAGTAAAAGCAATGCATAGCCTAGAAAAAAAGTTCCAGAATACATTTTTGGAAAAAATGCCTTTTACAGCATTCAGGAGTACATAGAGAGATAAAAAGTCACAACGATGTAAGCAAATATTTTTTTCTCATCTATTTGTAATGCAACTTTCTTTGAAATTTTTCTTTTGTACAATTTTTCTTTTCTTATGTGAATTTCTTTGTAATGTTTTCATTTTGTAATTTTTATTTGTATTGTTTTATTTGTAAAACTTAACGAAACTCATACAAGTGTAATCTTGTCCTTTTATGGTGAATAAATCAATCAATCAATCAAACATCAATAAAACTCAGAACTATCGTTTCCAACCACCGTCATGGGAATTTTATCTAGTGTATGCAATAATTATTAACATACATTTAAAGATTTCTAGCTTTGATGGAACATTCTTGTATAATTCCCGGGAATAATAACATTTTTCATAAATTTACGCTTATTGGACTGATAATGATTTCCCGGATTATTCGTTTTCCCACATTCATCATTTTTTTCGTCCATCCCTTTGATAAATGATAGATCGAGGTTCCACTTTAATACAAGTACGATCTCATTTGTAAACAAAATCTCACGCAAGATCATCTTCGATTCCCATACCCCCTTTCGTGAAACAGTAAGAAGAGCCCCCCTCACCTCCCCACTTTTCACGCTCGACGTAGTTATTGAATGGCCCCCTTACCTCCCTCTCGAAGCAATTTAGTCAGGTCACAAACTACCTCTAATATGATATTCCTGAATATGATGCTGCCGTTTGGACACCGTCCCGTCTTCTCTCGCAGTTGCGAGCTTACGTTTTGTTTGTTTACCCAAATGTTTTTACATTGTAATGGATTACAATAATCTTGCAATCAAGGGGTAATAACCACGTTTATCAAATTGTTATTCGCTTCTGAAGGTCACCTGCGCCATCCAATTTTGATCCAGTCCAACAACTTAGCTTCCGTTTGTATTCTTCTCACAGCTTAGTGATAGTTGTGCTGGAGTCCGCCAGTAAATTGGCCATTAACTTTCCCTTCGATGCCTTTTCAGTAATGCTCAACTTCCCCGAACTACCACGACGCGTCCATAATTTGGATTAGAGTTTAACTTATGAAGGTTTAAATCAATCAATCAATCATATCCATCCCCGGGGCACCATGGAGATCTGGGCATTTGGGCGTGGCCATCTTGGCACGAGACACTTGGGCGCTGACCAACCTTGGCACAGGACACTTTGGTACCAGAACAGGTGGACTTAATGGTTGACGCTGAGATAACATAAAGCATAACAAAAATAATTTCAGAGCTGATTCGAAATACTAGATACGATTTCTAGGTTTGGGCTGACTAAAGAAAAAATGCTGAAGTTGAGACTAGCAAAAAATTGTGCGTTGATTCTGTTACTATAATCTGTATCCGTATAGATATTGATAATGGATAATCCATACAACGTTGAAGCTCATCGTACGATAATTAGCCATTCTCACGATTAACGAAAGTAGCAGTCTAAAACGATCAACAAATATGAGTTACTTTATTTATTTATTAGCATTTACAGGCGAGATGCCCATATTCCCACGATTACACCATCAAAACATATGCTGCATCAAATCGAAATAAAATGAAAAATATACAGTTATAAAAGGAACATAAAACACACAAACAAACATGGATACTTCAACTCACACATGAAAAATATCATCAAACCAAAACACAATCTCATCTAAATTCAAAATACCACAATACAATTTGACTCTACTCATGAACCATACCATAGGATACACTCATCACTAAACAATATAAAAACATAATATCACAAAAATAAACACATTAAACACAATAATAAAAAGACCAATACCATAATATCAAGATGTGCTAGTATAAAATATATCATAATAAAATGATATATTTTATACTAGTAATATCTAATATTTATCTATATTATGCTATATATTTCATACTAGCAATATCTAATATTATTCCAATATAACAATAACTTCTAGTATTAATGTTTTATGTATTATGTTAAATACATAAAATGAAACATTAATATTAGAAGTAGCCAGTTAATATGAGGATATGATCATAACCGGATGACGTCCTTGGTTCATAAGAAGTTTAAACGTTCAGAATTTCCTACGTTATCTCAGCGTCAACCGTAAAGTCCACCCCTTCTCACACCAAAGTGTCCCGCGCCAAGGTGGGCCAGTGCCCAAGTATCTTGCGCCAAGGTGGCCGCACCCAAATGTCCCATTCCCCCACCATGGCGCCAAGACTAGAGGTGGGAAAATTAGCGTAATTTGCATCTGAAGTAAATTACCATGGTAAATTACGGTAATTTTCGTAAATTACCATAATTTTTCAGTATTTTTTAGTTTTAAACATTAATAAGCTTATGTATGGTTAAATAATCTTTGTGTTTTAATATATGTAATCGTTTCTCAATTAATTGGCAATTAACCTATCATAAACCAAACTGTGATTGAACCTTTTGTAATAACTGTATACAAATTGAATGTGTGCCTGAATACAAATACTTGGGAGTGACTGTGGTTCAGCATTTAAAGTGGGATAGACACATTAACCAAATTTCAAGGGAACTTAAATTTATCCACGCGAAGTTTTATTTCCTTCAAAATAAATGTCCCCGACAATTCATTAAAACTATTTATCATGCGTTAGTGCAATCAAAATTAAACTACGGGATAATCTGCTGGGGAGGTGCCTACAAAAATTCGCTCAATCCGATGCTGATCCTCCAAAAAGCAATAGTGAGACTGATTGCTAGAAAATGTCAATTTGAACCGTCCTTCCCCATATTTGTGGATTTACAGCTACTCCCTTTACGTCATCTTTACGTGTACAAAGTATTGAAATTGTTCTACCTCAGAAGTGGTAATAAACCTAAGGAAGAACCAATAACCAATGTATACAACCTAAGATCTACAAAAATGTATGTTTTGCCCAAACCGAATCTGACCGTGTTCAAACGCTCATTTATCTATGTAGGGCCAACATTATTTTCTAGATTGTCGGATAGTATAAGAGGTTCAAAAAGTTTAACATCTTTTTTGAAAGGAGTAAAGAAATGGTTACTTAATGTAGAAAATCCAGATTTATTTTTTTGTTAATAGTAAGGTTAATACTCACTATATTTTGTATGCACGACAGGTTGTAACTAAAAAACAAATTGTTATCTTTTCATGCATTTATTTATGTCTCGTAACTGGTCTCAGTTTACTTATTTTTTTTCAATTATTCATATTGTAATTTATCTTGAGATATCCCAATACAGGCAATGCCTACAGGGATTCCTAATTAATTTATCCTTATTTAATAGAAATGTAAATATGCTTGTAATGTTGATTCTAAGGGATAAATAAATATTATTATTATTATAAGAAAGCCAGTAGCAATAGGAATGGAATAACGATGTTTAAACCATACCTATGTAACCTACCTTTCTAGTTTAAGACTCGTGGTCCTGCTTTACACTTGCTAAATCCGGCGTTTTCCCCGGCGATCGTCCACTGCTGGGCCGACGCCAAGTGGTGGATGGCGGCACTGGGTTGTCTCTCTCCCGTCCACTCTCTGCCCACCGTACGTTGGGTCGTCTTCCCCCGTTGCTTTACCGCTCCTCCTCGTCTTCAAGTACACTTTATTCTTTCACTTTTCGTTCTCTTCACCCTTTTTCCGGTTTCGTCAAGCGTCTAGTCGTCACTCACTCTGCACAACAACTCCCGCACATCTCCTCGCTACCTCCCTTCCTTTTTTTCATTGTTGGTCCCCAATGTTTTTCCCATTGTTTCGCCGGGTGTACTGCCAACCCTTTGGCGTGTAACTAACGGGTACCAACGGTATCGTTACACCTAATACAGCATTAATCTATGACAAACATTTAAAATTGTAAAAAGAACTACGGCAGCAACATGCAATCTGGCTTTCTTTTGTCAAAGTATGAGAAATTTTCAAGAAAAATATTCTAATACATTACTCTTATAATGTTATAATTTAAGTAAAATATTCCAAAAATGAGTTGTACGCCTGCCTCTATTTATTATTAAACGTGTAGGAAATGTGAACTTAAGGCTTAAAAGAAGATGTTGGGAATTTATCTGCATGAAATATTATCTCAAAAGTAGGTGAATCATCTAGAAAATTATGGTTATTTTCAAGGGGCGCGGTAAAGAGTGGCCCATCTATACATAGGACATATGACATGGAGTAGGAGTCTGGAATCATGTTAATGAACAGATACCAATTTTTTGTCATATTTACTTTCCTATTTCAGTCACGCAGGGGCTGGTTGGCCACCTGCAGGGCTTCACGAAAGCAAAAAAGGGACCAAATGTTTTGGTGTCGTGCGGGTTGCCTACTCGAAACAGCCTGAAATTTTACACCACACCCATCGGAGATCCGAGCAAAAAAGTTCATTTCGTTATCCCCAATTGTTTGCACATACGCTCAAAGCATTCACCTTGATGCATTGGATTTTAAGATGGATTGGTTTGTACCACCTATCACCTTATTAAGCACCATCTTGCACCACTACTCAGCACCCTCAAATCACTCCTATCCCTCACTCACACTATCACGCATACTCTGGTCCGCGTGTCTATCAGAGGCCTGCCCCCACAATATTATCAACTTTCTTGATCTTCATGGCTCCTTAACCCATTCAATGCGGATGCCTTGAATTCAAGGCATCCCGTGAAAGCCAGAGGCGCGGTTGTCTTGAATTCAAGGCATCGGTCCCTTACTTTTCTCAGTTTTCCCTAGTTCCCAAGCATCGGCGCTGACACTTGCAACTTCCTTCAGCGTCTTAGTCTTGCTCTTGGCACACGTGGATGAGTTTCCTTCTTTGCTGGATGTGTTTTCATTTTATATAAATAAAAGAAAAAACCCTTCAGCATGGGAATAAATGTCATGTCAACAGGTCAGCATTGAATGGGTTAAGGTAGTTTGAGCGAAAAATCACTTCACCTAGAATTTGATGAATTTGGCCTCATTTTTAAGAAAAACACTCATCTTTCCAATGATATATCAATAAATATAAACCCCTTGCCGAACTACTTTTTGAGCAATTTGCCTGCAAATATAAGCTGTTTTACACGGGATAGATTACGGCTATGCACTCCAGAGGGAGAATAATTAAAAAATTAGGAATTTATAACACCTAGATTTCATCAAAAAACTAACAGTGTGTACAATGCATGTTATGTCAATTTTTTATAAAAAATAATCTATTACTCTCCACAGTAATTTTTACAGAATTGCAAATAAAAAACTTGCTATTTTGAAGGGTTTTCATCCGGACGGCGGGAAAAAATGAGTCAAGTTAGAGACTTATGCAGCTATATTTATTAAATTACAGAGTATTTGGGTCATATATAACTATGTCTTTGCGCTTTTAATATTGCAATATTTATTTCACACTTCTTACAGACGCTGAAATCAAAATATAAAATTTGGATATGGTCCCCATAATGACTAGGGAACTATCTCTCGCTAAAAACCACGTTAATTGTCGTACCACAACAGGGGTCCCCGATGTGATCAATATTGACCCCAAGGGGTCGATGTACACACGAGAGTCGAATGCTCACACGCATACACACGGTTCTATTATTGTTATTGGGTGGATTTTATAAGATATGGGAACTATAAATTATGTCATTGGGTTGTTATGCGTATTTCCTTATTGCTTAGCATCAGAAATGTAAAAAATGATTTAATGTTTTTGTTAAACACTTAACCTGGGGGCAGAGATAAGCAACTCTGAAAATTATCTCGGTAATTTTCGTAAATTACCGCAGTATTTTTCGTAATTTACCTCGCCCCTTGTAAATTACCGTAATTGTCTAGATAATTCACCAATGTTAGAGATAATTTTTCATCCAGATAAATTCCCAACATGTTCTTTTAAGCCTTAAGTTCACATTTCCTACGTGTTTAGTAATAAATTGAGGCATGTGCACGACTCATTTTTGGAATATTTTACTTAAATAATAACATTATAAGAGTAAAGCATTAGAATATTCTCCTTGAAAATATTTCTCATACTCTGACAAAAGAAAGCCAGGTTGCGTGTTGCAGCCGTAGTTCTTTTTACAATTTTAAAAATTTCTAATATAGATTAATATTGTATTACGTATGGTTTAAACATCCTTATTCCATTCTGATTTCTATGGGCTTTCTTACCTAACCATAATTTTCTGTTTAATGCATAAAACTAAAAAATACAAGAAAATTATGGTAATTATCGAAAATTACCGTAATGTACCGTGGTAATTTACGTCAGATGAAAACGACGCTAATTTTCCCATCTCTATAGTTGTTATGCGTGTTTCCTTATTGCATAGCATCAGAAATGTAAAAAATGATTTAATGTTTTTGTTAAACACTTAACCTGGGAGTCGATAAGAAGGTGAATATTCTATGAAGGTGTCGATGGGATAAAAAGTTAGGGGGCCCCTGTACTACAAGGTATGATGTTCCCAGGACAGAAATGAGTCTGTTGTGCGCATGGTGTCATTCGAGTGACATGATAAGCAGGCGACTTGAGAATTAGCTAGGATGAAAGCTCTGATAATTTAGTTTTTAGCAATGACAGAATGTATGCAGTGTGTCACCTTCCTTCTGTGAAAAAGGTTGCAACCGAAATATCAGAATATAATTTGTGAGTGTTCCTTTTTGTTTCTATGTTTAATTCCACTGTAGTTAATTCAACTCTATTAATTGTAGTGGGGCACTTGTGGAAACATTGTCTAGATTATCACGTGTGCGATTTTTAAAATTTCAAAAGTGTTTTAAAGGTAGCAGCACGAGGACAGATAGTATAAAAGTTGGATGGTTGTAACAGCCATGCAGAACAAGCGTTTCACGCAGGAATGAGCAAGAACACACGCTTGTTTCGTCCTCTTCTCCGCACTTCGTTGGCCGCAATGGTCTCCTATGGCTCTAAGTCTCCCAGGCTACGAGTCTGCTAGGCGTAAAGTTAATGCCAAAATTGGCACAAATAAAAATAATAATTTTATTTGTCCAAAGATCATATGTCAAAGAAATCAATGCATAGATATAAGACACGGCAAAAGTTATTGAACAAAGAATTACATGTTTCCATCAATATACAAGATACACTGCACTCAAAATTGATGACAAAAAACAACTAACAGTTGAGATAGAACAATACAAAATACAATGATATTACAAAACAACTACTAAACTTTGTCATAAAACTTTTACTTTGTTATAAACACATATAAATGAAATCTCTTATGTACTAACAAGGTTTGTATGAATGGGAAAATTCCAAGCGATTCTTGATGGGTTATCAGCTAGTTATTATTAAATTGAGTGACTTTGAATATTAATTTTTTCTTCTCGTTCCTCTCAAGGGCTGAGAAATGGAGAGAACTTGCTGGAAACCCGACTCTCTACAGCATACCCCTAGATAAACTCCATCACAAGGCAAGCGTGTGCAAGCGTCACTTCACCCGAGACCAGTTCACCAACACGAAACTGGACAGGCTCAACCTCAATGCCTTCCCGTCATTGTTCCTCCCGTCAAGCAGTTCCGTTTCCCCTGTCGAGCGACGGGCTCAAGAGCTTGAGGTCCCAGCAAACCCTCCCGTGGTGCATTATGTGGTTTTCCCCTCTGTGGAGTCTTCCGTCATCGCCCCATCCATCGAACTGACCACTGTGGACAATGTGTGCCTAGGTGGAGTGCCGACATCTCCCGAATTGTGCGTGGGGGATCCGACGTCGGCAACGTTTCAGTGTGCGGGGGAACCGGTGGGTGAGGTACCAGTCGAGGCGGGATCGAACGAAGTACCTGCATCGTTTGTGTTGACAGAATACTGTGAACCGGAGAGTGGAATCTCTTTGAAAGATCCGACGGAGGAAGGGTCTGATATACCGATCGACGGTCACTACAGGTACACCCTGTGTCGGCTGTGCTTCTCCACGCTTGACGTGATTATGACGGATATATTCAGCGTGGACAACAGGTGTGGTTACGTGATAAAGGAAGCCATCGAGGATTTGCTTCAGTTCAAGGTGAGTCTTGCATCTAAGTACAGTAGAGCAGTCCGGCGACCTTCGGAAAACTCAGGGAAATATTTTGTCCTGGAAGACTCGGAGTTTTTGTATATTTTCGTAAAACCCTGGAAAATGCACGGTAGCCGATTTCCATTAAGGCAGAGAGAAAGGTTTAACCCTTAGGCTGCGGTAAACATACATGTACGTGTGTACCGGCAAATGCAGGAAATACGTTCTTGTACGTTTGACCCTCTCTGTCTACCTGCTCCCTCAGGCCATTAATATTTTTATGACCCAAACTCTTTCTTTCCAGCGGTGGACATTTGGGAATCCACCCTTTTTACCCAAAACACTCCCTTCCCACGCTCTCTTAAGGGATCGCATACCACTGCAATGAGGTACGACCCTTTCTTCCGATTGTTCGCTCAATGGACTGTGGTTGTCTCAACAGTTAGTTATCTTATGCTCGCGCCAGACTCAATTATCAATGGATTTCTTTGGTCAGGTTTTAAAGTATCAGGCGAAAGTTTGTGGAAAATTGTCACAGATTGCATTGTAACAGAAAACATTTTGTAAATATTTCCACACCAATTTTTTATTCAACCGACCTAGGTTTCGGCAAACATTGCCATTATCAAGGTGAAGTCACAAATACAAAAAATAAGTGTATTTGTGACTTCACCTTGATAATGGCAATGTTTGCCGAAACCTAGGTGGGTTGAATGAAAAATTGGTGTGGAAATATTTACAAAGTGTTTTCTGTTACAATGCAATCGATTTCTTTGATGTTTGGTATCAAACTAAACAGAAAGTTGCTAGAAAAATATTGTCATCTTTGGTTTCAACAATTACGCCTATAGACAAATTTTCAAAATTAGTTCCAAGTCCCACTCCTCAACAAGTTCCGGTGCCCATCCCCCTGGGATCCTGAGAAAAGGGTCGGGAGGGGATTACATGGGTCATATAACTGCCCTCGGCCCGTGGGAAGGAGGGACAGGCTCCATCCGCATAGATATTTCTCGCACAGGGTGGACAAAATGCACTCTAGCTGCCGCAGCTTAAGGATTAACCTGCGTCTTTGATTGCATTATGCTCGGCTCACAATCAGCGTAACCTTCTTTGTCTAGTGTTGACTTCCGTGCTCGAGTATATCTAAGGGAAAGAAACTTCTTCATCAGGTTCATATGCGTGATAAATATTCTAATGTATTGTGTAAACATGAAAGTTAATCAGTTTTATGTATTATCATATTAATGAATTAGTAAGAGTCCTACGATTTTTTGTATTGAAGCTTTATTTTATTCAAAATAAGTGTCTCTACTATTTTCAAGTAATTCTATACAATGCTTTAGTAGGCGCTAAGTTAAACTACGGTTTGATATGCTGGGGTGGGGCCCACAAGACGACATTGAACCCTGTAGTAGTACTTCAAAAAAAGTTAATTAGAATAATTGCCAATAAAAATCATTTTGAGCATTCTTACCCTCTGTTTGTTAGTCATAAGTTTTTGCCATTTGCCAGATACATGTTTGTATACAAAACTTTAAAATTATTTTTCTAGCGAAGTGGTAGTTTTCCAGTAATTTCTGGAAACGAGCATGGCTCTAAGTAACGTAGGAATTGTAATTTTTAAATTCCTAAGCCTAATCTTTCTTCATTTAAAAGTTCATTTTTTTATTGAGGGCCTAACATTTTTAATAATTTACCTTGTACAATTAAACAGATAGGGTACAATTAATTTTTGTAAAAAGGCTAAAGATTGGTTGTTATCTCATCATGATATAAATGTTCCTTTTTGATGTTTGTGTGTGATTATTTATATATATTTACTATTGCATTTTTTTCTATTTTGTCTTTAGGAAAAAAGTTATATTTTTGGTCTTAAAATTGTTTTAGTTTATTTGTCAGTTTCAGAGATGAACATATAACAAAAAAGAATTTTCTCGTATGCTCTATTTATCTCTTTTTGTGTCTACATTTATTCACAAGATATGTTTTTCCACGTGTTATATTTAATGATATATTTATAATGTATTTAAAATTAATTTTTTGGTGTTACTAGCATTGCATTAAAATCAAGGATGGTAGCTTCCACACTGGTGTTTTTTTACCGCAGACGCTACCTAAAGCTCCTTCATTGTTGTTACAAAAGTTGTACATTTAAGAAATTTGGAGTAGTAAATTTATTATTATTAAAAAAAAAATATTTTGAAATTCTCATCTCATAACTGTTGTGAGTGCAATTGTGATTCATAATGCAGGCTTGGTGAATTTCATTATATTTTTCTCATTTCTAATGTGTACCCCTTTTTTGCAAAAATGTTCCAGTTTTTTAAGTGAAAAAAGCAACTCTGGTTTTTTCAAAAATACATTATGGGAACCCTATGCTAATGGTGATAGCCAAGTACTTAGACTTGGTCTATTTTCTTGGAGGAAATGTCACGATTAGTGTGTATGCAGGGTTGGGCACAAATTACCTAATATTGATTCAAGTCACGAATCTTTGAAGGAAATTAGATTCAAAGCGCAAATCACGATTCACTGCTGGAAATATGATTCAAATCTCGAATCATGAAACATGTGATTTTTCCTTTAAATATGATTCGTGCAGTTCACGAATCATAGTGTTATTGCAGAATGACGATAACACTAAGTAATGGTCACATTCTTAACATTGCTCCCATAATTGGGAACCTATACCAATTTTTTCGCCTATAAATTAACACTTGTGTAGATACAGTGTGGATTAACTGAATATAATAAATTACCAGTTCTTATTATCCTACATAATACCCTGCAAGCCACCATAAAGGTGTGTGGCAGGGTGTGAATTCTCACCAAACATGCACTACATATCATTCATGAAAAAGGATTAGTAATAATGTACTAGTTTAAACCTCACTATTAAAAAAATATAAATATAGCTAAGTAAGCATGCAAAAACATGCTTTTAGTTGGGTTACCTTCAAGTTCTTGTACCAACATGCAGCTACCTATGATACATATACACTATACGTAATATAGTGTAAAATATATTATTGAAGTTTGCATTAACCATATTGTTGCACTTCTGACTTATACTTACACGGTAACTGTCGGTGAAAGAATGATGTACGTTTCTAGCAGTGAAATCAGTGATAATAATTCGTGATTAGTCAGTGTATCGTGAGCTGCATCACAAAAATTCGGCTGATGAATCACCTCCACTAAAAAAAAGAGTCAACTCACAGATCACGAATCATTTTTAAAAAATTATCCGAATCACAAATCAAAGTTTGTGATTCGTGAATCATGACTCGTGATTCATGAAGACGAATCATGCCCATCCCTGTGTGTATGCATGTGGAATTTCAATACATATTCACTTTACCCTTATTATTTTGAATTGTTTCTTTCAGGTCTCGAAAATGGATGAATATCCCCAGTTCATATGTGTCTCATGTCTCACGAAGTTGACAGAATTCAAAGAGTTCAAGGAGAAGATACTGAAGGACAAGGCGGTGTTCGAGGAGGCGCTGAGGAAGCTGAAGTCGAGTGATGGGGAAGAAGAAAGCTTGGCCGGAGGGGTAAGTCATTTGTCGGAATGAGTGGGAAACATGGGGTGTCCGCTGGATTTTCATTCGAAAGTTAAACCTAAAGATTAAAGTTAAAGTTAAAAAAAGTAACTTTTATGTTTTAAGTTACTTTTTCAGATACTTTTAAAAAATAACTTTTAAAAGCTATTTTTCACAATTGGGATAAAATACAAACTTCAAATTCAAGACAAATTTATTTAACTTTTACTTAAAAAGTCATTTAACTTTAATTACATTCTCATTTCAAAATTTGTATCGGCTGTCGCAGTGCACCTGTTTACGTTTCTTACTCATTAACAATACTACAGAGTTTAACACGAGGAAAGGCATGTGGGGTGTTTCATACACCCCCCAATCTTCTACTTTAACTCAATGTAGCTGAATCATTTTCTCGAGAATGTTGCAAGTCTTCATACCATCATCGTATTAGAAGTACCTTTGGTAACTTGTTCCAATTTTACATGTGTTGTAGAAACAAACATTCCCTTGTTTATCTGTGAAGAAATAATTGAGGGCACCTTCTATACAGTAAGTCCTCGAATTACACGGTTAATTCGTCCCAAAAATGTCCACATAAGTCGAAATCCGCGTAAGTCGAAACACAACAACTTGCGTATCCATTTTTGAAGCATTAGCAGTGCGGGTTTTACTGCGATTGGCGGCAATCAACGAGGAATACAGAAAACGCCATCTTTTGAGAGGCCTTTAAGTTAACATAATACGAAAATTCTGAGAGTAACACAAATCCAATCTTGATTTCACTGGATATTTAAATTTAAAATTATTATAATTACACAAAACATGAACAAAGTGAAAATTTGTTAGAATTATCATACATATGTGAATGCATGATCATAATTGGAAAAAGTTTTGAGGATACCGGGACTAGCCACGGTAGTAACCTTTACGGAGTCACCCGCAAGTGCACATAAGTGCAATATTCCGCAGAGGAAAAATCATTTTTTTCCTGTGGAATATTGGAAAAAGTTCTTAATAAATATGTATGCATACTCTTTAATTTGTCCAATATCATGTACAGTTGTTTTAACTTTCGACTCATCCTATAAGCATGTGCAATTTCAACAAACATTTCACCTTTGGTATGTCTCTAAATAATTTCCAGTTTCGTTTCCATACTTTTAGCCAAACTTTTCTTTTTGCCAATCGTAGAAATCTCACCACTCTTTCGTTTCTCAGCCATCGTGAGGGTTCACATCCAAAATAAACACACAAGATGATTTTAATGATTTTACGAGAATACTTTCTCGAACTTGATAAATTATGATCCCAATGATCAAGTCACAACGGAAACACAAGTTCGTCTATCTGCTGCACGAACCTTTTCTTTTTTTGCTGTGATGGGCAACATGCATCATCTATGGAGTAGAAAATTAGCTATGTGTCAACTTACATGTCAATTTACGTCACGTCAATTTAAAGGTCAATTTACGCCAAAAAAAGACTTTCATCTACATCCACATACTACCCCGCAAGCCGCCTCAATAGGCGTGTGGTGGGGGATGTTAGGACAGCAGCCGTTTACATATAAAAAGGAAACGCTCTAATGAAATTACGCCTTGCATTTATTAAAGTCCCTTATTGTTCGGGGGAAAAACGAATTCCCATACCTATCCGTTAGGCAAAATATCTCTCTTAATTTATCGTTTCTGTCGGACCTGGAAATATAGTGGGGTTCTAATATGATGTTCTCTGTGTCGCCTTGAAAGATATCTATTATCAATTGTTCAAGTAATCTAAGCCTAGCGTGCAGTCTCCGAGTCTCTAGCGGATCCCAGCCTAATTCGTTTATATCTGTGTAACACTGTCGGTACATCTGTGTAACACTGTCTGTTTGCCCGTAACAGTTTTTGACGAAACACGCAGTTTTCCTTTGTATTTTATTAAGTTCCCGGATTAAGTATTTCTGCATTGGATCCCATATGCTCGCTGCATATTCAAGGTGTGGCCAGATGAGTGCAAAATAGCACCTCTCTTTTACTTTCTCATCTGAAAATCTTCCCACATTACGCTTGACGAATCCTAGCTTCTTCAGAGCTCTGCCACAAATATTTCTTATATGTGTTCCCCACGATAGGTCCGAAGTAATCGTAACTCCCAGATACTTCACTTCATCTGTCACCTTTATGTTAACACCATCCACAGCATATACATGGGGATAGTTGGACGACCTCCGCAAGAAATGTAACATTGATGCCGTGTAAGGCCAGTGACAGGCTCACGTTTTATTGGTGTTCCTTTCGCCGCGACAGCTAGTAATAGGTCAAACACATGGGTTCTTACACTAGGCCATTGACATGCTTGCATTTTCTCCACGTTTCTGTCGCCGCGACATAAACTCTGTGGTGGGGGCTCTGGGTGGGGGTCTGCGAATCTATCGCGGAGGAGGTGATGCAAATCTGCGAGCGTTCTGAACGAGGATGAATGAGTCGACAAAAACGAAGCGTATGAGAAAATTGAATGAAAGAATTAAATACTGCATTCTTTTATGCATTCTAAGGGCATGGTTACACAGTACATGATAATGTACAAGTTTCTGTACATTTGTGTGAATAGTTTCATGTACAGATTCTTGTACATTTACATGGACAAGATCAATGAATAGGTGGATACACGGTACATTTTTTCGGACAGATTTTCGTACATTTTTAGATGCGCATTATGTGCGTTTTCGTTTGTTTTTCCTCATTTTTAACCATAGGCGCGTTATTTAAACCAATTTTTTTGCCATGGATACGACGCATTTACTTGTCAATTGGCTTGTGAAAATGTGAACGTGTCATTTGCGTCGTCTGCCACCAGGTGTCTCTGTAATGAGGTCAACTTGTACAATTGTCTGAATGGAATTAGAAGAGGTTCTATTTTCTGTTCAGACATTCATACAATCGTACATTTTCGTGTGGTTGCACGGTGAATTTTCGCATTCATTCTGGCATTCACACATTTTCTTGTACATTCTAATGTACCGTGTAACCAGGCCTTAAGATAAAAATTTCCATCCAATATCTGGAGTGTAAGTAATTTGAAAAAGCGAATAAAGAAACGCACCAAATTCAATTATTTTCTTATGGGATTAAATGCTTACAATATTGGGGTAAAAACAGCCCGAAACATTGCAATTTTTATAATGCAGAAACCTTTTTGGACGCGCGCACGTCTCACCAAAGTTTCATCGCAATCGTATGAATGGTATAGGAGGGCATAGGGGACAAACAAAGAAAAATTCATTTTTATTTTTCAGATGAATTCCGTAGTCTATGTATGCTTCAGTTTTTTTTATTATCCCTGGTTGTACTGATCTTGTTTCTTCTTCCCGCAGGCAGCTGAGGACTCAAACGGGCCTGAAGAAGTTTGCCCGAGTGACCTTGTTCAGTTGATCAGTTTTGAGGCAAGTGGCGAAGAGATACCTGTTGGTGTTTCAGGAATCACTCCAGAGGTGAGAAGGAAATGTATGCCATGGGATAATGTAGCGTGATTACGATACATGCCTTTAGGGGTCATGCATAAACTAAAGTACCAACTTATGGGGGGGAGGGGGTCGCTTCAAAACCTACGGTGGGTAACGAGGGGTTAGGGGGGGTTCTCTCAAAGTAATGTGGCTGTCGCATTGCACCTGTTTACGTTTCTTACACGTCAACAATTCTACAGATACAACTGATTATCTCAGACCTGACCTCGTAGAAATTATGGATATCCATGATGAGAAAACCACCTTTGTTATTTCCACAAAACTTTATTATGCTGGAACAACGCGCGTTTCACCAAACTGTGGCATACTCCTGCGCATTTAGCAGTAAGTTGGGTGAGAATATACCCCTTCCCCCCAGCCATCGGAGTTGCCTAGCAGTCTTCCGAGAAACCCATAGCCTCTTTGGTACTCATTTTTAAACTTAACGGAAATCTTCTCCCCTCCCCCACCCGCCCCCTCTTCTTTCCTCAGCACAAGCCCAGGCTATATATATTCCCGCGCAACCTACCGCTAAATGCACACGAGTATGCCACAGTGTGGTGAAACGCGCTTCGTGCTAGAGGCCTGCATACGGTCGCAAAATACGAGCGGCCCATGCCCGCCTGTGTGCGAGAGATAAAGAGAGAGGCATATCCTGAAGTCATTCGACGATTTTTTCCGAAGTCTCACGAATGAGGCTTGACGGAGAACTAGCCGCCCAAGGGGCGGTCACCCGGTGGGTGGCCAGGAGCCCGCCTCTACGCCGGGCGACCGCTTCTATGCCGGGCGCCCGTCTCTTAATCCTCACCACAGGGCTTCTAGCTTGAGGGCCTTTGTTGTCCGCAATTCGCACGACGCGAATTTCCCGCTCAGTCATATACCGCCCCTCCCCTTCCCTCAGTTTGGGCGCACAAGAGAGACCTCTCAAGGAGCCGGGTGCCCGCCAACGACCCGGGCACCCGCCTAGGATACAGGCACCCGGGGCGAACGGGCACAGTCGGGCGTCTACGTCACACGGGCAGAGGCGAACACGGGTGAGGGCACCCGGCACGGGTGGGCGAGGGTCGCCCGGATTTCGAGCCCGTTTGCAGGCCTCTACTTCGTGCCAGCATAATAAAGTTTTGTGGAAATAACAAAGGTGGTTTTCTCATCATGAAAACTACAGAGTTTATAACATGAGGAAGGGCGCGTGGGGTGTTTCTTACATCCCAAGCTTCTACTTTAACTCAATGTAGCTGAACTATTTTCTTAAGAATGTTGCAAGTCTTCATGCCATCAACCTGTTTACATTTTAATCTTCTCGTGGGTTGAATAGTGACCTCGTGACAACACTTTTCAAGGCAGTGCAGTCAGAAATGTGGGGAGGGAAGAGAAATTAATATAGATAAAGCACACCATGTTGCACTATGATTCATGGTTAATTTTTAACATTATAAAATTAAGATTACTTGTTCCAATTGAGGTTAGACAGTTCTATTATACATATATCTCGTATGGCTACTTTGTCTTATTTCAACCTATCCCTAAAAAAAATCACACAATAATTGGGAAAATATTTTGGAATTGAAATTGTCATTTTTTAGAGACAACGTTACATGTCGGGGGGTTGAGAAAAAAGAACTAACTACAATACTTTTAATGGAAGCCAAGAAAGTGGGCCTACCAGTAAATGAAGGCAAAACCAACCACGTGAAAATAAGCAGATATTTAGAAATACTCAATTATAAGTTCAAAAAAACAAATCAGTTTAAGTACTTAGTGGTAACAATAACAAGCAACAACAAAGAGGAGACCGAAATTCTCACCCGACTTGCAGCAGCTGAGAGAACCTACTGGAGCCTAGTAAAACTTTTGAAGAGCAAACTCCTATCACGAAACACAAAAATTCATATCTATAAAACAATTGTCCAACCAGTACTACTGTATGGTTCCAAAATATGGTCGCTTACAAAAAGATCACAGAAAAAATTGATAACGTTTGAAAATAAAGTGTTGAGACGAATATTTGGCCCCATTAAAGAGGGAGAGACATGGAGAATAAGGAAGAATAAAGAGTTGAGGGAACTATACAACAGAAGAAGTGACAGCACAATGGTAAAAAATGATATAGAAAGGAAAACCGGAAGGCACCAGGGAGACTAAGAATGCGCTGGAGCGACGAAGTGAAGGAGGACCTAAGAGAGAAATGGGAGCTCAACTCGACACAGCAGAGGACAGAAGGGCATGGAGGCGAGTGGTTGGTGAGGCCAAAGACAATTTAGGTTTTCAATAGCCACAGGAGAAAGAGTAAGTATTACTATAACCGCCTTAGCCCACACGGCAGTCCTTAAGTGAGGAGTAATGCAAAGCATTTACACGTCCTAGGCCTAAGGATGGGCGGTATTTGAATCTCAACTACTTCTTTTTTTCAAAATGCAATGAAACCCATTTTATGAATCAGAATTTTTTTATTTATTTTTAAATAAAGTAAGAACTTGTTTCATGTTTTGTTTTACACAGTTTTGAAAATCAAGTCAGGTAGATGACACCCCCCATTGTCCATACACTGAGTAAGCCGATTTCTGGCGTTTGTCATGACCCTTACCAGCATAGCAGCTGGTATGTTGGCAATTTTTGCCCGGATGTTGGCCTTCAGGTGTTGTAGGGTCCTTGGACGGTTGACATAAATGCGGGATTTCAAGAAACCCCTGGAAAAAGATAAAGGCCCACATCCGGGCATAAATTACCAACATATCCGATGCTATGCTGATAAGGGTAATGGCAAACGCCAGAAATTGACTTACTCCGTGTATATGGACAATGGGGGCGCGTCATTCAACACCTGATTTGATTTTCAAAACTGTGTAAAACAAAAATTTAAATATGTTCCTACATTCTAAAAAAAATAATAAAAAAATTGTGATTCATAAAATGGGTATCATTGCGTTTTGAAAAAAGGATGTTATGTTGCCGCACCCTGTATATTGGAAAATATTGAACATAGCAATATTAACAGGTAAAATTATCTTGCTTAGAATGGTTTGCAAATGCTGCATGTGTTAACTATGTATAAGTCTGTTAGTGAAACAAGAAAAGCAATGTAAGCTTCTTTTCGCCAGTTATTGCCATGAATGATGGTGGAAATAGGAAGTGCTACATTGAGTTCCACGCCTGTTTTCAAGGATTAGGGCGTGCTCCGACCACCCTCCTCGCCGGGTTCTAATACACAATATGTACTTGAATTTTTAACATTGGTAATCCAATATTCAATATTCCAATTGGAAATATTGGTTCTTCAATATACAATATTCCAATTGAGGGCCTGAGAGTCAAAGTAATACAAGTAACATAGACAAGAAAAACAATATAAGTGCACATTATCTAAGTTGGTACCGTCGGGTATCGTCAGGTAGCTACAGGGAAAGGAATACAAGTGTTCAAACATATGGTGCTGAATTCTAGTCGCCGAATACTTAAGCTACTTTGCTTATTGTCATTTCTTACTGATACAGGTGACACTAGACGATGTTTGTCACTTGTATTACTTTGACTCTCAGGCTCTCAATTACAAATATTGGTTTTTCCGACCACCCATATCCAGGATATTGGTGTTGATCGTTCAAAAATTGTGATCTTGGAATCCAAATATTTAAAAATATGAATATTGGAACCAATATATTGGAAAACCGCCCAGCCCTACTCAGGCCTATGAGAGATAAAGCCGTGACACTTGTTCCTTCAGTCTGCAACCTATGGCTCTCTTTCTCCGGTAAAAGAAATTTATTAAAATAAAGGGAACTGTGAAAATCTACGAAAAGAATTTGTGCCATGTTGTTAAGTTTTCGACATCAAATGACATTGATTCTTTACACTTTAAATTATTAAAAATGACCAATTTTGGTTTATTTTTTCGAATAAAAGGCAGGGATGATGACTTATTTAATTGTAAACGTTTTCAGGTGATCAAGGGAGAGGATGGGCAGGTTGGAGAAGTGCTGGAGAAGGGACAGGAGAGGATGGGAGAGCAGTACGCCGACCTAATGGCGGAGACGTCGAGGGATTACGGACGTTCAGAGGTGGAGGTGTTATTCTAAATCTGGAAGCTTGATAACCGCTATTTTAAAAGAAGATGTCTCTTGGCCCAAATGCTTGACGAGAATTCTTTAGCCAACTGGTTTGAGTGGCTGGCGGAATAAGAGGAACGTGTGCTTTGATTCCAAGTGTACGTTAGGAGTGTACGGTAAAGTCTCTTTCCAGTGATGTAGATGGGACCCAAAATTTCTCCGTTTCTCTACATCAACTTTCGACCGTAAAGGATACTATGCGCTGGTATACATTAACATACTATGTGTAACATGGCCCTTAACCCTTCAAGTAGTTTGAGTGATATTATTTCCCTAATCTTATTGAATTTAATTTTTTTAATTTAAGTACAGGCAGTCCTCGACTTTCATACACAATGCGTTCCTGAAGACATGTACTAAAGTCGAACAATAGAGTTCCATACTAATTAGGGGTTACGTTCCCGGAGAGTTAAATATACATACTAAAACCTCATATCAATTGTAAGGAAATTTTATTTTTAATACAAAAGTTTAAAAATACATTAATTATATTTCAAACAATACTTAATTACTTTTAAAACTACGTAGTCTTGACAAACGGTTCTAAAAGAATACCCTTGTGTACTGAGTAAACATACGCATTTCTAATTTTTCCCAAGCAGAGATTAACATTTCACTGATAATGTCCACTATCACTATAAAGACACAAAACAAGAAGCATCACGACATTTAATTTTTGGAACCTTAAACTCTATGTTATTTAATGCATTACAATTAAAGAAACAACAACATTTCGCAATTTCCTAAACTGGACAAAAGACAAGCGAAAATAGAATGGCGTTTCCTAGGTACATGTCATACACAACTTTGTGAATTTCGCATGCACTTCCCAGCATTTTGTACATGGTCTATAATTTTATCTTTCCCCTTCACTATTGAACACACACTTGAACGGCTTAAGTTCAATGATTGTCTTGCAGCAAAAAATCCTCCCAGTTCAGCACGTCTAATAATTCCCAACTTTTGCTCGACAGTATTAAGTTTATGCGACCTACAGGTATTTTTGTTTGACTCAGTCACATCATATTTACGTTTTCCGATCACTGTTAACATACGACATTAATTAAATTCAGTAAATAAACAAGTTATACCTTGCTCTAAGTTAACACTGCCCACAGTCACGAGAACGCCAGATGAAACAGTTGAATGCCGGGATGCACCATGCACTTTCGCGGGAAATTCAAAAATATTGTTCTACAAATGTCCGAAAGTCCGAATTTGGTGTCCGAAAGTCAAGTAAAAGGTATCAATTTAGAGCATACGAAAGTGCGAATAGAGTATTTGCACACTTTTGGGAAGTGACATCTAAAAAATCTATCGATACTTTAGACACTAAATTTTCATTCTGATGCTCAAGAGGCTTTTCGTTAATTTTGTATTAGCTAATAAAATATAATAAACTATTATTTCGCCGAAACACTGGTCCGCCATGTTTTGTAGGCTCTGACGTCATCTCCCGTAGTCGACCATTTGTTGATTTGGAGATTGTGTAGTCTTAGCGTGCGGACGAAACTTTTGCTATTAATATTAGCAAATATCGAAATAACTTCGAAAAGGCAAATACTATTTCACTCTCAACGCACAGCTAGGCTATTTCGCCTCTGCTAATATGGGAGATGACATCACACTACGAAGAACCAATGGTTGGGCGTTTAGACCTTGCAATTTCGATGCTAAAACAATGCATATTAAAAGCTATTTATTAAATTAATTAGTTGGAATTATACCTTGGTATTTCGTACGTGGCATTTCGAAACCAAACACTACTCACTATTATAAATTTCAACAAAATACCTCACGCAAATACTCTAATGTACGAAAGTCGAGGACCGCCTGTATCTGTAAAAAGTATGAAGTAAATATTATTATATTAAAGGTACAAAAATATGGTTATATGTACTAGCTGTGTTGCAATGCCTCTTTTTCTTTCAAAGTATGCACACATATACCAAGCAGAAACTTTTACAGAACAGAAATAAATGAAAGGCAAGGTTTTTTGTGTAATTAAAGTTGAACATTTCTTTTCAAGTGCTTTGGGATATACAACATTTTTGGTCTTACCGCCGACTATGCAAAAGCAAATAAATTTTTTGGATGTCCCACTCGTGAGCATGCAACATATAATTGACCACGTGAAAAGCATGGATTTTCCAGATTCAATCCACACACTTGAAGCTAGTGCCTTGTTGATGGTCATTGAGAAGGCAAGGCGAAAGGGGGAACTCTAGTCGTTTGACTACAACTATCAAATTAGTCACTGAAACTGGCCTTTAAATGCTGCAGGCGTGAATTCATGAAATCACAGAAACCCCGCTAAATAAAAAATATTTAAGATAAAGACTTGATATTTTGTGTAGCTGTTGATGGCAATGTTTTGAACTAGTGTGCGATATTTAATTATTTTCTAATGCACTGTTTCAAAATGATGGACAATCAAACTTATCAATCCTTAATATCTTTGCACACAGAAATCGTATTTAAAAAATTCAAGCATGAAAAAGCTGCACCTTTTATTTACGAATAAAATGGTATGAATAAAATTTTCATTCCTAATAAAACAATGAAATGGTCAATAGATATTCAAACCAATGTCAATTAGATGCACACATACAACAATATGGTTTCAATAACATTTCCATACCCTCTACAACAATGGTCAACCGATTTTCAAACCAAACGACAAAGAGAGTTTAATGCAGACATTCAACAAGAAACCATAATTGATTTCAAAACAAAAACAAGCTGATAATTTTACATTTACTCAATCAATAAAAGGAAATACAAGGTTTCATACATAAATCGTGCATTAAATTAATAAAATACAGAACAACAACATAATTAAAGGTGTTCAAAATGCAGCTCTCCCATATCAATACAGCTCTTGCAATGCCTACGAAGAGACTCGTACAATCTAGCTAGTACATTTTGATTGTACCTGATTTCATTTTCTGTATCTTGAATTAGGTCTACCAACTGCTCCCTGCTGTTGATCTGCTGGCCATACACAGCTTGTTTCATTTGGCCCCAAAAGAAATAATTCATAGTACAGAGGTCGAGTGATCTAGGAGACCACAGTACAGCAGTTCATTAAACTCTCTTTGTTTGAACCTGACAGTAAGACCAGCGAAATATTGTTTTTACATTTAAGAAAAACAAACGCAGAATGAATCCCGAACAAAGAAATAATCAGCCTACGACTTAACTTGAAGTGAAATTCGCAGTTTGTTTCTTTTGCATCATGTAGAAATTTCGCAAAGTTACCCCTGGCATTGTTCGTTTTGTTATACTACTGCTGTTTTGAGTTTGTTTATTTGGCACCAAAAAATTTCTGTGTTCAGTACGCTGATGTAAATGATGAAATATTGATTAACCCGTGGATACCCGTGACCCTGGGAAATGTGGTAACGTTACAAGCTCCTCTCGCAACTTCTCCAATAATCTCCTCTTGTCTCCCGTCGTGTGATTGGCAGGACCTCTGCGAAGCCGACAGGATGGCGACAAACTTTGAGGATCCTTTGATGGGCGCCGAGCTGGAGATCAGGCGGGAGCTGAACACGGGCGTCGTCCGATTGGATGACCCGCACATGTGCCCGGAATGTGGTCGGCGGTTCAAGACCCGTAACCATCTCGCAAAGCACAAGAAGGAGCGCCATAGGACTCGATCGGAGAGTGGCAAACGGTAGGTGGCGTTGATTTGGTGGTGGGCGGAGAGGGCGCTGTGTTGCTCAACATGGCCAGTCTTCGACCCTTAAGAGTATTCTCATGAACTTTTGTAACACCCTGTAACCCAACGTCCCTAAACTTGATCAATATTCCACGATTATCAGTCAGATGACTGATATCACTGAGACGTTGATCGCTGGCTGGGCCCGAAATATGTAGGCTTACAAAGGAGTTTGATCCGAGTGTAATTACTGGTGATCAATTACACCATGAGCAGTATCGCAGCTTCCAAGAAGGTTTAATGAGGCAAGTGTAAACCTCCCACTGCCTAAAAGATTTCAATGCAAGTTCATGTATAAAAGTAGGATTTTATTGCACTTTGCTGTGTAGTTAATGCAAACGGGGTTGCGATAACAGCAGGTAACTATAATTTTACAATAAAAATTACCGTATTTCTCTGAACATAAGCCGCACCCGATTTTTGGTGTCTCAAACAGGGAAAAAAAAGTTAGTACTCAAATTTAAGTCGCACCCTTTTTAGTGCATCCAATACTACCTACAGTATTAGGCATTAGAATCTATTTTTACATTACCTATGTAAATGTGACACAATGTTACCTATATTATCCTTTAATATATAAGAATAAATTGTGCACCAATTTGACCTTTTTCAGCCTTATTTCTTACTTTCCCAGTAGCTTAGGTGAGTTTAGCTGGCGTCCATGTAAATCCGAATGGCTGGTTTGCACAAATCGGTCATTTTTTATGATTTTTTAAGAAATTTCTCAAATTTAAGCCGCACCTCAAATATAAGCCGCACCCCAATTTAGAGGCCCCAAAATCGGAAGAAAAAGTGCGGCTTATATTCAGAGAAATACGGTATATCATTTAATTATTTTATGCATCATTGGAATTAACTGCTCTCATTATATTTTTGTAGGCCAGAGTCTTCAAATCTAACTTTACTGTAAGCCAATGTTCGTAAACTTGCTCAATATTCTGCGACTATCAAAGTTATATGGCATAATTAAATAAATATAGTGATGTAAATAATATTTTTGAAAGGTAACAATATAAAATTTAGGATGCGTAAGTAAACAACGATAAAGATGGCAAAACTAGGAGAGGAAAGAAATTTATAAATAAAGCAACAAAGGGAGTGGAAAGAGGGAGAAGGAAGCTATAAGCGCGGAAGGACGGGCGGGAGAAAAAACAAATAAAAATAGAAGAATATTCTAAAGCTTTAATCTTATAATGTTATAATTTAATTATTATTAAATTAATTTAATGAGTTGTACATGCCTCAATTAACAATTAAACACGTAGGAAATGTGAACTTGGCTTAATAGAACTTATTGGGCATTTATCTGTATGAAAAATTATCTCAAACATAGGTTAACTATCTGGAAAATTACAGTAATTTTCATGGGGCGTGGTAAATTATGAAAAATACCCTTGTTAATTTATCAAAATTAACGAGGTAATTTTCAGAGTAGCCTATCTCTACTTAGAACTGATCGTTGACATATACAAGTCTTTAACTATGGAGATTTAAATGAGTTAGGACTGTAATTCATGATGAGGAAAAACAGTACAAATTCCACGATTTATTTTAATACTGTTGACCAGTTTCGACGTCTAAAGCGTCATTTACAAGACAAACTAGTCTGTTTGTGAAAACTGTTTATTTTGATGATGACGCTTTAGACATCGAAACCGGTCGACAACAATAAAAAACAGTGGAATTTGTGCTTTGTTTTTTCTCATCATGAATTCTATCTATAATTTCCAAAAAATAAAGCCAAAATTTATTAATTTAATTAGTTAGGTCTGCTTTAAGGCCACTGCAAGTATTTCTGTTTTATGAACTTCTGAATTGGAATTTCTTTAATCATTATTATTTCTCAGTATTAGGTTTCGTAACAACACTTATTGTGACTCAGATCAAGAGATGGGCCACTCTAAAAAATAACCGCGGTAATTTTCGTAATTTTCCGTGCCCCTGGAAAATTACCATAATTTTCGGTAATTTTCTAGATAATTCACCTACGTTTGAGATAATTTATTTTGTAATAGCACCTATCGGAGTAATAACAGAGATGGATTTGGCTAGCAAATTTCAAGGTGTTTTACGCAGAGTCAACGGTTCATAAAAATGATTTGAAGTATGATTTGCGCCTGAATTTTGAATACCGCTTCGAATACCCAAGTCATAACATTAATACTCGTTGTTCACAGCTGTCATTATAGAGACTCGATCATGCATGTGGAATATTAAGTAAAAGCTGTGAGTTATTGTGGTGCTCAGTTCTCAGTTTCTCAGTTCAGCGGGGAAAAAGAATGAACTTTACGCTAGGCTATGATAAAGTTTTTTTAAGCTCTTGGGATAAACTCGAGTTTCGGAGTCAGCAAATGGAAATATTTAGAACTATGTAACACTACCCCCTTATTTAAACAGACTCATGGTCATAAAAACATACACATGGACAAGTAAAACATTTTACATATCTTTAACACAATAATAAACACGTAATGAACTGAAATTTGATTAAGAATTAATATTGGGCCCAATTTGCAATTGCAATCATTTAAGTTTTCCAATTTCATAAATTAAATTGTTATCTTTTAATGATCGAAAACCAGTTTAAGCTTTCGAGTCCTTTTTCTTCATGCAAATATTCTTACTATGGTAATTTACAACATTTGTTTATGAGAGTCCTTTCTTATAGATTCAATCCCCCAATAATTATAGTGATTGTATGATTATTTGGGCATAAGAGTTACTTTAATTAACTTTGGTACTACATATTTGTTTGCTATTTCACTTATCGTCATCTGGAAACTTGTCGTCTGTGGCCGTGAGTCTCCTATCTCCGTCTCTCCTCAGTTGGCAGGGTCCATGCATCGTCCTCACGCTACCATATCCTGCCGTAAATTATATTCGCCGCATCTTCTGTGGTCTTCAAAAAATGCTCCAATGAATATCCCTCCTCTGGGAATCATTTACATTATAACCACCCATTTCATTCCGCTTTTTCTCCGGATTTCTTACTTTTTTGTCTTTTCCGCCTCTTTCCCTTACCGTCAACTCCCACTCTCTCCTATCTCTCACTGTATTGTTGCCTGTTTTTATTCTTCTCACGGGTCCTTAGTTTTCCCCTATTGAATATTTATTTTGCCCATTGTTCCTAGTTTCTGTTTTTGTAAATATTGTTATATGCATCCCTGGTTTCATATTGTTAATTCATAATTGATCATATTACTTTGCTATTTTATTTTTTATATTAACTTTCCGGGCCTTGGGATAGCCATTTGGTTACAACCAATTAACCTGTCACTGAAAAAGTAACGGGAAATGGGGAGTTAGTCTGGAAATTCTGATAGTTTTCAATAAGCCAGTAGTATCTTTTTAGGCACTGTCTGATGGTATTTGTGCTTAAAGGTTTTTAGTACTGAGCCTGATTGAGACAGTGGTGCTCTTAATTTGGTGTTTAGGAATTAAATACTATTGCCCCTAAAATAAACTTCCCTGTCCAATTCTTTACACTTATGCTGAGGGTGATGGAGTATTATTTCTCCCAAGATGTTTTACGAATCATTCGTAGCCCTCATCTGAATTAATTATGCCTCATAAGCAGGGAGAGAATGAGAGAGGTAAATAGAAGGTTTCAATCGTGTACCACAAGGTTGTGTAATGTGTCTCCAATTCATTTCAATTTTATTTAAATTATTAGAATAAATTACTCTCCAATCTGCAGGTTTGGGAAGCCGGAGGACATCAACGGGCATTCCGACCACAGAGCAGTCGAGTGCGCGCAGTGTGGTGTGCCAGTCAAAACGGGTCTGCCGGAGAATATGAGGACTCAGGCCGCACCAATGAAGGCGCTCTTGTGTGCCGTGTGCCGGAAGGCCTTTGGGGAGGAAGTGCGGCTTCAGAGCCGAGCAGAAATGCAGTCGAGCCGAAAGTTTCGTGGCGGCGGCTTGGAGGGTGACCGGGAGTTCAACGTGGACATAGTGGTGATGAAGGACTATAGGTGAGCGGTGGGCTGAAGTCGTGCCGCAATTCAGTCGTGCCAATGAATGATGGAGACCTGTAACCCCTTTCCAGTCCTCGCATTTCTTCCCTGGTACCCGTAGTCTGGTCCACTCTATTTCATGAATTCCATGAGATGCCTACAGTTTATTGTGAGTTCACAGGGCTTTTTTCTGGGAAAAAGGGTGGTGGAACTCAGCTGTCCATAAGAGTTACGTTATCCGCAAGAGTTACATTTCCCGTAAGTGCTACTTTGGTAATGTACTCACTGTCTGGTAGATCCTTAATTCCTGTAAATTATATCTGAGAATTAATTAATGAAAACATCCAAATGACCTTAGATTGATTTATACAAGTTAAGACAATTTACTTCACCCATAAAAGGTACCGGAACGCAGTTATGACACGTACCACCAGAAAAAAAATCACTGTGCGGTCATAAATTTCAGGAAAAATGTCATTAATTAGTTATTTTTTGTTCACTAAATGTTTAATTGGATACTTTATTCATCGTATACATAATTACATACCTTATCAGGGTTGCTACATGCCAGGAAAACTAGCGAAGTCATGGGGAATCAGTCAGGAAATTTTGCTTTCACGAGCAGAGATGGGCAACTCTGAAAATTACCTCGGTAATTTTCGTAAATTAGCACTGTATTTTTCGTAATTTACCGTGCCCCATGAAAATTACCATAATTTTCTAGATAATTCTCCTGTTTGCAATAACTTTTCATACAGATAAATTCCAGGCATGTTCTTTTAAGCCTTAAGTTCACATTTCCTGAGTGTTTAATAATAAATTGAAGCATGTGTACTACTCATTTTTGGAATATTTTACTTAAATTATAAGATTAAAGCTTTAGAATATTATTCTTGAAAATTTCTCATACTTTGACGAAAGAAAGCCAGATTGCATGTTGCTGCCGTAGTTCTTTTTACAATTATGAAAATTTCTAATAGATTAATGTTGTATTAGGTATGGTTTATGCATTGCTATATTGCCTTCCTATTGCTATTGGCTTTCTTATTTAACCATACATTTGCTGTTACATGCTTAGAACTAAAAAATACAGGAAAAATTAAGGTAATTTTTGAAAATTATTGTAATTTACCGTGGTAATTTACCTCGGTTGAAAATTATGGAAATTTTCCCATCTCTATTCACGAGTCAAAATCTTATTGTTTTCGAGTGCGGAGTCCTATTTGAGGCACTGTCTGTTGGTGTGTCGACTTTTCGGTAAGTTTGAATGGGTGTGTAAAACCTGGTGAAGAGAATACTTGTTGAAGATGATGAAATAAAAATATGAAATTTGAATATACAGGCGGTCCTCGACTTTCGTACACTCGACTTTCGTACAATTCGCACTTTTGTACGATCCAAATTGATACCTTTTACTTGACTTTCGGACACTAAATTCAAAATAAAAACTACAGTAATTGTACTGTCCACTTAAATTTAATGTGAAATACACAACACGTGTTTCACATTAAATTTAAGTGGACAGTAAAATTACTGTAGTTTTTATTTAAAATGCTGTTCCACCATATATCGCCCGACACTGTCGAATTTATACTAAATTCAAACTTTCGGACATTTGTCGAACAGTATTTTTGAATTTCCCGCGAATTTTTTGATTTCCCACGATGGTGCATGGGGCATCACGTCATTCAATTGTTACATCTGGCGTTCTCGCTCGCTAGTATACGCGACTGTGGGCAGTGTAGACTTAGAGCAAGGTATAACTTGTTCATTTACTGAATTCAATTAATATCGTACGAGTATAATGAGTGGAAAACGTAAATATGATGTTCCTGGAAAGAGAGTTTGGAATTATTAGACGTGCTGAACTGGTTGGATCTTTTGCTGCGATCGGACGATCATTGAACTTAAGCTGTTCAATTGTACGTGTTCAATAGTACAGGGGACATATTAAATTATATACCATGTATCAAATGCTGGGAAGTGCAATGCGAAATTCACGAAGTTTTTATGACCTGTACCTACGAAACGTCATTCTATTTTCGTTTGTCTTTTGTCCGGTTTAGGAAATAACGAAATTTTGTTGCTTCTTTAATAGTAATAATCTAATTACATCGAGTTTAAGGATCCAAAAATTAAATGTCGTGATGCTTCTTGTTTTGTGTCTTTATAGTTACAGTGGACGTTATCTGTGAAATGATAATTTCTGATTGGGAAAAATTAGAAATTCGTATGTTTACACAGTACACAATGGAATTCTTTTAGAACCGTTTATCAAGACTACGTAGTTTTTAAAGTAATTACGCATTGTTTTAAATATAATTAATGTATTTTTAAACTTTTGTATTAAAAATATCATTCCATTACAATTGATTTGAGGTTTTACTAGGTATATTTAGCTCTCTGGGAACGTAACCCCTAATTAGTATGGGACTCTATTGTTCGACTTTCGTACATTCAACTTCCGTACACGTTTTCAGGAAAGCATTGTGAATGAAAGTCGAGGACTGCCTGTAGTCTAAACTAGGGAAGTATCTTGCCCAATTACCTCAAGGGACTACAGCTTGGTGATGTCATTGTTATTATTATTGTTTTATTCTCCCAAATACATACAATATATGTATAGGATTCGTCAGTTCAATAAGTACACTAAAAATTCAAAAAATAAAAAACCTAATACATACATAGCAACAATCTTCAATTACTGTCGCATTGCTCATGCTCATCAACTGTATAATTGTATTTTTTTTCTTTACATTGTCATTCTTCATTCATTCACAATTTATAAACTAGGAAAAAAATACTGTTTAGCAAAATTCATTGAAAAAATATAATGATACATAACTTCATGATAAAATGTCCTTTAAGTGGAAATAGATGGTTCCTGAAATATTCAGTTGTCAAACTTGTAAATAGTCACTTAAAAATTCCTGAATAGTGTAAAAACACCTGGTGAAGAGAAACTTTTTCAACATTTTTTTAAATACTTCCACTGACTGACATTCCTCACACTGTCCGGTAACGAATTAAATATTTTTGCACCCATTTATGGTTATTTGATGAAATACGTTTATTGTGATAAGTTGCATGATTAAGGCTTGCATTTCTAGTGGCATGAGAATGAATCTCTGTTGAAATTAGGTTGTAACCTCACCCGGTCACGTTTAGTTTCCTATTAAAAGAACTTCGTTAAACCTCCGCAATTACCCAAACACTTATTCCTCCTTGATGAAGGGATTAATGGTTAACATTAGACAACATATTAATAAAAACACCTTTCTCAATTAATTAAATAGTATAATACTTTCTTTTAATAAAAATATTTGACTTGGTTATGACAGCATCAGTATTTAGAGCCTTTTAAATGTATTGGATCCAATTTACAATGTTACTCTTGTATGCTCCAATTCTTTTTTTTTTTACATTTACGTTATTTTAGATAGCAGTACTTTTATAAATGGAGGTAATTGTTTTTTTTTATGACTTTGTTATTCTTATAGTTAGACTTATCGGACGCTGGGGCTTCTCGTCTCTCTTATGTGGCTGCGGATATGCTTTCACGGTCTTCCTCGTTGCCAGAATTCTGGGCTGTCCGGTTTCTATCTTGGGTTTCTTTCCCGATTCCTTCCTGGCCTCTTTATAGATCTCTGGTTTCTCTTTCGTCACCTCTATGCCGCTTCGTATCCGCTCCCTGCCGTTTTTATTCTCAGACTTCCGAACTTTTCCCCACTTCGTGTCCTTAAGATCTTTACTCCTCCAATTATCTCTGCTGACTCCCTTACTGTTAACTCCTCACCCTCTCCAGCGTCCCCCGTTACTTATTGATGTACTTTTATTATTTTTGCGTCGTCCTGAACTCCCTGATGTAAATATTGATTTATGTTTGGCGTTCCTAGTTATCTATTGTTATGTGCTGTTGGTTTTATCCTCCATTAAATGTAATTAAAACTGCATTTTTTTGTCTCTATGCAGGCCGCAGCGAGGGAAGAGGCCGTTTGTGTGCCGGGAGTGTGGGAAATCCTTCCAGATGTGCGACGTTCTCAATCGGCACATGAAGCTGAGTCACCTCTCGGAGAAACGCTTTTGCTGCGAGCACTGCAACGCACGCTTTGCACTCAAGCGCTGCTTGCTCGACCATGTCAAGCTGCACATTAGGCGCGTGTCTTAATAAAAAGCATTCCAAAGAAAGTTTGTGGCTTTTCATTTCATTCCTCACCATTGTTGGGGGTGGCCATTGTTGGGGAAGTTACTGAAAAAATTAACTGAATAAAGTTAAAGTTAATCTCTGTAAAAATTAACTTGTTTAAGTTAAAAGTTACCTTTCTGGAAAAGTAATCGATTAGAGTTAACGTTAAAAAAAATTAACTTTTACGCTAAAAGTTACTTTTTCAGTTACTTTTTTATAGTAACTTTCAAAAGCAATTTTTCACAATTAGGTTAAAATAAATACTATCATCACTTCAAATTCCTCTTCTTATACATACTCCACTGACTTAAACTTATACAAACTTGAAATTCAAGAAAAATATATTTAACTTTTACTATAAAAGTCATTAACCCTTTAACTGCTCCCATCGTCTATTGGCGATTTGAGGTATGGTTAATGGTTTTAGTAAAAAAAGTTCAACAATTCGTATTCAACAGTAAAATCAGACTATAATTACTCATTGTAAATTTTAAAACTAATTATCCTTTATATAAAAAGAGACAAATTTTAAAATTACGCAAAAATTTAGAAAAAAAAAAGTTTGTGTTTGGGGAGAACTATATATTTCAGATTATTTGTGCAGGGTTGGACTTTAGTAAGACTCATTTCTAAATTTTTTCGGACATTTGTCCCGGTCGACAAATTTTTGTAGTCACTCCACTCAACCCCGCTGACGACGGGATGTCTCCGAGTAAGTTATGCGTAAACTGGCGCATTTTACAGATATGTTACTTTGAATAAACCCATGTTACCTGTTATATGTAGGTTTTTCGGTGACCCCCTTACTCGTGTTCAACAACGTAGTATTGATGACACTACGTCGCCAAGTAAGGTATTCATGTCCTGGCGGACATGGTCTTCGAGTGGTCTCATGTTTTCTTGTCTGAGAGTACATTCTTAAACTTTGGCTGAAACTTTTACCCCGCTTTTGTTTGGATGTATTCCTCTGGGCCTATTAATTGGATTCTTACACAACTACCACGCCATATTGCATTCTTAGATACAGTTTTATTTTCCCCTTTACCTCTTGGGCAATCTTTGTGCCCAAATTCGAACAGGGCGACATTCACCAAAAATTAACGAAAAAAATTACTTGAAGTTAGTTTTTTATCAGTTTATTTATAATGTTAACAATTAAAAGTTAACTAAAAAGTAATGGTTAAGTTAAATAGTTAACTATATTTTTAACGATTAATTTTGTTCCAATGTGCATTCATAAATTTTAAATGGAACTCCAAGGTAATTATTTAAGTTCTTCATTAAGGAGAAACCTTAACAAAGAAGTTAACTAAAAATAATGTTAAGAGTTCCAGTTGATAATCAGTTGAACATAGGAACACACTTCAAAGCCTATATTTTCCGAATAAGCAACAAATATAGTTGCTTAGAGAATCCACCATACATCCAGCTAATATTTAGTTGTTAGAGTATTATTTTTAGGGAATGAAAATTGCCATGAAGAAAAGTGTTCTCCTATCTGCATTACTATTTGGCCGTGAAAGTTGGTTATTATAGGACGATTATGAGAGAAGGTTAAAAGGGTTGGGAATGGGATATGTAAGAAGTGATTGCGTTGAAAGTAGTATGAATGGGGATAGAAATGAATAGGCGATGGAAGAATGTGGGTTATATTCTGCAGTAATGGACATTCATTAAAGGAGTCTGCTTTGTTGGCTTAGCCAAGTGTAGAGAATTAATGAGAGTCCAATAAATAAAGAGATATGTGATAGTAGTATGGATGGTGTGGGCAAAAGAGGTGGAAGGCTAAACTCATGGGTGAATGTGGTGGAAGAAACTCTAAAGAGGAGGAACATTTGGAGTCTTTAAGAACAGGAGACTGTGTATGAAGCGGTGAATAAGTGTACGGAAAGTGGATTGAAAGGACGGGGCATTATTGAGGAAATAATTAAATGGAGGCAATTAACAAGGGCGAACGTCATTTAGTAAATTCTCTGAATTTTCCTACTCCAAAAAGGAATGATATTACATGGGTATTTCTTATTTTTCATGACTATTCCAGGTATTCCGTGCTCATTTCGAACATCCATTGTTCTTCCAAGATTTACAGGTCAGATTTCTTAGGAATAAATAACTAACGGACATATGATGGTAGCATGCAATGTTTATTCATTGAGTTTCAAATGTTTACCACTAAAGTGCAAAAAACAACCAGCAGGAGTTAGTATATTAAAAAATAAATTGTAAAGACAACCACATCAATTGTTTTCCACTCGCCCATTGCTCACTCAACAGAGATTAAACATACTCACCACAAGGCCAATTCTGGCCATCTTTGTCTGTAACGAGATCTTCGCTCGGATGCACGTTGTCTTAAAGTATTTCTCATGTTTTCTTGTCTGAGAGTACGTTCCTAAACTTTGGCTGTTACTTTTACCCCGCTTTTGTTTGGATGTATTCATTGGATTCTTACACAACTACCACACCATAATATTGCATTCTTAGATACCGTTTCATTTTCCCCTTTGTTTGTTGGGCAATCTTTGTGCCAAAAAAATTCGAACAAGGCGACATTCGCCAAAAATTAACGAAAAACATGAACTGAAGTTAGTTTTGTATCAGTTAATGTATAATTTTAACGATTAAAAGTAAATTCTTCCAAAAAGTAATGGTTAAGTTAAATAGTTAACTATATTTTTAACGATTAATTTTAATCGTTAATTTTTTAAATCGTTAATCACAACTATGGCCGTGACCAACTGTTACCAAATGGAGGCAGTTTACATGGACTAAGGGCAATTACTAAATGCTCTGAACTTGCCTACTCGCAGAAGGAATGGATTAATGGGGGTGTACGTATGTATTTGCGAAAAAAGACAAGTATGATAAATATACACAGTATATTGCACGTGGAAAAAGGCAAAATTAGAAGGTGAAGAAGGTATTTACAATACAAAGGTCAAAAGATCGAAGTACAATGTAGATTGAAAGGACGTGTCCTCAAGGAATTAGCGCCACAGATCGCACCGTTCTTAGACATAATATTCAAGAAGTCATTGTCTGAAGGAAAGATACCAATAGACTGGAAAATTGCAAACGTTACACCGATATTCAAAAAGGGAAACAGACATGACCCAGGGAACTATCGACCAATTTCATTAACGTCGATTATAGGCAAGATACTCGAACATATCGTCGTTATCAATATCATGACGTTCCTGGACAGTCGTAACTTCCTTCATGGCTGTCAGCACGGCTTTCGGAAAGGTAGATCATGTGAAAAACAGCTCGCACTCTTTCTTCATGACGTTCTCTAATCTGGTGAATCGAAAACACAAGTGGACGCATTATTCCTAGATTTTAAGAAAGCTTTCGACACGGTACCTCACAACAAACTTTTATACAAATTACAGTCATGCGGCCTAAACGAAACAGTAGTAAACTGGATACGCGACTTTCTGAGTGATCGTAAGCAAAAAGTAGTCCTTGACGGAATTAGCTCTGATGCAGTTAAAGTGACATCAGGTGTCCCACAAGGAAGCGTAATCGGCCCCCTTTTGTTCATTATATACATAAATGATCTATGCTCTCGAATTAGCAGTAAAATACGTTTATTTGCTGACGATGCTGTCATCTATCGCGAAATTAATGATCACTCTGACTTTGAAATTCTATCATCGGATTTAAACAACGTTCATGTGTGGAGCCAAGAGTGGGGACTCGAACTTAATCTGAGCAAATGTACGGCGGTACATTTCTTGCGGAGGTCGTCCAACTATCCCCGTGTATATGCTGTGGATGGCGTTAAGATAAAGGCGACAGATGAAGTTAAGTATCTGGGAGTTACGATTACCTCAAACCTATCGTGGGGAACACATATAAGAAATATTTGTGGCAGAGCTCTGAAGAAGCTAGGATTCGTCAAGCGTATTGTGGGAAGATTCTCGGATGAAAAAGTAAAAGAGAGGTGCTATTTCGCACTCGTCCGGCCACACCTTGAATATGCAGCAAGCATATGGGATCCGGTGCAGAAAGACTTAATTCGGGAACTTAATAAAATACAAAGGAAAGCTGCGCGATTCGTCAAAAACTGCTACGGGCGTACAGACAGCGTTACACAGATGTTAAACGAATTAGGCTGAGAGCCGCTAGAGACTCGGAGACTACGCGCTAGGCTTAGATTACTTGAGCAATTGAGAATAGATATCTTTCAGAGCGACACGGAGAACATCATATTAGAACCCCACTATATTTCCAGGTCCGACAGAAACGATAAATTAAGAGAGATATTTTGCCGAACGGATAGGTATGGGAATTCGTTTTTCCCCCGAACAATAAGGGACTTTAATAAATGCAAGGCGTAATCTCATAGAGCGTTTCCTTTTTATATGTAAACGGCTGGTGTCCTAACACCCCCCGCCACACGCCTATTGAGGCGGCTTGCGGGGTAGTATGTAGATGTACAGAGAAAGTTAATTACCACTTAAATATTCATGAACTGAGTTGTGAATTCTTTCTCCGAGAAATAAATGTTATATGTATATTACATAAATGATTAATCAAATAAATAATACTAAATATCACTGCTAGTCTCTATAAATTTCAACAAACATATTAAATCAACAAGGAAACAAAACAAGTAAAATAGATTTAGCAGAGGATGTCAAGAACTATTGTTCCAAAGGTAAATATTGAATAATGTTAACAACTGTCAGGCCATTCATAAACCACTTTTAAAATAAATACTGAAGAGCAACAAATGTAGCATCTACAAATAATAAAGGTAATTTATTAAGTGTGAAGAAGATAGCAATTGCTGAGAACATACTGATGATGTGTGTTATAAACATGAGCCTTTTTCAACTCCGTTAGTACACTTAAATTATTACGTTACACGGAGAAACTAGTCAAAAGAATTATGACAATACTTCTTTACCCTCAAGCATGCACACTCAGTTTTTGTAATGCAAGGAGGCAGTGGGAAGGTTTTGTCAGATTCCCAAAATTTAAAATGAATTATAACATTTTCAAAACTTTTTCACCCAAATATTATAACGAGAGATTATAATAGCATGAACGAAAAATGTGAAAAATATAACATTCTCTTAAAAACATGTTTATATGGTTGTTCTTTATGTTTTGTGGTATTTGGAAGCATTTAAAGTGGTATTCAAATTTTGTGAATTAATGCTAAATAAGTCTTGTTAGAGCGAATGATTGCTATTTAGCGAAATGGGCACTGATTTGTATTGACAAAATTGTATTTTCAATATTGCAACCAAAACTAAGAATAAAAATACTATTACCGTATTTCTCCAAATATAAGCCGCACTTTTTTTCCTGATTTCGGGGCCTCAAAATCAGGGTTCGGCTTATATTCGAGGTGCGACTTAAATTCGAGAACTTTCTCAAAAAATCGTAAAAATTACCGATTGTAGAAAACCAGCCATTCAGATTCACGCAGATGCCAGCAAACTTGCTTAAGCCTTTCGTCCCAATCGTGGTATTACTAATACAAGGTAGGTCGTTCCCGTGACCAAAATGAGGCCATTCTGCGCATCACGTTAGGCAGATTGCAGCGGTAGCAGTAGACGACTCGCTAACTGTATGGAGCTAAGAAGACCGTGATTTATATCTTTATTTTTCGGAAACAGGGAAGGTAGAGAATATCACTACCGTAAATTTTTTGGTTGGGAGAAACATTAAACACTACTTTAATCTCACATTAGTAATATTTGGACGAAAATCCATGGACTCAATATTAAAGCACCGCTCGTGAACTGTACTGATGAGTTAAGTGCTACCGAATAAACATTGTAGCCACGTTCTTGAGGTAGTAAATATAAATGTGACTGATTGTGAATGAGATTTCTCGGTGTTTAATAATGCGTAGAGGTAGTGAGCAGTAGCAACCTCCCTACCGAATAGAACAATTTTTTATCCCAACACAAATTAGCGAAGTACCAGGAATGTTGCAGTTTATTCGCCAAACTTCTCCAGTTCAAAAATGTACCTCTGTATGGTAGTGTACGTCATTTCACTTTTCTTTGTCATTGCGTTAATATTTGACAATCACACAAGCAATTGATTCAAATGTTTAAAACTTAATCCTGATCTCAACCAAGCTTTAAGAAGTCAAAGTGTCGAACGTCTAGAAAATCTTATTCTACCGAACCATCATAATTAAGAACTTTTGGCAACATAGAGCCAGTTAATCTTATTATTACGTAGTTATCAACAGGGATTAGCAATGATCAACTTTCAGTTCCAGTTTTAAGGAAATTGTTTCACCAGAAATCACTACTCTGCGCAATAAGACATTGCCAGGGATTCCGGGCACGAGGTGTAGATGAACGAGTGTGAACTATCAATTTCAATCACTTCAAATACACTCAAAGCTCACCATGGCTGAAAACAGCTGTGGCATGCAATCCTAGTGACATCAACGACTTCGACAAAAGCGCATTGGAGTGCATCGACAGAAGCGCATTGACCTACCTTGTATAAGTAATACCATGGTCCCAATGGGCTATAGTGGAATAACTTACTTGGCTACTGAGGCAAAACGATTCTGGAGCTATGTACACCTGATGTTAAAGGGTTAATATGTTGTATTAGGAGTGGTTTAAACATGGTTATATTCCCTTCCTAGTGCCATTGGATTTCTTATGTAACCATACATTTGCTGTTAAATGCTTAAAACTAAAAAATAATGGAAAATAATGGTAATTTTCGAAAATTACAGTAATTTACCGTGAAAATTTACCTCAGATGAAAATTATGATCATTTTCCCTTCTCTACTTGTATCTAAGCTCCACCCATTCCAGTTTCTCATCAAGACCTTGAACTGTTGGCGGTTGATTGTGACGTGGCACTCAATCGTCCAACCGAAAACATTCAGTAGCTCACGAGTTTTAATGACCTTCAATTCTTAAAGCCAAGTGCTCCCATCCACAGTGATTCCTGCAAGATGCTTTAAACTGTTAAAACTATCCAAAAATAAATCATAACTGAAAACAAAAATTATTTAATAATGATAATAATAATTTATTTGTCCAAGGATCATTATACATGATATAGGACACGTCAGTTATACACATAAAAACATTTAAACTCTGTATTATACAATCATATGCCCTCATCTATGAGGTATTCGTTGACTGAGTAGGACAATTTTTTCAGTAGCATTTCTTTAATTTTACAGTTAAAAATGGTAGTATTTTCAATGTCTATGTAATTTTTTGGGAGTTTTTTATAAAGGCAAATCCACATAGCTCTAGGACCATGGGAAGTATTACTCGTCCTTACAAATGGAATATGTAATTCAAGACAAACATAAAAACAAACAATTCTTAAGGATATCTACAAGATTTTTAAGAAGTCAATTCCATTTCCTTTATCTTCTAATCATAGGCGTACGCAAATGGTGCTGGTGGTGCACCAGCACCTCCCACTGGCTAGAAATAATTCAATAAATAACCTAGAAATAGGTGAAAATGATACTATGAATATTTAAAAATTTTCAAGAGAATTAAATGAACCATGAACTGGTAAAAAAATCAAATTCCTAAGTGGTTTACTCTCTGTCTTACTGACAACCAACGGTTAAAATTCACTCTAGCTGGATAACTGGCAGTGCAAATAAAGTTTTTTAACAGTAAATTTTTATAATGATAACAAATCCCAGTTAAACCACCTAATTAAATGGTCTGCGCATGCCTATGCTTCTAATGTAGTGAACATTACTCACCTCAAAAGCGCTTACACTACTTCAAAGCCAAGGCTTGCGTATCCATGAGATCAGCAAGTGGTCCACTGTTCCTGCAACAAAAAGTCCCGACCTTTCCCTCAATGTATTCAATTTTTTCACTTTTGCCAATACCACTGAACAATACTTCCCAAACAAAAAGGTCAATGCATGCTTATTTAACGATGGTTTAAGGGGATGTGCATGCAATTGACTACTACTGCACATTTTGGCTTAATCTAGTCCCGTTTTCCTCATTTATCATTCTTATTCAGGCACTTATTCTTTATTTAAATAATGAAATACCTTTCGGAAGGTATATCCTTTCTAACCTTGCCAAGTTTACCCTACCCTATTCGTTTGTTGCTTGTCTGGATGGAATCTTGTATTAATCGAAAACTAACCCACTTCAATCGAGCTGAAATTTGGAGCACTTACTTAACCTCGATGATAATACATGAATCAGTCATAAAATTCACTAATTACCAAGTTAATCTACTAAAATTAAATGGTTTACATTTTATATATTGGTCCCTCTCCATTATGATAATATCTGTAGTGTAGCAGTGCATGCTTGTGAGGCTTCGCCTCGTGACAAGCATTAGCGATTTATGCTAATGCATAATTAATCGTAGTTACACTAACTTTAAGGTATATTGTAATGCATGTTGGTGAATACTCACCCCCTGCCACACACCCCTGAGGTGGCTTGCAGGGTATTATGTAGATGTAGTTATATTTCTATATCCTAACATGACGCAACCTGCATCACATTGTCTACTCGCAGTCAGCACTGTTGCAATTAATTGCAACAATCATTTTTGCATAAATAATGATAAGAAATGCTAATAATTTAAATTCCAATATCCGTTGCACAATTAATATAAAGACCAAAAAGCTCAAAATAAGTATAAATAATGGACACAAACGTATTTTGATGATAATACATGAATTTAATGTATTAGTTTATCGGTTAGTAGCAATTAATTAATTAATTATACATGTGGAGAATTAATCACAGATAGATGGCACTACTATAAGAATAAATTTCTCACCAATTGCAATTTCTCAAGCGTTGTTCCCAATTGAACATGCACACAGAGTGGATCGACCGTCATCGTGGGAACACAATACAACAATCAAACAATACAAACATGAAAAAGTAATTTTCCTTTTTAGTAAGCTTGAAAATATATGCGTGGTTAAAAAAAATGGTATTTTTTATGCATTAAATTATTTATCAACAGACTCCACTTTTATCAATTTCAAATGAAATGTACGTACGTGCATATTTCCTCAAAGGGCTTACTTACTATGTCCACAAAATTAAGACACCATGAAACAGTTATACGGGCGGAAATAACATATGCAAGTGAAACCATCTTCAAAACAACTAACACAATAGCAACAGGTAAATTACTCATGATAGAAAGGAGAATTGTCAGAACTTGCATAAATAATGATAAGAAATGCTAATAATTTAATTTTCAAAGAACCGTTGAACAAATAATATATAGAACTTTTTTTGTAGATTTTCGCAGATCATGTTTATGGTATTCAGGTTCTTGGTTCTGCGATTAAATTATTTAATATTAAGCGACAGTTTCGCCGTGCTATGCTGCCGGCTTCGTCGTGCTTTTAAGAACAACAATGTCTTTTTTCACAAAGTAAATAAACAATTCCAGCAGTTGATGATTTTGAGAAGTAAAAAACTTAATTTCGAATAAGTCTCTTCCAGGTGTAAGGGAGTTTATAACTATCCTCTCTATTGATGTTATTTGGTCATTTTTCTATTTTTCAATCGCCTCGCTTATGAGCCGTGGAAAGTAACTGCTTTCTTTGTGTAGTACTCTAGCCATCTCGATGTCAATGGCGTGACCTTCCTCTAACGCAGTGTGCTCAGCCACGGCAGAGTGATACCAGTCTTTCTTCCGGATTGCACGTTCATGTTCCTTTAAATGGCATCCAATTGCTCTCTTGGTTTGCCCCACGTATGATCTACCGCAACTGCAGAGAAGTTCGTACACACCCTCATACATTGTGGGTGGTAATGGATCTTTAGTTCCTCGTAGATGATCTCGTACTTTGGAGGTAGTGTTGTATCTTGTGATAATGCTATACTTTTTCATTATTCTACCTATGCGATCGGTCGTATCATCTTTTTAATTTAAGATGTAAAACCTCATTCTCTCAATGATGCTTTCCAGTACAAGAAGCGATAAGTTGAGTTTTTAAAAAAATGAACAAAATGCAGCATAGCCCGAAAAAATCAGTTTTCACAGACAATAAAAGCTGTCTCTCTTAAAAAAAAAAAAGAATATGCTCCTTGACGAAAATACAACACACCACATAGGAATGAATATATGTACTTTATTACTGCTTTTAAATTTTAAACACATTCATGCTTGTTTATACATCTCATATACATAATATGTATGTGCACATAGCAAATGTAAAATTCAAAAACTATGCAATTACATGTGATCAAGTCAATAAGATCCCGAAAGACAATGGAAACAAAGAGGATAGGATAAAACTATTTAACAAGTGGATAAAAAAAACTTGCCGTAGTACTTCACTCAAATATCGGCCATCAACAGACCATTTCACCATTCGCACAAACAAAACGAATTGCACTTCTCAGCCATTTTCACCACTAGTCGTAGAAAAAACAAATACCTCCACATATCAGATGGAGGGAATTTATATCTGGCCCCTTAAGAAAGCTGAAGATATCTCCTTAAACGTGAAGAGTTATTAAGACTTGCAGAGGAACCACAAACGCAGAACTTCACACAAATGGACGATACCTTTTCAAATTCACCGCAGAACAATGGATATTTCCATCACGATTCGATCCAAGAATGCTTCCACATAGTGACAGTAGTGACTTACATACACACACTATATATATATCATATGATTTATTTTCTAAGATACAGACTGCTCAATTACAAATGCCGAAGAACTTCAGACGGCTTCACTCACATATACTGGGGTAGGGTTAAATCACAGTCATTTTAAGAGTTAATCTGAGGTAATTGCCATTTTAATTCTTACGTTATCTTATAACCATTCTTCAAGGCCATAATATATCACACAAAAAAACTTACGGGGACCACACAACAGGCAATATACGTTCAGTATATACATATATAAAATGTCTGTCCCAATTCTTTCAACTTCTCACTTGAGTTAACACCATCATGTATCACTGAATAACGAGTTACTAAAATATAAACAATGGGTTAAGATAATTATGGCAAACAAGACAACTGGTTGTTAATTTTCCTTACCAAAAACTAGTACTGGAATTACTGAATATCAAGTACTTAATGAGGGCAGTACTTATGTACTATTTTCAGGAAGGCAGAGGGCAGTACTGCAGGTGGTAAAAGGATAGTACTCATATACTTAAGTAATGAAACTGTGGGTATAGCTCATGTACTAGGGGATTGGTACAGGTTGCTAGTATTGCCAGTACTCCCACACAAAGTACTACATTGAGGGATCTAAGAAATAAGTCTTCACTGTAAAGCACTAAACGTGGAATCTGAGTACTTGAGTACTGAGACTTCAATACTTAGTACTGATGCCCGTGTACTAAGTACTTGACTCTGAATACTATTCTTTGGTAAGGGTTTACCTTGCATATGTCCAGACTTCAGAGCTATATCCTTTCACTTTCCAAATAATATCCTTTAGTATGACCCTAAGCATTCATTTCCATTTAAGTATCACTTATATAGTATATCAAGTATAGTATATTATCAAGTAGTTATTTTCGCCTTTGTGTTGTACTATTCACGTTGATGAAAATGGTATTTTAAACATAGTTATACGATAGATATTAACCATTTTACGTGCATTAGTAAACCAAGCCAGTTTAATGTGCATTAAATTACTAAAGCATGTAAATTGGTTAATATCTATCGTATGACTGCGATGAAAAAACCATATTCATCAGCGTGACTGGTGCAACATAAAGACGAAAATAACTTTGCGATTTATGTTTAACTTTAAGAAGTTATAAACTATAGTGTGACTGGTCAGTTGGTGTCATAAATCACTCGCAGTGAAGGGTTGGGTCTCCTTAAAAGCCAAGGCTCGGACTCCGAGTTCGGGTGCCTCCCAGGTACGGCACAAAACATAGAGTGCCTTTTTGGGTCACATCCCTGATCTAAGGGGGGTTACTTTGATGGGGACAAAATTGATATTGATTATTAAATTAATATTTTTGAAGAAAAACAAAAATTCCCATTTTTTTTACCACACCTCGTATACCCATGTGGGAACACGGATCTAGTACGTAGGCCCCAAGGATTTTGAAGAGAGTAGCAGCTTTTCAATCAATTATATCCTTATAAAACATCCATGAAATTTAATTTCTAATAATTTAAAAGGTATTCCAACAACATTCAACAAACAGAACATTGTAAATATGGAATATTTTCACCAGATCAGACCCTGAATACCTTGGATATTTGATTCCATATTCATAACGCAATCATACAAAAGGAATTTAGTGCAGTAGTTACTTCTAAGTCTATATCAAACTTAATGCTTGTACCATATTTTCTGGTATATAAGACCTAGTTTTGGCCACAGGTTTCGATAAAAATAAATAATCTTTCTACTATCCATAGATGTCATCTACAGTGAAACAGATTAGCAAACATTTGCAGAATGTTGAAGCAAACATGGTACATATAATCCTTTACTTCATCATGCTTGCTATTACTTGTTATGCTTGCGTCTCATTCTTAAGATTTGTGCCACGCAGATGTCAACAAGGAGGAAAAACAGTTCTTATATCCCAAAAAGGATCATAACAAGTGATTATATTTTGAGACGTACCCGATTTCAGTGAAGGATAACATGATTAACTTGTATCCAGCCCAACATTAACATTTCCACAACACATTCAACACTGCTGATTCTATAAAATGTCAAACAAAGTAAGTACAACTGTTTTGATTTTGAACAAAAACATTTTGATAAATTATTTTATAAAACTTTTACAGGGAAAATTTTCCTGAATCCTCAAAAACCATCAATATTCCAAATACATAAATATCCCAAAATAATCCAAACAGACAAGGTCAACAATTTTTCATCATATACATATATATTTATATAATTGAAGGAAACTGTTCAATTTTAACTTGTAAACAAAAGTTTGCCACTTTTGCAACGACAATAAAACATTTTGAAACTAAATTCGTCTCAATTTTAAAACACTAACAATATGCTAAAAATTTAATACAGACTGTGATTTCGTTGTGGTTTTCCAAATATTGCTTCCAGTGCAGGCAATGTTTCAGCCATTTGTACTACATGTTATGTGCGATTTAATTCATATATAACCTTGTTCAAAAGTTGTGTTTAACTCAATTACGACTAAACCTCACCGTGAACTCACACACTCCACAAGTGAATTGAGATGCTTAAAAAAAAATGAATACACACAAGCAAGCCAGTCTTTTGTTATAAACAAACACAGGATTTAAACAGCACCACTTTTACAATAATTTTATAAACTTTTTTCACAAACAAATAAAAACTGTGGCACAATACTTGCACAGATATATTCCAACAAAAAAAAATGATTTTCTTGTCACACAATATTCTATCATATCCTCAACATTAAAATAAACTATCGGATAAAACTGATGTCCAATTATTCAATGGAAATTCAACTTGAGATAAGTTTTAAAACTGCTAATAACAACATGATAACTATTTACATTGCAAAACTAGAATAGTTCCCATATAATCAATTTAAAACTCAAATTATTTTAAGTGACCAACTTGATATATAGTATATATAAATCTTATACATATATATGCATGCACAGTAAAAACTTGATGTTACGAATCTTGTTAGAAAAAAATCCCTTGTTACAACAAATTAAAAATGTGGTCCCAGTGGCGGGGATGTACATGTTAAAGGATCTTGTTAGAACATCTCTGCTAGCTATAACAAATAAGCTTGCTATAACAAATCTGATTTTCTGGTCCCAAGAGATTCTTTATGTCAAGCTTTTACTGCAATTTCAAATCACATTCTGTTCATCAATCTAGATGACTTTTGTGACAGTTAAGAATATTTATCCAATTCAAAATGAACAGAAAATGAATAATTACCTCTCAAAAAAACCTTATAACAAGTGCTACAAAATCTTCAGTCCAACACTTACCAGCAGCCCTTGGACATTTTTCAACATCTTTCAACTACAACAGACTCCCGTAATCCAACCTTCAGCAGTAAGCACAACAGTCACAGGGATAAACACTACTTCAATACTTGCGGCCATTGCATTTGCCCGTGAATAGAATTCAAATTTAAGACAATTCTGTGAAAACGTAAAACATCAACAATGCATCTTTCACTCGGCAAGACAGTATTCCATTCAGAACCCAGCAGTATTACGCAAGACGTCAACTGCAAAACCGACATAATTTCCTAAAGACTAAACCAAGTCCATTTTAACACATAAGAGATGTATACACCCCAAATAGTGCTATCTGAATTCGTCAAGATAAAAATAACAGCAATAAAATAAAGATATAATCTAACTGTACATTAGTTTGCTGATTAATAGATTTAAAAAACTAAAATAAAAACATTGTGATGCTAACGTTTAAAAACTAGGCTTGGACAGATGCCGATATGTACTTTGATCGTGAAGAACGCTTACAGTCAAAGAGGACAGTATCATTTTGATATCACAACTTTCCACTTGACAGTGCAAGCTTTCCGTGATTGAAATGTGCTTTATTTTAATTACTGCTGAGCTACTCGTCCCATAGTTTGAGGAAACGTATGGTGTACAAACTATGACAGCAGGTCAAACGAATACGTTACATTCATCTATGTGGCAGCATTTAAAATCTTCAAACCATGGGAGTCCAACTCAATGTTATTTTTCATTGCAAAAGCATGTGACGTCAATAATGTTTCATGCCTCACATCTAGGTGGCAGCAAAGGCATGCCCCAGTCGCGGCGCGCAATTCGATTTTTCGATACAAATTTCCTTTGGTACTACGAATGGTAAATGTTGTGAATACCACAACACAAAGCAAGTTATCACAGTTAAATTTTAATTTTTCCTTAAACATCAAAATCAGACTACATCGGAACACTGAAAACTATTGTTGAAGCGAGTACTGACAAATACTGAGTAAAGAACTTTTGATGAAAAGTGGTTTACTAAAATGTGAAAATATTGACATGGGAGTATCGTGAAAATATGTTAAATGGCATTAACGACGATGGAAACACAATTTCTAATGATTTAAAAGAAAAAAAAAACTATTTAAAAAATATAAAAAAAAACTTCCAGGGCAGGGAATCGAACCTCCAACCTTGCTATTATGAAACCTGCACGTTGCCACGAGGCCACCGCTCTCTCTTAGAAGTTAACATGTCAAAGGGTTATTTATAGTTTTTCATTATGTCTGACTTATGTTATGAGACGACTGGTCGGTAGTACTATTCCTGCGATGGTTATAATTAAGATCGGTAGAACTGAAATGCACATCTGGGAGAAGCAAAGGGTAGTATTTCAAGTCAGCCAATTGCATTCCAAGCCCGCGAGCAACGTATGATTTGGCGAGGTTGGAGGTGGCGAGGCAGATGGGCCATGGCGGGCATAGATGGTTTGAAATAATAATTTTAAAACAAAATATTAATTACTTAATGTTCACGAAATGGATTTAAATAATTCAATGAAGAAACTATTAACATTATTGTTTGAAAGTATTACTTAATAAAGTTTCGGGTCGCGCGCCCCACTTATAGGTGGCGCTGTTAACAGGCGGAAATAAATTTGAATTCCAGTTGGACCCCCATGCTTCAGACAATAACATCATTTGCAAGTGCTTCAAGACGCCAAAAAGTAACGCCGTTATGTCGACAAGAAATCTCACAAAACAATGAATTTGTTCAAGCACACAAGTTTACATCAGAGTGATAAAAATGCTGTGGAACTAATATTTCTAAATGAAAAAAATTGCATTCACGTTACAGTAAAACCCCTTACTATTCATTTTGTATTAGGAGAGAGGAGATTTATTATTTGGGAGAGTATTCATTTTGTAGAGAAGTTTAAATTGTCCAGAATAAAAATGACATCACACTCTGTCATGAAGAAATGTGGAAAAAGAGCAAGAACTAGGTGAAACAACTTGGGCCTGCCTCAATGGAAACACCAGTTCCCCATCAGTCACCAAAGCATGATTGGACTGGACTCGAATTCGGAGGGGGAATTGACAGTACAGGCAGTCCTCGACTTCCGTACAATTCACACTTTCGTACGATCCCAATTGATACCTTTTACTTGACTTTCGGACACCAAATTCGGACTTTCGGACATTTGTCGAACAATATTTTTGAATTTCCCGCGATGGTGCATGGCGCATCCCGGCATTCAACTGTTTCATCTGGCGTTCTCGCTCGCTAGTATGCGCGACTGTGGGCAGTGTTAACTTAGAGCAAGGTATAACTTGTTCATTTACTGAATTTAATTAATGTCGTATGTTAACAATGATCGGAAAACGTAAATATGATGTGAATGAGATCAACGAAAATACGCGTAGGTCACATAAACTTAATACCGTCGAGCAAAAGTTGGGAATTATTAGACGTGCTGATCTGGGAGGATCTTTTGCTGCCAGACAATCATTGAACTTAAGCCGTTCAACTGTGTGTTCAATAGTAAAGGGGAAAGATAAAATTATAGACCCTGTACGAAATGCTGGGAAGTGCAATGCGAAATTCACAAAGTTGTGTATGGCATGTACCAAGGAAACATCATTCTATTTTCGTTAGTCTTTTGTCCAGTTTAGGAATGTGAAATTTTGTTGCTTCTTTAATTGTTACAAATTAAATTACATCGAGTTTAAGGTTCCAAAAATTAAATGTCGTGATGCTTCAGTTTTGTGTCTTTATAGTGATAGTGGACGTTATCAGTGAAATGTCAATTTCTGCTTGGGAACAATTATTAATGCGTGTGTATATATTGAGTCCAGGTGTTTCTCAGTACACAACGGTATTCTTTTAGAACCATTTATCAAAACTACGTAGTTTTAAAAGTAATTAATTATTGTTTGAAACATAATTAATGTATTTTTAAACTTTTGTATTGAAAATAAAATTTCCTTACAATTGATATGAGGTTTTACTATGCATATTTAACTCTCCGGGAACGTTAAGTATGGGACTCTATTGTTCGACTTTCATACACGTCTTCAGCAATGCATTGTGTATGAAAATCGAGGACTGCCTGTTCTCGGATGAAAAGGAGGTTCAGCCGAGTACTGTCGCTCCTGCCTGCAAGTGGCAGGTGGTGGTGGGCAAAATGACCTTATTGTACGTCACACTGAATAGAAAATAATTTTATCACAAAATGTTTAGGTCGGCTTGAAGAATTGTGAGGAAGGCTGTCAGCACTAGTCAAACAGAGTGAGGTACAACTCTCGTGAAAGCTTATGGCATTCAGAAGTGCAGAAGAAGATGTCGTGGGGGGATAAATTTTGGTGGAAGGGGTAGGGAAAAGGGATGTAGTGGAAAGCGAAGACATGGAATTTGTGCCATGCATTATTACATTTTTAAAAAATGGAATTTGTATGATGTGAAAAACACAAACGCCACACATCCGAACGCCGTAAACTTTCGCGAGACATATAGCTGACATTCTCATTCATTTTTAACTTTTCCTCACTAACTCCAGAATGTGAATTTTATCTCGCTTGGCAAAGGACAAATGAGGATGCAAAATGAATTTGTAATCGAGGAAAAAAAAAAATTTTAGAGCAAGTTTATTCTCACGTTGTAACCTCCACTGATCTGGCGAAACATCGAAGACCGCCACTCTCTACATTGTTTAAGTGAATATTCTCCTAGTATCTCCATACTTTCCTATAATTTACGCTTATTTCTAGAGTCCATAGAAAAGTGGAAATAAGGGGTTTTACTGTAAGAGGTGCGATAAAAAAATAACGGGAATTTTTCAATTTTGTGGACTTCGTAATTCCGATATTAAATAATTCTGAGTTCCTGCCATATGGTCGTACAGTCGATAAGGAATACTACCTGGAAGTGTTTGCGTGGAGCAATCCGACGAAAATGCCCAGAATTGTGGCAAAACAACACGTGGAAATTGCACCACGATAATGCTCCCGCTCACACCTCAATGCTTATTCGTTTAATTTTTGGTAAAAAAACTAACCGTTACTTTGCCTCAGTCACCGTATTCGCTGGACTGTGACTTCTTTCTATTCCCGAGGCTGAAGAGAACCGTGAAAGAACGATGTTTTGCCACCATTGATGAGAAAAGAACAGAATCGCTGAAGGAGCTGAACTCTATAGCAAAAAGTGAGTTCCAGAGGTGCTTCCAAGATTGGAAAACCCGCTGGCACAAGTGGGGATTATCAAAATATTATTATATCTAATGGGGATTACTTTGAAGGGAACAAAATTTATATTACTTTTTTTGTAATTTTCGCAGCTAATTGTTAATGGTATTCAGGCTTTTGGTTCTGCGATTAAATTATTTAATATATTTAACAGTTTTGCCATGCTATGCTGCCGGCTTCGTCGGGCTTTTCAGAACAACAATGGTTTTTTTTATTCAAAAAATAAATAAACAATTCCAGCAGTTGATGGTTTTGAGGAGTAAAAAAACTTAATTTCGAACAAGTCTCTTCCAGGTGTAAGGGAGTTTATAACTATCCTCTCTATTGATGTTATTTGGTCTTTTTTCTATTTCAATCGCCTCCCTTATGAGCCGCGGAAAGAAACTGCTTTCTTTGTGTAGTGTACTCTTGCCGTCTCGATGTCAATGGCGTGACCTTCCTCTAACGTAGTGTGCTCAGCCACGGCAGAGTGATACCAGTCTAATAAATAATAATTCTTCAAGCAAAATGAAAATTCCCATTATTTTGTTACCACACCTCGTATATGCAACCAATCATGAATCCTATACAGATATTAAAAGATAGTCACCAATTATTGTCCTAATTAAAAGCAACTTTTAAATCATGATTCTTAACATACAGTTTAGTTCACGAGAATAGAAGCACTTTTTGAAGTAGCAAAGAAATGCTAATTAATTTTAACTATCTGAAAATAACCTTGTGCCTATCTGTGTAGCTGTAGCAACAAGAAATTGATGCAAACTTTGAAAACATTAAGGAGTTTGCCTAACCAGCACTACATTAGGCACAGAACTACTTTATGTAAACTTGAACATTTCCATGAAATTTTCAAAAAACACAAAACAAAACATTTTCCTCCATGCTTACAAAAAAAACTTATTCAGTCAAGTATTCTTGACCAAATAAGTCTGGACATTTTTTCTTACAAATATCAACAAATTATCATTAACTTGTTTCAACACAAACGAAGGTTTAGCAAGGTGCAAAATTTGCTGATTTGCCTGCCAAAAGCTTGCTATCTGAATAATTATATCGGAAAAACTGACACCCGTCCAAGCCTAGCATAATTACATCAATATAATATATATTTAAGTCAACCACAAAGTACGACTTCGAAACTAATATTCAATTGCACAGAATGAAAATGCTCCCTGAGTCAAACGATTATCGCCTAAAAATCTACAGATTCTGGGAGAAAGGACAAAGTCTTTTGAGTGCAAATCCACAATCACAAAATAATTGCATCGACACTGTCTTTTTTCACGCACACAAACTACACGTACCAAACTCCGGCATCGTGGTGAAACTACAATCGATTAAAACAGAAATCCCTGACGTGCCACGAGTTCAACGTACTCAATCAAGTCTAACTGACTGGAACAGGTTCTCTGATTTAGTCTATTTGATACCCAAGGCTCAATCCACAAGCATACCGTACAAGATCACTTATCTGCAACGTCAAACAACAGATGTGCCGAAATAATAGGACCTTTTCCGAGAATTGTCTCACTCTCTGGTTTTGAGGGTCATGTACTCTTATGACTTTGACAGGGTTGATACAGATACGTACGCCCCTCTCATTCTCGCGATACTGAAGGGCACATTTATTTGTTTAAACACCAAATAAGACCTCATCTCCCTCATCCAGATTAATTTTGAAAAACCCAATGTTCAAACACCGACAGACAGTGGCAAAAATGGAATGACTTCTCGAAAACAATCAGATTTACACTAGGGAAAGTAAATTTCCACGACAATCTCTCATTTCACATGACTTGCAAATAATCTCCAGTCATAGCAGCACCAACTTGGAGATAAGCTGTCTTAACACTGGTAACACCACCATTACAATGTACAAGTTACCTCACATCAAAAACGCCTAACATCAAAAACTCCCATGGCTATGGGGACAAAAATGTTTAATTTACTACCAGATGGTGTTGATTCAGTCAATTGTATGAGAGAATATAATTAATTATCTTTAAAAAAAATCCTAACATAAAATTGTATTTAGAATGTGAATGAATTTTTAAACAAAAAAGATAAGTCAAGCCATCATAACTATTTTTTATGTGCTGAGATTATAATTTTGATGTGCCTTATATCTATGTAGTGTAAACTTATATGACCCTAGGACAAATAAAGGTTTATTATTATAAGAACTTCTTCTCTTTTATCGTACACATAATTATAGTAAATATAATTTTTTGGAGTACTGGCCTTTTTCTTTTAAATAATTAATGCTCACATTGACAAAACCAATGTTTTGTCATTTTTTATTGACACAATATGAGCGTTGGTTATTAAAAAGAAAAATACCAATACTCCAAAAAATTATGTTCTATTATTATTATTAGTCTGTGGCACACACGTTACCTGACATTATAGATTAGCAATCTTGTACATTCTACGTATTCATTGGGAATCACAGAGGCCATCTGGGACAAAGGACTTCAGTTCCTAACACCTAAATTACATCCATTCTCACTGGACGAAGCGTGTCGTTAAAATTTCCCAGACAAAAAGAAATCAACCAACGCAGTCTTGTTTGTATGTTAAAACTATACCCTATCACCCTGAATTAAATACATCCCCTGAGACAACAGAGAATATATTTCACGATTGATGAAGAGGACTGCAATTAAGTAAGCGTTTAAATCAACCAAGAGCCAAAATTGTCAAACACCAATTACCCATTGTCAAAATGTGTCATTGCCAAAGAAGGTCATACTCATCACAGGGAAATCAAAGAAACTTTTTGAATTTATACAGTAATATTCCGGCAAATGCGTCCAGACCTGTTTTCTCCTAAGACTTCAGAGTTCTTTGACAAAAAAACTCACAATGGAGTATATTAAGCAAAAATATTAAGCAAATTCCTTTGCAATAAACTAAGCTGTCTGAAAATATTGAGATAACCTTGAGCTCAATTATATCAAGAGAAAATTCAGTGAAAAAAAACATATTGTAACACAAATTGATGCTCAATTAACATTTTCAAATAATCCTGAACTCTTTTGCATACTTTTCTATACACCCTAATCATAATGACCCAAGCAAAATTCTGTACCACACCTTGTGCATAGATAAAGGTCTTTTAGATTAGCAAGAAAAAAAAAGAATCGAAACACATTCTTTTACAAAACAGGTCAAATGGTCCAAAGTCACCGCATTACTTTCTATAAGAAACGATCGACTGATTTAATTAAACAATTGCAGCCCTGCTTTCCTCAAGAGGTTTTTTTGTTTGTTTCTGATCCCATAAAACCTTTCACGACCCATCAAGAAAGATTAGGCAGGTTGATGGGGGAAAGAGTTAACGTGCCTCAGGTGTCACTCGGCGATAATATTTAGCGTTCAACCTGTTGATTAAGAAAAGACTTGCCTGCACACTCTTTTAAATTTCCTTTCATCGACATTGCCATTGGCCGGCACCTTCAAAATGGTACATGGTTTCAGAAACCACGGTCAATTGCTACAAAATTAAATAGTGTGGATAATTCTTACTCAACACGTTTAAGTTCTCTTTAGAAATTCCCACCCATCAAACTGACCCCATCTTTCATTTCTAAGATCTCCGATTGATCTAAAATCACGTCAAGAGCATCGGCAAGACAATCACGCCCATCCAACTGACGCCATTCTTTCAATTCAAAGAGCTCTTTTCGATCCACAATCATGCCAGAGGCGTCTGCAGGTACGTCGCGAGTATGTCTTGCTTCAACGGAGCCCAAGGCACGCCTCCCAATATCTGACTCTGTTCCCGCAAGTGCGTGCCCTTCTTGTGTGAGTTCAACGCGCCCTTCCTCTTGAATGTCTTCCCGCACTCCTCGCACTTGAAAGGTCTCTCCAGAGAGTGCGTGCCCTGATGAATGATCAAATCCTTGTTCGACACAAAACCCTTGTTGCACGTCTCGCACTTGAACTTCCTTGCGTCCTCCACGTGCGTCTTGCGGTGCTGGAGGAGGTAGTCGCTGCGTGTGAATCTCTTGTGACACTCGGGGCACTCGTACGGCTTCACGCTCGTGTCGTGTATCCTGCGATGCTCCGTCATCTTGTCGCTGCGGGAAAACCCTTTCCCGCACACATCACAGTGGTAAGGGCGCTCTTTCGTGTGCACCCTACGGTGCTGCAACATCTTGTCCATGCGGTAGAACACCTTACCGCACCACTCACAGGAGTATGCCGCATCACGCCGATGCACCTTACCGTGCTTGCGTAGCTTCTCCCGGTCCTCAAAAACCTTACCGCAATCCACGCACTCCAACCGTGCTCCGCTGTGGTCCACAGATGCCGCGTGCGCGACAAGGTCCGCCTCAGTCTGGAATATCTGGTTGCAATCGGCACAGGAGAAGTGCGCTGTCCTGATGTGTGCCGTGAGGTCCTTCTCCTTGGCAAAGGCTGTGCCGCATTCCGAGCAGGGGAAGTGTGGTATGTCTTCGTCTGGGTGGTTGGTCTTGCGGTGTTGCAGGAGGTAGTCGCTGCGGCAGAAGGCCTTCCCGCATGTCGGGCACTGGTACGGCTTGTCCGAGTTGTGGGTCTTGCGGTGGAGGGAAAGCTTGTCCTTGCGGTTGAAGGCCCGGCCACAAATCTGAGCAAACAAATCAACATTTTAAGGTGTTGTTATAAATACTCGTGACTCGTAAGGACAGCTGAGTTCCACCACCCTTTTTTTTAATGTTATAATTAGAGACCTGCAAAAGGTGGGGTTATTTTATAGCCAAAATAGGTGTTATTTTTTGCAAAGGCGGTGTTATTTTACCCTGAAATTGGTATCATTATTGGGTGAATTAAGTGCCCTCCTCCCAGCAGGCCCACCTATTGGCTATAAATGTTGAATAATAATAATAATTTATTTCACCATTGGCAGTACATACACCTGCATGGCTAGAGTCAAAGAATAGAAAATACAATCACATACATGCATGAAAAATGAAACATCTTACCAATTACAATTCAAAGTGCATCCTCCAAATATTCCACAACTGTTGTAGTAGGATTTTTCAGATAAAAGAAGTTTGAATTTCTTTTTAAACAGAGAAAGTGAGGTGCTATTTTTTATTTCATCAGGAATCTTATTGTATAGGATAGAGGCAGAGTGGATAGAACCATTAAGACAGAGAGAGCTGGAGTGAATGTTATTTCTTGAACGAGTGAGGTGATCATATGGGAGGTAGAATTGGTAGGAAATTGAGAAAGGTTTGCTTTAACGAAGCAGGCACACGTAAAGATATACAGAGATGGGAGGGTGAGAATTCTAGATTTAGCAAAGAAAGTTTTACCTGGATTGCAAATAGGGACTTGATACATAGCTTTGATTGCATGTTTTTGAGCTGAAAATGCTCTTTTTAGCAGCAAATGAGTTCCCCCAAAACAAAATGCCACAAGAAATATGAGGATGGATTTAAGCATTGTAGTCCATTTTTAAAATATCGAATGAGACTATAGGAGACAACCTCCTAATCATGTATGTAGCCACAGAAATTTTATTGAGTACAACCTGTACGTGAGGTGCCCAGCCGAGGTTGTTGGAGATTAGGAGTCCAAGGAACTTCATTGTAGACACATCAGAAGAGTGAGTAATTTTATCGATGTGAGGAATAAGGTCATGTTTGTTAGAATTTTTTTGGAGGAATTGGAGGCAGACAGTTTTCTGATCGTTAACTATCAGATTGTTTATATTACACCACTAATGCATTTCCTTAATACCATTGATTAGGGAAAATTTAAACAATTAATACCATGCTGCATTAACATTTTATATTTTTGTACATTTCACATAGGTGCCTCACTAAATTTAAATAGAGAGCCAAATTACAGTGAAATGTCCATATTTTTAAATGACAAAATAGCCAGTTGGCCAAATTTTTTCTTCTAGATTTTTTCTCCTATTTGTTAGCACAAAGTTGTAGGAGGAAAGAAATCTATCCGAGTCCACATTTGCACAGGGGATCCAAATCGCTTCCAGGCACTTCAATGCAAATGATGGTTCAAACAATTTTAGTAACCGTGGAGTTATTACCGAGTAATTGCTTTCATTATATCCACTGAACCCTGGAAATTTTGTTGCTGTAATATTCGACATAATTCCCCAAACCCCAACATCAACTTTTCCGTCTCAATTGACTCAAGGCCATGAACTCAATTTTGTGATTAAGTCTGTACTCACCTCCATGGTGAGAACTACTTGAGGGTCAAAAACTGTTTTCAAATCTTACTCTACTTGGTTCTTGTACCATAAGAGAACAAATTTTTATTGATGCCTTTGACGCCATCTGCACTACTATCGCCGCAAAAAAGGTAGAACGCTGAATCAATCAAAGAAACTTTAAGCAATCGTACGAAATTCTGCCGGAGCTCCAAAGAGCCGTGTAATATATCGTTTTACTCCTTGTTTATTAGACTACAAAATGCATTCACTGAATAGTGTGTAAGTGTAAAAGTTTAGCTCCCACGGTCGAAAGAGTGAAGAAAAACACGCGAAAAACTAGGAGAACGGCGAAACGGTCGTCTTCTTCATCTCTTCATGGCCAAAATATTTAATTGGTTCACTTCATTATTTTTTTACGAAGAGGACGACATCTCTGCATTACAAGTATTCTTTTACAATTTTATTTTACCCATTCTTTGATTTTTTTAAATGGCCAAAAGCTAGATTTCAATTTCCAAGGCGTGGAAAAGTATATGAATATCGAAATTACGTATGCTTTATGGAAAAAATATTTCAAAACTTCTCATGTAAGGAAATTTTTATATTCTTCCCCTTACTTAAAATAAACGACAAAGAAGAAAATCGCCCCGCAGCAATGCTCACTACCATTTTGCTCAGTTTGCAATAGTGATACTCCTGGCCGCGCATGACTCAAATCTCATTGCCAAGACCCCTCTAGTGAGACCTCTGTCCAGCGCTGATTGGACAAGGATTGGGAAAAGGCTCTAGGTGTTTTATATATTTTTCACTTTATGTGGATGGATTTATATTGAATATTTCACTATTAGATATTTAATTAAGTCTCCGAAATGACACGCATTAATTCAGCAAAATACTGTTTCTTTATGTGTTAGAAGTTTATTGATTTTATGGATTGTATTGTTGCCACGAACTGAATTAAAGTGTTTACACTTACACTCTATTCCGTGAATGCATTTTGTAGTCTAATAAACAAGGAGTAAAACGATATATTACACGGCTCTTTGGAGCTCCGGCAGAATTTCGTACGAATGCTTAAAGTTCAGCGTTCTACCTTTTTTGCGGCGATAGTAGTATCGACTTTACATCTTCTGCTTTAGAAGTTGTCATACCTTGCAAGGAATTAGTAGAGGTCCGTGAAAGTGGTTTTATTTTTTGCTAAAAATCGTTTTAAAACTGTGACTTCGGTGTTATAGAAAATCTTGGCGGTGTTATTATAATGTTACAATTTTTGCAAAACCAAATGAAGGAAATGGTTCAAGTTGTGTTAATATTATAGAATGAGCAAGAAAAGGTGCACTGTGAACATTTCACTTTAATAATTGTCTTTGTGAGGAAGATTAAAGAAAAAATTAACCAAAAGGTAGTGAAATTTGTTTACAATGTCATTGTAAGTGCGATATTCCACAGAGGAAAAATCATTCGCCTTGACCAGGATTCGAACCCGGATCCCTCCATTTCACGCAGAGTGCTTTAACCAGTTAAGCTACCGAGGCGTCCTTCTCCCCTGTGGATTATTTGGTGGCTTTATAGGAGCATGGTGGTCAGTGCACGCCTGGCTGGCAGAGCATATCGCACTTATGTGCACTTGCGGGTGACTCCGTAAAGGTTACTACCGTGGCTAGTCCCGGTTTCCTCAAAATTGGTCAAGAGCGAACACCTCAATGTGTTCTATGTACGGCTTTATCCTCGCGGACGGTGGTGCTTAGCGCATGATTTGGACTGCTAATGGCATCGTATGTCTAGCAGTCCTGACCACCATGCTCCTGTAAAGCCACCAAATAATCCACAGGGGAGAAGGACGCCTTGGTAGCTTAACTGGTTCAAGCACTTGGATCAAGGGATCCGGGTTCGAATCCCGGTCAAGGCAAATGATTTTTCCTCTGTGGAATATCGCACTTATGTGCACTTGCGGGTGACTCCGTAAAGGTTACTACCGTGGCTAGTCCCGGTTTCCTCAGAAATTTCATTGTATTAATTGAGACCAATGTGAAGAGAAAAACGTTTTTCAGTGAAGTCTGTCATTTCAAACAAAAGCTTGCCAGGGGCAGATCTGCAAAACAAATAAAAAACGGAAGTTAGACTTCAAGTGCAAAGCGATTATTTTTCCGATTTCGCGATATTTTGCATTATTTCGCGTTATTTTGCGATATCCTGTCTCGCGAATTTCACGGACCTCTAGGAATTAGTATAGGTTTCTGAAAAAATACCGCTCTGAATATTATTATGGATTCTTGTCATTTTATTCCACTCCCACCAGAAGAATTTTTTCAACATAAGCCTTATGTTTTCCACTCCAAATGTGATTTGTGCAGCTGCCCTTCCTTTTCTACGAGACATTTGTGTTGCAAAAACGATAAAGAATTGTTTTTTCATCACACAATATAATCCACTTCGTGGACATTCTGCCTCACGCTGCTTTGCTGTCACCGTCCACATCGGCAATATATGTTTTGGTGAATGGGATGTAACTGTCACAAAAAAAAAATCACCATGCTAATTCCATTACACCTTGAACGTAGGCAACCACTCTTCGCATCCCCTAATTTCTGCAATTTTCGTTGTCTTGGGTAAGGTTCCCAAGCATTATATTATATAGTACATATTAACGTAAGTCGAAGCTTACGTAACTCAGAGACTGCGTGTATAGCAAACTTTTGGCATCAATTTCTCACTCCTTTTGTTTCACAAAACTTGATTGAAGAATATTATATCCGAGTAACATTTCTAAATAAAGTTGTACCGGAAAGGCCATTTCCAAACATGCGCTGCTTAATTAAATGTTAACAGTCGCAAGTTAAATGACAGAGACCGCCAAAATGAGGAAATTCACATTGTAAATGTTGAAATTCGTGATAATATACGAAATTAGCATTTTCACGGAGAAACCCCAGAATTCGCATAAAAATTCACGTTATCGCATTTGCGAGTTTTGCATGTCCCTAGTTATAATTTAAGTTAAAAATTCCAATAATGAGTTGTACATGCCTCAATTTATTATTAAACACGTGGGAAATGTGAACTTAACTTCAAGGAACATGTTGGGAATTTATCTGTATGAAAAATTATCTCAAACATAGGTGAATTATCTAGAAAATTACGGGAATTTACAAGGGATGCGGTAAATTACGAAAAATACCACAGCAATTTACGAAAATTACCGATGTAATTTTCAGAGAGGTACCCATCTCCATCGTCTTTCTGAGGGGCCCATGTCCCCCTGCCACACACCCCTGAGGTGGCTTGCAGGGTATTTTGTAGATGCAGAGGGCTCTAGGCATTATGGGTGGTAACAAAAATCAACATGTGTCGCATTTTGCGGCACTAAAGGGGCCATGCCCAAATTTCAATCGCCCACATTCCAGTAGCTATTGACATTAGGAGGCTAAAATTTTATTTGGCCAGTATTCTTATCAAAATATATGTTCACAGAATATTTCATGAAATTCCGAGTCGGTGGGTGTCAAGGTCTCGTTGGTTTGACAATTGAATATGAGTCTGCATGTGTACATATATGTATATTAATATGTCAATAGGGAGAAAATGTACCTGGTAAAAATGTGTCCACCATATTTTTATGTTGTCGTGGAACTCGCTGACGCATCCTCGTGACTTAGGGTTGACAAAATTGATAGTCATTCAATTGTCAAACCAACGAGACCTTGACACCCACCGACTCGGAATTTCATGAAATATTCTGTGGACATATATTTTGATAAGAATGCAGGCAAAATAAAATTTTAGCCTCCTAATGTCAATAGCTACTGGAATGTGGGCGATTGAAATTTTGGCCATGGCCCCTTTAGTGCTGCAACATGCGACACATGTTGATTTTTGCTTTCACCCATAACGCCTAGATCTAAATCTACAGAATATCCTGCCGGCCACCTCAGGGGTGGCTGGCAGGGGGACGTGGGCCCCTCTCAAAGATGATAGAGATGGGTACCACTCTGAAAAATACCTCAGTAATTTTCGTAAATTACCGTGGTATATTTCGTAATTTACCGTTATTTTTGAAAATTATCGTAATTTTCTAGTTAATTCACCCATGTTTGAGATAATTTTTCATACAGATAAATTCCCAACATGTTCCTTTTAGGCAAGTTCACATTTCCTAAGTGTTTAATAGAATACTGAGGCATGTGTTCAACTCGTTTTTGGAATAGTTTACTTAACTTAAAACATTATAAGAGTAATGCATTTGAATATTCTTCTTGAAAATTTCTCATACTTTGACAAATGAAAGCCAGATTGCGTGTTGCTGCCGTAGTTCTTTTTACAATTTAAAAAATTTCTAATAGATTAATGTTGTATTAGGTATGGTTTAAACATTGTTATTCCCTTCATATATTGCTATTGGCTTTCTTATTTAACCATACATTTTCTGTTAAATGCTTAAAACTAAAAAATACGGGGAAAATTACTGTACTTTACGAAAATTGCCATAATTTACTGTGGAAAATCACCTCAGATGAAAATTGCGGTAATTTTCCCATTTCTAATAATGCCATTTCTAATGCATAAAAATTCATCAATTTATTCTCTACATGTTTTTCAAAATATCTACGTACTTAGAATTATTTTTGTTTTAAAGTATTATTATTTAAGCATTTACTACCACTCTCCCAGGACTGAACTGAACTCTGCTCACCTCACACACGAACGGCCTCTCCCCCGTATGTGTTCGTATGTGCTGCACCAGCTTGTTGCTCCGAGCAAAGCGCTTGCTGCAAATGCCGCACCCAAACGGCTTCGCCTCGTCACCGGGCGCCATCAGCAGGCCAGTGGCATCCACCATCTCCGCCAGCGTCACCATTCCATCGCGGCCCGTTATGGAAACGTCTTCTCCCCATGGCGACGGCCTATCCCCAGTCCGTTTCCCTCCGACTACCTTGCCTGTGAAAATAGGAGTAATCAAGGCTAGATGAGGCTAGACTCAAATGGCTTTTCATAATCATGACTACTCACAAGCAAGGGTCTGATGGAATTGCGATATCTCGTATGGATTACTACTAGTGCCAATTGTTTCAGGCGCAAATGGAATAATAAGTCTGCGTGAAAAAGATAAAGATTGTATGTTTTTGCCATAAATCTTTTATTTTTTGTGAAAAAATGCACTAATTATTACTTTTGCTGTAAGACGTTTATCAGCGTCCATTTAAAATACGTCTGGGACCACACAATACACATCGCCATCGCAACCGTAAGTAAACAAAGAAGATGGCCACGAAAGTACACAGCAAAAACGCCAAGAGAAGGACTAATGGAGAGCATTATTATCGTTGTAATCTGGTTCCAGAATTTATCAGGATGCAGAATTGATTATAAATTTACCTTTTTAAGTTTCCCCTGAAATATAAATACTTAATTTCCTACTTAAACGTCTTACAACAAAAACGGATAAACGTCTTACAACAAAAGGAATAACTACAGCATTTTCCACCAAAAAATAAAAGATTTATGGCAAAAGCATACAATCTTTATCTTTTTCACGCATGCGTATTTTTCCATTTGCGCCTGAAACAATTGGCCATAGTAGTAATCCATACGAGATATCGCAATTCCATCAGACCCTTGCCTGAGACCACACGAGACATCGCCATCGCAACCGTAAGTAAACAAAGAAGATGGCCGAGAAAGTACACTGCGAAAACGCCAAGAGAAGGACTAATAGACGGCATTATTATCGCACTGCAATCTGGTTCCAGAATTTATCAGTATGCAGAATTGATTATACAATTACCTTTTAAGTTTCCCCTGAGAAATAAATAGGTAATTATTTCCCACTTAAATCTACCAGATATCCAATTAACCACTTCCCTCACCGATTTTTTTTTACAAAAATGGTCAAAATAAATTCATAAATTTTTATTTCAGATTCAGATGCATTAAACTGAGGCAAATGCCAATATTTTTTACTTAAATTTTTATTCCAAATAACTAATGAATTATTCAATAATTTCTGAATGTTGCCCCTTAACTTAAGATAATTAGGCCACCTGTATGTCAGCACAACTTTGCCCGAGTATACTCGGGCGCGTCAGGGAAGCGGTTAAAGAGTATACCTGTCGCGCTGATAGTTAGCGTTACCTGACCACTAGACTGCTCTGGGTGAAATGTATTTAACCATTGGAGTAATGAGAGTGTCAGACCATTTCTCACAAGCATGTAGAAATTTCAATGTCACACCACATGCCGCACTAAGATCGTATCATGATAGTATTCTTGCATTTAAAATATTACATAATTTACATTGTTCATTACATTGCGTACATTGTTCATAGAACTGAACTTATTGCCTGTTAGACATATGAATTTCTATAAAGTCCTAAATAATTTTTATTTAAGAAGTGGCAACGAAGCAAATTTGCTACCTAGAACACATGACCTTGGTTTGCGTGAAAGAAATGACAAAAACCTTATCTGACATTATTCCAAAGATGTTTTGTCTATATCTCAAGAAAAATATTTAATTTTCTCCAGGCACAGATCAAGGAAGAAAAAAGTTTGAAAATTTCTTTAAAAAATAAAAAATTGATTTATATTTATAAAAAACATCGAGGTCTTGTTCTGTAATAATTATTGAATTAAATGTAAATAAAATGAAGATTTTTGAAATACTATTATCGCCTAGACCGGGATCCCGGCCTAGGCGAATGATTTTTCCTCTGTGGAATACCGCACTTCTGTGCACTTGCGGGTGACTCCATGAAACGTAATACCCTTGCTAGTCCTGGTATTCTCAAAATCAGTTTCACAGTTCTTCGTTTTATAATAAGAATAATTGCTATTGTAAAAAGAAGGACTCAAACTTTAAAACTAATTGTTGTTCATTTAATAATAACGACCTCAACTTGTTAATCTACAGATTACAAAGTTAACAATTCAAAATTGGGCCCAATACGTACCATTAACCAAATATTAATGTACTGGTGTTTTAAAAAGAAAAATTGAAATCTTCTTCGATTAAAAATGTTTATTTTATGACTCTAATGATATATGGAATGTTTTACTCATCCATGTTTATATTTTAATTACCCTTTGAGCTCTTTTCAAAAAAGAGGTAAGATAATAATATTGTGCGTCTCTACGTGGGCGATATACAGATTATGGGGGAAGGTTACACTATAGACCCCCACATCACGATGGTAATCCATTCCATAGGACCATTTGTAATGTGAATCCATCGTACAGTGAACATGTTTATTGCCAGACGAGGAATACCCAAATGAAAGGGGCCTTACCTTGATGGTCTGCTTTTCCGATGACTTCATCTTCATCTGCACCTCGGTCCAAGTAATGCGCATGGAATGCTATGTGATGCTCCTGAAAGAATTAGAAGTGCACACTTACATATATGTAAAAGGAATGAAATGGTGGATGTTTTGGCATTGTCATGTATGACTTGCTAATTTATTTATTTATTCTCTGGGACGTGCCCTTTACATTTACATTGTTAAGCAAAACTTAACGATAATCTATAATGAATTAAACACAGTCCCCAAGTTATGCAAGCCTCCACTTACGTAAGTGCCAACATCACCCAAAAAAAAAGAGAATAATGGAAGTTACGGAATGCAAAGGATGATCGCCTACGTTCAAGGAGTACATATGCCAGAATGTTAATACAGTAAAACCTCTCTTTTACACTTTTGACGGGGATGAAGGAAAAATGTGTAAATCGCAGGAAAATGTAAATCGAGGGAAATCATAATTTGTAGGAAATAGAAGCAAAATCATTGCCTAATGCTAAATACTTTTATTTAAATTAACAGGTGATGTTTAATATTTGATGGGGCACCAAATAGACATAAATAAATGAATAAACAAAAGTTAACAAAAAATAAAAGTATTCTCATATTTTAACTTGACTTGATTTGAGGTGGTGTCTACCTAAATATATTTATCTTTGCATCAAGGGCATAAATTTTTTCTTCAACAATAGTCATGTCATCCATGCCTTTGTGTTGGCTGCATAGGGTAGCCAAGGTCTTTCTTAATGTTTTTAAAGCAACATGGATTTTTGGACTTTTCAAAAACAAAGGGCTTCAGTCTCACACTGCCGTCTGGATTAGCTCCTAATAAAACAGTAAGGCGACCTTTGCTGAGCTTGGCCCCATGACAAGGGTCCCCTTTGAAGTCCATAGGGTCTTGTGTGGCATTATTTTAAAAAAAAGACCTGTCTCGTCCACATTAAAAATTTATTATTTTGGGGGAAGATTGAAACAATGTCTTCAATATTTCTTCAAGTTCATCATACTTGGAGTATTTAATGAATTTACGCATTTTTCCAATACGGCCGCATTCCTTAGCACTTTTATCCATACATTTACGGGTTTTTACAGTTGTGTTCCACGTTGAACCTGGTATATCAAGTTCTTCGGTCAGGGACTCGCGAGTGCCCGTATTAGAGTCAATTCTCTTTGCAAAATGTTGATTTTTTTCTTCAAATGATGATTCAAACGTTGACAACGATTATCTTGCACGCTTGTTTGCCATTTTAAAATACGTTTCCTCACGATTGCTGTAAGTAATTGCTCATTAAATAAAACTAAAGGTGAAGTAACTAAAAACACAAGATGAATGGCATTAGTGCGTGAGTGACGAGAAATAAGAAAAAGATCGCTGCGAAGCATGAGAACAAGAGTTAACATACGTTTTAACTTTTCGCCACAATGACAGCGGTAGTTGGCCAAATAACATCTAATGAAATATATTTATGGCATCCACTACAAATTTAAATGTACTGTTTAAACATCTAGTACGGCCAGGGAAGAGAATTCTATTCCCTGGTATGAGCCATCCTTAGTATGAGAATCCCGATCGCAAGCATTACAATATCCGGCATAAATACTTTTCAGCAATGCTATCGATGTAATGTGCTACCATCAAACGAGTAATTGTGTTTTTAAAGGAAACCAAATAAATCAGCATTTATATATCATGTTTAAGCATGTATTTTATCCATATTTAACATTAATCACGCTCGAAGAGTCGCCAGTTGAAGTGTGCCAGCCGCCATATTTCTTGCCTTCAAATGTCGTAAATGGCGGGATTTGAAAGTGTAAATAGCGGGATGAAAATACATTATAATGATGCAAATATTTTTGGGACCGGGAGAAAATGTTGTAAATCACGGGAAAACGTAAATTCCGGGGACGTAAAAGCGGGGTTTTACTGTATGTTAAAGGTGGCCGCTGACTGAGAGGGTGAACACTGGGTAATTGCCCTGGTCAGGAGTCATAAAGTAGTATTAAAATATTGTACTTTCACACATCTGGAGACTGGTGCCCCCCACAAGTGCACAGAAGTGCGATATTCCGCAGGAGAAAAATCATTCGCCTTGACCAGGATTCGAACCCGGATCCCTCCATTTCACGCAGAGTGCTTTAACCAGTTAAGCTACCGAGGCGTCCTTCTCCCCTGTGGATTATTTGGTGGCTTTATAGGAGCATGGTGGTCAGTGCACGCCTGGCTGGCAGAGCATATCGCACTTATGTGCACTTGCGGGTGACTCCGTAAAGGTTACTACCGTGGCTAGTCCCGGTTTCCTCAAAATTGGTCAAGAGTGAACACCTCAATGTGTTCTATGTACGGCTTTATCCTCGCGGACTGTGGTGCTTAGCGCACAACTTGGACTGCTAATGGCATCGTATGTCTAGCAGTCCTGACCACCATGCTCCTGTAAAGCCACCAAATAATCCACAGGGGAGAAGGACGCCTCGGTAGCTTAACTGGATTAAGCACTTGGATCAAGGGATCTGGGTTCGATTCCCGGTCAAGGCAAATGATTTTTCCTCAGTGGAATATCACACTTATGTGCACTTGCGGGTGACTCCGTAAAGGTTACTACCGTGGCTAGTCCCGGTTTCCTCAAAATTGGAAACTGGAGAATGACCGGGGAAGGGAGAAGAAACATACACAATGACAAGGACGGAGGTTAAGACATAAACAGACCGGACAACATACTAAAAGATTATTGTCCATAGCACATGATTGTTTAGTAGCATGATGATGTCATTCATATTATTATTTATTTAGTTTCCACGTTGGTCACTAGATGACACATGCACAAAAATGTTATACATATTCAGATTAGTCTATATATGTACATAAAACGGAATGTCCTGACTGACTGACTTACTCAACAACGCACAGCCCAAACTACTGGTGATAAAAACGTGAAATTTTCAGGGTATAACCCCATCGTGGTGTATAGGTGCACTAAGAAAGGATTTTTGAAATAAATAAATTTTGGGGTTTTTTTTACCCCATTAATGTTAACTTTTACTCCCATAAGGAAAGCATTGAATTTGATGCAGACGTTTCTTTATTTGCTTTTTTAAATTACTTCCTCTCAAGATATTGGATCGAAATTTGTATCATAGAACGCATGAAAAAATGCAGTATTTAATACTTTCGTTCAGTTTTCATAAACGCTTTGTATTTGTCTCATTATTGCATTTTTAGCTCTAAATTCATCAATTTTTCTTCCTTTTCAACAATAGAAATTTCGTAAAATCTCCTCAGGTTTGCCACCAGGTAAGGCTTTCAAAGGCCAACGTTTCAACGAGTGACTCCCTCATCGTCATCAGGGCTGAGACTGATTGCCGAGTTGTTCCATGCCGGGGTTTTATAGCTGCACAAGGGCGGTTGAAAAACCATTGTTGACCGGCTCGTTCAAGGCGGTTTGAATTTGAATAGAAATTTCCTTGGAAACCAGGCGTGAATATGCATTTAATAGCGATTTCATGAAAGGCCATTCATGCCTGCAGCTTTTAAAGGCAAGGTTCAGTGACTAATTTGATAGTGTTTACCCCAACCTCACTATTTGTGTTTAATAGCTTTTACGTAGTATCAGCATTTAGCACGTCACATTGATTCTTATAGCCACATGCAACAGCTTTCATGTTTTCTCTCTCTCGCACTGAATTTTAACGGGTACCCTCATCTTGCCCTTATTAGCATTAATTGTGGCCGCAGTATGTACAGTAAAACTTTGATTTTACGCAGTTGGAGGGACCAAAATATGGGCACTGTGTAAAATCAAAAGTTGGTGTTGAGGATGAGTATAATTTTTAGGATAAAACTTGAACTTCATTTTTAGCTAACTTAGTCATATACTTTATTTAAGCTCTGATTTACGGGGATTTATGAAAAAAACAATTTCTTTTTTTATGAAATTTCTCAATTTGGGAAACTCATTTTGGGTGAAAAAAATCTTTGGTTTTACTTTGTTGCAAACCCTTCTCAAATATTTTATTCACAACTGCATTAATCCATTCACTAATGCATTGATGTTTTCAATATGGCCTTCACTAATCTCTGAATGTGCATAACAAAAATTGTGCAAATGCCTAAAGGCTTCTTTAATATCACTACGGGAAGGATGAACTGCATCACTGTCTTCCATTGCATCACTCTCTTCCTCGAGCTCCAAAGCTGGTGTGTTGTTCAACTTAGAGTTCGACAAGTTCGATCCCCACTCACGGATACTTTTTTTCAAGGTTTTTATTGTTTAAATTTTCATATATTGTTCTCTTATCATCATTACTTAAATGAAAAATATTTTTAAGGCAATTATTTTAAATATTAATGAGTCGCTTACAGGGTAGGGAATGGAGCAATAGATAAAATAACCTTTTCAAGGGTGGTAATATATATTTATTTGTTATATTTAAAGGTATAGTGAATATACCACACGTCATGCATTGATTCACACTGATAAAGGTAAATGGCATCTCCCACTGAAATTCCACAGGCATGATCATCTTACCCTTATGAATATAATTTAGCACTATTTCTGGACCAAGATTGTGTAATAATATTTCCAAATATGTTGTCTTTGTACCATTTGTTTTTCTCTTCTTCTAAAATATCTATAAAAAATGCGATTTAAAATATTCTCTAAATTAAACCGCAAATTTCATGCCATGTATACATTTTTTTAAGCAGAGAAAATGTAAAATTCTCAACATTACCCCGGTTCTATTATGCATTATCGGTATGATTAATTCACAGCTTCACGTGCGAAGCCGGGTCTTGCTTCTAGTATAATATATGATTGTCATTAGACACTTTTGTTTCCAACTACATTTCATAGATATTTACTTGCTAACCACCATTTAAGCATTAAGATTCCATGTATTTTTGTTGATCACCATGTTTTAGTTACTAAACAATTTTTTAAATTGCTGTTACCATTACAAATGTCAATATAGGTACCAAGGTCAGGTAGACCTGATGATGATGCCCTAAGAAACGTCGAAACACGTGTAGTGTAATATTTACATTAAAATTGAAGTGGACAGTACAATTACTGCAGTTTTATTTAACTACTGGCAATGAGTGGCCCGGCATATATCAGACAGGGGCAGAGACGAAAGAAGTGTATGGAACATGAATCAAGCTACTTTTAGAGGCGCAACAAGTACAAGTTTCCCTGACAAGACATGAAAATTCCTGACATTTCCCTGACAGCCAACCTCTTATACCTGACATTTCCCTGACTTCACTGACTTCCCTCACATGTGGCCAACCTGATCAAAGATTACAGCACAGTTGACAAAAATGCAGCCAATCAGTAAACATGTTCAATGCCTGTGAAATTTTCTCGGGATGCCCCATAGTAGTTGCAGAGACGAGAATTTGAGCATCTAGCCAATGCACGAATACTATATCTCACCTCCTCATTGTCTTCCGCCTCTGGCATCATCATCTCAACCTTCACCAAACTGGCTGGACTGAAGTTGATCTGCAACGAAAGAAACAACATTTGGATTAGAGCTGAGCCCATAACAAATTCCAACATGATATTTGGTGATTGGTATATCAGTGTCTGAGCAGTAGAATCCAAATTTTTTTCACATTCAAGACTTCCTTAATTGTGACACTGTGGATGTCTAATGAGTTCACTCCTGTTTTGCACACCATCTGTCACACACAAATCACAAGATGACTCATGTTTTCCACACGCCATACTTAGATTGCACCTGCATTAATTTATTGTAACTACTTCATCTATTTGGGTGTTTACATCACTAATTGGATCACGGATGAAAAAGTAAAAGAGAGGTGCTATTTTGCACTCGTCCGGCCACACCTTGAATATCCAGTGAGCATATGGGATCCGGTGCATAAAGACTTAATCCGGGAAATTAATAAAATACAAAGGAAAGCTGCGCGATTCGTCAAAAACTGCTACGGGCGTACAGACAGCGTTACACAGATGTTAAACAAATTACTCTGGGAGCCGCTAGAGACTCTGAGGCTGCGCGCTAGGCTTAGATTGCTTGAGCAATTGAGAATAGATATCTTTAAGAGCGACACAGAGAACATCATATTAGAACCCCACTATATTTCCAGGTCCGACAGAAACGATAAATTAAGAGAGATATTTTGCCGAACGGATAGGTATGGGAATTCGTTTTTCCCCCGAACAATAAGGAACTTTAATAAACGCTAGGCGTAATTTTATTAGAGCATTTCCTTTTTATATGTAAACAGCTGGTGCCCTATTCTAACACCCCCCGCCACACACCTATTGAGGTGACTTGCGGGGTAGTATGTTGATGTAATCAATTTATTAAGCTCTAATTTCTAACCGTTGCATTAGCACAAATGATGCGGTACGCAGTCACGTGCACCGGTGCAAAGATATTACACCAAATTCTGAAATTCACGATGAAGGAATCATTTGACTTGACCAGGATCCCAGTCAAGTCAAATGACTTTTTCATGGTGAATCTCAGTCTTTGGTGTGTATATTAAGGTCTAATTCGTTCATTTTTCTTTTGCTTATTTGCCATTTATGATTACATTTTGGTATTTCAAAGAATCACTATTTTGGCTTAAAAATAGCTGACAACTGAGGCAATGTCCCCTCTTTAACGTGTTTATATTGCAACCTGGTGTGCCGGATTTTCCATCTCCCTAACACCTTTAACTTTGTATTTATTGATAACTTCTTTTGGCCAGTTGGGCACTTTTGGCATGGGGGGGAAAAAGAGCAAACTCGCGTCACGTACCGTACCGCCCTTTTTGCTTAGGCGACGTAGTTCCAATACCGTCGTCAGACGGCAGAACCACTGTCCTAACAGTGCGCATAACTGCCACCAGACGGTAGGACAAGCAGTAAGCGGGAAAAAGTGCACGTTTAAATCACGTACCATATATCCCTATTTGTATTCTTTACCGAATCTTGAAATTCAAAGGTTATTAGTTACTTTAGTTATCATAAGTCAATAGTTTCTTTCCAAGAATTCTGTGGAAATAGTAATGAAATAAGTCAAATTATTCATGAGAATAATGAAAATAACATGCGCGAAAATGATGAAAAGGTGATTGAAGATGTAAACAATGATGATGAGAATTGTTAATTAGAATAGAAGTATAATTAACATAAGAGATATAAATGAGTGTTATATTATTCAGATGCATGTACAATACCTATTTTTCAGATAAATACCTATTTTGTCAACAAAAAATAAAATTTACAAAATGGAATATTCATTTTAAAATATTATTCTACCTTATTCACCTTTTTTATTCAGATTTATTTGGGAATACAAATCAGTCAAAGAAGTTTTCACTTCCAGCGTGTGGTCCTACGTGCACCCAATTTTTTATTTCGTTTTTTTTTAACTTTCGTATTTCCACGTTTATAACTTTCTTTTCTCTCTTTCTAACTCCCTTTGTTACTTGTTTATCAAATTCTTCCGTCCCCTAGTTTTTCCATCTTAATCCTTATTTACTTACGGATCCTTAATTTTGTATTGTCACCTTTCGAAAATATTATATATACCGCCATTAGTTTATGGACGTTGGGTTACAATTAGTGATGGGCTTTGTCGTTACTTATTGGTAATTGGTACTTTTCGTTCTTTTCTCAGCTGGTAATCGTTACTTTTGAATAGTCACTAGGTTTTCGTTTCTCTTTTGTGGCTAGCCAGGCTGCGTGAAGCAGATAGTAATAATTTTAGCCGAAGAGATGGCGCTAGGACATCCCACTCCCTTGTAAACATTAGTTCAAATAATTTTTAAGAACTTTAGGACTGATATATATTTCATATGAAAATATTTTCAAATTAACGTTTTAAAAAGAGAAAATTTTGTCCTCTGAGGTAATTTCAGTGAATTCTGAAAGAGAGATCAGTCAGTTTTACGGCATTCAGGACTGATTTGCTCTGCTAGAAGTGGGCTATGCAGCTTATTGCAATTGGAGGATTCTACTTATGATTCATACAATACTTAATTAAAACAACAAGTTACATAGAAATACTTGTTGAACGTTCACGCCTGCGGGACCGCGAAGATCGTACGCACAACGTGATGAGAAAAAAAAATAAGGGAAAACGGAATGAAAATTAAGGGTAGGAAAGACAATGGGAAATGAGAGGACGCTCACCTTATTCCGCCGAACTTCCGGCAGACCCTCGCCGGAAAGAAGACGCTCCCCCGACACACACTTAACCGCGCACACACGTTACTTCTCTTGCCAGGCGATCAAGTCTCTTTGAAAATACACATTTTTTGGACTCCATTCCGCACTTATTCTGCATGGTTAATCACTGCATTGTAACACAAAGATGAAGCTCTTCACAAGTGTTTTAACTTCTGTCTCTTGCATTGCCTCCGCTAGTTCAAGCTGAGCCAATCTGCATGTGCTCACCAGCTTCACTTCATTGTTTCCCGGCGTTAATTTATCTTCCACTTGTTCATTTTCCTTCGGCTTGATGTCTGTTCTATCATTGCCTCTTTCCCGAGAGCAGCTAATATCACTTTCCCTGCTTTTGTTCATTCCTCTCCGTAGCTGACTCCGCTTCACTTGATCTGAGTTCGACAATTCCACTCAACCTCTCATTCTCTTGCGATAAAGAGGATAGCTCTTGCAGGAGTGTCTGATTCTGCAATCTGAATTCATCCTCCTGGGCTTGTAACTTTTGCTGCAGCCTCTCATTGTGTGAGAGCAGATCCACTCTCTTCAACTTTTTCGTTAAACTCAGGGAGGAGTGGGCCTTTGTACATTCTCTTTCCAAGGCCTCCACTTGTGACTGCAACTGCTGACACCGAGAAAGCTGGCGGGCATGCTGTTCTTCCAGAGAGTAATTTGCTGTCCTCAGTTCAATTAGCTGATTCTTATTCTGCCGAACTTCCAGCAGACCCTCGCCGGAAAGAAGACGCTCCCCCGACACACACTTAACCGCGCACACACGTTACTTCACCTGCCAGGCGATCAAGTCTCTGTCCCCTCGCGGATGACACACTCCCCCGGGCGCTTATCCTCGTGAGCGCCCTCTTCAGGGTAAAACAAAATAGGGACGAAATAAGGATGGGAAAGGAGAGGCGGGAGGTTTAAATGAACAAAAATAAGGACACGTTGGTGCGCACGAACACTTGTAGTATAATCTCACATTGAATTGATGGTCCTCGCATAAGTTTTGATTTGCTCTCTGCTCTCCAATCTTTTATTTATTACACTAAGAAATACTTTTGAGTAGTATTATTTAAAATGTATTCTATAGTAATTTTAATTCCAACATACCTTTTGAAAGTTTACATGCATGATGCATCCAAATAAATCCAGTGTGACCCATACCATTCCAAGCACCTTGATAGCATATTAAGGTTATGAAAACGAGTACCTACCTAGCAATTACGTATACGCTATAAGGTATATTTACCTTGGATATTTATGCTAGGTATTTTAGCTAGACAAAGGTGAGTTTCTCTAAGCTTAACATAAATTCAAAAAACAATGAAAAAAGTATTACTAGGTACAGTCAATTATTAGGTAGGTACAAAGTAAGTTTCACAATTGCAAACTATTTTAGAATATTTTTTTAATCCATTTAATTCTATTTTAGAATATTCTCTTACGAACAGTAATGGAAAATTCCAAAAATATTCTGTTTTTTAGCAACATATAGCCCTAATTGTGACTTTCAAGCCATATTCACCAAAAATCCTTTACTACACGAGTGTCATAATAACTCTTACGACATATATATATACCAATAGGGATAATAATTAATTCCCTATATTTAGTTTGCTTTCGATTGCATTTCAGTAATATCTCATATAAAGGTGTAAGGTAATCATAAGGTCCTTACTCAGTTAATTTGATTACATTTCGTTACACCCATATATGGGTGTACCAATTACTGGTAATCATAAGGTCCCTACTCGTATAGCTTTGATTACATTTTGTTACACCCATATATGGGTGTACCGATTACTAAAGTAATTGGTAAAATTGTAATCATAAGGTCCCTACTCGTTGGACTACGAGTTGGTACCCATTTCAGTAATATCGGTATGCCCAAGGATTTTTTTTATATGGTACTCTATCCCAGTGAAAGTAACTGAATCGTGGAGGTAATCGCTACTTCTCAAAATGAGTAATCGCTAGTTCTGATCCGAGTGAGTAATGAGTACCAAAGTAACGATTAGTTACTTTTCGCTCATCTTTAGTTACGATATAGAGCTGCATATGAGCACATTGAATATTTGTACCCTCTTATTCTCTGGAAAATTTGTAAAAAAGACGAACACCTTCAGCCAAAATACTTTTAGCTACACCATGAGGATCTATTGCATCTGAAAGGTTTTTCAGCTCGGCAAATTTACTGTTATCTTAAGACAAGGGGAGTATCAAACCTTAACAAGTTTAAGGCACTTGTTTTTTACAAATAAAAATGCACTGACAATGAATAAATACAACAACATTGTCAACTTTTATACCTGGTGTATTTAAAAAAAATATTAACTTTTAGAAAAACTTTCTTGGGAATAAATTTTGGCCCTAACTATTACTCTCTCATACATCTACTCCAACATACAGTAAGTCCTTGATTTATGTCTGATTCAATGCTAGCAAGGGCCATCGGAAAATCTTTCCCTGTTGAATTAAAAAAAAATCACAGCAAAATTTAAAAATATATAAATTAACATAAAAAAATGCTTCGTTACTGACATGATTGCCTCTTCAGTAGCATGAGATCCATTAAATAATTTCGTTCTTTCATTTACTTAGGTTAATCCTGCTATGCAATAGCCCCTTGAAAAATTTTTCACGTGCCGCAATGCTGACGAGCAACGTGCGTCATTTCGAGGAAGCGACATAAGGCCTTCTGTTTGGCACTGTTGCCAGATGTATCAATGGCTCTTTTCTGTAAGCAACATAGATTCAAGGGGTGTCAGGAAATGCATAGTATGGGCTTGAGGAGGAGGAGAGCGATATTTAGAGAGCGTCATGTATGAGTAGGGACACAACTCTGGAAAATAAAATTAATGAAATTCGGTGTTTAAAATTATTGAAATGGTGAAATAAATCAGTAAATAAAGGCAAATGAATACCAAAATGTTGAATAAAATTAGTATATTTCGGTATTTAATAACCGTAAATATATCGATAAATTGTGACTAAAATTAATCTAAAAAATGTCAAAAATAGCATATGGTGTCCTGTTATTTGAAAAGATTATGCTAATTTTAAACCGATTTCAAATATAAATGAAATAAAATTAAATTCCATTACACTAATTGCAATACATGAATTTTATCGATCATTATTCAAATTTGATCTCCCATGATTCTCCTTTTACACTTTTTTTTAAAAAGCACTGTAAAATATAAGATATCTGTTTCATTAAAAATTAAATTCAATTTGATAAATATAATGGCAACATGTATCAGAATTACCATAGAGATTACTCTATGGTGTTACCCATCAATATAAAACCGAACATTCATTCATGATATGATGATTATTATCTCATTATGTCAGCTAGAAAGTAACACAATTACCACTGTAAAATGATCGTACAGTAATTGTCAGTAGCAAGAAAATACTTCATGCTACTTAAATGCATTTAATTAGTGCTTTGGAAATATTCGGAACTTATATATGTATATGCAACAAAAATTTGGAAAATTTGCAAAATATCTCAAAGATAATTCAGTTTAGTTCACGGGAAATCCAAAAAGTCACTTATTTCGTGAATCTGGTCGTGAAAAACATTTCGCAAAATTGTCATGTCCGTGTGTATGAGCCATCAAACATCCCGTGTGCTACCCTCCCTCCTTGGCCTGCGAGACCAAGGATACATTGTCATAAAATAACTATAGTATGCATTTCATTGTTCCGTAGCTATTACTGAAAACATCCTCGAGACAAGAATTGAGTCTGTCAGCTTTCTCTCAGAATTATTTCTTTCCTACACGAAATTCTACGTCCTCGTAGCAAAGTTGAGTTGCGACATCAAAAGTGATTATCCATTAGATTACCAGCTATCCATAAATATTGATAATAAACCTACAGGAACCACATCAATTATGAGTCCTCACAAAGCAATGAATTTAGATGCAAAATTGGAGTTTCCCCATCGCATCAAAATTGGAGAATGAGGTGCCGATATTGCACCCACACATACCACCTACCACAGTGAGAACAACGCATGCAAATTCACAAAAGATGAAAATCTCTGCAGAAAGTGTGATGCCAAGGAGATCTGCTTTGAATGTGAAAAGTCAATACGAAATGACTCAATGTGTCTACCATTTGTTTCTTGACCACTTAGAGCCATGGGTGAGAATTTAGTTTATAGGAGTAGCAAAACTTGGTGTCAACCCTCTTGGGTTGATCATGATGATAGGGAAAGCATATAAGAGGTACCAAGTAGCCTCCAGAGGTAACCGCAGGAGTCATATGCTACCTATGATTGCCTTCTCACGCTTCATTCATCTTTACTGACCGCAGACTATCCGCTAGAGAGTGAAGTCAAGTTTTGCTATGCATCTAAAGCCTGTTTCACACGATACTTGATCCAGTACAAGGTCGAGGATACTCGCTAGTATGATAGCTTTCCAGTACCGTGTGATATAGAACCAGCATGCTGGCTAACAAGCATGATAGCTATTATACTCGCTGGGCTACTTGATTTTGTAATTGATGCGGTACTAGTTTGCTACTAGCTACCAGTAGGACCTAGTAGCCATCAACCAATCACGTTAGCTTTTACAGTCGAAGTACAATCTTCACTTTTTTTAATCAGCGCCTCACTTTATCGCAGGTGTTACACACTATTTGACGGTGAAATCTATGTGTCATGAATGTCTCTACAATCCCTGCTATTACAGCAGCAGCCAAAAGTCGCCTTCTTTCATGGAAATTTTCCATTTTCTTTTAACAGTGAGCGACAGTACCACTTCATCGCAAGCACAAGTTCAATGATCGAGTGAAACCTTATATCACAGATTCTATCATACTGGGTTCCGTCCTCAATATCAAGTACCAGCTAGCATAATAGCTGGATAATAGCATCATGTGAAATGGACTTAACTACGAATAGCTTTAGCGATTTGAATTTAGACTACGAATGGATTTAGCGTAACTCATTTTGTTTTTAGATTGATCAGATGTGGAGGAAATTCTAAGAACAGTCTAAGGAATTACTTTTACAGACGCTTCTTCCTCCCCCACGCAAAAGCTGGTGGTACTGGACAGAATGCTGCGCATATCGCATGGGTGGAAAGTTGGGCAAAACTTTACTTCAGTGACACGAAGATAGGCGAGCAAGACAAAGCACCTTTTGGCTTCACGCAAAATGCTCTGCCTCGTTTGCGTGAAATACCTGAATGTGAACCCACCTTAAGAGTAAAAGTGTAGTCTACTTTTTGTCACCTTCGAGTGTTTTTCCACAAGAGTATTTTTCGCTATAGCAGCATTACACTGTAGTAGAGTGAAAAATTGGTCAATGCTCAAACGTTTCTCTAGAATTTAGAAATGTAACTGGTATTCCTATTTCATTAGTTACCTGTCGAGTGGTAGAGAAAATATATGTAATTATGCCTGTTGCTCACAGTAAAATTTTACATGAAAGAGTTTTATAAAAATTTTTATTGAAAGTTTTATGATTTATACATAAAACGTACTTGCTTCTTCACGGTAAAACAATTCATAAAACTGCAATGTCCTGCCACCTCTGAGACGCTTTTCGAACACGTGAAGTGATAAATGCACTCTCTTTTGGATGACTGTTAGATTAAAAACTGTACGTATTGTTTATTTACTTACTTTCTGATCACACTCAACGGTGCTAAGGCTGTAACGCTTTCTTCTAGCAAGAAGGATACTGCCTCCTCGTTCCATGAACTTCCAGCGATTTTTGTTTACGTTTTCCTTGTTTGGCGTCCCATGGATACAAGATTATTATCAACGCAATGAGCGGAACATCTCACGACATATTGTACTAGTACTGTTGTATGACGTATGTGATTGTGTAAGGGATGTCTCCTCCTTTGTGAATCACTTACCCCAGTTGTGTAACGGTGATCGGCAAGGGACCCCTTTATGAAATCACTAGAAGTGACTAAGGAAGCATATAGCAGTCAGTGCATGGAGAATTCCAGCACCATGGCTAGGCCGACTACGACACAAAGGCCATGACCCAGTATTCCATCACCAGAGACAAAAGCCAGTTCTGGACCCTCCTATTGAAAGCTTCTAGGAACCGAGAAAACCAGGACATCTGACAGTGGCACTGAGGCATTCCCTACGTAATAACTCCCTTCTTGACATTCACAAATTCAGATTTTCAATAGCACAGCATTCCCTTTTCTACAGTATCCCAAAAACTTTCAACTCCCTAGCCTCCCTTGACCTCTTCTCCACACCCTCCGTTTTCAAATCAGTCCTCAGAAAACATATTGCCGAGTTGATTCCCTCCATCCCATCTCCTTGATCATAAATCCCAATACCAATCTTTCATTCCAATGCATTTCTCTGTTAGCTTTTACATTTTTAAGGGTATATTTTGTTAAAATTTCTATTCATTTGTTTGCTTGTCGACCAATGTAATAAGCCTTTGTGCCATTTTTGGGGACTTTTTCAATAAATAAATAAATAAAATCTTCCTACTCTGCAGACGGAGAGGCAAACCAGTTCCTGAAGCTCCAATTGATGGCTTCCACCCCATCTGTGTACCCATCCCACCCCTCCAAGGCTACCACTCGTCCATATCCTATGCCTTAACCACTCCACCTCGAGCTTGCCAAAAAAAACCCTCCTCATTTGATTCCAGCTATCAACACTCACTGTTCAGGACTAGAACTGGGGGGTTATTTAGTAATCTCACCTTTTAAGTGACTCTTAGTGGAAAGGCGGGAGATCCGTTTCCCTCTCTTAATGATCGGCTCACGAACAGTTCGTGAATTGTCGAAGCTTCAATTACCTAATATCAAATAAAAAATGCTGAGACTAGCGAATGCCCAGATTCCTCAACATCTTACGGATGATATCTTACACTGTACATACCACGAAAATCTAAATACAGTCAAAACTACAAGGAACATGAAAGCGATCACTCAATATCTCCCCCCACATTGCCCTGCTTCCTTATCTTCTCTCTCATTCCTTGCTCATCCAACCTCCCCCTACCTACCTATATATACCTATATATTGTGTGGAAAAATATTCTGTACACCACCACATGATGTCACCCAGCAACGAAACAAAAGCAAGGTCAGCAATAAAATTATTTATTCGGAACGAACTAAGTTTTTTTCTTTTCAATTATGAAGGAGTTCCATAAAGTTACACCTCAAACCATTAACTTATTACTTCAAGTCAAATTGTATTTCTATTACACCCAATCTGGTGTCTAATTGCTTTTTTAATGCAGCCAATTTGGTGACATGATGTAATTGATGAAGAATGTGATGGACATACAGTTACTAATTTTAGTATAAGTTTTCCTAATAATTGTTTAAAATGCCCCAGGAAATTAGTGCTAATGCTTTACTAAATGCATGAATACTGTTAATAAAAGCAAAATGGTCCTTAAAATGCAGAACATGGCCATAAATAATTGCCTAACTTTCTGGAACCTCGCCATCCAATCACCACAGCAAGTGCATTTCCCCCAACTTTTCGTAGAACTACTAAATATTACACTACTCACGTTGGAGGTAATTACAGCATAAGAGCTGCTAACAAGTAATAACTTGCACACAACTTGAGAAGAAGAGTAGTAGGTTGAATGGGTGGGCAAGGGCCTTCTGGAGCCCTCCTGGCACTCAGACCTCTTGGTCCATTGTGCCATCCCACGTTTAACCTGCCTGCCACTTGCAGACTGTGGACAAGAGCACCACGGTTGAGACATGGAGGAGGGCCACCAATCCAACCACCGTCCGGGCCCAACAATGTTTAGCTTCGGTTATCTGACGGGAACCGGTGTATTAAACGTGGCTAGGCCCTTGCCCTAGAGGGCAGTAAGTATTACTGTCTGTACATCTCAGAGGCTACTCTTTTGTACTATTATCGTTTTCAAATATCTTTGCGACTGACCCTTCGGCCATGCTCGGAATGGTTTGAGCGGCTTCGCAGCAGGGAGGTGGAGTGGGGAGAGAGAGTTAGAGAAAACTAGGACACAACGTTGCCATGTACATGACTTTGCACTCAAATGGCAATGAAAGCTTGCCTCTCATAGGGATTCGAACGCAACGAAAGCAACGAAGGTTTGGAAACACTGCTAGCATTTCCACGAATTTCACATGATGGAGGTCTGGGAGTGACTGAATTTCCAGGAGGCTAGGCTCCTCCTACTACATTCTAGTTGGTTTTCGCAAAGTCACGTGCCGGGAGACTTTATCTTCCCTCACCCCCAAAAAACTTAGGCCCGCCTCTCAGTCGCAAAAACATTTGAAAATAATTATAGACGCATCACTGGCAGGATTTTGATATCCCTCCTACATGATGCTTCAACTCACCGCGTCAGCAAGGAGTCCATCAGCAAAGTGGAATTTCTCTGGATCAAAACCGCTCTCAAAGGCAACCATCGACCCTTTGCACTGGTCCTTGAAGATCTTGAATTCTGTCAGTTTATCCAGGCACGACGAACAGATACTATGTGGATATCCATCTGATCGGCTAACCTGAAAAACAGAAATATCAGCAAAACTGCTATGCACAGGAATCCTAAGCACCGAAGAGTAAACTTTAAATCTTTGTAAAATGCCAGAAGGTGACAACATGAATCTCATAGTAATAGCTTTATTACTGTTCCAAAACATATGAAAATATTCATGTATAGGACCCATAAAAATTACAAAAAATATATGAAAATATAGACTAATGTCTACTGGGAAACAACTTAACCCAAATTAAAAATTAATTTATTTACAATAATCAGACTGAGAATTAAGATCCATACAATTTTGCCCTTTTTCTATATCAAAGGATTTTATGCAGGTCCCACAAATTATTAGTCTATTGAATTAAACAGTCTCTGGCGTTACATGGTGGAACAGCATTTTAGTACTTAAATTAATCTGCAGTAATTGTACAGTCCACTTAAATTTTAATGTAAATATTACACTACACGTGTTTAGATAAATTGGTAGACCTGATGATAACACCCTAAAGCCTGAATCACATGATCATTTTTTCCATCATTTTTAAGGGATAGCTCCAGTGATAGCTCAAGGGATAGCTTTCCCTACAGCTCTGACGTCATCATTTTTCAGGGATAGCGGCAATGATAGGGATTGCCATCCCTTTTTCCATCATTTGGTCCTGTCCCTTTTTCCGTCCCTGAACACATACATGAATCTGAAGTCCAGCCAATCAGAGCGAAGGGAAGCAAAACGCGATTGTGTCGCCGCAAGTGACTTCTGGTCGAACTAGCTCGGTAAACGTAAAAGTGGTAGGACAAATTTCCCGGCAATGATGCGAGCACCTACAGAAAAAATGATCGTGTGACCGGAAAAATGACAGCTCGAGCTGTCATTTAAGCTATCCCTTGAGCTGTCATTGGAGCTATCCCTGAAAAATAATCGTGTGATTCAGGCTTAAGAAACGTCGAAACATGTGTAGTGTAATATGTACATTAAAATATAAGTGGCCAGTACAATTACTGCAGTTTTATTTAAGTACTATTAACCAATTATCCAGAAAAAAATGAAAGTAATAATTCAACTATCACAAATTCTAATTTAGGATTGTATAATGAAACTTTTTTTGGTTTCACCACAGAAAAAACTCAACAACATTTACTTGTTAGCAGGGCTCTATTTCTGGGAAGAAAGGTGGTGGAACTCAGTCGTCCATAAGAGTTACGTAAAAATTCAAAGGACCTTTGATTGATTCATACGAGTTTAAAGAATGTACCTCAACCAAAAAAGGTGCCCGAGCACAGTTCCGCCACATACCGCCAGAAAAAAGCCCTGCTTGTTAGTAATTGATTACATTTTAATAATAGAGTGCAAACAGCACACCTAAATTATTAAACAGCTGATATCCTGGCATGTGACACAGTGGCAATTATTTTTCTGTGGGTAACCACTCGAGTCGCAGCGCAAGGGATTAAAAAGTATGAGCACTACAAACATTTACCACTACACAAGTATTCCTCAATTGTACGCATGCAAATAATTATTAAGAAAATATTTTTTAGAATTTTTACAAATAATTTATAACTTTATACTGTGCACTTGCGGGTTACTCCGTAAAGGTTACTACCGTGGCTAGTCCCGGTATCCTCTAAATTATAACTTTATACATTACACCCTTCAACATCATTTATGACCATGGTTTCGACAACTATAATAATGATAAATTTATTTATCCAGCTGACACATTGCACAATATTGAAATTACATATGGTAGGTGTATGGGACATGTCAAAAGGAAAAACAATTATGTTCACAAGTAATACAGAATACATTAGAGTTGTATACACTTGCAGTTTTGGATAAATATTCATTTACACTACAGTAGCACTCATTGACCAGGTATGCAAATAACCTTTTCTTGAATAAAGGAATTCTTTGTTTATTTTTTAAACAATTGGGTAGGTTAATCAACTATTTTGTGCACATGATGGCTCATTGGCTACCATAGACAGGTTTGTTGTTTTCACATGTATATCTTTATAGCAGCAATAACTATTATTTGTCGTAAACTCATTCTTGTTTTTCATTGCATGAGTAAATGACTGCATGGTAGATGAATACTAATGATATAGTTAATATATAATTAAGTATTTAAAAAGAGTATTATATAGTATAAAAAATAATATCACTGTAGATGTGAAAACCATGATTGGATGAAGAACAAAAACTGTGGGATGTACAAAGTGAGAAACTATTTTTCACAAAGCTAAAAAAAATATTTTCCATTTTTTTAAAGAAAATGTGGAAAAAGTGTGGAATGTGAGAAATTATTTCATGTGACTCGGTTCCACTAGGTAAAGCCTAAATCTTTAACTATTGTTATTAGCATTGCTTTAAAACAGCAATGCACATTTTCATATTTAAGAAAGAATGTTAAATTATTAAATAATTCAAAGCTTACATACATCCAATGGTTTAAGTGCGATATTCCACAGAGGAGGAAAAATCATTCGCCTTGACCGGGATTCGAATCCGGATCCCTCGATTTCGCGCCGAGTGCTTTAACCAGTTAAGCTACCGAGGCGTCCTTCTCCCCTGTGGATTATTTAATATTATATTGGTTAAAGCACTCGGTGCGAAATCGAGGGATCCGGGTTCGATTCCAGGTCAAGGCGAATGATTTTTCCTCTGTGGAATATCGCACTTATGTGCACTTGTGGGTGACTCCGTCAAGGTAACCACCATGGCTAGTCCCAGTATCCCCAAAATTAATCCAATGCTTTCCCCAATGCATATATAGTGTTAATAAAGTTAAAGTGGCCCTTAAACTGTAGCATATGGTTCGAAAGAATTATGAACCCAACTTTCTGGAACCTTGCCATGTGAATATCATTAATAATTTGGTTTCAGCAGGTAGTGATAACAGTTTCATGGAAATCTGAGCCAGTGGGAGACATGGGTTGGGTGAATTTACATGGAACGACCCTTCAATTTTTCATCTGTGCCTAGAAAATTATTTTAAAAACTTAAAAAGTAATATTTGCAATTAAAAAAAAAAACATTTTTCTTTCTCTTTATCATAGCGCACATGTTTGGGCTCAATTTGAAAAAGAAATTGATTCAGTAATTCCTCTGCCTTTGAGTGATAATGCCCATCAAAGGAAGTATTAATGTTTTAGTGCTGAAAAACTTCATTAAGTAATAATTAACACACTTACAGTGGCTCACAGAGAAAGGAAAATTAAATGAAACTTGTCTCAGTGGAATCAAGGCACTTTGACTGACATGTGATAAACATTTGACTGTGATACACTCATTAGTCCATGTGCTATGAATTGTTTAAATGTATTGTATTTAAAAAGTGGAACCTCAGAAGTGACCTTTGTAAGTAATTTTGCAAAACTTTGAGTCTTTATATCTTGGAAACTATGCCACCTAGTGAGGAAAAACTTTGCATGGCTCATTAACTTGATGATATCAGCGAGTGAAAAATTTTTCATGAAAATCTGAGACAGTAGGTGACATGGCCTGGGTGAACTGACGTGGAATGACCCTGTCTCCTTTTGTTTGCACTCCATATTTGCTATAAAAAGATGGTGAATCATTTCAATAAGTTTAATTCAATAATCAATCACAATTAGAAATACAAAAGGAACATTGCAATCTTGGAAGATTTTTTCTTGGAAGAGCAGTTTCCCTTTACCTGTGTGGGTTGCAGTGTTGCTGTTATACCCTTCAAAAAGTATTCATGGCTGTGATCTAATGCATTTGAAACACTCAACAAAGCAATATTTTATGAATTTATAAGGACAAAAACTTTATTACAGCACAATAGTTTCATTAGGGTCTCTTATACTAATGGAGAACATCACATAAAATTGTGCTCCGGAAGCCATTTTGTGAAAATTAAACTAATGTAGCATTAATTTTTAATGAAGGAATGAAAAAGCCATAATTTTTATTCTTGGGGATGAAATTACATGCCTTTATAATAATTATAGTTAAAAAAATATTAAGATTAAAAAATACCCTTATAGTGATGATGGCATTAGTAGTTAACCATGTTTTTTGCCGAAAAATGATGCTAAGAATTTTTTAAAGACTGCAAAAGACAATTTAAGGGCTCTTGCTATTTATTCCTGAAATTATCATAGCCTTGTGGTTATAGCTGGAAAATATTTGGAAAATTGATCCACAAATGAGTGAGATAACATTTTTTGAGTAAAATGGTACACCTTGAGAGGCGAGCCTCCTGAATGGAAGAAATCGAGAACTTGCTTGAAGTTTTTTTTTTCTTGAGGACTTGCATCGAGCGATATTAGGACTAAATAGTCCTCTCTTCCATACAACTCGTTGGACGAACACACACACAACCATGCCCTGGGAGGTGTAAATTTCCTACCCAGGCGGGATTCGAACCTGCGACCTTTGGTTAGGCAGGTGAGGACTTAACCCCGCCGTCACCGAGGCCGGCCTTAGTTTGTTAGTTTGAAGTTTGAGAGACACTAACTGAAAAACCGCTTGAGCTAAAAATATAAAATTTGGAGCTGTGAAGGGATGATATGTATGTACCAAGTTAAGTCAAAATCCGAGTCAGTTGGTGTCAAAACCTCATTTTTGTGGTTGAATTGTGCCGAGTAATAATATATTTTATATGCCAGACGACAAGTATTATACATACATTGTATACGGCACGTCAAGAAGAAAAAAAAATTTACAAAGATTAATTACAATTAATGCCAATCCGAGGGTTGCAGGTTCGAGTCCCGCCTGGGTGGATTTTTCACCACCCAGGACACGGGTGTTTGTGTTCGTCAGTTGATAATGTTACATCACCCATTGTAAGAGGCCATTGCAAGCTGTTTTCATAGTACATAGTTGAAATAAATAAGTATCCTATCCGTATTGTTATCCATATAGAGTATTACGTACAGTTACTGATATTATCGATTAAGTTGTCTTTGGACTAATATTTGCCTTTTAAATTACACAATTAAGATTAATTAATTAATGTTAAGGTGAATGAATATAAAGCATGTCAGAAACAATACACGTAGATACATAAGAAATTACGCGGCTAAGTATTCATCAATCGAGTAAAAGCATTGGGACAATAAAAAGTCTTGAACCTTGTACTTGAATGTCATCATACTCATAAGAGCTTTTAGCTCCTTTGGGAGCTTGTTCTATAGCCTTAAGCTCATAGTTCTAAAGCCACAGGTGGCTTCCTTGGTGCGTACAAATAGATAGATACAAAAATTCTTTGTTGCAATTCATCATTAATGATTACAATTGAAAGAGCAGCACACTTGAGACACTGCAGGAAGACATTTCACTTAATTCGTCACTTTCCTCCCTCATTCACGACAGGAGTCCTACCGGAGTTTGCAGGGGGACATGTAAACGTAGACACATTGCACCTGAAGGCACTATGAATACCGAAACCATTTATCTAATATATATACCATAAAGTATTTTGGAAATTAACTGACTGTCTTATCACCCAAATTGACTAACTAAAAAATAACAGCAGCAAACTTACACTGTGAAGGGATGAATAGTTTTTTTCCCTAGGTTAACAGAAATTCGAATCCAGCATTTGAGACCCTCAACCTCAAGGTGGCTAGGTACTTAGGGGATGTCCGTTAATTATGTCAACGTTTTTTTGGCAATTTTTACCTCCCCCTTGTCAAACTTTCAGTGACCCCCTAATAAAACTATGTCAAACAATTTTTACACAGACTATTAATATTTTATACGGCTGGCTTTTATGTTTAAAATAGAATACAAATTAAAAGTAAAAAAGTAACATTGTAGACGTCAATTTATCTTGAACTCCCCCTAGTAGACAATAGTCAAACTTCTTCTAACCCCCTCCCCCCTATTTTGTTGACATAATTAATGAACATCCCCTAAGGGTGTTTGATTGAATTAGTCCATATTATATTATCAGTCAACATCATACGCAGATGGCTACAAATTCATTTTACTCGGATTGTGACTCGCATATACAGAAATCTAAAATTGATTCCATCATAAATTAGTGCTTGGATGATAAAATGACATTCAACCTACCAAAGTGTAAAATTATTATTTTTTATCATTGCTAACCTCTTATTTTTTGTAGTTATATATCCTATCACTAATGTTATCCCTTGTCCTATCTAACCTATATATCGTCCTATCTAACCATCATCGGCCATGGTGGCGACGGGGTATCGCCCTTGCCTGTCAATCCGAGGGTCGCTTCGAGTCCCGCCTGGGTTGATTTTTCATAACCCAGGACATGGGTGTTTCAGTTCGTCAGTTGTTAATGTTACATCACCCATTGTAAGAGGCCATTGCGAGCTGTTTTTGGGGTAGTTGAAATAAATTTAAAAAAAAAATAAATAAATGTCCTATCAGTAATGTTATCCATATAAAGTATTACGTACAGTAGCTGATATTATCGATTAAGTTGTCTTTGGACTAATATTTGTCATTTAAATTACATAATGATACATCTCCAAGGCTTTGAACATTTTGAGATTCATAACACACTTCCACATTGTTCAAAAGCGAGACCCCAACCCCTGTTGGCCCCAACATCCTGGCATCCTTATTAAAACATATAAATTTTACTGGAGAATGTGCAGTAAAGGGTTCTTGGTCAAGTCAATTTTGGACTTTGTTTTAAGAATGTGATGGACATACAGTTATAATAATTTGCTGAAAGTTTTCTGAATAAGGAATTACTTAAAATGCCTCCCTAATTTAATGCTAATGTTTTCCAAAATGCATGTATATTGTTAATAAAAGTAAAGAAGTATTTTTAATGTTTACAATATTTGTAGCTGCGATCTTCTTCATGGCTTTAATTTAATTAGGGTAAAGAAGAGTTAGGGTCCAGTCTGGGAGAAAATTTTTTGTGAGAAACATAGAAAAGTGAAGGGTATCAGATAAATGTGAAAGGAAAGTGAAAGGATTGCGCATTTCATAAATGTAAGAAAGAAAGTCGTGAGATTCTTAGTTTTTGAGAAAATAAATGTTGAAAATGACCAAATTCGCGTATTTTTGGTGATATTTTGACGCCATATTGCGAGATTTTCTGAAGTCCCGGTAGAGGGATACGGACTAATTTCACGTCTGAATGATCACAAATCTAATAACGTTGCGGGTCTGAGGAGTGGAACAGGGGTACTAGGGTGGGACGGTACGCGACCTCAAAAAGGCCATTTCCGAACGGAAAGATAGGTTATTTGGCGGATAGTTACGTTTTATTTTCACGAATACCCTTTTAAACCAACGGGGCGGCCCTGCGGGCCGCCCCGTTGGTGATTATACAACCCACCCCAATGGTGATTGCTTTGCGTAAAATTATGGCGAGAGGAGAGTTGGTGATGAATTTTCCGTATGGAGGAAGTGGAATGAGGTACCTTCAAAGATTATAGGGTAGCTCCGAGAGGATACCCGTCCCTCTTGAGTGTGATAAAGCCATCGAAAAGCGGGAATAGTTTTAAGTTGAAGGCGGGAAAAATCATGGGTGGTGAATATAGAAAATGAAGAAACTGCTCGACCGCTGCGTCGTCTGGGGGAACTAGGAGGAAAACGTCAGTATTTCCAACATGGCGTCGAGAAATTGATTCACATCACAGGTTTAAGTAAATAGTTTACGAAAGAAAAAGGATTTATGAAGCAAATGAAAGGTTAGTATAAATGCGCATATGTAGCGGAGCAAAATAAGTGAAATAGGTGGTATAAGGTGATCGGGAAGCAGGTGAAATTAATTTTCTCCCAGACTGGACGCTAACTCACCTTTACCTTAATTAGTCCCAGTTATCATAGCATATAAAAACAAATTGTTATTATATTGTTTTATTCCAAAATGTGAATGACATATTATAAGTCATACGCTTTTATCTTTAAATCACTTTCATGTGCCTCCTTTAAAGCTCGTGAATCCAAAACTTTCAAAACACAATGTTAACATAGCATTAGCGATGAATTATTACTTTCATTTTTTCCTGAATGATAGGCTAATTTCTGAAATTGAAACGTAAATCGCTAATATGTAAGTTAAATTCCTTAGTTTGTTCCCAAAAATGATTTTTTTATTTCACGACAGGTACTTTTACTATGACACCACTACCACATGCTACGCGACGTGAACTTGAAATTTAATCCATGATGAGAAAACCACCTTTGTTATTTCCACAAAACTTTCCACATACCGCTAAATGCACACGAGTATGCCACAGTGCAGTGAAACTCGCGTCGTACCAGCGTAATAAAGTTTAGTATAAATAACAAAGGTAGTTTTCTCATCACGGATATCTATAATTTTACGAGGTCAGGCGAGATATTATCAGTTGAAATTTAAGTTATTCATCAAAACATTTTATAAGGACATACGTGGGTGTATTAACGAACTTGAAAATTGGGATTTGCCCTATTATTAATTAGGATAATACTTTCGAAGCGTCCAGTAACTGCGCGATATGCGATAGTTTTTTTTATTAATTAGGTATCGCAAAATAATTTGTGACGAAGTAAATACGAGAAGATGACACATTTGCCAATACTCAACTGCGTACACTATAAATGAACAGGGGAAGATATTATATAAGAACAAAAACAACCTCGCCCATTTCCAAAAACAACATATCGCCTCCCGCTAAAAGAAAGGGAAAGTGACCGCTGCATGATCGGAAAACACGGGTTCCATATGACAAACGCCCTTAGCGTCGATTACATCACAAATTTCTCATACTATCTTTAAAGGACGGAGCAATTCTCCATGGCGCTACGTGGCGTTAATTGCTGAATTCATGCATGTCGCAATAACTTGAAGAAAAAAAATGTGACATTGCAAGAGTTGCTTTTCTTCTGTCCTCGATAAATTGCAAAAAATATTTCGTCAACACAAAATGCATGATCTCGATGCTGTAGATGAATGCCTCAACGGTGTGAACAACAAACAGACATCAAGTCGATGAAGTTGTTACCTAACTAGGAATCAAGAGTGAACCATTTGCTACAAAAATTACTTGATGATTAATTAAATATTCTGGCAACATAACACATTCAAAGGTATTATAATACGAGTGAAACTGCGCTAGTAAGGTAAAATACCGTGTGCCTTATGAGCGATCAGCTGAGTGCTTGAATTCCTCAGCACACAAAGTCATTACATCGTATCGTCCTCTTAATGGTTAAAACCTAATTACTCACCTTAAACTGAAGTAAATCCTCGATAACCTCCGCAGCAACATACCCATGTACACCATTCATTCCGAAAATGTCTATTAGTCTCTCACTCTTGTATAGACATAGTCGACAAAGGGTATATTTGAAACTAGGATCCATTTCACAAGTTTAATAAAATAAAATCTGATTAAAGTTAACAACGTTACGGAAACTATTGCACCATTAGAATTGCAGCCGTCACAACAAGTGCGTTCATCGAATGCAATAAGATTTCAATTTTGAGTATATCAGCGGCCACACAATCATAACAGCTTTTCAAATCCAGCAGTTAACGAGGAATATTTATAGAGAAACAGACACACCCTTATCAACAAAGGTATTACAATTAGATAACAAAATCATCTCCTCCGAGAACAACCACCAACCACTAAATAATCTACCTACCCATCATTCATCACTAAAACAACAGAATGCAAACATGCGTGATAGCTCCTTTTGGGCGCGTTTTTGAATTGATGGAATAGATTTAACTGAAAGCCACATTCGCGCTTGGCAGAACTTATCATTCAGATGATTTTTTCCCGCAGGACATACTTAAATACCTTATCCTCTCAGATAGTTGGTTATTTTGCGAGAGGCGAATGACTGCTAAGGTAAATTTCGCCTTTGGCAGTGCTTTACCTTTGCATATAAGACCCGCGGGAGCGATTTTTGATTGATAATTTTGGCAACCCAGGTGGTAACAATTAATTATTGAATGGACGTAATCGGCATTCAATGGACATGGCCATTTCGTCAGTGAGTGACCACGAATGGCCATTTGTTATCACCAATTTTCCATTTGCGGCATCCAAGTGCGCCATGGCCACTTACAACTGGCAATTTATATTTTGAATGGTCATTTTCACCTGGGAAAAATGTGTCTCACATCCCACCAAATATGGTTAATTTTTTACAAACAACGTTGCAGTGGATGGTCCTTAATACATTTGAAGCTGGAGCCACCTAATTAAGAGTAGTCTAATTGCTAAGCATTCACTAAGGTTCTCGATACTACAACTTTATTTTTCCGATTACCAATTCCCACTTATTTCTGATTACCCCATAACTATTTCCTACCTAATGAAGTCTTAGTGTGTGGTAGTTAGGGCTGAACAATATTTCCTCAAAAGTTTCTAAAAATTAATCCTATTGAAAAAACACCAGCATGATGAAAACTATAACAATATGGACAGCTTCGTTCCTCTGATCTCTCTCTCTCTCTCTTTCCAATTTGTGTCCCTCCTCGTTCCACACAAAACTTCAATCTCCTACACATCCCAAAATTCCAGCTTTCCCTGTCACAGCGTTCCGTGTTACCGAATCCTCTCCAAATTTAACAAATTGTCTTCATCATATCCTAGTTCTTCCCCTCACCTAACATTTTAAAAACATTCATTAAACGGCATTTGGGTAATGGACCCCAAATTTGAGTTAATTTTGTTTTTGTGTTAATTTTTTAAATTTCATTCTTCATGTTTTTCAATATTGTTGTTCTATATGTTTCATCATTTTGTTATATACCCACCAATATAATTAGCCATTGCACCATATTTGGTTGTGTGAGAAAAGAAATAAATGCAGGAAAATAATTTACGCATGTTTTATGGCAAAAAAGGTTTTGAATTTTTGAGAGGTGGATTTTCGTGGCTTTTTCCAGTATGTACATATACTCTACACTTTTCATGCATTACACAATATGTTATACATATTATTTACAATATAGCTGCTTCTTTCTTATGCTTGAGTCTATCTCAATTTTAATTAGTTTTTTATTGACTGTGAGCCACACTGAGAACATGGCCCTGTGCCTTTAGCACTCACCACGAAAAGGTTATCTGAATCATTGTCGTTAGTTTCCTGGCCCAGTGCAGAAATTTGTCCCCGTGTTACTTCTTTCTTGTTTCCTTACCCATGTAAAAGGATTTGTGTTAAAAGCCTCTTGAACCTGTGATGAAGGGCTTTGATCTGTCTTGAAACTGCCTTGACTCTCACTTGAAATTCTGCCTTGTTTTTTAAGTGTGTTGGGACTGCCTTGACCTTGGTTGAATTAACTCACTTGATCTTGGTTGAAATTCACTTGACTTCCTTTAATACATTATTGTTAGTATGTGGATACTATAATTTCTGTATTTAAACTTATTAACTTATTAAAGAAATATGTTTTAACGCAAATACATCTGAAATTTTATTAGGTGACAGCAAGGAGCTGTCACTCATATTTACCTAAGTATTTTAACCTCCATGGCAAGAGGTCTTTGGCACATGTACTCCCTGGGTTGTTAAACGAATTACCTATGTCAATGCATGATATTAAATGCATATCGCTGCGCTTAAAAAATCACTAAAAGGGTGGCTGATAGGTTAAAATTGTACAAAAGCTTATAACCTAACGCCCAGAAGACAAAATAAAATTAATAAATTTAACGATGAAAATAAGATAATGCAGAGTTAGGACAAAAAATAAATAAATAGTAGTAACAAAGCAACAAAGGGTGTAACTATACGGACGCGGGGAGAGTGTTATATGGTGGAAGTGGGAGGAGAGTTCGAACGAGTCAGATACGAGAAGAGATGGAAAAAAGGAAGTAAAAGTGTATTTGAAATAGTGTCGGATCGTCAAAGGGTGACGGGAGGAGTTTTGGAAGTGGTTCTAAGTAAGGAAAGCTGGAAGAAGCCAGGACAGAGGGAGGCCGAAATGGAGGGGATTGCGGCGAGAGTGTAAGACTCACGGAGGGCCGGAGAGAGAGATCTCAGAGAGACCAGCGAAAGTTGGAGAAAAAAAAACAGGATAACGATAAGTGCCATATAAAAATGTTTTATTGTCTTGATGGTTAAATTAACAAGGTTGAAACATAAGGACAGATACAAATTCAAGCCCTCGAAATTGGAAAGATAAATCATTCAATTAAAGTCTTGCAATTAATTATAAAAGTTGAAAGGTTTTGAACATTCGTAAATTGGGCCCAATAAACTTTTACTGAATTTAAATATAATTTTTAAGCACCTATAAGTGTTTTCTGCATGTGATTTATATGTAATAAATGAAATAATATCCAAGGTAACACCAAGGAAACGAAGGCGAGGGTTACAAGCTTCACAGCAAAAAAAAAGTATTTAACAAAAGGCACCTGCTGACATGCCACTTTGGCTTACCAGGACCTGCATTGTACTATACATATTATTTCTTTTCTCTAAAGTTTCTTCATTATTGATAAAAGACTATTACCAATTCTATTACTGTTACCGATACTATTTTGTACACAATGATGTACCTTGTTTAAATTATTTGTGTCAAAGATTATAAAAAATATAATGGTACCAATACTATTTTGTATATGATGATGTATTTTTATTTAATTTCTTTTGTGTCATAGTATATAAAAAAAAGGATGAGATCATATACTTTAAAATGTGAAGTTTGTAATTTGTAATTATAGGTAAATAAAATTTTTCCTCTTTGAAAAAAAAGTTCTATTAGATGCACCCTAGCCATTTATGAGTTTATCCCCATTTCGTGGATATGCTCATGTAAAACAAACCAGGAGCCTTATGCACGCCACCGTTATTTAAATCCTCATCCCTATTTGTTATATCATGGTGTAATCGAACAACCATACCAAATCCAGAAATAAAGCGCACTTTAAATATATAATAGAAATATCTTAAGAAATCACATAATAACAATAGAAAACCAAGGACACCAAAATAGAATCAATATTTACGTCAGAGCAGTTAAGGACAACAGAGATAAATAAATAGCTGACAATAGGTAACGGGGGACGCTCGAGAGATCAACAGGGAACAATAGGGAGAGATAGGGAGAGTAGTAGGGAGAGAGTAGTAGTAGGGAGACATAGGGAGAGTAGTAGGGAGAGAGTAGTAGTAGGGAGAGATAGGGAGAGTAGTAGGGAGAGATAGGGAGAGTAGTAGGGAGAGAGTAGTAGTAGGGAGAGTAGTAGGGAGAGAGTAGTAGTAGGGAGAGTAGTAGGGAGAGAGTAGTAGTAGGGAGAGTAGTAGGGAGAGAGTAGTAGTAGGGAGAGATAGGGAGAGTAGTAGGGAGAGAGTAGTAGTAGGGAGAGATAGGGAGAGTAGTAGGGAGAGAGTAGTAGTAGGGAGAGAGTAGTAGTAGGGAGAGATAGGGAGAGTAGTAGGGAGAGAGTAGTAGTAGGGAGAGAGTAGTAGTAGGGAGAGAGTAGTAGTAGGGAGAGAGTAGTAGTAGGGAGAGATAGAGAGAGTAGTAGGGAGAGAGTAGTAGTAGGGAGAGATAGGGAGAGTAGTAGTAAGGAGAGAGTAGTAGTAGGGAGAGATAGGGAGAGTAGTAGGGAGAGAGTAGTAGTAGGGAGAGATAGGGAGAGAGAGAGTAGTAATAAGGAGAGAGTAGTAGTAGGGAGAGATAGGGAGAGTAGTAGGGAGAGAGTAGTAGTAGGGAGAGAGTAGTAGTAGGGAGAGACAGGGAGAGTAGTAGGGAGAGAGTAGTAGTAGGGAGAGATAGGGAGAGTAGTAGGGAGAGAGTAGTAGTAAGGAGAGAGTAGTAGTAGGGAGAGTAGTAGGGAGAGAGTAGTAGTAGGGAGAGATAGGGAGAGTAGTAGGGGGAGAGAGAGAGTAGTAGTAAGGAGAGAGTAGTAGTAGGGAGAGATAGGGAGAGTAGTAGGGAGAGAGTAGTAGTAGGGAGAGAGTAGTAGTAGGGAGAGACAGGGAGAGTAGTAGGGAGAGATAGGGAGAGAGTAGTAGTAGGGAGAGTAGTAGGGTGAGAGTAGTAGTAGGGAGAGATAGGGAGAGTAGTAGGGAGAGATAGGGAGAGTAGTAAGGAGAGAGTAGTAGGGTGACAGTAGTAGTAAGGAGAGATAGGGAGAGTAGTAGGGAGAGATAGGGAGAGTAGTAGGGAGTCGAGATCGTAAAGGTACGAGGAGCGGAAGGATCGTGAGAAAATCTGGAGATAAGATGGCAGGAAAATGGGAATTGAAGGTACAAAGGTTACCAAAGGAGGAGCATACACAAAAATGAATTGAAAGGCTGCGAAAGAAATGGGAACGATACCCGAGAAGAAAGACGCAAGGCCCAAAAATGACGACAAAAAGAGAGGAAGACAGAAACCCCTGCCCGTAGACGCAGAGAGTGAAAGGAAGATCCATTATCACGATAAGTGTAGCCTAAATAAACAGTCAAGAAAAAGTTAAAAGAAAGGACCTTTTATGAACTTTGTAAATATTGATAACCGCAATCACGTATGAGAGTGAAAAAACTGGAAAGAAAATACACAAAGAAAAAAAAAGATACTATCCTCCGTGACTAAATATTGTTTACCAGTTGCTAAGTAATTTTAACGTAACAAAATTTGAATTAAAAGGGTTAAGATTGTAAATTGGGCCCAATATTTACCATTCAGTAAATTCTTAAATATTGATGTTTTTTAAACAAAGGTTCTTTTAATTAATTGTGTTGAGTGTTATTTCAAAAGGTTATATGAAGTGTTTTGTTTGTATGTGTTTGTGTTCTAATCACCCTTGAATCACATTCAGCAAGGAGGTAAACGTTAAATATTTTATTCCTTCATGAATACCGTATTTCTCTGAATATAAGCCGCACCCCGTTTTTTTTGGGTCTCAGGGAAAATAGTTAATACGCAATATTTAAGTCCCACCCGTTTTTTACCTGCCGCGAATTTAAGCCACACCCAGAATTTAAGTTGCGACTGTACAACAAACTTCATACTAAAATAAAAAATATTAAAACCTTTAAAATACAATTATAAAGGTTACTTCTACAAGGGTCCTATTATTCTTTGGAGGAATACTTATGTGAGTAAAGGAAGGACTTGATTAAGTATTTTCAAATTGTTTTTTGTGTAGGTATTAGATGTAAACTATTTGTGTTATATGTTTTGACTGAGTTAATATGTATTGTTAATGTAACTTTTGTTTATGATTGACGTGCCTTATATCATCGGACAAATGTACCTTGGTCTTTGGCCAAATAAAAACCATTATTATTATCACCCTTGTTAATGCATTCCCTACTACCTACAGTATTAGGCATTATAATTTTATAACTGTTTTAACACTACGTATGTAACTGTGACACAATGTTACCTATATTATCCTTTAATATATGAATAAATTGTGCACCAATTTGACCTTTTTCAGCGTTGTCTTACTTTCCCCCTGGGTTAGGCGAGTTTAGTTGGCGTCCGCGTGAATCTGAATGGCTGGTTTGCTCTTTCGGTCTTTTTTACAAATTTTTAAGAAAGTTCTCGAATTTAAGTCACACCTCGAATATCAGCCGCACCCCGATTTTCAGGCATCAAAATCGGGAGAAAAAGTGCGGCTTATATTCGGAGAAATATGGTATTTAATTTTATTAAATATGAAAGTAAAGTGTGACCGGGTGAAGTTACAGTGGTTTCTTACACTTAAGAATGACTGCACAAGAACAATGCAATGTTTATTACTGACACATGCCTCGTGGGCAACTACCACGCAACAGCTGAACTCGGCTTCCACGAGACAAAACAACATCATAAATATTCGAACATGGCGGCCAGCATTATCACCAATGTAGCAACAATCATAATGACCAGTATATGTAAAAAAGCAATAAGTATACAACAATCTGATGACATATTTATTTACGATAAATATTGAAAACAATTCAATAACTTCATCACTTTTACAGAATGTTCAAAATATCACAAAATTTATCCAAGTGTGAACAGACTGAATAAACAGCTTACATAAGAAGAACAGCCTAAAAACTACTTTTCAACGACATTGAGAAGAACATACGAAAAAAAAAAAAAAAAAAAAAAAAAAAGTCTAACTTATACATTAGTACAGGTTTGATGAATGGCTCAATTTTCTTTCATTCTAACTCTACAATAGCAAAAATAGAATTTTATTATCACACAATAAGGTGTTACTTCAATAAAATACAAGTTTTTGCAGGTCAATTCAACATGACCTTAACCTCTAAACTACTAACTATTTACAGGGTTTGTACACGAGCTTAGAAGTAAAGATGAGGTAAGCGGTAATTTCATCCCTTTTCAGGATTATATCACATACTCAGCATGCCTCACAGACATTCATTCCATACCTCTTTCAATTCATTCTTCTGACTGAGCTGCCCTAGGGTAAAATATACCGGTACAGAGTAAAATTAACCAGGGTTTGCCCTGATTTTGTTTATACCTTTCATTATTAATTATATGCTGATGCTTTTCAGGCAAAGAGAACCATAGTCCCGATAGGGAACAGATCTCCCAGTAAACCTATTTTTAATAAGTTGAACATTCTTTCCATTCCTTTTATACATATATTTTTTCACTTTTATGCATGTAAAAAATAATTTTTCAAATTTTTATGTGAACAATGTTTTTCACAATCACCATACAATGTCAAATAGTTATATTCATTATAATTTTGTACACACTCAAGTAGTTAAAATGGGACTTAGAGAAATGGGAATAAGGCTATAAAACAAACTGCCAACATGCATCAAAACTGTTCATAATATTAACTCATTCAAATTTAAACTGAAAAGACATCTGCTGCCTAAGATGTATAATTACTATTGAAGAATACCTCTGTGATCAATTGAACAATTCCTTGTAATAATAAATTATACTTATATTTGTATCTTAATGTGAGTAAATATGTTAGTCTATTTTCATGATTTGACACGCCTTATATCGTATGCATTATTAATACAGTTGAGGACCTCAAATTCGTAATCCCAAATTTCGGAAAACCCAAAATCCGCAAGACTTGAAGCTAAATTTTCAAACTCCCGCCACCTGTTTTTTCGTTCTACCGCCACGCAGCGCCACTATCGCTTCCAGTCATGGAACTATTGGAGACGATTCATGTTAGATTTACGTGATCTTACTGACGTAAATTTGCTTGTCAGGTGTTATACCTCAATTTAGACCTTTTAAGGTGAATGAAATGCCTTAATCTTAATGAGGACCCAAAATACAGAAAACTCCAAAATCCACAAATCACTCGGTCCCATGCTTTACAGATTTGAGGTCCTGTACTGTATATCAGATCCTTGGGCAAATAAATTATTATTGTTTTATGTGGAACAATTATTTCAGTCAAATGTTTTAACATGTTCTTCACCAAACAAGGTTGACCCTGATTACCCAACACTTTGGATATTTTTATACCCACCTCACTTATGGAATTCCTTTCCGGGGTTCTTCATCTCTTGGCCATACAATATTTGTTATTCCAAAAAGGGTTATAAGAATCATGGCTGAAATTACTTGGGAAAACAGAGATTCAATGTTGAAAAACTGTCATTTCCACAAATACCCAACGAGAAAGCAAAATGATATCACGATAAATGGTGTCAGCAGACCAGACGAGATTGTCAATAGGAATCTATCATGTTTCAGTCTTTTGTTTGCAAGTACAGTAATAAACCTTAAAAAAATACCTGCAAGGCTACCCTTTAAGTCACATTTCGGACAACTGAAAACTTTAACCTTGCCTCGCCTTTGCTCGTTTGCCCATATGTTTGACAACGCAAAGCACACAAGTGTCATCAGCAAGAGAATGCCAAGAGTCCATTTAAATATTTTTAGGTGTGTACAGTTTTTGAATGGATATGGGCCTAGAATTATTGCTATTATGCCACTAATAATAGCTATCATTGTTATTATACAAGGAGCTCCACAGACCTCCATCAAACACATGTCAGGACTAAAAACACTGGTTACGTCCCCTGGCATATGGGCCTTCTGCTTTACAATTAGCTTCCTCGTGAAATTAAAAGTGCAAAGACTATGGTCCTCTTAAAATTTAAGCTCCGAGAATTCCCATTGAGTAATTTATTTTACTCTATTGATGAATTTCTTCATTTTTAACTTTTTGCAATTGTATTGTATTATGTGCATTATGTAGTGTATTACCTTGACGTGTCCTATATTTGAAACAACAAATTGCCGGACAAATAAAATATATTATTATTATTATTATTATTCAGAGAGTAACGAATGAACAAACGTGAGGGTACATTCTTATGAAAGAGAGGACGAAAAGAAACGGAAAAGTCTCATTAATAATTTCATGGAAAATAAAAGTTGTAGTTTCAGGCTTAATTTTATGGAATAACATCATAAATGAAAATGACTGGCAATTTTCCACAAGAATATATTTAAAAAACGACCGGTTTCAGTGTACAACACCTGATGATGGTGTTGTACACTGAAACCGGTCGTTTTTTAAATATATTCTTGTGGAAAATTGCCAGTCATTTTCATTTATTTCATGGAAAATATTTATTCTCAATCAGTCAACTCGAAAAAAACAGATTCCGACTTTTGAAAAGAAAATTTCCACCCTAATTTCCCACTTCTCACATGAATTTTCCTAGGTTTAATAGACCCACTTAAATCCTATGTCAACACATCAACAGATAAAGCCCACTATGCTACTCCTCCCTCATTGAAAACAATCAGATGATGACTCATGAAAGCACATTTCCAGACTAATTCCCCATTTTCCATGACCTTTACCAGGTTTCATAGACCCATTTTAACCATGTCGACACACCAACAGGCATTGCCTGAAAAGGTACCACTCACCTATTGAAAAGAATCAGATTTGGACTTTAAAATGCATATCTCCAGGCGAATTTCTCATTTCCCAAGTATTCCAGGCCTGAATCAACCCTACTTTCAATGCATTTATCCCTACCCTACTTTCTACTGCAACCCTACTTTCAATGCTTTTTATCACACTGCAGCATATGCTGACCAAACAGTCATTTTGTACAAAAAAATATACTTCACCAGCAGACCAGACAAGAATGTCATTGGGCATTCATCATGTTTCAGTCTTTCGTTTCCAAGTACAGTAATAAACTGGGTACATAGATGAGAAATCTTTCAGTCCATTGAATCTGCTAAAACACATAAATTCAGGAATACGTACAAACAATCTTGTATCACATAATATTATAATATCAATACATACATACATACTATGCCAGAGGGCTTGGAGCAAGAAATCTTTATGAAGTGTAATGAATATACAGGTAAGAAAGAATGATTATCATTTTATTTCATTACGCAACTTTCAATTCCGTGAAGTTCATTGGACTAAAAGCAACCTGAATTGGACACGCAATGTAGATTACCACAAGCATCTGCATGGCCCATGGATTTATATTTTATTTAAAAAACCAAGAACTGCAACTAGGCTGTAAAGCATAGCAGGGTTGATAGTTAAAATGTGTTAGCTATTTTGTTATTCATTCACCTGCTACCCTGAAATAATTGCGGCATTGTGTTCAGGTCTTATTCGAATAAATTCGGTTTGGATATCAAGAAATAGATGTGATGCTTTGATACAAACAACGGTTAAAATAAATGAAATTACGAGAAATGAAGATGATCAAAGTAGAAGAGATTTGATACAAGTCAATTTAACAACAAGATAATTTAATGAGAAACACGGAAATGCCTTAAAAAGCTTTAGACCAAACTAATACATGCTTCTTGCAACATGGTGCAAGTGACGTCCTGTACCGTAATCACGGAAGTGAAGAAATCAAGGATAAATCCCAAAGTTATCTCAAAATCTTAGTGAACTCTGGGAATTTCCAAGGTGGTAGCAATGCTACGAGTTCTCCTCTTTTTCAAAGCTTTCAAAAGTCTGGTTGGCTACCCTGCACAGAATATGTACATCACTAATGGTCTCAGGAAAGCTGTAGTCAGCCCTAGCCTACCAATGGCATGAGGGCAGAGAATTTGCAAAGCTGATCACAGAACAATCACAGCCTCGTCCAACTCGTTACTTACTGTAGAGGGCCACTTTAAGGCGTTTATCCTCCTTCTCGTGCATGCGCATGTGTTGGTTGAGGTTCCTCTTATACAAGTACCATTTCTTACACACGCGGCACTGAAAGTTTCGGACCCCGGAATGGAGTGCCATGTGTTTGTTTAGATCCGACCTCACTTGAAAGACACTTGGGCATTCTGGACACTTTAGGTACTTGGATCTGTCGTGGATTTTCTCGTGAATCTTTGGGGAATAAATGGACAGACATAAAATTATTTTTTGAAAAGTCCCTTTGTTAAACACATTCACAGCATTATATGATGTAAATATATCAGTTTCTGTGACAGTAGCTATATAGGCCAAACATCTCAATATTTAAAAAATAGGATCTCGCAACATAATGCATCAATTGGGTATTTTCCAAAATTTTAAATTTAAGTTTACGGATCTTTATATGTTACTTAAACTCGAACAAGCTTGCGGAGTGAAAGTAGTTTTAAAATTGATTCAATATTAATTGAGATATTTAAGATTAAAATAGTCGAAATTTCAAATTTTTTTACGCCGCTGCGAAACGAAATCTGATTGGCTTGACGTCATTTTCGCTGAGCGATAGACGGATGTGAGGGAGAAAGTGAATAACTGTAGAAGATCTACCGTATATTTAAAGAATTTTCATTGAAAACAAAGACTATGGCGTGCAATGGTTTTATTAAAAATATATAAGATAATTTACCCAAAGTGGATATGTTTATGGTAGGTGTTTTAATGAAGAAGGACGAGCGATTTAATGCTGCGGAAATTCGTTGAGCTTAAGTCCAAAAAATGTAAGCCTAAAGTTTGCTTTTAAAATCGTCATTACTGTTTTATATCATTTTTGATACATATAATTATGTATTTGGTGTATGAACTTTATTAACTGTTTTTCCACTACACTCATAATCATTATGATACTTCTTTCTTTATCGAAGTCCATATCAGTCCATACAACAGTAAACAAACAGTATCTTAGTAACATATCAACATAGCACAGTACTTGCCAAATGTGTGTGCTGCCAATACTCGACACACCTAAAACGTTAATTTTTTAATTGCTAATTAGAGATTTTTTGTAGAGGATGTTTCTAGAAGTGGCTTATCTGCTGTAAAAATGCCTAAAAATAGATTCTCATCTCCTAAAAGTCTATTCAAAGTTTAATTTAAGTGTAGTTATTTTATAAAGCTTCTCGTGAGAGTTATGGTGATAATGCTATGGGATACGTCCAAGTAAAGAGAGATGGACCACTGTGCACAGTCATTGCAAGAAGATGTCCAGAACACAAAGTGCGGAGTAAAGCATACATTTTTACGGGTGGACATTGAGGAATCTAAGGAAGAAATTTCAATCATTCAATGTCGTGATTGCGTGAATAAATTTCATGTTCGGTGTTTCAACCGATGTATTCGTACATTGTGGCACAAAACACCATCTATATCCCTTACTTAGACGCCATTTAAAGGCATATATAGAAACGCGAAAACGTCAGAAACTAATTTCGCCGCATTTGTTTCCACCGTAAGCATAAGGAAACGCCTGGGTCTAAATGTAAACAGCGAAAATGACGTCACAGGCCAATCGGTTGTTTTCGGAGTGTGCTCGGGAGTATTCGTAACCTTCAACTTTCTTTAGCTTTTAAAACCGAAATTCATACAATTTGATAAGAAAATTTTTAGCCAATGCAATAAGTTCAAGTAACTGAATCAGAACATCGATAGAGTGAAATACGTGGAAAATACCCAATTAGACTACCTATAACTTAAGACTAATATAACTTAATATAAGACTACTATCAACTTTAGTTACTATAACTTAAGACTAATTTAACTTAATATAAGACGACTATCAACTTAATGCATTAGAAAATCATGCAATTTCAAATAGTCACTCATTTAATTTCGAAGAAGCCCAAATTTTCGACTCAGAACCAAAATTATCAAAAAGATTTTTCAAGGAAATGTACCATATATCCAGAAATAAAAAAAGTTGCAATAAAACAACAGACATTACTTATTTAAGAAATTTTGGATCCAAGCAACCAAATTAAAATTGTAAACAAATAAAAACAGCACCAAACTTTAAAGGTAAAAATGTTGAAAGTCTATGTCTATGAATTTTTATATTTATTGTCTGTAAATTTACAATTATGTGACCAAAACAGAACTGTCAATCATTTATCATCGTACATCATTGTTTATAGCCCAGAAGATGGATGAATAAACATCCAAAACGTCGGAAAAAGTTTAAAAATAAAAAAAATATTTTACCCAAACTCAGCATTAGGTCAAATTAAAAAAAATGTAAAACTTCTGACAACGTTTGGGATATCTGTAGATCTGTAGATAATTAATTATTTATAATTTTGATGACAGAATCCATACATACATATTAGGCTCAGTGTTAGGTCCATCATTATTTCTTATCTATATAAATGACTCATGAAAACGAAAGTAATGAGATTTTCTAGAAGTAAGAAGGCGGGGCTGAATATAAGGGTGGGAGGGCTGAAGATAGAGCAGGTAGAGCACTTCACGTATCTAGGCAGAATTTTGGAGGCGAATGGGTTTAGTGGTAAGGACATCAGATGCAGAATTGCGCTAGCTAAAGAAGCATTTTCGAAGAGAAGGGAATTGATGAGGGGGGGTCTGAGAAGAGACGTAAAGAAGAGGCTGGTGAAAACTTTAATATGGAGCGTGGCGCTATATGGGTCGGAAACTTGGTAATTGCGAATGTAGGATGTGCGTAGACTAGAGGCGTTTGAGATGTGGGTTTGGAGAAGGATGGAGAAGGTTAGCTGGATGGCGAGAAAAACGAACGAGGAGGTATTGGATATGGTCGGAGAGGAGAGGAAGCTTGTGGCAGAGGTTCGGAGAAGGCAGAAGAGATGGATGGAGGAGGTTTTGAGAGGAGAGGGCATGTTGAAGAGAGTGATAGAGGGGAGAACACTGGGGAAGCATGGAAGAGGAAGGAAGAGGTATCGGATATGGTTGGAGAGGAGATGAAGCTTGTGGCAGAGGTTCGGAGAAGGCAGAAGAGATGGATGGAGGAGGTTTTGAGAGGAGAGGGCATGTTGAAGAGAGTGATAGAGGGGAGAACACTGGGGAAGCATGGAAGAGGAAGGAAGAGGTATTGGATATGGTTGGAGAGGAGATGAAGCTTGTGGCAGAGGTTCGGAGAAGGCAGAAGAGATGGATGGAGGAGGTTTTGAGAGGAGAGGGCATGTTGAAGAGAGTGACAGAGGGGAGAACACTGGGGAAACGTGGGAGAGGAAGGAAGAGGTATTGGATATGGTTGGAGAGGAGATGAAGCTTGTGGCAGAGGTTCGGAGAAGGCAGAAGAGATGGATGGAGGAGGTTTTGAGAGGAGAGGGCATGTTGAAGAGAGTGATAGAGGGGAGAACACTGGGGAAGCATGGAAGAGGAAGGAAGAGGTATTGGATATGGTTGGAGAGGAGATGAAGCTTGTGGCAGAGGTTCGGAGAAGGCAGAAGAGATGGATGGAGGAGGTTTTGAGAGGAGAGGGCATGTTGAAGAGAGTGACAGAGGGGAGAACACTGGGGAAACGTGGGAGAGGAAGGAAGAGGATAGGAATTCTGGACGAAATAAGAGGAGGTAGAAGATATGAAGAATTGAAGAGGGATCTAATAACGGGCCATCCTTAGGAGGGAAAGCGAGACAATTTCTATTAGGTTGGGATACAAAATGGGGACTGTCCAAGAACCTACCAATCAGCTGGTAGAATACTCGAATGAAAAAAATATAAATGACTTATGTAACTGTAAATTCACCGGAAAATTAATTGCCTTTGCTGATGATATTGCACTTATTCATGAAGGATCATTTTGGGAAGAGGTGAGACTAAATATGGAAGCAGACCTAAGCATACTTAGTGAATGGATGGAAAATAATAAATTATTGTTGAGTGAAAAGACGAAATTTTTGTGTTTTAATGTATGTAATCGTTTCTCAATTAATTGGCATTGATGTATGGCACCTATCATAAACCAAACTGTGATCGAACCTTTTGTAATAACTGTATACAAATTGAATGTGTGCCTGAATACAAATACTTGGGAGTGACTGTGGATCAGCATTTAAAGTGGGATGAACACATTAACCGAATTTCAAGGTAACTTAAATTTATCCACCCAAAGTTTTATTTCCTTCGAAATAAATGTCCCCGAGAATTCATTACAACTATTTATAATGCGTTGGTGCAATCAAAATTAAACTACGGGATAATCTGCTGGGGAGGTGCCTATTTAAAATTCGCTCAATCCGATGCTGATATCCGATCAAATATCTAAAGTAATCTGCGGTAAATATTTTTGAAAAAATCAGGTAGATTTGAGACAAAATAAGTAATGCTTCCAGCAAGTTTCGTCGAATTCAATTTTGTTGAGTGAAACCACAGAACCTTGTTAGTGAATCATAAAGCGGACCCCTCAGATCTTCCTTAAAAATCATCTTAATCATAAAGCAAGGCAAGGGTATTTGAATTTCAAGGGAACTTAAATTTATCCAGGCGAAGTTTTATTTTCTTCGAAATAAATGTCCCTGGCAATTCATTAAAACAATTTATAAAGCTTGTGTAGTAAATTTATAGCGCTTCAAGTGCAATCTGAATTAAACTACGGGATAATCTGCTGGGGAGGTGCCTATTAAATAATTCGCTCAATACGATGCTGATTCTCCAGAGATAGCAATAGTGAGACTGATTGCTATAAAATGTCAATTTGAACCGTCCTTCTCCATATTTGTGGATTTACAGTTACACAACCTTTATGTCATCTTTACATTTACAAAGTATTTAAATTGTTCCACCTCAGAAGTGGTAATAAACCTAAGGAAGAACCAACAACTAATGTATACAACCTAAGATCTACAAATATGTACATTTTGCCCAAGCCAAATTTGGCCCTGTTCAAACGCTCATTTATCTATGTAGGGCCAAAATTATTTCCTAGATTGTCAGATAATACAGGGTGTTTCAAAAAGGACTTTACAACTAAAAGGTACAGAACTCGTTTTAGTGTTGTTTTAAAGGGAAACACATCAAGTTTTGACTCGCGTGTAGTCCGCTAGTGCCTAACGGCGCCACATAAGCCGCACAAGTGCTAGCGGCAGTTACATTAAAGATTACATTACGTTAAAGTTACGTTAGTGTGAGTCTGGGAAGAAATCGACTACCGATGGGGTGTCTGCAGGATAAAAGAGAGCATTAATAAAATGAGATAAATGTATAAGAGGTTCAAAAAGTTTAATATCTTTTTTGAAAAGAGAAAAAAAATGGTTACTTTATGTAGAAAATCCAGATGTATTTTTTTGTTAATAGTAAGGTTAATACTCACTATATTTTGTATGCACGACAGGTTGAGATTAAAAAACAAATTATCTTTTCATGCATTTATTTATGTTTCGTATCTGTCTCAGTTTACTTATTTTTTTTCAATTATTCATACAATTAGGGACACTGGATATTGGTAAATAAAATTAACGGATTTCGGTGTTTAAAATCACTGAAAGTGGTGAAATAAAACAAAATAAATTACGGCAATTACAGCTGTGCACTTTTCCATGAACGAAGTCGATGATTTTGCCAGCGGCTCAACATAAGTTTCCATGAAGAATAGTAGGTAATTGACTATTTTTTCACGCACCAGAAATTTCACTATTTTGTATTTCATCTAAAATGGAAATAATGTAGAAATGTCATTGCCAGACTTTGACAAGAAAGATGATAGAATTTGCTACAAAGACCGCGCTAAAACGATGCGATTTGATGTGTCGAACACTATCTATACACTATTACGTTAATTGCTCAGAGTTTACTCTGAGGTTCATTGACGAAACGATGATGAGTACGATACGAAACAAGGTACGATTGTTACGATGTATACATTTGTTCCTGAATATAATTTTAGTGGAACTCTAGCAAATTTGGTTAGAAGAGGATGAAAATAGATACTCCGAATTATTCATTTGTCAGTATCACTCGTTATTAATTAAACCGAATGTTCATTCATGGCATGACGATTCTTGTTTACTTGCAGACAATCTGGCTTTATTAATAATCAGCAATATCAAGTATAAAAAATAAAACAATTGTAATTGAATGACGATCGCACATAAATTGTAATAAGCAAGAAAATATTTCATGCTTAAAATATTCGGCATTTGCAAAATATCTCAAATTTCATTAACAAAATCGCGTCTCAAAGAAGACAAGGTAAATTTCGTGACAAATCCCTTAAGTCGGTTATTTCGTGAATCCTTTCGCAATAAACGTTTCGCGAAAATGTCATGTCCCTATTCATATTGTAATTTCTCTTGAGGTATCCCAATACAGGCAATGCCTAAAGGGATTACAAATTAATTTATCCTAATTTAATTGAAATGTAAAATATGCTTGTAAAGTTGATTCTAAGGGATAAATAAATATTATTATATTATTATTATTATTATTTCTTTATCCATCCTCCGGGCTATAATGAAATCATACATAGTGAAAAATGTTTTCTACAATCCTTTTTACTGGTCTTATTTCAAATTACTTCGTGAGTTAAATCGCACATCTATTACCCAATTTTTGAACTCCTTCCCGTTGTTCAATCTTTCCCAAATTTTGCATCATATATATTATTACAGAAAGGTCTTTTTCTGTCATTCCGTTTACGCTCCGTTAATACAGCACCTACAGTGATAAATGAGGTATCATTTCAAACGTTGAATCACTGGTTTCTGACGAAAAATACAATCTTAATCTCAAATTTCACTATTTACCCATTAATTTGACTTAAAAGTTTCGATAAACTCTCTTGCCAGTATTGCATTCATATGTTTTGTATATTTTTTCAAGAAAACAATTATAAAGAAAGTACTTTATGATACACCTTCTCTATTAAAAACCCAATTACACCGTTTCCTTAAACATACTTATTCCCTGATAGCATGAAAGCGCAAAATTTTCACACGGGTTACCTAGTACATATTTAATTTTGATGAAAGAATCTTGGTAAATTTTATCCCCCATAATTCCAAGGCATAGTCCAAGTGGCTGTTAAAAAAAAGAAATATATACACCTCATGAAATCAGAAGGGACCATCAAGCTTAGCTTTCTTAAAATAATGAGTGCTTTGGAATGCTTTCTATTTTCCTCAGTAATATGATAGCCCCAGCTGAGTTTAGTATCAAGGTAAAACCCAAGTAACTTTGTTGCCTTCAGATTACCTGAGGCAGACTTCAGGCTACAGATTAACTTTTGAGTTTTTTCCCTGTTAAGTACAAAACCATCAACTCTAAACCAATCATTAGCCAATGCTAGATGATTATCTGCACTTCCAGCAGCAGTAGTACTTTTACAGGGTGTCCACAAAAGTCAAAATAAAAAATTCAAGCATAATTCAAGGTTCTAAAGGAAAATTTTTTAAAAATTTCGAGGTCATATTATTGCGGGTTATATAGGAGCCAAAGCAATATTTTTCACGTTTTACGAAGAATATGGATTTTCCTAGCTAAACACAACCTAATAAAAATACAGGCATTAAAAAATATAAATAATTAAAAAATAAATAAGTGGAAAAAACAAAGTAATTAATTACGTTGTTCTGACTGTTTAATCTTTCGGGATTCATTCCGCGATGTTTAAAATTGCAATAAACAATATTTCGCTGGTCCTCCTGCCAGCTTCATGAGGTTAACTGAACTGATTCTTTAGTCTCGCTTGTCTTTAAATATATGAGTGAGGACTCCCATTGTTGCCGGAATTTTTAAATTTGAAAAATTCGTTTAAGCTTTCTACTTAACGTTCAACCGTCTTCACGGTTGACGTTCTCCGGTCTCTTCGCAATTTTTATATCCTCCCTGATTAATCTTGGGTAATAGCGTACCTCCCTTGATATTAGTTTTGTTTCCTCAAAGTTGAAATTATGAGTGAGGCCCCTGAGATGGTGTTCGGCTATTGCAGAAGTGCGGTAATTATAATTTTTAATTGCCCGTTGATCCTCTTGGAGGCGTATTTTTAGGGCTCTGCATGTCTGGCCTACATATGGATTTCCACAGCTGCACAGAACTTCATATATTCCTCCGTAGAGGTTCCAGGGAAGCGGGTTTTTGGCTTTCAGAAGTACGTCCCCTGTCTTCTTCACGCATGTGAATCCGCAAACTACATAGAATTTCAATAGAATTCTGGAGATTTTCTCCGTAGTTCATCAGGCTAGCGCATGGTATAACATCGGAATCCCATTTTTGTAGCTACTTTTCTAAGTTGTAGCATATGTTGCTTCTTCTACCCTGTGGCAAACTCTGCGCAAGTTACTTTTAAGCATTGATTGTCCAAAATTTTCTCACTAGAATTCAGTTTTGCTCAGTGCGTTGCCAGAGAAAGACGTGAGTAGTGAGTTTTTTTCAAGTGTGGTGGCGGTTGGATCTTCTTTACGTCCGGAAAACAAGAGCAACATTAAAGAGGAGAGCCCGTAGTGTTTTGGTGTTGTGAATTTCCAGTTTCAATACACTTTTGCGAATTGGTGGCTATAAGTGGTGCAATTAGTGTAATAAAGTGTGTACGATTTTGTTATTATTTATCTTAAAAAAAGATTCTGTTAAGGCTTTAATGAATCCGAGAAATGTCGTGCATCTTGAGATGAATGAAAAATTTAATGAAAGTGGAAAAGATTCCCCATAATTAAATAAACAATAGGTACTGGACTACTTAAGCAGCAAATTAAATGAGGACGTTAATGCCAAAAAAATATTTTATCAAGATTTTCTTGAAAATGTATGGTAAAAACATGGAAAAAGAGTTAATTTATTACTTTGATAATTCTACTACCAAACTAAATAGTACCTACATCTCATTACAATTGTATTGCCGAAATATATTTCGCAAGATTACGTAAGAGAACTTAAAGCTTCCAAAAATTTTCCCGCACCAGAATGCAAAATTCGATTGAAGGAATAATAATCTTTATTTTATTATCTTTCTATTGGTACCTTTCCCGACAACAGAAGACCACTATTACTAATTAAATTTTGCAATTAAAAAAAGGTCTGCAACCAAATAAAGATTCAGCTTCACGTGTATTTCTCGTGTGAAAGTTACGGACATATATACCCATGACCGTAACCATAAGTCTCAATCCCAAGTGCTCGGAGGATAGCCATTTCCATAAAGCAACTCCCACAACAAAATTTGAAGGCCCCAATATTTGTGTAAAACAAAAAATCTATATATTACATTTCTGCTTTAATTTTCGATGCTAGGATATGTCTTAAAAATACTTTTAAAAACTACAATTAAATAATGCCTTGATAGTATGTACTTGAATAAAATATCTTAACAGAATAACTATGGGTAAGAAAATTCAATTTAAAAAAATAAAATAAAAACTTTTGTAATCAGCTTTATCGGAAAAATGTTTTTAATATGGGTCATTCCATACCATTTCACCAGATTTAAGAAAAAGTTGTTGCAGCACCATTTCAGAAAAAATTCAAATTTTGCACACTTACTACTACATGTCTGTAGTTCACAAAACCAATTTTTGTTTATTTTTTTTCCATGGCCTCAAGGACTTAAAGGCCCGTGAAGGTCGCAGCGCGTTGTAAAAATGACACTTTCAGCGAGTATTGGTAAATTCTACTGTTTCAGGCTGGATATGGTGGAAGTTCTCGATATTCATAATGAATAAAGACATTTGGTAATCTTCCACAGATTTAAGATACACACATACAGATTTAAGACTTCCACAGATATCGAGTATTGGTAATTATAGTTACTCAAAAACTACAAGATGTAGGAGAATGATTCAAATGCCAGATTAATCATCACAAATTAAGCTTTCGTTTGACATAATGTTTAATAACCTCACAATATAACATCTATGAGAACGATGAGTACAAAGTTTTGATACAAATCACTGTTTTTTTTATAAATTTTGCTATTTTTTTCTTATAGAAGGGTTGTGATCGCAAGGTTTATATTTTTGTTATAGTATATTTGGGTACCATAGTAAATGTCTGTAAGAAAAATGTTGTGTGTTTGTTAAGCCTCTAGCTGTTACAAACTTCGAAAAATAGGAAAAGTTGAAAATTTACTATTTTTGGGCCCCGGTATCTCCGGTGGGGGACCTTTTAAAAATTAGACATTTTCAGTATGATAAGCTATGATCCTATAAAGAATGCCCTAAAAATTTGGAGCATGTGTTTTGCCTCGTTTGGAAGTTACATTACACTGAAGTTACAAAAAATTTACTCTCGCCGACTGTGTAGAAGCAACGTACAGATTGGTGCATATAATTAAATATTGCCTAAAATAAGTCCAATTTTGATTTATAATTAGAAAACCAGATACCCATTCAATGTGTTGATAGTTGTAGATTTCATGTTTCACTAAGAAGAAAATATGTAGGCGGACATTGGAACGTAGACAAACTATTTATCCTGAAATGTTTTTCCACTGGACTTGCTGTAGAATTGTTATCAATGACTAATAATTCCTATAATACCTATACCTACTACTTCTTGTTTTTTTTTGCAACCACAATCAGGCTCAGTACCCTATTTCAAAGAAGTACATGCAATGATAGTTTGAGTAGTCTTATCAAAAAATAAAAATCAGACCTTTAAATTTTTTAGATTGATTGGTTTTTCAGTTCTTTTCAGCAGCACCCGTCTTCTCCCAAGTTTTCTGTTCCATCCAAATTTTGGAGGCCCTCCTAAATGTTTTTGCGCTCACGCCTATGATGTTGAGCTAGCAAGCCAATAATTACATCCAACGAGAATTTAAAAACTGTGATGAAAACATTATCAGTCACGTTCTTTTAAATTCTTGTTTTCTTTGAAAGGGTGCTCGATCTGATGGGATTTGAAAGACTTGATGCGATAGAATTTCATGAATTTAAAGTAATTCATTTGGAAGAATGCCTAATCTGCATATTAGATTGATGCATTTCTATCTGTAGAACAGAGGATAGTATACAGGAGCTTTCTTAACATACAATGGAAAAAGCAAAGAATGTGAAAAATATAAAAACCAAGGATTTTATGATAAGAAGTAATCACAATTACAAAACAAGAAACTGCAATAAATTTTATTGAAATGGGCAACGTACTACGACCGGGCAAAAATCATTATTTGTAAATGGGGTAAAAATATATAAAAAAATTATAAATGAAATAATTGGTGTCAATAATTATGGATGTAAAAAAAAGATAAGTGAGTTTGTAAAGAAAAACTACCCTATTGCATAAAAAGAAATTCCTATAATATGTATGTACATTGAAATACATAATTCAGGTCTGTAGGCAAGTGTTGTAGGATTTTATATGACCTTTGATTTCAACTTTTCCTCTGTATTGTTGCTATGTACCAAATTATGAGTGAAATAAGAACATGTATTAAGACAATTGTTATGTGATAAATCTTGTGATATGTAATTATTTTGGTACTTTAATACCAATATTTGTACGTATTAGTTATTAAGAACTACAAATAAACTACTACTACTAGCTATAGATGGGAAAATTACCATAATTTGCATCTGAGGTAAATTACCACGGTAAATTACGGTAATTTTTGAAAAAAACCGTAATTTTCTTGTAGTTTTTAGTTTCCAGTATTAAACAGCAAATGTATGGTTAAATAGGAAAGCCAATAGTAATAGGAAGGGAATATAACAATGTGTAAACCATACCTAATGCAACATTAATCTATTATGAAGTTTTAAATGTATTACAGATTTACTGTAAATTGCACACTCCCTTACATTTACGGCAGTAGCAACAATTTTTTTTAATTTTCAGCCTATTCGCTGGATTTTCAATCAATACCTTTGGGAGACTTGAGAAGCTAATTTAGGGAATCCTGTTTGGCCGAAAAGAGGCTACACATGCTGACAGACCTAATATGTTTAGATTTTGAAAATACAAGGATACTTCCGTGAATAGGATGGGCTTCGATTGGTCATGTGTCATTCTCAAGGCCATAAACAATGAACGGATTATTACTTTTTAATGAGAAACGATGTACTCACTTAAAATTAGCCAGGAGCCACGCTCGAGTAATGACATTTTTCATCCGAAAGTATGTAATTACTCCCCATGAATGCAAAGTTAAATTCCTTCAATTGAAATAAACATGAGGTGGGAAAAGAAATAGTGTTATCGTTTCGTGATATTTTTTGTGCTGGAATATCTTCCTCTCCCCCACGATACAGGCTTCGCGTCAATATAATATGTTAAATAAGAAAGCCAATAGCAATAGGAAGGGAATAACAATGTTTAAAACATGCCTAATGCAACATTAACTTATTAGAAATTTTTATAATTGTAAAAAGAACTACAGCAGCAACACGCAATCTGGCTTTCTTTTGTCAAAGTATGAGAAATTTTCAAGAAGAATATTCTAAAGCTTTAATCTCATAATGTTATAATTTAAGTAAAATATTCCAAAAATGAGTTGTACATGCCTCAATTTATTATTAAACACGTAGGAAATGTGAACTTGGGTTAAAAGAACATGTTGGGAATTTATCTGTATGAAAAATTATCTCAAACGTAGGTGAATTATCTAGAAAATTATGGTAAATTTCAAAGGGCGTGGTAAATTATGAAAAATACCACAGTAATTTACGAAAACTACCGAAGTTATTTTCAGAGTGGCCCATCTATAACTACTACTATATATATACATGGGTGATTATTATAGGGTCATTCCACCTCAATTCAACAAACGTTTGTCCCTTAGGGTCTCAGATTTTGATGAAAATTGGTGTATGGGTACAATATTAACTCAAACTGAATATCCTCTAACCGTTTTGTGAAAAAAAAATTTTTGAGTGAACTATGCATATTTTAATTTTTTCGCATTTTTAGCAAAAATCCGTGCCTTAAATCAAATTATCACTTATATCTCCGCTTGTAATTGTCATAAAACGATGATTAATAGCTTTTATTAAAGCTACATCTTTATTGAATGTAAATATATCAATAAAAAATTATTTTCTTCTATACCCTATTGTTGTAAATTACTATTGTTTAAAAATTTGCTAGTAAAGTTTTCTCAAATACTCCATCTCAGAATTGGCCGAACCTTTTTTTCCGTAATGTAAACATATTCAGCTAACTATTCCAAAAATAAAATTTAGTGGCAATTCATAAATGCACTTTTTATAAATATTTAAACATTTACAATTTTCTCTCGCGCGGCCCGTGTTTAAAAAATTGTTATGAAACTTTTATCAAATACTCCATCTCAGAATCGGCCGAAACTTTTTTTCCGTAATCTAAAGATATCTAACTAACTTTCCCAAAAATAAAATTTAGTGGCAATTCATAAATGCGCTTTTTATAAATATTTAAACATTTACAATTTTCTCTCGCGCGGTCCGTGTTTAAAAAATTGTTATGAAACTTTTATCAAATACTCCATCTCAGAATCAGCTGAAACTTTTTTTCCATAATTTAAACATATCCAGCTAACTAGTCAAAAAATAAAATTTAGTGTAAATTCGTAAATGTGTTTGAGGGTATTCAGTTTGAGTTAATATTGTACCCATACACCAATTTTCATCAAAATCTGAGACCCTAAGGGACAAACGTTTGTTGAATTGAGGTGGAATGACCCATAGTAGGTAATCAATGGTTGTATCAATGTAACCTGACACTTACCCTGAGCAGGTGCTTGCCACGGAACCCCTTCCCACACTGTGCACACTTGTGCGTCACCACTTTGCTGTGGACGATGGAGTGCAACTTGAGGAGAGACTGGTCCCAGAAAAATTTCCCGCAGACCTCGCACTTCACCGTCTTCTGGTCCGTGTGCAACTTGATGTGCTTCTTCAAGTACTTCTCGAGCTTGAAGGCACGGCCACAAAACTCACACGCAAAGGGCCTTGCGTTGCTGTGCTTAGTCCGAAAGTGCCTCTCAAACAAGACCAGCCCATCACTCGTCTTCTCGCAGCAGCAACACTGGTACTTGAGTTTCTCCTTCCCTCTCTTCTTCTGTTTTTTGCTCTTTCCGTAACCCTAAAGGGAGAAAAGGGAAAACAGAATGGGTCGCATGGGTCATTTGTTGATGTCAAATCAACCAGTGAATTTACCTCGGCGCAGGAAAATATAAAAAAGGTACTTACCCTTCAAAAAAAGGCTCTTAAGGGTTATTTTAAAATTATAAGCAAGAGAGTCTTGCGGGAAATATTTTAAATTGCATAAATTTATGTGACAATCCCTAGCATGTACATGTATACTGTGATTCTCTATCCATGCTACGAAAACATTTCTCTGACCAGAAATGCAGATGTCCATCAATATAACACCAGGGGAAAATTCAATATTTTCGTAGTGACCATTGCAGGATATCAATGCTTCAAAAAAACCCAGAATTTTCTGGGAAAATATTATTTAACAAACTTCCTTCAGAAGTAAAAGCAATGCATAGCCTAGGAAAAAATTTCAAGAACATTTTAAAAGATTTTTTTGTAAAAATTGCCTTTTAAATCTTTCAGGAGTACATAGATAAAAAGTCACAACGATGTAAACAAATATTTTTTTCTCATCGCTTTGTAATACAACTTTGTTTGAAATTTTTCTTTTGTAGAATTTTTTTTAATGTTAATTTCTTTGTAGCTCTTTTATTTTGTAATTTTTGTTTGTATTGTTTCTTTTGTAAAACTTGACTAAACCCATCCTTCCATCTAATCTTGTCATTTTATGGTGAATAAATCAATCAATGTGAACGTTACGGACATATATATACACATGGGTGATTATTATAGTAGATTATCAATGGTTGTCAAAGTAACCTGACTCTTACATTTTTCTAATCCCCAGTGAATTTACCTGACCCTTTACGATTTTGATGAAAATTGGTCAAGTTGTTGGCCCTAAAGAGAAACTAAGTAATACCAAGTATTAAACCCCTGGGCCAAATACTTATTTAGAAAATTGAGTCAAAAAAAGGCCCAAAAATCAAATTTTGGGTCTGCAGTGCACCTTTTGAATTGCTGTACTCAGATACCAACACACTTAGAGAGTTGTGTGTGGAGTCAACTTAAAGCTCTTGAAATTACCTTTCATTTGATATCTCACATGCGGAGGTTGAAAATAATCATAGGTCAAAGGTCAAGGTCAACATAGCTTGACCTTGAATTATGAAAAATGGGAACTTTTATTTTGCTTAATTTTTTTTTCATAACAACATACATATTTCATTAATGCATGTGCTAACTTCCAAAGTGGGATTCCAAATACGACATGAGATACGATTTTTTTTGTACACCCAGGACAATGGAAAAAAATTTGAAAAAAATACAGAATGGGTCGTGTTATTTTTAGGGATGAGCTGGAAAGGCATTTCTGGTTTCGGGAAGGGACGGGACAAAAATGTTCTAGATGATTTCCGGACGGGAATCGGGAAAGAGCAGAACCTTCTTGCTTTCCCCAACTCCCCAGGGTTACCATCACACAAAAATAAATAAAACAGCATATCAATAGATTCCAAAAAGTGTAAGCTATAACTTTTACAGGAAGGGTTTTTACATGATATGACACATAAACCAACAACACACACAAAACCTATAGCACAAAAATAAAAAAGTTTCGAAGTAAAAAACATACTTCCTTCTGATATTTTCTCAAATTTATCAAAAACTATTAGGTTTAATATAAATATGGTAGGCATTAATATTGTAGAGCATTTAATGACAAACAAAACAGAAAAAAGTTGATAGGGGGCTTAGGGGGGGGGGGAAGTTGATAGTGAGTCCAGGGGGATTTTTGGGGGCTTTTGTACAAATGTTCCTCTGGCAGTAGTCTATCAGTGGGGTAAAATTCAGCTTTACGCTACTTATTTCCCAAGCTTGATGTATTGGGGTCTTCATTGACTTCCCTAATAGGTGTAGATTAAGATGCAGCCATATTTCATTTACCGCAAATGATACGATTCTGAGGGTCTTTGAAAATATTAAAATTTGCGATAGATCAGACTATGTAACTATGGTTAACATATAGATGTATCCCAAGTACATAATTGGGAAATCGCACATCGTATTTCCATTCAACTGCATTCATTTCAATTGTATATATTTATTTCTGATTTTATTTAAGACTTGCATACCAATTTGGCTACGAACATTTACCATTTAAAATATATATTGTAACAGAAGGCACTCGGTAAAAGTTCTTACCCTAGATTCTTTTTACTTATTTTAGAATTCCCTGTCGAAGGCGAGTGCATTGCATAGAAGGTCACGCGCCTTGATCACATGCGTTTTAGTGGTCTGCTATCTAGCGGGGACAGAGAGAACTAGACTCCGTAAACTATAATAGTAGGTCCGTAGGAAAGAGCGGAAATCATTATGTATGCAAAATAAAACATTTACATTCCTAAATATAAACATAACATTATTAAGTGGAAAATATGCACTTCCGGATGATACGGGAATTTTCTTCCATCATTCAGCGGCTGAATTTGATAACTATGGGTTACAAAAGTTCGTTTCATGATACCACAAATGCCTTGATCCCGAGGGAAAATTACTCTCTCTACTTAAATTTCAAAAGGAATAAACTCTCTAACTTCAGTTACTCTCAGTTATTAAATAATTAAAGCAACATAAGTCCCTTCCTTGACTCAATTTTTCCCGCCGAACGGTGAAAATGCTTTTTGGCAATTCTGTAAAAATTACTGTGATGAGTAATAGATTATTTTTTATTAATATTTGAGAAAACATGCAAACTATACACCGTTAGTTTTTTGACAAAATATAGGTGCTAAAAGTTCCTAATTTTTTTAATATTCTCCCTCTAGAGCGCACAGCCATAATCTATCCCATGTAAAACAGCTTGTATTTGTACGCAAATTGCACGAAAAGTAGTTCCGCAAGGGGTTAATATTTTGATATCATTGGAAAGATGGGAGTTTTACCTTTAAAATGAAGTCAAATTAATCAAATTCTACGTGAAGTGATTTTTCGCTCAAACTACCTTAACTGCATTTTCAAGCAATGAGAAGAAAACGTGGAATAGAAAGTATTTTACTCTCACTTTACCTCTGCTAACTACTCGGCATCGGCAATTAGGCATCTTTATTTTGGTCTCACGCCATCATCTCTACATCCCAATTACCTCAACAATACCTGTAGAAACGCATCCTTAGAAAGTGATGTTGCGAACTTAATTAAAATTATGTAGACAAAATTAGGGATTGCGTTATAGCAGAAAGAGGACAAGCATTAGTGAGAAGTAGCATACAGTCATACGTAGACGATAGATGGATCAGTCATAATAATAATTTACACTGCGCCCCACGCCAGCAGCTGTTTACCCCCAGTCAAATGTCCCTCGAGTAAATACATATCTCAGCCGCTTTGTCCCTAGCTTTATTTTGGGGTATTCGCGCCATAGCTAATGCCTTCCCCTCTCTTCCTTCCGAACCTCCCCTCCGCGAGCGATGAATGTAGGATTCAGCACTTAACCATCGTCATGCATGGTGTAGTAGTATTTTCCGGATGGTGTGATATCCTTTGCCCAATTCCCCTACGTTAGCACTTTAACCCTTTAATAGCTCCCATCGTCTATTGGCGATTTGAAGTATGGTATATGGTTTTAGTAAAAAAAAGTTCAACAATTCGTATTCAACAGTAAAATCAGACGATAATTACTCATTGTAAATATTAGAACTAATTTTCCTTTAAATAAAAAGTGACAAATTTTAAAATTACGCAAAAATTTAGAAAATAAAGTTTGCGTTTGGGGAGAGCTATATTACAGATTATTTGCGCAGATAAAGGGTTAATCGTTTGGTAGCCGCTCCTCCCATCTCGCTTCGCATGCTTCCCCAGATTCTTTTGTTTGCCCCGAATCGCTGACGAGTCATGGTTCTCGGCTTTGTTTACGCTTTTCCCATCTACTCTTGTCCCATCTCCCCAAACTCGAATGTGAATCACGAGGTAAGGAAGGCAGAAGATATAGGGACTACTTCTGGGTGGTGTCTGTCCAACACTGCGTAAGCGATTTTGTTCTTGGGTTCCCTTGAGTTTCTTTCAGAGGGCTAAGGGATTCTGGGTTCGTCGCCAACCTTGACGTGATGCTCCACCCCTATACCCTTCTCTCCCCTCTTCCAAGCCCCTCCCCTATTGGAAACCACCTGAGAAGACGGCGTGGGGAAGCGATGAGTGAAATGTGATACTTTTGGTTCGCAGTCGTAACTGATAAGGGACTTCCGGCGGTCAAGGATGATGATGCAGCAGTTCTTCGTCGTAGAAATGTCTTGGGGGAAATGGGCGGAGAGCAGGCCGGTAAATTTATAGGTCTACGGCACAAAATTTTGGTGACCTGGAAAATACACCTAGTGTGATATCACTGGACATATGCCCGAAATCATTCAATTTGTTTTTATCTTCTGCGAGATCGCATCTTATAGTGCACACTTCTCCGACTTTAACTTGAATCTGATAAATGTGAAGAATTTCACCCATAAACTCCTCATTTTAGTGCATATTCTTCGCCTTTTTATCAAAAAATATAGCAGTACGGTGATTTTCTTGGAAAATAAGGGATATCTATCGTTAATTTTCAGAAAGTACAGTTTATTTCAAACCCAGATAATTCGTAGTCCAATTTTTTTGGTCCCTTGAATTTCGAATTAATGATGTTTTATTGTAATGGCTAATGAAAGCCTTAATCTTAATTATCATAGTTGTGATTCTAACTACGCAAGGAATGTTGCATTACCTCGTAGGCGCTGATTAGTGGCAGCACTAATCACCACAACATCTGCTCGTTTTGCTCTAATCATGCAAACAGCTCATACTTAATTACTGGTATCATTATGTAATGTTGCTATGAAACTATTATTAAATAAAAAAAGAATTCCAAACTAATAACATTTCTCAATATAGCAGATCATAGCAGATCTTTTAGCATAGGTCAAATTTTTTAAAGAATTTCTCATAAGCACATTTTTTATGAAAACCCATTTTTTCCCCAACAAATTTTTCGGGAAAAAACTTTTTGACAAGATCAGAACAAAATCTGAAAGAAATTGTCAAGAATCGTTCCCGAAAAAAATTCTCAAAAAAAAAAGACCACCACTAGGTATATTTCCTGGGACCTTCGGTACGTGGGACGACGACTCTAACCACTACGCCGTCTTACACTGTTAATGAGCGAGCGTTCTCATGAGTTTACATTCGGCATGCTAAGCGGGGCCCCGGAAAGAAGAATCTGACGGTATGTGACGTGAGTTTGCTCTTTTTCCCCCATGCCAAAAGTGCCCAAAAGAAGTTTACACTTCAAATAAATTATATACAGTAAAAACTGTCTATAACGGACCCTGTATACAGCGGAAACTTGTCCATTACGGAAAATTTACTTGGTCCCGACCTGCTATATAAGAATTCCCATATAATTGAACCAGCATTTAACGGAACCTGCTCAACGCGGCAACGGAACGATTTTTGTTCTAAGACCAGAACTTTTCACCTGTGTATTACGGAATTGAAATTTTCGCTCAAAAACATTTACGGATATTGCCACGCTAAGTCTTCCCGGAATTGAATTATCAAGGATAGCCTCAAGGAGGGGAATGTTTGGGAGAGAGTTGAACAGAAGGGAATGCCACTAACTGTTGGTACAGGAACACTGTAAGGAAAATGGTTAAATAATTGAAAATAAGCTCGATGGTTGAGGAAAATGGTTCCATCCTCCTGTCCTTCTCGCGCTTCTGCTATTTTTCGCTCGATTGCTAGGCGCCGCGGGACTCACAGCTTGGTCAAGTTTATTGTCTTGGTTGCTATGACTGATCTTGCTCACTACACACCTGATTTTCCTGCCCCTTTTTTTCCTCCTCCACATTTCATTCCTTCCCCCTTTTCTCTGCCATTACGCCCGTTCTTCAAAGGCCAACTGTCATACACACCCACCCAGTAGACCAAGCGGATCAACGTGCCTACACAATCCTTCCTCCTGGCCCTAACCAACATTTTGCCCTTAATTGAGTCAAATAAATTAGCACTCGTCGCGAATAACTTCATTTCCTGGTGTCCGCAGTGAATACCTCTAGTGGTGTAAGTGGATCCATGACGAGAGTAAAATGTCTTAAAGAAACGCATTGAGTTTGCAGGACAAAATTGCCATCATAGAACTCATCGAAATTTCGATTTTCTTAAGAAATCAGTGCAACGCAAATGAGGTGCGAAAGAAATTAAAATGTGAAAAAACGTGGTCTGCGTCGGACCAGACGGTGGAAGTTATACTTCTTTGGCCGGTCGCACACACCCGCTCACACACACAGGCAGACAGGATATATAAATGAAATAAAAGACATTTTTTCTCTATTATTCAATATATTTCTCTTCGATATATTGTTATTTTAAACAAAACTTCTTTTCAAAGTTCGAACGTACAAAACGAGTAAATGGGTGCTTGCAGTTTGCAAGCAAAAGGGGAAAAGTGTATGATAGTACATTGTAAATCATTAAAAACGAATGCAATAAGGTCTTACTTCTTTTGGAAATTATTTTAGCTGGGTCAATTTTTGACCTAAGAATATAATAATGAGATAATAGCATAAAACGAATGGTCCCATGACATATGTACTTTGTTCTTCTTAGTAATTGCTATATTTTTCCTTTTATATTCATGCCATTGAGCAAATTTGAAGTAAATATTTGTAATTAAACATGATTACAGTTATTTGGCAGTATGAAATTCAATCAATATGAGCTAAGTAAATGCTATGGATTTTCACATTTCATTTTATTTTTGCTGATCTCAATTATTATAATTTACATATTAAACACATGGCGCAGTACTTGAATTCATAATTTCAAAATCCAAGAGATAATGCATCATAGAACATTATCATTTTACATGGTTTTGACTTGTAGAATGGAGTTTCGAGGTACATTTCAGAAAGTAGGTGCAAGGATTAATGTTTCCTGGAAAAACAGAGAGAGGGAAACCCGGAATAAGGTGTAAAGAGTGTTTCAGAAGCAAAATGGAGGAATCTGGAGCGATCCCAACGGATTTCGTAGACATGAGCAAATGGAGGAGTGTCAAAGCTACGAAACAGTTTATGTATATAATTTTAAAACATTGTAAAAAGTATATTTCTAAGGCATAATATCGTTAAAAGCGATTGCAATACGCACGGAGAATGTTATATTCCTTTAAGTTTAATCTTTATATCACGCGTATAAGGTACTGGAAGTCTCGGGAACAATGAAAAAATTGCTTAGCAACGAAAATGAAAAATGATCAAAATTTGCATTAATTTTGCGTTTAAACTTCAAATATTTAAATTTATCGATCGATAGAGAAACATCGGTTGCAAGAAGTAAATGCATTGATCTTTTGGCCTCATTTCAGTCAAAGAATGAAACTTTTATCTAAATTATTTCATATTTTAATGAATGAATGAAAATTACTCTACACGTAAATTATTCGTTTTTCCCATTTAAACCCATTAAAAAACAAAATCCTATCTGGACTCGAAACCAATGAAAAATATTGGGATTTTCGATTTTTTCCTGACTCGACACCAAATTTGAACCCTTCCCTGAAAATTTCATCCTTTTAGCTCGATTAGAAATACCCAGGAATTCGTATCAATGAGTACAATTGTGGATTTTTCTCACCCAAAAAAGAGCGTGACGCGGAAAAGAGCGTGATGCGGTTTCTCGACCAACATCCCATCCCAAAAGTCTCCAACGGGCGCAAAGAAGTATAACTTCAAAAACGAAGGTGTACAGCGTTGAAGTTGAAGTGAAGCGAGTTGAAGAATAAAGAAGTGCTACGCGCTGAATAGCTAAAGGTTGGTGTTAGCGTGAATACATTTATGATTTAATTCACATCGTAATGATTCTTATGGTGAACTTAATCATTGATGTTGGAAAAGAAATCATCCCCAAAAGTACTGAAAAATTACTTTATTTCACGCTGTCACATTTCTCTTCGATCTCGAATTAGGAAAATGTTAAATAAATTGACATTAATTAACTGCGACTTATTTCGATATGTTTTTTGTAATGCTTCAAAGTGCCATTCATGTGGTTTATAGGGAACATTTTAATGAAATATGAACGCAAAATTGTCATTGGTAATTAAACATATTTTCAAAAAAAAATCTATTTAAGAGATATTGATTACCTTTTACTTTATTTTGATTCATACTTTTCCATGCAATCATCAAGCCGAAAGATCTTCCATAAATATTGGACATTTCTAATCGGCTATTTCAGATATTGGTTAAAGTATACATTATATGCGAGTTAGTAAGAATACATTTCAAGGCACTTAAATCCTTTTCCTCTATCAGGTTCAAATTTGAACTCTAAAAGAAAAATAAGAAATACTGGGAACGAAGAATAAAAAGAATTAATTTGGGAGTGGTTTGTTCAGAGATAAAAAAACATACCACTATTGGGACCAATGGTCCAAGCGCAAGCGAAAGTGTTTGCTGTGAAATTAGGGAATACAGAGTTTAAAGCATCTGATGGCTGTCTAGAAAGTTATCAATCTCGTCATAATATTGTGTGTAACCATATGCGTGGAGAGGCAAATGGCAGTAATTTCCAGTTGGAAATTGAAAATTAAAGATTCAATTAAAAACTACCATCCGCAGTATATTTTTAACGGTGATGAAACGGGATTTATTTTCTGTGGTAAATACTCCGAAGAGCGAGTTACCATTTTTATTTGGAGGGAGATATGGAAAAGCCACTTGTAGTTGGTAAAGCCGCACGACCCAGATGTTTTAAAATTGTATACATTGGAGAGCTTCCTGTGATCTGGCGACACAACTCCAAAGCTTGGAACACGGCTAAGATAATGGAGGACTGGCTGTTTTCTTTCATCAGCCGGAAATCAGCCGGACGAGAGGTAATTCTTTTCTTGGGCAATGCCACGTGTCATCCTCATCTAAATCTATCAAATGTGAAACTTGCGTGGTTACCAGCGAATACCACAAGCATCTATCTCTCAACCCGTGAATCAGGGGGTCACTTGTAACGTGAAAGTTCATAACAGAAATTTTTTGATGCAATGTCTTTTAACTGCTGTGGAGTCAACCGACAACATTAGTGAAGTGGCTAAATCAATATGTTTTGGATGCCATAAATTGGTTGACCAGAGCAATAAATAGTGTCAAAATGGAAATTGTCACAAAATGTTTCTGAAGAGCTGGCTTGTTTTCTGTGATGGAGACATAATCAACAAACATGACAGTGATTCAAATGCAGACATTTATAACCTCGCTTCCATTTTAGAGTGTTATGTAATGAGTGTGACAGATTTTAAAAAGGTAGACGAAAACTTAGCGGTCACTTCTGATGATTTTAATACTGATTTCCTAGTAAGCGAAAAGGGGTGCATTGAGGATGATGGGAAGAACGATATCATAGAGTAAGTATACTTACTCTATGACGATATTGAAGAAAACAAAAGAGAAGAAAAGGATGTGACTACAAGAATAAAAAAATTACAAAGAGGTTATTCAGAGATTGGAAGAAGTTAAAAAATTTTGTCTCATTAATAACGACGTTGGTCTACTAAGTTTGGTAAATGACTGTAAAAATTACGCAGAGAAAAGACATATGTGCAGCGAGAAAATTAAACAGTCCATAATTAGTTATTGCTTTGTGTGTTCGATCTAACGGCAATGTTGCCTATGTGTGTATTTTAATATGCGAATAAAATACTGAAACAGTTGATTTCTCCCGAAGAATATGTTATCCCTATGCAGTGCTTTAAACCTGTGTATGACGGAAACTTGTCCACAACGGAAACTTTTTACGGCACCGTGCGATTCCGCTATAGGCAGTTTTCACTGTATATATATTTTTTAACTTTTGCCGACGCTTCAGAAAAAAAAAATTAAATAAAATTCGAAACATCAGCAAAAATTTACAAAAAATATACATATATAATTGATTTAAACTCATGACATTTGCACCATGTTATTATTATTGCAATCTACAAGCCCTGGCATGTGAATGGACTAAAAACTCACCGGCACGATGTGTTCCTTAAAATCCTCGAGGCTCTTCAAGTACTTTCCACATCCTATGCATTGCATTCGCGTAACTTTGTCTTGCTCGTCATATCTTAACATCTTGCACAACATCTCCTCCTCAGTCCTATACTTCTCCTTTCCCGGTGTCTTCTTAGCGCCCATCGAACGCACCCCAGCAACACCCAAGTGCAAATTTGACACGTGCCTCTTCAAGTCATCAATCCTATACAAAGTGAGACGAGAAAACAATAATAATAATAACAATTATTTGCATTTATTAGATGGAGTTACAAAGTTTGCACACAATATAGAATAGAATTTTATTGTTCGATGACTAGTGTCCAATGGAACAGGATTACAATTTAACCTTTTTGGTTTCGGTGCAGCAAATAGACAATATACCAATCATTTGAATTTCATACATACACATTACATGCCAATAGAAACATGCGTAGATATTCATACAAGATTATACACAAGGGAAAAAAATACAAAATATAAATTATACATCTCTTCTGAAGCAATATACATAAACATGTGTGATATATGTATATACATACATACATATACACTTATACGAGGGGGGACCCAAAAATAACCGGACAGAATTCGCTGCGTGCTTCGCTCTTGTAGTTCGGGCTTCTCCCACTGGATGGGTGTTAAGTAACCTCCCCTGAGTCATTGTTGCAAGTGGCATCCTTTTAGACGGTTGTAGCGAGCCCCTGTGACAGTTTTCGTTCGACGAGTTTATCGACCTCTTCGATTTTGGAAATGGCTGATATTCGAGAACAGCGTGCAGCGTTGAAATTTTGTTTTCTGCTCGGTAAAAGTGCGTCGGATGTGGATGATATGTTGTCTACAGCTTATAAAGAACACGCCTTGAAAAGAACTCAAGTTTATGAGTGGTATTCGCGATTCCAACGCGGCAACATGGCGATCAAAGACATTCAACGCCCGTGCCGGCCTTCCACTTACAGAACTGATGAAAACGTGGAAAAAATTCATGCGCTTGTGTACCAGGATAGAAGGCGTACTAATGACGAACTCGCTGAACCATCAGGTCTTTCGAAATGGCGCGATTAGTGGCGGAGTGGGGACTGGTTCTTCCACCATGACAATGCACCAGCTCACACAGCCATTTCTGTGCGTGATTTTTTTGCGAAAAACCGCATGACACCGCTTCCCCACCTACCCTAATCACCAGATCTAGCACCTTGTGATTTATTTTTGTTCTCCTGAATGAAAAAAGAGCTGAAAAGGAAACGTTTTGCAGACATTCCGGAGGTGAAAAGAGAATCGAAGGCGGCGCTGCAAGGCATCGGAAAGAACAAGTACCAAAGGTTTTTCGCGCAGTGGAAAAAACGTTTGAACCAATGCATTTGCGTTAATGGAGAGTACTTCGAAGATGACTAACGTTTCTAACACAAAAAAATAAATTCTGATATTTTAAAAAAATTGTGTTCGGTTATTTTTGGGTCCCCCCTCGTATATATGCACACTTTCTTATTATTATGCTTTGGATAAGAAGCCAAATCATTTTTCATTAGGTTTGCACAAAAAGTACACACATACATGAGTATACACATATAAACATAGACAAAATATAAATTATACACAAATATAAAATATAAATAAAGATAGGTTATTTTCGCATTGGCGAAAAATGCAAAAAAAAAAGTTCTCTTAAAAAGTTGTCTTTAATGTTAACTATAAACAATTACTTAGTAAAAATAATTTTATTGCTAATAATGTGTAGATAAGGCCTTCTAAATGCTATTTGTGATGAAAATGAAGTACCGGGAGAAAATAGTAACCATTTGATGCTGAAAAACGTTACGGGTCAAGCTCCAATCCAAAGATCAGTTTATAATGGCTCGTGCCACTCCTCTCGGCTCTCCCGCTGAATAATCGTTTCATTCCTACATAAGCCTTCACTTTGACTCCCTTCATTATTTTATTTTTATTTTTTATTTTAAAGAAAATGGTACACATACAGCAATGTTGCCAATTTAAAGTGCACTTATAAAAATCACAAAGAGAGACACGTTAACAACTAAAAATAAAAAAAAAACAAAAAAGCCAAGATGAAAGCCATTTGCAGATTATTGACTATATTTTATAGTTTTTTTTCTGAAAATATGAGTTGAGGCCAAGTCAGTGAAATTTTTAGGGGATAGAGAAAAGGGGTCAATGTCAGTAGGGAGAGAATTTCTTAGGGAGGAGAGACGGAAGAAAAGAGAACGTTTAATTAATGATAATCTGGGCTTGTGCATGTGGAGTATTGCGAGTTAGTTCGGGTAGGACGAGGTGATACTCTGATATTAATGGTAGAAATAAGATCGGGACTGTCTACGTAGGAATTAATGATGTTGTAAATTAGTTTTATGTCTGATTGAAGTCTATAATGAGAGAGACTGCTGATAGATAGTGAAGATAGTACCGCATCTGTGGACGCATTGCAGAGATTTGGGTTTCTATATTTCACAATTTTTGCGAAGAAAGTCGTAACACTATTTAGGGTGGCAAGATATGAGGCAGCTGACATTGACCATATAGGGGAGAAAAAAGTGACAGGGTGGCTACTGATATCCAATTTTTAAATTCCCTGACTTTTCCCCGACTATTCCCTGATGGATTTACCAATTTCCCTGACCAATCACCAAAAGGTCACCTATTATTGGAATATTTTATTTCTGCGGAATTAAATTTTCGTCAAAACTCAGAAAATGTTAAAAGCTTAAATCATTACATTAAAAGCTACATGTACATCCTAATGAAAAAATATATTAAATCTTCATAAGTTAAACTCTCATCCAAATTATAGTCGCGTCTTGGTAGTTCTGGGAAGCTGACAATTAGTGAAAAGGCATCGAAGGAAAAGTCAATGGCCAATTTACTGTTGGACTTTGGTATCACTAGGGTGCGCAAAAAATACAAACCAAAGCCAAGTTGTTGGACTGGATCAAAATCGGATAGCGTGAGTGACTTTCAGAAGCGAATAACAATTTGATTAACGTGGTTAAAACCTCTTGATTGCAAGAGTATTGCAAATCAATTGCAATGTAAAACTATTTGGATAAACAAACAAAACGTAAGCACGCCACTGCGAGCGAAGACAGGAGGAAATTGGCAACTGCAGCATCATGTTCAGGAATATAATGTTTGAGGTGGTTTTTGACCTGACTAAATTGCTTCGAGAGGGAGCTAAGGGGGCTATTCAACAATTACGTCGAGCGTGAAAGGAGGGGAGGGAAGGAGGGCTCATCTTACTGTTTCAGCAAGGGTGATATGGGAATCGAAGATGATCTTGCGTAAGATTTTGTTTACACGTACTTGTTTTACCATTTTAATAATCATTCTTGTATTTTTACAACTGTAAGCATGTATTTACTACGAGCTAGTATGCTCCAGCTATCTCTCAAGCTAAGCCTCAGATTCCTTGTGATTACGGGAGAAATTCACCCAAGGAGACAGAAAATACAGGAACCGGGAGATCGTGCAAAAATAGGGTCAAATACGGGAGATCCCGGGAAATACGGGAGAGTTGGTCACCCTAGTCCGGGGTGAGCTCCTCAACAATCCAAAACAACCTTCGGGTTGAATCACTGAGTGAGTGAATGATATTCGCCAAAACTTAACGAAAAACATTAACCAAAGTTAATGTATAAATCAAACTATTAAAAGTTCAAAGTTAACTCTGTTAAAAAGTAATGGTTAATTTATACAGTTGACTAAATTTTTAACAATCAATTTTAACCATTAATTTTTAAAATAGTTAATCACAACTATCCACCAAACATACATATGTAACAGTGTTTAACAAAAAAGCAAAAATAATATACAGGGGAACATAGTAAATAGGTGTAAAACATTAAGACTATAAATTCAACAGATTCAGGCAAGATATCGTGGAAGTTCTTCATAATGTAAGAGAAACAATTGCACTTTTCCACAAATTGTTGCACCCTTAACAATAACCAATTTCAACAATGAACTGTCCACCATAAAATAAATTGCAGTTTTTAATGGCTACAGCGTTAACACAGTAACAAAAATTTTAAAGAAAAAATTAAAAACCAAAGCTATTTCACAGCCATGCTCTCTTTCGCCCGTGTGTGATAAGCCTAGGAAATGATGTCGATTATTGTTTGTGGGTGATCTTTCCAATTCGATTGCTCGTAAATTTCCGAAAGATAAATTCAATGTTTCCATGTATAATCCTATCACCCTGGGAAAAATTCTACGCAGCAATAAAGATAAAATAGATCCCCTCCTTCAATCTGGCATTTATAAAATAAATTGCGACTCTTGTAATAAATATTACGTTGGCCAGACAGGTAGAAACTTCAACATCAGAACTAATGAACACAAAAGGTGTTGGAAAAACTATGATGAAACATCTCTTTTAGCCAAGCACCTGATACAAACGTCTCATTCCTGCAGATTCCAACCAGAAATTCTCCACTTTGAAAGTAAAGGCACAAGATTGGACGTTTTAGAATCCCTGGAAATTATACAGTCAGATGTGGATGTTCTTTTAAATGAACAAGTCTTTGTAACCCATTCTCCTCTCCTCAAAATTCCCCTTCCCAAAAGAAACAGCAAATTCCCACTCACCCTCCCCCCAACCGACTCCCCCCCTCCCTTTGATGGTTTTTTCCCATCCACTCACCCAGGCCCTCCACCCTTAAACCGGGCGGTGCCCACCTTATCCCTTCCTATTCATACCCCCCTTTCCTAATTACCCTCAGGTGTACTCTTCCCCCTCCTTTCCCTAGTGCCGCTTCCCTACGTTCTAATGACACGCCTTCAGCAGACAGAGCAATGTAGAACTTTTCTGGGTCCCTGGCCACACAGGCATAACCGGAAACGAGATAGTGGATTGTAATGTATGATATGAATTGTGTTGTGGATGCTGGGTTGCTGGGGAGTTGTTGATGAAAAGAAAAGGGGGATTGTTGGGGGAGAATTGGATTTGGAGAGGATGCTGGATGCATCGAGAAAGATTGTATTGGAAAGAATAAAGAGTTTTGAAACGAAAATAAACGTCTGACGTTACAGACGGAGGTGAGAACCCACTTTTCTGGCGATGAGGATGGGATATTCGTCACGGGTTTTAAAAAAAATAGCCCGTGGAACGTGAAAAAATGCAGCGGCCGGATTGAACGTGTGAATCGGAATCGGAGGGCATCGAAAAAAAAAGCCCGTGGAACGTGAAAAAACGCAGCGGCCGGATTGAACGTGTGAATAGGAATCGGAGGGCATCGGAATCGGAGGAATCGGAATCAGAATTTGGGAACGGATTAATTGGATCTACGGTTGCCGGTTCGAGGAAGCTGACTGGAGGCGGTATTTGCTTCAAGGAAGGCCGCAACATTGAGTGACGAAGTTGGAACTGCGAGCGAAGACGTCTTGTTTCTTCCTGCCAGCGGTTGGAAGTCGAGTTGCGGAAGAAGTGGACGGGCTGCAGTTGATCGTGTTGGTGTGGCACCATTTGGCAAAGGGGTACTAAAACGGGATCTCAGTAAAATTTTGTCCAGTGATGTAAGTATTTAAACATCCCTGGACAAAATTCTTTAAACGGTGGAGGAAGACTGCAACGCATGATATGAATGGTGTTGTGGATGCTGGGTTGCTGGGGAGTTGTTGATGAAAAGATAAGGGGGATTGTTGGGGGAATTGGATTTGGAGAGGATGCTGGATGCAAAATGACACCAATAAGGTAATTTAAAGTCCCTGTTTGGTACTTATTTGGTGCGTGGAAGATGAAGGGTTAGCTTTTGTTTTATAAATGAAATTATTTTATACTGTTTTCTCGCAATGTGGATTGAAAATTTATAAAGTATATAATCTTGTGCTCAGGTAAAATAATACAACGGTGAACGAAAAATATTCGCCACCAATAGGTCACGAACTCTGGACCTTAGCATCACGAGCTTATTTAACTACCCGATAGAGCAGCATTCCGTGGAGAAAAATTTAAATTATCCGGGAGAAATATTCCAATCGTTTTTTTATTTCTGTTTAAATAGTTGGAATTACAAGCTCAAAAGGGTTGTGATTTGTAAATCATTTCAATTATCCTGCCTGCAAACTGTCGTCAACGTCCTGGACCTGATTAACTGTTGCTCCGTATTGGAGAAATCCTTCTTCCTGCAACCCTTGTGTGTGTAGTATCTTGAAACTTCATATTTATTAACTTTTCTAAGTTAAGTACTTTGATAATACACTCTTTTCTTTTTGTATTTATCACTGAAATGATTTTCAGTGATTATAATATACTGCAATAACTTTTCAACCGGTAGAATGTTGATCTCTTTGAAATAGCTACCATCTGTAATCTCTCCTAATTCTTGGAATGGATTGGATTTTATTAATTTTGAGGAAACCGGGAGTAGCCATGGTGGTTACCTTTACGGAGTCACCCGCAAGGACACAGAAGTGTGGTATTCCACAGGAGAAAAATCATTCGCCTTGACCGGGATTCAAACACGGATCCCTCTATTTTTTTCATCCATTTTCATTTCACGAAATCGAGGGATATGGGTTCGAATCCCGGTCAAGGCGAATGATTTTTCTCCTGCGGAATACTGGATTTTATTATTTTCAATAACCTTTTCTGATTAGCTTTGATCCTTTTTAGATTAGTAACTCTACATGTTCCCCACATTGTGAGGCCATATCTCAAAAAGACTGTCAAAAAGACCATGGTACATCATTTTCAATAGATCTATTGTTACAATATCCTTTATGTAGCAAAACTGATGTAATAGCAGAGCTCCTCATTTTTTGTTCACATTATGAGGGGAGTTGTGAAGGCTTAAGGTGCATTGTCCCTGGAGCGACTCTTGCAATAGTAGCAGAGCAATAGTAGCTGAGCGACAGTAGCTCAGCGATAGTAGCTAACCACGTCATTGCCGCTGAAGCGATTGTTCTAGAGCGATTCTGGTTCATTTGTTTGCTTACTTGCGAGTGAAGTGGTACCATGAGTTCGAGGCAGAAGAAGTTGTTTTTGAAATACCTTTGTTTCGACACCAATCGCTCCGCAACTGCGACTGAGCCTGCCCTCAGACCAGACTCGCTACTGTCGCCAACTACAACCGCTAGCCGCGCTAGTCGCAGTCGCGTCAAGGACAATGGTCCCATTTGAAACAACGCTTACCAGTGCTGAGCTACTGTCGCTCAGCTACTATCGCAAAAGTCGCTCCAGGGACAATGCACCTTTACAATCTGGAATGAGGATTTCCAATCGGCTCAGAGTGGACACAAGTCCTTCACTGATGCAAACAATCAAAAAGCATCGATACCTTTTTCACTATTAAGAGCACAGTGAGGAAAATAGTTCAAGCCCACCGCCGTGACCGTACCCCAGGCTCTTTCATCTTACCTGCTAAACGTTTTCCGGCACACGGCACACCTGAAGTAATCACATTCATCATTCCCTTTGGATGGACCAGGTTCGTCCTGCCAATGGTCCAAGCTTTCGGTGCTCGACAAATTGGAATGGTGGTTCACACGTCCGGGTGATGACGCCCAACTGTCACTCGAATCTGACCCGTCCTGAGAAAATAATTGATTGATTGATTGATTTATTCATCATAAAAGGACAAGATTACACTTGTATGGGTTTATAAATTACACAAATAAAAATTACAAAATGAAAAAATTACTGAGTAGTTCACATAGAAAAAGAAAAATTTCAAACAAAGTTGTATTACAAAAAGATGAGAAAAGAATATTTTTTTACATCCTTATGACTTTAAATCTCTCTATGTACTCCTGAATGCTGTAGAAGGCATTTTTTACAAAAAAAAATCTTTTAAAGTATCCTTGAACTTTTTTTCTAGGCTACGCATTGCCTTTATTTCTGAAGGAAGTTTGCTAAATAATATTTTCCCAGAAAATTCTGGGTTTTTTTGAAGCATTGATATCCTGCAATTGACACTACGAAAATATTGAATTTGCCTCTGGTGTTATATTGATGGGCATCTGTATTTCTGGTCAGAGAAATGCTTTTGTAGCATGCATAGAGAATCACATTATACATGTACATGCTAGGGATCGTCATAATTTTATGCAATTTAAAATATTTCCTGCAAGACTCTAGCTTTTAATTTTAAAATAACCCTTAGGTCCTTTTTTAAATTTTTCTGCACTGATTTTCCCCAACAGACAATGCCGTACCTAGCCACAGATTCAATTATACCACAGTATATGGGGATTAGGATTTCTGATGGGCAGTAATTAGCCAGATTTTTTAAAAGAAATATGGCTGAGCATAGCTTATTACAACATTTATTTACATGTGTCTTCCAATTTAACTTACTGTCAATTACTAGACCTAAGAAGTTTACGTATTCCACCTCGGAAATCAAACTATCTTCTACTTCGACTGAGATGCTTGTGCGGTGATCCTTATTACTAAAAGTCATGAAAACTGTTTTTCTTAGGTTTGGTTGCAAATTGTTGGCAACCAGCCATTGAGATATTGTGTTCACCATAGTATGCATGTCAATTTCCAACTGAAGTGAGTTTGGATGGGCACCTATTAGTGAGACATCTCATTAGTGAGATGATCAACGCCACGAGTTCCATGAGGAAGGAAATGAAAATCTACGAATATCTACTTCTGTATTTACAGAATGTTATTACAGAAAGGTCCTTGAAATTTTTCAAGGACCTTTATTGATTAAAATATGCTGGGGAAAAATTGTAAAACCACGAAATTTGTAACCAGAAGTGACCCCAAAAAAAAGAAAAATGGCGGAAATTCAACTTTTTAAAAAAGGAGAATTTTGGTTCTCACTTTATGTCTTTTGAAAGGTGGGTTAGATCAAAAATTTGACAAAATTTACATAATAGGGAATTGAATTTTCTACAACATGCAAAAAAAATTGGTGTTCTACGCTTCATAGTTTTTTCACCAGAGGTCCTCAAACACAACATTTTGTGAAGAGTTTCCATTTTTTTACTATAGCTCTTAAACTAGGCTTCTGATTTGAAAACCACTTACACCAGGGATTTAGACCACATTGAGACCTACAACTTGGTGCTTTTTGTTTTTTTCTAACTCTTATAGTACTCTGGTAGCATGGTGCCAAAGTTGATTTTTCGTAAAACCGCCGAATGATTCTTTCCTTCAAGCCTCTACTGGTTGGGATACGAACCTGAACCTTGGCATGGGTATGTGCCTTGACATGCCCTTTACCAGTAAATAGTAAAAACCAGGACTTTACTAATAGTTGGCTGGTAGCATGGTGCCAAATTCAAATTTTTGTGAAACTTACTGTTTTTCGACTGTAGCTTCTAAACTAGAAGTCGTATCTCGAATCTGTTGGGTGGTTTTGTTTAGATCTCATTCAGGCCTACAACTTTATTCTATTTGTTCTTTTCCATCTCTTGTAGTTCTCTGGCAACATGGTGTCATAGTCGGATTTTCAAGAAAATCATTGTTTTTTGGATGTAGCTTCTAAACTAGAAGTCGGATCTCGAATCTGTTGGGCAGTTTTGTTTAGATCTCATTCGGGCCTACAACTTTATCCAATTCGTTCTTTTCCATCCCTTGTAGTTCTTGGCAATATGGTGTCATAGTCGGATTTTCAAGAAAATCATTGTGTTTCAACTGTAGCTTCTAAACTAGAAGTCGGATCTCGAATCTGTTGGGCGGTTTACTTTTTATCTCATTCTGATCTACAACTTTCTGCTTTTTGTTCTTTTCCAACTCTCGTAGTTCCCTGGCAACATGGTGCCAAAGTGGGCTAATTCATAAAACTCTCTAATGTTTCTTTCCCTCACCAGTGTAGATATGACCTTGAAATTCGGCTAGGGTATGTCCCTAGACATGTTCTTTACGGATAATTAGCAACAAATCCGGATTCTCTAGTAGTTCCACAGCAACATGGTACCAAAGTGAAAATTTGGAATGTATCCTTCCCTCACATCTCTTAGCTGCAAATGAAGGTTGTAAGTTAAAAAGGTTAGTTAAATATGAACATAGCCTCCGAGATGTATAGGCTGTAAGATTTCGTATACCTATTGTAAAATTTTAATTTTACTACTCTCTTTTATTCTATTATACCTTTGCCCTGGCTGCTCATTGGGTAAAGAAATTGGCATTAGACATATACTTCGTTTAAAATGAACATTTATTTATTAGTAAAGTTGTCATTTATCAAAAGTTTTAACCCAATTTTAACAACTTTACCCGCTTCTCCTGTATGCAATTAATATCCATCTGTTCATTACTTATTTCAACACTATAATTCACTTTTACTTATATGTATTTCTTAATTCTATTGACATTCAAGAAAAACGGTCCCTTAGGACTAATTTTAACAGCACAATTAGATATAGTTATGGCAACGTCTGGTGTATTAACTTGAGGATAGTTCTGTCCCGATACTGTAGTACTACTTGCTATGCTCACAGTCGTGCAGTCCTCGGGCCACCCAACTATCTGCAATTGGCAGTACTTTTCTCTGCGAATGAATCACTGTTTTCATGAATCACTGGACCTTTTCAATACTGTCAGCCGCAAGCTCAATAGTGAGTGCCTAACGCAGACTTCTTACTCTCAATGCCCACTCACTAATGCCCCTTTGTACACCTGTGTGTGCCTACTTAGAAAGAAAAAGAGGCCCTGCAACACCTGCTGGGCATAGAGATGGGAAAATAACCGTAATTTTCATCTGAGGTAAATTACCACAGTAAATTACAGTAATTATCAAAAATTACCGTAATTTTACTGTATTTTTTAGTTTTAAGCATTAAACAGCAAATGCATGGTTCAATAAGAAAGCCAATAGCAATATGAAGGGAATATAACAATGTGTAAACCATACCTAATGCAACATTAATGTATTAGAAATTTTTTAAATTGTAAAAAGAACTACGGCATCAACACCCAATCTGGCTTTCTTTTGTCAAAGTATGAGAAATTTTCAAGAAGAAAATTCTAATGCATTACACTTATAATGTTATAATTTAAGTAAAATATGCCATAAATGAGTTAGACATTCCTCAATTTATAATTAAACACGTAGGAAATGTGGACTTGGCTTATAAAAACATGTTGGGAATTTATCTGTATGAAAAAGTATCTCAAACATAAGTGAATTATCAAGAAAATTATGGTAATTTACAAGGGACACGGTAAATTACGAAAATTACCCGTATAATTTTCAGAGCGGCCCATCTGTAACATTTAGATAACAGAGCGGCCCATTCGTTTATATGTAAACGGCTGGTGTCCTAACACCCCCCCGCCACAGGCCTATTGAGGCGGCTTGCGGGGTAGTATGTAGATGTAGATCTCTAGCTGGGCACTAGGCATTGGCAGTACTCAAAAAAGTACTTTTTTGATGAGTATTAAAAAGCAATAAAACTACTCGCCCAGTAGTACCGACAAAAAAATACCTGTACTTGATTCATTTAATATTTTAATTAATTACAAATTAACATACGTTTCACCCTAATTTTCCCGTATTTTGGCAAATTAAAATATTGGTCCAAAGAGATACACAAAAATTTCCATCCATCGGCATATAAATGGTTGAAAATGTCCAATTCTTCAAAAAATAAAAAGCACGTCGTGTTAGACATTTCGGAGAAGCTTAAGATTATTGAAACGGCATCCAAGGAAGACCCAGTGGCTAATATAGCAGCGGGCACTGGCGTTGGCATCTCCACAGTGCACGATATAATGAAAAACTCAGCCAGGTTATTAAACTATGCATCAAATCAGAAGAAATCATCGGTAAGCACACCACTGCAAGCGTAGAGGAAGTAAGCATCATCTGTTCGGGCATCAGGGTGGTCGGTGGCATTGCCTCTTTTTCTTCGAGAGAGGGCTGAGTAAGCAGGGAGATAGGGGATTCGGGAACTCCCGAGGGGCGACCATAAATCGCTGCAGACCAGACATGTGATGAGTTGGCTATTGCTTGGGTTGGAGGGATCGGAAATGCAGGTGGTCGGAAAACCTGAGCGACTTCAGACCGTGTGTTTATTGCCCTTGCGTGCCTGTTGCCGTGGTCACCCGTCCTCCCGCCTTGCACGCTGAACTTGCGAGAGAAGGGAAGGGGTATCCTTTGGAAAAAGGTCTGCGTAGTTGGCCTCAGGTTTAGGGATTGTAAATTTAAATACAGAATAGATTTTCGATTAATCAACTTTCGATTTTGGTTTTTAAAATCGATTTTCTAAAAATTCGATTTTTTGTCCAAAATAATCAAAAATCGAAATCGATATTTTAAAATAGTAAGGTATTTGTCTGCTGAAATACGGATGTGCTGTTTTAACAAAATGCAAAATATGGGTTAGTGGGAGCACTAGGGATAAGAACTGAATGGTTAAATTTATTAATACAATATATTATTTTAAAGATATTAATAAGGAATGCAGAGAAGTAATAATCCATACCAGATAATCACATATAGTTTAGTAGCAATAAGAATTGTACCTATATTGAAAAGTGGGCATACCTACCAAAAAATGAAAAACAGAATTTTATTTATTTCTTGTTTGCAAAGCCGTGGAACCAGTGATCCTCAGGGATAGACCTTAAAAAAACTAACTTATTCATATGTTTTCCGGATAATCGATTTTGAACCTGTGTTGCAATTAACCCGGCGCGAGAAAATAGTCACTCACACGGCACGGAAGAGGCTACTATAGATAAAATCCTGCTGCCTGGTTTGTATACGTGGGGATATTCTCCCTTAATCTTCTTCCAGGCTTGTAGTGGATTGAAGTTGGACTTGCGGTCGAGTGGAGGGCAGTTTACGAACTGGCGCAGCTCGATTGGCAAATTTCAAATGCTGTAGCAAGCTAAAAATCGAAAATCGATCAGCTAGAATCGATTTTGATCGATTATTCAAAACAAAAAGTGGACTTTAATTAAATCGAAAATTGGAGTGTGATAATCGATTTTCGATTAAAATCGAAATCGATTTTCCAATCCCTACTCAGGAAAAGTGGTTTCAGCAATATAGAAGACCATCGCTCGTCCACCCACTGAAGGATTGGCCCAAGAGCGGTGCAAGCCCCTTTCCCTTTTGCCCTTTCCACCGCTTGGAAGGGGGAGAGGGAAGAGAGTGTCTCTGAATCTCTCGCACACAGCCGGGCGAGGGTAGTTCGGATTTGCCAACTGCCTGCAGGTCTTTATAGACTCCCAGGAGCTGTCGTCATACAAGAGTGCGTCAGGTACCTTGATGTGAGTCTCAGAAGTTAAAATACTGTAACATATCGCGCAGTAAATAACGTAACAATAGGTAGTTGGGGAAAAAATACACAAAACAAGGAAACAAAGAGATCGTAACTAGTGACGCGCGGAGAATAATATAGACGCGAGGAGTGAGAGCGAGATGGTGGAAGCAGAAAAGGAGTTCGGTTGGTAAAAAGGCGAAAAGAAGAAGGAATAAAAGTGTGGGAAAAGGGGCCGGTTTGTCAAAAAGTGACAGGAAGTGTTCTAGGGGCAGATATAAGGAAGGAAAGCTGAAAGAAGCCGAGAGGAAGTACGAAACGGAAGGAATTGCGGCGATAGCGGAAGGCTCACGACGGACGGGAGAAAGGGATCTCCGAGAGACAGCGATACTTGGAGGAGAATAAAGGATCACGATAAGTGCCATTCCAAACATTTTGTCATCTTGATGGTTTAATTTATAAGATTGAAACAAAAAGACTTTAATTAATTATATAAATTGGAAATTTTGAACTCATGTAAATTGGGCCCAATCAATTATTACAAAATTAAAGGTATAAATATTAAGCAACCATAAATGTTTTTCTGCATGCTGTTTATGTAATAACTAAAATAATAATATCCAAGGTAACATTAAAGGAGACGAAGGTGTGGGTTACAATACAGTCAACTCTTGATTATCCAGCATCCGATTATCCAGTTTGTGGATTATCCGTGTTATTTTCTCATCCCTACACCTCAAAGTTTGAAAAATATTCCAATGGTAAAATTAAGTAAATTCTTTGAAAGTTTGATGTATCTAAAAGGAATTGCAAGTTTGCAAATGTCTCTTTTTAGTTTAACTTTTTAATTTGATCACAATATTATGGAAATTGTTTGCTTCGTTTAAGAATGATGAAAACTCAGCCGCATCTGCTTCTGAAATTATTTTATCCGTTCTTTCCCATTACCCTTTGCCACTGAATATTCTATCTTCCTAAAACGAACAGAATAGTAAATATACAATGGAAATACAGTACAGGACCTCAAATCTGTAAAGCATGGGACCGAGTGATTTCTGGATTTTGGAGTTTTCTGTATTTTGGGTCCTCATTAAGATTAAGGCATTTCATTCATCTTAAAAGGTCTAGATTGAGGTATAACACCTGACAAGCAAATTTACGTCAGTAAGATCACGTAAATCTAACATGAATCGTCTCCAATAGTTCCACGACTGGAAGCGATAGTGGCGCTGCGTGGCGGATGAACGAAAAAACATGTGGAGGGAGTTTGAAAATTTAGCTTCAAATCTTGCGGATTTTGGGTTTCCCGAAATTTGGGATTACGAATTTGAGGTCCTCAACTGTACAGTAAAACCCCTGAATTACACTTTTCCATGGGACCCTAGGGAAAAAAGTGCAAATTGCAGGAAAATGCAAATTGTGGGAAAAGTAGAATTTCCACTTCAACGTCCATGTTCTTTTACTGGAGTGAGGGCAAAAATAAGAAACACTGATAAACTGAAAAATAGCAGCGTCCTAATTGATTCCTTGAACTAGCACTTCCCATTTATTTATATTTGATGAAAAAATACATTAAACATCTTACAAGGAGATATCGGGTGACTTATGTTCGGGATCCAATCGAGGCAATTATTTTCTGAAAAGTGTCACGGCTTTCTTCCACATAAAGGGTTCGAGAGAAAACGCAACTAAAGAATCTTCCTCCGAATAAATCCTTTATAGTTCACGCCTCTCTCAACAACAGTTTTGCCGTGCTATACTGCCGGCTTCGTCAGGCTTTTAAGAACAACCTACAAACTAAATATAAATACTAAATAATTCTAATACTTTTATACTAAATAATTAATCGCAGAACCAAAAGCCTGAATACCATAAACAGTGAGCTGCAAAAATCTACAAAAAAAGTTCAGTAAGCCGTCCTTTATAACAAATTGAAAAGTAAGATCCAGGCATTGCAAGTGGTCAAAGGTACTACGTTCTAAAGCTGCAACCATATTAGGACCATTGTCTCTATTGACACGTACAACTTTTTCTAAGAGACTCAAATCTTTCATTATTTTTGTAATAAAAGTTTGTATTGCAGATGCCATATGTGAAACTTCGGCAAATGTTATACATTCTAAACACAAATGATGACACTCAAAGTTTTCATCTAAGGAGGAGACATCACGTGACTTATGTTCGGGATCCAAACGAGGCAATTGTTTTCTGAAACTATAGAGAGAATGCGGGAAAAGTGTCGCGGCTTTCTTCCACATAAAGGGTTCGAGAGAAAACGCAACTAAAGAATCTTCCTCCATATAGATCCTTTGCAAGTTCACGCCTCTCTCAACAGAGGTCGTAGCCCAGTGGGTTGAGGCGTAGAGCCGGTTATCCTCATATGGTGGCTTGGGTTCGATCCCAGGTTGCAGCACTTTTTTTCTTTCGAATGTTTTACGGAATTAATGTTAATTGCCCACTCCCATTCCTTTACGGCAGCATCAACATATTTTTTTAAACATTCAGCCTATTTGCTGGATTTTCAATCAACCCCCTTGGGAGACTTTCGAAGATAATTTCGGGATTCTTGTTTGGCCGAAAAGAGGCTACACATGCCGACAGACCTAATATGTTTAGATTTTGAAAATACAAGGATACTTCTATGAATAGGATGGGCTTCGATTGGTCGTGGGTCTTTCTCAATGCCGTAAACAATGAACAGATTATTACTTTTTAATGAGAAACGATGTACTCACTTAAAATTTCCCAGGAGCCGCGCTCGAGTAATGACATTTTTCATCCGAAAGTATGTAATTCCACGCCATGAATGAAAAGTTTAATTTCTTCAATTGAAATAAACATGAGGTGGGAAAAGAAATAGTGTTATCGTTTCGTGATATTTTTTGTGCTGGAATATCTTCCTGTCCCCCACGATACAGGCTTCGCGTCAATATAATATGATGCTCCGCAATAAGGTCACAATTGTGTCTGCCCCTTCAGTTAATGCTTTATCCCACAGGGCTCAAAGCGTCACAAACATACTGTCCAATTGGTGCCTCCACAATCTTCTAAAACTGAACACCAACAAGTCTGGTCTCATGTACTTCGCCACCAAAAATAAAGCCCCTGCCCCTATTTCTGTGAGCGTAGATGGAACCTGTATCCCGCAAATCTCCAGCACACAATTCCTCGGAATATCGCAGACCCATACCATTTCATGGGACGAACACATCTGCAAACTCCGTAGTAAGCTAAGCTCTACATGCTTTCTTATTAGAAGCATAAGACGATCAGTAAGTGTTGAAGTGCTGTTAGCCATCTATTATGGTGAATTTTATTCACATGTGGTTTGTAGCATTCTGTTCTGGGGTTCCTCCCCCCATGCTAGCATTATATTTAAGATTCAGAAACGTGTGATAAGGCTAATATGTTATGCTACGGCTGATGCACACTGTCTTCCATTGTTTAAGAAGCTCGGTTTACTACCGATTCCCTGTGTTTACATGTATGCTGTTTGTGTGTCTGCCAAGATCAACTTATCAAACTATATAACTAATAAGAGTATTCATGGTCACAATACCAGAAGGCACATGGACCTTCATCAAAATTTTGTAAGGACAACCACTGCCATGCGTGGACCAATGTCCATGGGCTTAATGATTTATAACCATCTACCATCTGAGCTTAAATCTGAAACTAAGGTTAAAGTATTCAGAAAAAATGTATTTAAGTTTTTTCGATCCAAAATATTTTATTCTGTAAAAGAATTTTTGAGCTCAAAGTTTTAAATATCTGAATGAATATTGTATAACAATGAGTGTATGTGTAATGTACTGTGTCTATTTATAAACCTGTGACGTGCCTTATATCTCCTACATATCTAATGTAACATGATCTTCAGGCAAATAAATGATTATTATTATTATTATTAGCAAACTTTTACATAACCTCGGAAACAGTTACCATCTCTTTTTTACCTATATCATGTTCACTATTAAACAAGAAATATAAATACAGAAGTCATTACTCTAACGTGGACATATTACAGACATATTACGTGAGTATTTGAAAATTTAGTGAAGTCAGTACATTTTCGTAGTTAGTTCCTTTAGTTGACGCAATGTGGCAGCACTGTCTAAATACCGGTATTTTTAGTATTGGTACCGTCAGTAGTACCGATTTTTAATTCTGGTGGGTACTATAAGATTTTAAAAAATAGTCATCGGTACTTCTGAATGGTATTTTTTGCCCATCCCTACCGGGCACTGCTAGTAAATAAATAAATTTTCTTTACAGTGAGGCCACTTTCGTTGTATTCTATGTGAAGTGAATATTCGCTCAACCGAACTCACCCAACCATCTTTCGACAAGTGCTTCTTCCGCATGTGACTCTGAAGGGACTCCTTCGAAGAGTAATGTTTGTGGCAAATGGCGCAGCCAAAGGATCCACCTTCCCTCTTGACGCTCGCCTGACGATCCTCCGACTCGCTCGCACTGGTGCTCGAGCTCACCTCTCGATATCTGACCCGTTTGTACTTTGTTTGCCTCGGCCGCCTTCCCAAACGAGGACTCGGACCACTCGACGGAGACTGAGGAAAGAAGGTTAAAACAAATTAAAACTATAAATACATTTGGAGAAGGATACAAGTTCAATCTGGTGGAACCACCAGCACAGTTGGAGGCGACCAAGCCCGATATCGTTCTCCTCGACTGCCTCACATGCATTCATGATATATAGCCAAACTAAAGCTTGTTTCACACGATGCTGGATCCAGCAACGTGTGAAATATAAATATTAATATATTCGTGGGAAAATATTTAACACAGTAATATTTCAGACTCTTGATTTAAAATAAACCATATATCTAAAACTTTTAAGGCAGCTTTAGGGGGGGCCACCTCCAACAATAAATACAGGGCCTTGTTCTAAAGCCATCTAGCATTATTGCCACTGGTTTGTGTGCGAATTGTGCCACTCATCATGAATTAATTCGACTGATATCTGATTATAGCCTGTTTCACACAATACTCAAACCAGCACAAGACCTAGTATGCTAGCTGGTACTTGATATTGAGGACGGAACCCAGTATAATACGAAACCGTAATAGAAGGTCTAACGGGGTCATTAAACATGTGCTTGCGATGAAGCGGTACTGTCACTCACTGTTGCAAACTGTTATAAGAAAATGGAAAATTTCCATGAAAGAAGGTGACTTTCGGCTGCTACAGTAATAGCAGGGATTGTCGAGACATTTTTATCGCACATTGATTTGATCGCTAAAGAGTGTGTAACACCCGCGATAAAGTGAGGCGCTGATTAAAAAAAGTGAAGATCGCACTGCGACTGTAAAAGCCAACGTGATTGGTCGATGACTACTAGGTCCTATTGGGAGCTAGCAGCAAACTATTACCGCATCAATTACAAAAATCAAGTAGACCAGCGAGTATAATAGCTATCATGCTTGTTACTAGCCAGCATGCTGGTTCTATTTCACACGGCACTGGAAAGCTATCATACATCATACTAACTACCTTGAGCTGGATCAAGTATCGTGAGAAACGGGCTTAAGATGAGTTTTCAGCTCCGGCTGAAACAAAAATGGATGCGAAGGAGGTGGAAAAACGGACTAAATATCAAGACCTGATTATTGAACTTTGGTAAATGTTTCCCCGGACTTGCTGCTAAGGAGCTGTCCATCTTAATAATATTTATTGATTGTTCAGCAAACATTTTGTGGAATAGATATCGTCAATTGTACAAAAATACACTACTCAAATAGCAAGTAATCAAAAACAATATATAGATATACATGTGTAAATACATCTCTGCATCCATTCATGTAATTAACATATACACATCCAAGGCAACAAAACAGTAATCAATACGCAAAAGTGTAATACCTACAAGTACAAAATAAACAATTGCAGTACTAACATGTACATACAACATTAACAAGTAATGGTATGTAACATTAGGAGGTCAAGTCTGATATGTTTGAGCTAAAAAAATAATCAATGCTGTACAATGGGTGATGCTGAAGCCACCGTTTCATGTCCCTTATATGAAGCAGGCTTTGTTGGCTAACCTGGCCTCACATGGTAATGCATTGAACATCCTTAAACCTAGCACATTTAAATTCTGCTAAGTCTTTTCAATTCTATAGAATGGCACATCAAGTCCCTCTTTCTATCGGGTATCATGACTGTGACTGTCTGCTCTTAATAATCCACGTAGACAAAAACAGGCCACTTTTTGACTCCCCCATCGTGGACACTCTTAGACCTCATCCAGACCCCCTCCGACCCCCATTGTCCAAGTAGAATTTTCTTTTTTTGTGGAAAAAGCTGTGAAATGGGTTACCAATTGATTGTCCACCGACACAATGTCCTCACAACTGTACACGACACTGTGTGCCATGGCAATGACACTCCTGCAGCGTCGTGTAGACCATTGTCTACGTAGACATCCCCCCAACCATCCCATCCCCCAATGTGGACCTTCGTTGACAACCCTCATACCCCCCACCCCTGTTTGTTGTCTACGTGGATTATGGACAGCCCCTAAGTAGCATCAAGAGTATTCCGTCCTGAGAGGCAGAGGCGGAATCACTAGTTGCACGCATGCAGAAGGCCGTCATCATGGGGTCACTCCAGGGGCGGCTAAAGACAAAATGTTCACCTGGGCAACCTTGCCTTGCTAATCAAAACTATTCACCAGTTAAAAGTTATAGTAAAAAAATATTTTTTCAAAATCACGGCACCCCTTCCTTTGGGGCACCCCGGACAGTCGCCCAGGCTTTAAGCTGAGCCTGGGTCACTCCCTCTGCTGGGCACACATCACCCGAACAAAGCATAGCCACCTATCTGATGGACGTTGAACATGGCTGCAAATACTGCCAAACCCTCCTAAGTCTCTGGCCATTATGAGAGCAATGAAACCTTATGTTTGCCAGGGACTCGGAGGGGTTTGTTACAACCACAATATATATAAATATACACTTTAAATACGGTTGTTTTTTTTATTCAAAAGACAAATACATGAAAATTGGGAATGGCTGCTATTATCAAAGCTGATGATGCGCGGACTGTCTGAACTGTCTTTTTCCCAATGGATTGCATTAAGGAAGTTAAAATGAAAGTACAAGGAAGCAATATCACTTCTAAGGGAACAGATATGCTAATAAAATTAGCCCTAAGAAAGAATTACGAATTCCCATGAGTAACCTTTCATTTGAACAGCAATGTGGTACTTAGGATAGCTGCGGAATCAAACAATGTCAATACGTTAGTGGCAATGGGATTATTTTAATTACAGCAAATGCAAAATGATATCCAACGAAGCAAGAGTGAAATGATGAAATTGGAAGACAATACATTTTCCCATCTCAACAAGAAACACCAAGTGCTCATGAAATATTGACCCAAGACAACCATTTGCTCCAAGTGCTCACGATGATTTTAAAGACCTGGTTACACAGTACATGAGAATGTACAAGAAAATGTGTGAATGTCAGAATGAACGCGAAAATTCACCGTGTAACCACACCAAAATGTACGATTGAATGAATGCCTGAACAGAAAATAGAACCAGTTCTAATTTCGTTCAGACAATCGTACAAGTTGACCTCATTACAGAGACACCTGGTGGCAAACGACGCAAATGACACATTCACATATACACAAGCCAATTGACAAGTGAATGTGTCATTTCCATGGCAACAAAATTGGTTTAAATAATGCGCCTACGGTTTAAAATGAGGAAAAACAAACGAAAACGCATAATGCGCATCTAAAAATGTACGAAAACTTGTCCGAAAAAATGTACCGTGTAGCCACCTATTCATTGATCTTGTCCATGAGAATGTACAAGAATCTGTACATGAAACTATTCACACAAATGTACAGAAACTTGTACTTTATCATGTACCATGTAACCAGGCCTTTAAAATCATCGTCCACCAATGAAAGTAGGAAGTGAAGTTTATAACCTAGGTACCGATTAATTGCCGAGATGTTTAGTGTTTGAAACAGCAGATTTAAATAAAGATTTGGTCAGACTCTCTGGCACTGTTTATGAAAATATTCAAGTCAAGAGTGTAACAAAATGTGACTTAAAAATAAGAAAAATAAGTTACCCGTGCGTGGCACGAACTGGCATACTTGATATAGAGAGGGTTAACCACTAGTCCAAGGGAACAATTGGAATTTGAAGCGAAATATAGCAGTATACATCTTAACAATGGCGTGCCCACTGCAAGGCAGTACATTATTGTCTCCCATTTGAGTTAGTTTTGGCGAATATGATTCTGGGTCATTCTGAAATAAAGTGGAAATTTGAGTCCTTAACTTTTTTGACTTTATTTAATTATATATTTTATTTATTAAAATTTTAATTAATAGTAAAATAGGCACATTAACTAAAAAAGTGTCCTAATATACCAAAATTTAAATATGTGTAGCAAAAAAAATGATTAAACACCTAAATGTCACCTCCATTGGTGTCCCACGCCGTATTTTTACTTAAAGAACTGTGAGCAAAACTTTTTGTACTGAGTAAATTAACTTATTCAACCATTGCATAATTAACTTGTACCATTGCCTTAAACCACGGGCTAAAAATAGAATAGAATTTTATTTGTCCAAGGATCATTATACATGATATAGGACACGTCAGTTATTCACATAAAAAAAACATTTAAACTCTGTACAATCATAAGTCCTCATCTATGAGGTATTCGTTTACTGAGTAGTACAATTTTTTTAGAAGCATTTCTTTAATTTTACACTTAAAAATAACAATTTTTTCAATGTCTTTGTATTTTGTTGGGAGTTTATTATATAGGTGAATCCCCATAGCTCTAGGACCATGGGAAGTATTACTCGTTCTTACAAATTGAATATGTAGGTTATTCCTCGATCTTGTCGAATAATTATGAACATTTGAGTTCTTTTCAAATTCAGCAATATTAATCTGTACATACATTAAAACATTATATATATAAATGCAAGGTAAAGGCAGTAATCCCAATGCCTTGAAGATAGGTCGACATGGAGCAATGATTGGAGCATTTACAATTAGTTGAACAGCTTTCTTCTGCAGTTTAAATATCACACTAGCACGGGAGGAAGAACCCCAAAACAAAATACCGAATATTTTAGTTCTATTTGAGATAAATATAAAGATTGAAAGTTACGTCCCCAACGTTTATATCACCTCCATGGGAAAATAGAAAAACTTCTATTCACAGATATACTAGATTGGCAGTGTCCACTCTGGCCGCAGGGATGCGTTGAAGCCTACCCCTTGTGCACGCGGCCATCTTACATAATTAAACGAATCGTAAACAAAGCGCAGTACTGATTTGTGAATCTCATTGTAGACATTTCTTTTGGAGGAATTGGGCCTGAATCGACAATTAATAACCGTAAGTCTGAGCACAGATCAAAATACAACAGATTGGCTATTTTCAAAAATCTTTAGTTGCCACTCATTGTAAATTCTTAAGGATAACATTATACATGTTGTTATCGAATTTACGATGGTGTCGGAAATTTTGTTGGTTTCGTGGTGAAATAAATAGTTGCTTTGAAAAGTTTTCTTGTCGTCTTCATTCTTCCTTTTCTACAACTTGGGTTAAAGATGGAATAAAATTCCATGTAAAAAATACCCCCTAGCCATTCCAGTATTAAAATAAAAATTATATGGTTGGAGAGCCTAGTGACGTAGAATTGTATACACGGAACTTTGTTTTACTGAACTACTTTAAAAATGATTTTCATGAATTCTTGACCGTAGCCGTCAGTGCAGATATACACAAATTGCTGAGGTAAGATGGTGGTGATGACGGCTTCACTTTAGCTCCACCCACTTCCAGGCCTTGCTTCTATTAAACTCCACCAGGAAGCAGCACAAGCTTGAATGTTTAACTGTAAGAAAGCCTTAGTAACCATTTTGCTTGGAGAATGTTTTTTTTCTAAACAGTAAGTTCATTTGGTCTCTTTATTTCTGCTTTTAGGTGTAAAAACATAGAGTTCTTTTACTACCTGTCACCTCCATGTCGTCCATCATTTAAAAAAATGATTACCTATTTAAGAATTTCTTTGATTGTATGGCTTGTTGTCATAAAGAAATTACTTAAAATCAAAGCACATTGCTATAAGAGTTTTAAGTGACGGTGGTAAACTCTTGATTTTGTCACCTCCATGGATGTCACCTCCGTGGAAATTTGTGTCACCTCCATGTTTTGAGATAGTGTAAATTTCAGTTTATTTAGCTATTAACGTGTTCTTGACCTCTGTTTAAATGATAGATCAATTAAATACATAAAGTACAACACCATAACAAATAAAATTACATCACATCTAATAATTTAAAAAAAAAATTTTTTTCGTTTGCAAATTTCCACATAATTTCAGAATGACCCTTCTCCATAATGTTCCCGGGGGTCTTATTTACATGCAAAAACCATTCTTGTTCACATATATCAAGTCAGGCTGCATAATTTATGAGGACACTGGCACAGAAATCATAAATTATGACAAATATTTGGAACATGTTTCAGTGTCCACTTCGCCTGGGAAGTTCTCGAGGGAACTTCTGGTTCTGGTTATGAGAATAAATGACGTTAGGTAAATATAAAGCACGGTATCAATGATTTACTGGAATGCTTAAATCATCAATGTACGCCAAAATTCCCTGTTGAAAGTTGTTTAGAAAATACGAAGTGAGGGATTTCCCTCGTTATCCTTTCGTCGCTGGAAATATTTTATCGTTAATTTCGACCATAATATGCCTCATACAGCCTACGAATGAATTTCTCAATTAAAAGCAAAATGGAACTAATATGTTGAGAAGTGTATTTGTGATAGTAAACAATTACATTTTTGTTAAATAATAACATAACATACAAGGTGCTGCGTACGAATGCTAAATCAAAGTTGTCGAGAACGCTGCCAGAGTGCGCTGATGACCCTTTAACCGTCGAGTGAGAGGTTACCGTCAGTGGATAAATGCGATTCTTAGGTTTATACAGTGGGTAAGCTATTAGTCGGGTAAAGTCGCCTTACCCAGAGGTGGATAAACCGGCCCTATAAGGTGGCTCTATACCGGGGCTAACATAAAGAAGCTCGTTTCAGACGATTCCCTCTAACCCAGTAATGGCTTTGCTGTGACAGCTTGAGACTTGCAATTTTTGCCTTCTGTAGATGAAGAGTCATTTGTTGATTTAAGTAGAGTAACTTTATCAGAAGGTGGTTTTATTTTTTTATAAAAATAAGCAAAATGTTGGTTTTAAAGAAATGTTTTGGTAATATTCCGGGGCACGTTGCGAAGGCTGGATTCCGAAGTGAGGATTTTCAGCCCACTTAAATCAAAGAATCATCTTTCATTTACGCAAAAAATCAACCACCATCGATGCTGTTTTTGTATTAAGGCTACAGCAATGTTAAATGTTCAAGCCTGCATTGACAACGGAGTGGACCTTTTCCATCCCCACCCAAGGATAATCGTTCCCCACTCCAATTTTAGTCAGCACCGGCTTTACAGTTTCCCGTTGGGCTTTGACCACCACTTCATTATGCGACCACAGGCGGCGACCGCTAATTTCAGGCGGCTTGGAAGTATAGACCCGACCTTAAGCCAATTTACTTTTTGTCATTTCTTACCAGAGTAAAGTGATACAAGTGACACTGGACGATGTGTGTTACTTGCATAACTTTGACTCCTAAGTCCTCAATTAGTATTATTCCAAATGGAACTCTGAGGAGTACTAAGGCCATATACTAGATTTGTGTTGTCTTTTTGATTATATCTTCCAAATGGGGGCACTTACTCGGAGCCAAAATTGCTGTTTTATTCACGAAATCGTTAGACGGAAACAAAAAATGAATTTGAGTGAAAAAGTCAATCATCTAACCATAGCCATTCACTCATAAATTGAAAATTAAAATACGCAAAAGGCGATGCCCATCGAATGAGCAGCGCTGAGACCTTCTACGTCATCCACCTCCCCTCGTTGGCTGTTTCGTTGAGTGGAGTGAGTGTGGAGTTGGGGAGGGGAGGATTTTGATTGGTCGAAGGCTGTGGACTGTGGACGAAGGGATGACGTAAGAAGTCTCACCACGCTCTTTCCAGGGAAAGTGTTAAGGCCGTTTTACACGGTACATTTGTTTGTACAAACTCTTCCGTGAACTCATGCATGAGGCAAAATGTGTCGTGTAAAGCAGCAAATTGTATGAATGCTTGTGAGAATGTCTCAATGCCTGCACGGGAAATAGAACCTGTTCTAATTTCGTTGAGACAAACGTACAATCTCACGTGCGTACATTTGTACAAAATCTTTCATCATGTAAAACAGTTATCATGTAAAAAGGAAATTGCATCTGATTTCATTTTCTAGTCACTACTATCAGTTCTCTTGAGAAGGTACAAATACCAATACACTTAATAACTTAAGCATCTAATATTAACATGTACTGCATTAAGTATACCTCATACTCTCACAAATGGCATTGAGTAAGTAAAACCAATTTCTAATAGCTCTAAGAGGTAGCGCCATGAAATTTTTCCACACAGAAAAATAATTAAATATGTATATATAAGCTCTATGAATACAAGATTGGAAATGTGAATAATGAAATGAATTAGTAAAATACCGGCACTTATGTAAATATTACTATCTGGCACAATGATTTGTTCGTAGTTGTTATTTTTTAACAAACGACCATCGTAATCAGGTCCATGACTATCGGCGGTATTTTGAAACCGTTTGTGTGGTGAAGTATCTTACTCAAGCATATTAATCGCTTAGATTGGAAGCGGAAATGAAAAAGAACACCAATTTTTCGTCGTTTACAAATCAAGAACTAGGTGACAGATCCAATAACAGAACTACATGGGTCTTTCTATTTTACAAACTATCAGATTCGGCAATTTAAAAAAGAATGGTAAACTAAATTAGGGAAATTGACTCGCCTCAAATGCGGTAATGCTACCTTCACTCTATTATAAACGGCCACCCTTCATGTGTCGGTGCTTCCAAAGCCACAAACTACTTCTCTTTGTCGATCTTGCCCCAGTTTCTCTCCCCATAGTTGCAATCCCATTGGAAGCAAAAACATTGCAATTGCATAGTAATGAAATTTCTTAGCAGTTTTCCACATTTTTTCTTTTATTAAATAAAGGTTTGTGCGACCAGTACCGATGTTTTAACACTCACTCGCTAAATCACTCGCTACAGCCAGATTCTCGCTCTATACCACACTCTTAATGGCGGACTTCTACTGTATTGTATGTAAAGTATATTTCGTTGTTCTGATACTCAGGTGGACTCATATTTTCATTAATTTAGTCTATAACTTACTGTAATTTAATTAGGATTATCATTGTCAAATGTTATTCTGTTGCATTAATGCTGCGTACAAACAGTAATGTCATTAGTAAAAGTACAACTTGTTTGTTTAAGTGAATAATTAAATAAATGATGCGGTGGAACCCCCTTAACAATTTCAAATATCTCTGATCATTTAATGAAACCATGGTCAGTAATAAATTTAGTGTGGAACTGACAAAGTTATTTCTGTTTTATTTTATAGGATAAACATAGCTCAAAACACTGTAAGCTGACGTGTTTCTGTATCCTGATAACAGTTTTTACGGTAACTTATTCATTCAATGATGGCGACATTTTGAGTGTACGCGCTACCAAAACTACTTACCTGCTCTCTTTTGGTCTCGTCCGCATCTTCCTCGCCAGAGCGATGACTCCCACCTTCTTCTTTCTGACTCTTCAGCTCCCGATTCCTCAAGATGCCCCTCCGGGCCTTCTGAACGGGTGAATTGCTCTGCTCCTCCTCCGCGTCAACCACAACAACCAAGCTATCTACTTCACTACTCCCTTCAGTACTCTCTTCACTGTCATCCGATGCGACGGGAGTGAAGTCGTCCGGGGGGGAAAACACATTCGTGCCAGCGTCATAGGAACTATCCGGCTGAAAAAAAGATAAGCAGGGTCACAGGAGATCGGAAAAATAACCAGGATCGTGTTGGTAAACCATTGTAACAGTAATAATTAGAGATGGGAAAATTAACATCATTTTCATCCGAGGTAAATTACGGTAATTTTTGAAAATTTTATTTTATTTTACTTTTATTCAAGATCAACAAAGGGCTAATGCCCTTTTAGTACATAACATACAAAATTAGTAATATAAAAATACATGGTAACATTCAAATATTCAAATGTTGATATGATGCTCTCTTAAAGGCTGATAATGTATTTTCAGCACGAACATTCGTTGGTAATAAATTCCAATTACGTCTAAGCCTATTTACAGGAGAATGAAATATATAATTTCGTTGAGAAGTCTGCTCAGCTAAATCACGTGGATACCTGAGAGAGTATTGAAGTGTTCGTGCACTAAATAAATTACATACTTCAATACAATTAATTAAACCAAGTTTTATTTTCTTAATAAAAATGTTATCAATTTTAGTGTTAAGAGAAACAATCAAAGGAAGATTGAAAGATAGCGCTAAATTTGATTATGATCATAAAAGCTCATTGGTGTACCACTTTTGAATGCTAAGTATCTGAGCAATCTATGCTGAACATACTCCAACTTTTTTATATATACATCATAATACGGAGACCAAATAATGGATCCATACAAAAAGGACGGCAGGACTAAAGATTAATAATCGAGTATACATCTGAAAACTCTTTGGTACACCTCTTAATGAAACCTAAAGTACTGAGAGCTTTGGCAGTAACAATACTTATATGCTTATCATCATAAATTAAATTTATTATCAAAGATGACCCCCAAATCTTTTATATGATCAACCTCCAATTTAAAAAAAAATACTGGAAAATACCATAATTTTCCAGTATTTTTTTAGTTTTATGCATTTATCAGCATATGTATGGTTATAAATAAGAAAGCCAATAGCAATAGGAAGGGAATAGCCATGTTTAAACCAAATCTAATACAACATTAATGTATTAGAAATTTTAAAAATTGTTAAATGAACTACGGCAGCAACACGCAATCTGGCTTTCTTTTGTCAAAGTATGAGAAATGTTCAAGAAGAATATTCTAAAGCTTTAATCTTATAATGTTATAATTTAAGTAAAATATTCCACAAATGAGTTGTACGCATGCCTCAATTTATAATTAAACATAAGAAATTCTAACTTGGCTTAAAAGAACATGTTGGGAATTTATCTGTATGAAAAATTACCTCAAACATAGTTGAATTTTCAGAAAATTATGGTAATTTTCAAGGGGAGCCGTAAATTACGAAAAATACCACAGCAATTTACGAAAATTGCCAAGGTAATTTTCAGAGTGGGCCATCTCTAGTAATAATGATCCAAAAGCTACAATTTAAAGAATAACACTGCCTGTAAATAACAGACGGATAGGCATATTAGACCAGTGGTGTACAGACAGTGGGGGGTTTTAGGGTTTAAACCCCCTCCCCCAAAACATGTTTACCTGAACTAGCTTTCAGCATTTTGCTTATTGGGCTGTAAAATATACAACACTTGAAATACTGGTAACAAAAAAACAGATCTGGCCAAGCTGAGTAAGGTTTACAGCAATATTTTAAACCAAAATAATGTGTAAAACTGATGATCTCAGGCCTGACCTCGTGGAAATTATGGATATCCATGATGAGAAAACCACCTTTGTTAATTCCACAAACTTTCTTACGCTGGCACGACGCGCGTTTCACCACACTGTGGCATAATCATGTGATTATGCCACAGTGTGGATCTCATCATGGATATCAAAATAGTGTGGTTTCTAGCAACACTGTAACACCTTTTCATTAAATTAAACTATACAAAATTACCGATGGTGAACTTTTATTACAACAAATGATTAACTGGTGCAATAACAATGAACTTGTACTGAATAGTAACAAAACACAAGCAATGTTTTTTTCAGCAAAATACAATCAGTTTGTAAATAATGGTACTCTGTGTCAAAAGAAAAATTTTTATGTTGTGAATAATTTAAGGTTTATTGGAGTATATATTGAACAAAATCTAAAGTGGGATGTTCATGTGTCAGATTTATGTAAAAAAACTGTACTCAGTATTTTATTTATTTTCTGTTGTAAAACATACTGTAAGCCTTGATGTTCTCAAAACATTGTACTATGGTCTTTTCTTCTCCAGAATTTCATACGGGATCATATTGTGGGGAACTCCTTCCTCATTGAATAGTGTATTTTTAATACAAAAGAAGTTATTGAGAATGATGTGCCGTAAACCTTTTCGTGCTCAATGTCGGCCTCTTTTTAAGGAACTTAAGATTTTAACTGTGCCTTCGTTATACATTTATTATTCTATGCTCTAGGAAGAAAACATGAATCTGATTTTACCCTAAATAATAATTATCATACCTACGAAACAAAAAGATGTAATGACATGCATATGCTCTCACCAACTCTTGCCATAACGTCTAAGGGACCTCGTCATATGTGTATAAAATTGTACAATCACCTTCCACAATTTATAAAAAAAGAAATAAGAATGGCCATATTCAAGAATTTAGTTTATGACTATCTTTTGTTTCATTGTTTTGAAACTGTAAATGATTACTTAAACAATCATCAATGATTGTATAATCTTTTTGTTAGTATTGATATATTTTTGTTTAATCATGTATTTTGACGTGCCTTATATACTTGCAGCTTGTTCTACAATGTATCCTATGGGCAAATAAACTATTATTATTATTATTATATACATAATATTCTTGTCTACTAGATAAACTTGTTGTTTTTGTGAGAGGGAGGGGATGTTCCCCCGTGGCCTCAAAATGGGAGATGAAAGTTGAGGTCGGTGAGAAGGTGGTCGTGTTTGTGGGCCGAGGTGTCGAACACGGTTCCCGAGGAGATGGAGCTGAATGGACGACAGGCTGGAGAGGGTCATTGTCTCAAATAAAATCCCACTTTGGTTGATTTGGAATCTGTTTCTCCGCAATTTGGTGAGCCGTGTAATTAATGACACCTGGACACTTTGTTTTTGACCGCCCTAGATCGTGAACTGTGCTGTCACGACTCACGTGCCTCAGACGTAGCAATCGACTCCGAGAAAATCAAATCGTACCACGACATGATAGTGATTTCTACCTTATTGGGGAAGGATATTTTGGGATATTGTCTGAAACCCTTCTCATAAATTGTTCTATCTTCGGACTTTATTTAATTGTGTCTGTCCGCTGTGGCAAATCAATAATTGCCGATTGCCATTGTGAAAATCACCTATTTCATATTACTGTCAAATTGGTATTTTATTTATTTATTTATTTTATTTATTAATTTATTTCACCACCAAAAACGGCACATAGGCTTTTACATTGGCTGACCACACTAAATAAATAAAAGCTGTACATGCTGTTTTGTCTAAATGGGTATTATTTTGAATAGCTAGACGTATTAATTCTTCAGTGTTTTCCTGTAACTCAGTTCATAATTTCCCATCAATGTGCATCTTCACCTGAATATCATTGATTATTTGTTCATCTCATCTCTCATCTGGGTCTGTTTTCATTTGTTACGTCTTCGTTGAATTCAAAAACTTGTGTTATTCGAGAAGTTATGGTTTCTGTATAACATACCTGGCCCCCGGAATTGTCAAGGTAATAATTTGCTTTTGCGACAACGCCCAACCATGCCGTGCTGCAGGAGGAGAACACCGAGGCGTGATTACGATTGCAAGTAACGTAGTACCTGTAGCAGCTTAGTTTGGTCTCGTTCTTGGTGTGTGAAATTTAGGGAGCATCCATTTGGTTATCCACATCCGGAGCCAGGTTAATGTATGTAATTGTAAAGCGTATTTAAGTTTTCCTTATGAAGATGTATTGCTCCTTTCCAGGGTTGGCCCGCACTCGGGTGGTGATGTGGCACCATTCGAAGGGACTGGTCTCGTTGGGATTAAGAAGGGGGTCACCACGGGGATCAGAAGGGACCATTACAATATACATAGACATATTTTTAACCCAAAGTCAGTTTTTACAACTAATTTGACATGTATTGATAGTTATACAATCTCATTGACAAAACTTTATTCACCTATCTATCTCCCTGGCTTCTTTCTCAGTTCCAATATTGCGTCTGGTTCAACTTCCTCCTTTCCGACCTTGTTTCCTTTTTTTGCACTCGATATCCGTTCCCTCATACTCGTCCAACTCTGACCTTTTTTCTTCTGCCCGTGCAAAGTTTCTTGTTTTCACCACGAGATACAAATTATTATAGCTTTCAAATACGCGACATCAGTCCGCTCCTCACGGCAAACACCTTATAACTACCCTTTACAGGATATAAATAATAATATGTTCCGCACATGACCGTTCCTTGGTTTCCTTGTACCGGTCCCAATGGCAGATGGCTTAAGATGCCTCGTTCACGCGTTCATCCTATTGTTCCTCTCTTGCATCCATCGTTTCCTCTATAGTTGCCTGTTTACCACAAATTGGCGTCCCCAGTGACGGCCCCCCATGTTGATGTTATTTATGACCCCATGTTGACCTTGAGTATATTCAGGGTTGTTACAAGATTCTGGAGAAGAAATTCCCTGACAAAAATTTTCATTTTATTAGGATATTTGTCATGATATTAGGATTGATCAGGTAATAAATTCTTACTCTTCCAGGATCGCTGACCATTTTTGGGCTATTATAAATAGCCTATTGCAGGGATTCTATAATACAACAAAAATATACTTCTTACATGCATAGATAGCATTCATTTTCTTTTTTAATATGCTTGTCCAATTTTTAATATATGAGCACTACAAAAACTAATAGATTTTTCCTTATCCAAGAATGTTTTCAGAAAAAAATTGAAATTTTATGACTTGGTTCTAACTACCTCAAACAAAATGCAGAGTTGTTACAAGATTCTGGATAAGAAATTCTCTGACATTTCCCTTACAACATGTGCCATTTTCCCAAACTGACATTTCCCGTAAGCAGTATGACGTTATGAGATTAGTTGAATATTTAAAGTGCAAATGAAAGTTGAGAAAACAAACCAATGTTACTTTTAGTCGTCAAATTTATTGACAAATTTATAAAATGAAGAGAAAATCAGAAGATGGACCATAGACTCCAGCAACAACAAACAAACGTATCGTTGGAGATGCGTCGGCCACTTACCTTTTCTGGAAAACATAAACGTTCATGGTTACTTTTAGGTAGGGTTATCATTCGGTGTCAAATAGCAAGAGCCCGTCTTGCTATGTTCACCCAGAAAAGCTGCTTGGTATAAGACTCATCTTACGGAATTAAGAGACTTATCACTATGTATGCTAATATGATGTTTTCAATGAATTGCAACAGCTCAGGCTGGGAGTACGCAATGTTATGCAGGTTGCATCATGTCGTAATAAAGTAATATCAAATGTAAAAATCCATTTCATTTTAGTGGAATAACTTGGGAATTAGTGAATCCAATGACTGATTCATGTATCGTCATCGAGATTAAGGAAGTGTGCCACATTTAGGGCCCTATTATGTAACTCATTACTCCCGATTTATGGAGAGTAAGGAGTTATAATGGCCACCGTAGCTCCTTTAGCTTTCACAGAATTGAAAATTAACTCCAATCTGAGCTACGAGTTATCTCTATGGTTTTGATAAAGCTAACCCAAGACCCACCCTTATAAATTCCAATTCGTAACTCCGATTGGAGTGATTTTCAGGTCTGTAATAGCCATTAGGAGCTATGGCAGCCATTATAACTCCTTCCTCTCTGTAACTCTGAAGTTATGAGTTACTAAATAGGCCCCTTAAACTTGATAGAGCCTTACTAATATTCACACGACACAAAGTCGCATCAATATGCACCTTGATGGCCAAAGTTTCGATGCTCGACTCGAGCATCGAAACGTTGAACTCCAGCCACAACAAACAAATATATATAGTTGGGGTGCGTTGGCCACTTACCAATTCATATCGACCTTCACCCTTATCCAATTTTTCCCAGACAGCTCGACCATTTTCCCAGACATTTTTCTGATTTCCCTGACGGGTTTCAAATTCCCTGACACTTCCCTGATTCCACTGACTTGTAACATCCCTGTCATCTCCTGCAGCTGCAGTAATTCTGTTCATAAATTTTGCTACTGCTCATGGGAAATCGGTGTTTATTTCTCCTTACTACCAATTTCATTACTTTTATTATTTCCCTGACTCGTAACATCCCTGTATAATTACACTTCGTTTAGAGTCTGTCTGTCCATAAGAAGGTTTCAAATTCCCAGACATTTCCCTGATTTGTAACATCCCTGACATTACAACAGAGACCAACTCACCAAAGCCAGCATTTCCGGCAGTACATCGTCTTTACTGTCCGCATCCCCCGACTGATCCTCCAAAACGTTTGTTTGACCGCTGATGTTTTTCAGTATCTGTGCGACCGATTCCAGTAGATTGTCGACAGCATCCCTCTGCAGAAAAATTGAATACAAAGTGAGAATTTGAGTCAAACCAATTGGCTGGACGTTTATTTGAGCATACAGTGTCGCTTGCACTACTGAAGGATAGTTGGGTGGAGTGGAGAGATAGGTACAGAACAGAGCATATGAAATTCCTAGACTTCTCCAGATTTTCTTGACCCTCAGACGAGAAAACACGAGACCACTCGAAGACTGTGTCCACGAGGGCACGAATGCCTTACTCGGTGATGTCGTGTCATCAATACTACAAAGTTGAACACGAGAAAGGGGTAAATAAAAAACCAAAAAACCTATAACAGGTAACAAGGGGGACGGATTCATTCAAAGTAATGCATCTGTAAAATGCGCCAGTTTATGCATAACTCACTCGGTAACATCCCATCACCAGCGGGGTTGAGTGGAGAGACCGCAAAAATTTGTCAACCAGGACGGATGTCCAATACAAACTTTGAAATGAGAATGTAACTAAATTTAATGACTTTTAAAGGAAAAGTTGAATAATTTTTTCTTGAATTTTAAGTTTATATTTATTTTATCCCAAATGCGAAAAATAGCTTTTAAAAGTTACTTTTTTTAAGTTTAACTTTAATCAGTTACTTTTTCAGAAAATTAAATTTTAACTTTAACCCTTCAAGCCCGGAGGAGTATTAAATGAATCCCATCTCGTAGGTCGGAGGAGATTTAAATGGAACCGCTGGTTTTCCACTGATTTAAATGGAATCGCCGCGACGTAGTCACTACGTCGCTCGACGGCGTGTGAAGTTCGTGACCGACGTAGTGACTACGTCGCTCGTCGTTGAAGGGTTAACTATAGTTACTTTTTTACAGAGGTTAACTTTAACTTTAATCAATTAATCTTTTTGGTAACTTTCCCAGCTATGGTCAAGGCTAAGAAGACTTCTCTTTGTATCATCAAGAACTTAAATATTTGGTAATAATCGGTAACAGATGAAAACGAAGTAATTCAAACTCCTCTCACCGAAATCATTTTCACTCAGGTTGATCTAAGTAACCTTTTGTTCAACATGGCTCTAGAAAAAGCTAACAATCTAACAATTGTACAGTTTTGAGTTTAATGTTTTTTTTAATTTCCTGAGGAATATTATTGATAATATTTATTAATAATATAACAGAATTTTTGCTTTGCAGAAGGAAAAGCTTTGAAAGCAACAGAAGCTATACCAAGAGGGACTAATATTGAAGGAAAAATAAATATATTGGCATATGCTGACGATGTAGCCTTAATAGCAGATAGTAAAAGTGACCTGGAAACAATAGCACAAGTATTCTTAGAAGAAGCATTAATAGTAGGTTTACAGGTAAATGAAGAAAAAACTAAATATATGAAAATTGGAAGAGTGGCAGAGCCCAATAATTCAACGCTGGACGTTATGGAATACAGCTTTAGAATGACTGAAGAATTTAAGTATTTGGGAGTTACCGTTAACAGCCAAAATAAAACAGAAGCAGAGATACAAACGAGGTTAAATGCAGCTAATAAGTGTTACTGGAGCCTATCAAAACTATTGAAGAGTAAACTCCTCTCAAGAAATACAAAAATTAGAATATACACAGTCATAATACAGCTGTTTCTCTTGTATGGGCCAGAGGTATGGACCCTAACAAAACAGACCCAGAAGAAGTTAATAACATTTGAAAATAAAACATTGAGAAGGATATATGGGCCAACATTTGAAGAAGGGGTATGGAGAAGACTGAAAAACAGAGAGCTCAGGAACCTGTACAGAAGACCAGTATAACCTAACGCCTGGAAGACAAAATAAATAAATTTAACGATGAAACTAAGCTAACAATTCGAAGTTAGGATGCAAGATAAATAAATAGTAGCGATGATAAACAAAGCAACAAAGGGCGTAACTACGGACGCGGAGGCGAATTATATGGTGGAAGCAGGGAGGAGAGCTCGAACGAGTCAGAGGCGAAAGGAGAAGGAAAAAAGGAAGTAAAAGTGTATTTGCAATAGTGTCGGATCGTCAATGATTGACGGGAGGAGTTTTGGAAGCGGTGTTTCAGCAAGGAAAGCTGGAAGAAGCCAGGAGAGAGGCCAAAACGGAGGGAATTGCGGCAAGAGTGTAAGACTCACGGCGGGCCGGAGAGAGGGATCTCCAAGAGACCAGCGAAAGTTGGAGGAAAAGACAGGATAACAATAAGTGCCATAACAAAGTTTTATTGTCTTGATGGTTAAAATAGCAAGAGGAGGAACTAAAGGACAGATAAAAATTCAAGCCCTTGAAATTGGAAAGATAAATCGTTCAATTAAGTCTTTTAACTAATTAAAAAAATTGAAAGGTTTTAACATTTGTAAATTGGGCCCAATCAACTTTTACTGAATTAAAATATAATTTTTAAGCAGCCATAAGTGTTTTCTGCATGTGATTTATATATAATAAATGGAATGATATCAAAGGTAACACGAAGAAGGTGAAGGTGAGGGTTACACCAGATATTGTGGCTGTGATAAGAAGTAGAGGAGAGTTAGGTGGCTTGGTCATGTAAGAAGAAGGGAGGAGAATGCAATGATAAGAAGAGTGTGGAGAGGTCAACCAGAAGGAAGGCGCCAAGACTGGGAAGACTAAGACTAAGATGGAATGACCAAGTGGCTCAAGACATGAGAAGACCCTGGGGGAGAGGTTGACATGGCAGAGGACAGAAGAGTCTGGAGACAACTTGTCAGCGAGGCCAAAGTTCGACTTGGATTAGAGTGGCCACAGGAGTAAGTAAGTACATAAGTAAGTTCAACTACGTAACAGATGGGTCATACCAAGTGAGATCACTTAACACCATGTACCCTCATTCAGTGGCGGATACATATGGGGGGGTGCGTGCCCCCCCTTGCGGGGCCACCTGCATTGCCGCCCGCGCCAGTCAGCCCGCACGCTATTCATTCGTGTCTCTTATCAGTCGACTCTGAGTCGAGTTATCGAGTAGTTGTACTTTCTTTTGTAGAATGCACGCGTGTCCGCATCATCCTATTTTATACGTTTCTGTCTGGCACATAGATAGCTAACCTATGAGAAAAGTCACGGCCATTCTAGTGATCTCGATATGTTATTCTATCTGGCATTTGTTCGAGAAAAGTCGCAAATATTCTACTGTTTGTATTTGTTCACACTCCTTAAAAGTCTGGAAGCAAACATTCTGACACCGAATGTTCTCGAAACGACCGAGCTACATATGTAAGGGAAGCAGAGTCGCTGCCAGGTGGTCAGTTTGAAAGCTACAATCGTTGCGATAGTTGCCCCTTGAAAGCTACAATCGTTGCCCCTTGAGTTTTTTCTGTATCCGCCACTGCCCTCTTTACATGGATTTTCTTCAATTATTTTTCTTGCGTATACATGACTAAGGCTCAAATTAATTTTTTCCACCAAAAAATGACCCCAACTAAAACAAAAATGACAAAAATGCAAACTTCCGATTTTGACAGTGATTGCTAAAATGAATCACATTTTTCTTATTTATCAACCAATGTTGTTACATTTGGTGTAAAATTTAAGGCAATGCTTCATTCTTTGAAAATTAATCAGTTGATATGCACATTGTCGAACACAAAGTTGTAAAAATTGAGTTACACTACAAATGTTTACTTTTTTGTTGTTCATGTAAACTGTTAATAACTGAAAAAATATAACTTTTAATCAAAAATAATTTTTTGCCAATACATAATTATTATAAGCTTACTCTGGAGAAAAATTGTGAATATGTCTCTTGTTGTTTTTTAGAAAAAAAATTTTTATTTAAAATTCTTGAAAACATACACTAGGCTATGTTCATATGGCCTAAAACAACTGTTTTTTTTGTCATGTGTTTTACCATTTATAAGGAAAGACAAATTTGTCCTCTGCGATTAGAGTACTCACGTCAACCTCCCTTGAAAGGTCTAATCATTGATAGTCAACTGATCTTCCGGAAATTTTCACTGGAATACTATATTTGTGCTCAACCATTTTTCTAGTAGAAGTTAATTGAAAAACTTAATATTTCTTCTTTATTGACAGGATGTTGTCACCCTACCTTGAAAGCTATTTTCGTTCTTAATCCTTCCAAATATATGCATTAATTTTAACGTTTCAGGCTCTACGCCACTGATGACGACTCTGTCATTATGAAAGCAACTCTTCAGAAAGTTTTGAATTGCTGAGAAGACCAAAACAGTACAGTTTTATCTGATTATTAAATGTATAAGGTTAGTATCATGAAGGTGAAGTAGAAGTATTAAGCTTTCCTAAGAAAAAATCAGGGGCAAATCAAATCAGGGGTATTTTGGCCTACAGATATCTCAATTGTCCGTTTTTGCACAGAAAATTCGATAAGGGAAAACAAGGTCATTCTTGTATTATTCAATCAATGACAAATTACGATTTAAATAGATATTTTTCTTAAAAAACAAGTCAGAACTAATGTGTGATTATGGGGTATGCAACCCGCGAAACACTCCACATCTTCCTAGCTGTCACTATTATCATTTTCAAATATCTTTGCGACTGGCCCTTCGTGTGGGCTCGGAACGGTTCGAGGGGCTTTGCAGCAGGAATGTGGGGCCTCCAGAACCAGGGAGGTGGAGTGGGGAGAGAAAACTCGGACTCGACATTGCCATGTACGGGACTTAGAATTTATGGAAACGAAAGGCTGCCTGTCGTAGGCATTGTTTGGTTATTTTCGTAAATTACCGAGGTATTTTTTTGTTATTTACTGCATCCCTTGTAAATTACCGTAATTTTATGAATAATTCACCTATGTTTGAGATAATTTTTCATGCAGATAAATTCCCAACATGTTCTTTTAAGCCAAGTTCACATTTCCTACGTGTTTAAGAATGAATTGAGGCATGTGTACAACTCATTTTTGGAATATTTTACTCAAATTATAACATTATAAGAGTAATGCATTAGAATATTCTTCTTGAAAATTTCTCATAATTTTACAAAAGAAAGTCAGATTGCGAGTTGCCGCTGTATTTCTTTTTACAATTTAAAAAATTTCTAATGCATTAATATTTTATATTGGGTATGGTTTAAACATCGTTATTCCCTCCCTATTGTTATTGGCTTTCTCATTTAACCATACATTAGCTGTTAAATGCTTGAAACTATAAAATACTGGAAAATTATGGTAATTTTGGAAAATTAACGTAATTTACCGTGGTAATTTACCTCAGATGATAATTATGGTAATTTTACCATCTCTAGTTGGACCCCAGTATGTTTTGCAGAGTGTTTCCATTGTAGAAGGCGGCTCCTACTTCTCCTTTTGGAAGATTTCGTTGTGCCTTGAGGGAGATTCAACCAAGGAACCTCCACTTTGGACCAGATTCTACATCGTGTGTGTGTCCCAATGTATAAATCTCCTTCCGAGCCAATGCTGTCTGTTTCCGTCTGTGCAATGTATCAATTAGAACTTCCGAGTATCCATTACTGACAGCCATTTGTTTGATTGTCTGTAGCTCCTACATTTTGTTTACATTAGACGTGGGAATGGTGCACAGTCTGTGTATCATAGAGTGGAAGACTGCCGGTTTCTGTGAAATGTGGTGTCGTGAGTGAGTGACTTCATTCCTACAATTTTGTACGTCGAAAGGAAAGGGAGGAGGTTGGACGCACTGAAGGAATTAAGAGATTTTGTGCTGCGAAAAGACTATTATTATTAACAAGATGTTGTACCCTACTTGCTCACCCCTTCTCCACTTCCCTGATCGTACGCCTGACCCCTGCTTACCTTCCCAAGCTTGCGCTTAACCCCCCAAGCAGCAGCTTCCCCCAACCCACTGCGCAATTTTCAGAGTGGCCCATCTCTACGCCTACTGCATTCTCGTTGGTTTTCGCGAAGTCACGTGCCGGGAGACATTCTCTTCCCTCACCCCCAAAAAACTTAAGCCTGCCTCTCGGTCGCAAAGATATTTGAAAAGGATAATAGGTACTCAGCGCTATTCTAATATTTTTATTGATTTTAACACTCAATATTCTAATTAATTCACCAAGAAATTTATACATATTAATCATGATTACAACAGTATTATTTCATGAATTATTATTAATGCACAAACATACATAGCTCGTACATTCGGAAAATTGTTAAAAAAAAAATTGGGGTATGTTTTGAATATTACATAATTATTAAAGGTAACAGTTTCAGACATCACTTGGAGGAATTTATCCATCATGAAGATAGGAAAAAGGAGGTACTGCAATTCCACATAAAAATTTATAATACGACATGGGTACAGCATTCAAGATATGTATATACACAAAAGTTAGGGACAGGTGGGGGGAAGGAGTTTGAGTTGCGTGCAACACCCAAGTCATTGCGCAAGAGAGTTTTATTTCACATCATTCTTTAAATCTTCTTCATATCTTGTGCGTGAGCAACGAGAATCAAGGCAATGGATACTTTGTATTTTGATCTTAAAAAACTTAAACACGAGGTGAAAATTAGCAAACACATGAAAAGGGAATAGTTAATTTATACTTTTTACACCAGAATCATTTTTACTAGGGTTGAAATCCATAGATACTAATATTTGGTACGGCAAGTCATACTTTACTGCAAGAGAACTAGGTAATTGAGGGCCTTATCAATAAGATTTCGAGACAAATTAAATGAAATCCAAAATGGCTGAAAGCACATTAGTAATGGTACATATTAATAATAATAATCCTCTATAAACAGGCTAGGAAATGAAACAATTCTTCACCCACATAAGAAGAAAATGTCATTCAAAATAGACAAGCAGGAAAAGTTATAATGGGAAACAACATAGTGAAATAAGACATGAAATACATTACATAAGCACAGTAGTGAATATATAATAACTTAAAAATCCACAAAATAATTATTTACAAGAGTTCACTGTTGTTTTGAAAGTATACAATGTTTAGCTGAAAACATTTAAACAAGGAAGCTATTTGGCAATACCCAACGCACAATATATAGGGGTATGTTTTGAATATTACATAATTATTAAAGGTAACAGTTTCAGACATCACTTGGAGGAATTTATCCATCATGAAGATAGGAAAAAGGAGGTACTGCAATTCCACATAAAAATTTATAATACATGGGTATAGCATTCAAGATATATACACAAAAGTTGGGGACAGGTGGGGGGAAGGAGTTTGAGTTGCGTGCAACACCCAAGTCATTGCGCAAGAGGGTTGGGGGAGGCAGCTGCGTGGGGGTTTAGCGCAAGCTTGGGAAGGTAAGCAGGGGTCAGGCGTACGATCAGGGAAGTGGAGAAGGGGTGAGCAAGTAGGGTACAACATCTTGTTAATAATAATAGTCTTTTCACAGCACAAAACCTCTTAATTCCTTCAGTGCGTCCAACCTCCTCCCTTTCCTTTTGACGTACAAAATTCTGGGAATAAAGTCACTCACTCACGACAACTTATTTCACAGAAACCGGCAGCCTTCCACTCTATGATACACAGACTGTGCACCATTCCCACGTCTAATGTAAACAAAATGTAGGGGCTTCGGACAATCAAACAAATAAAACAGATGATCTCAGGCCTGACCTCGTGGAAATTATGGATATCCATGATGAGAAAACCACCCTTGTTTGACCAACCAACCGAAGTTTGTGGAAATAACAAAGGTGGTTTTCTCATCATGGAATCAAACAAATAGCTGTCAGCAATGGATGCTCGGAAGTTCTAATTGATACGTTGCACAGACGGAAACAGACAGCATTGGCTCGGAAGGAGATTTATACAGTGGGACACACACACGATGTAGAATCTGGTCCAAAGTGGAGGTTCCTTGGTTGAATCTCCCACAAGCCACAACGAAATCTTCCAAAAGGAGAAGTAAGAGCCGCCTTCTACTATAGAAACACTCTGCCAAACATACTGGGGTCCAACTAGAGATGGGAAGATTATCGTACTTTTCATCTGAGGTAAATTACCACGGTAAATTACGTTAATTTTCGAAAATTACCATAATTTTCCAGTATTTTTTAGTTTTAAGCATTTAACAGCTAATGTATGGTTAAATGAGAAAGCCAACAGCAATAGGAAGGGAATGTAACAATGTTTAAACCATACCTAATGCAACGTTAATCTATATTAGAAATATTTTAAATTGTAAAAAAGAACTACGGCAGCAACATGCAATCTGGATTTCTTTTGCCAAAGTATGAGAAATTTTCAAGAAGAATATTCTAAAGCTTTAATCTTATAATGTTATAATTTAAGTAAAATATTCCAAAAATAAGTCGTACATGCCTCAATTTATTATTAAACACGTAGGAAATGTGAACTTGGCTTAAAAGAACATGTTGGGAATTTAACTGTATGAAAAACTATCACAAACGTAGGTGAATTATGTAGTAAATTACGTTAATTTTCAAAAGGAACGGAAAATTGAGAAAAATACCATGGTAATTTACGAAAATTACAGAGGTAATTTTCAAGGTGGCCCATTTCCAATGAAAAAGACTATTTGTGATGAAAAAATGCATGCCCTTGATGCAAATATTGAGGGCTAAAACAGAGGGCCCATCTCTAATCATAACAGGTCTTTTGCTTAGTTGTTAAGACATTTTAAATATACATAGCAAATTTACATACCTTTGAATTTTAAGGTTATTAGGTCATAAGGATTTAACGAGAAGTATATGGTTAAACAAGAAAGCCAATAGCAATAGGAATGGAATAATGATGTTAAAACCATACCTTATACAACATTAATCTATTAGAAATTTTAATGGTATTAATTCTCGACCTCTTTATTTAATGGTCCAAATTTCATGAGTATTGGTCAAATAATTTTTTATTTTTAAACTTTTGCCGACGTTTCGGATGTTTATTCATCCATATTCTGGGCTATAAACAATGATGTATGATGATAAATGATTGACAGTTCTGTTTTGGTTACATAATTGTAAATTTACAGACATTTAATATAAAAAATACAATGTAAATGTCTTGAATGTCTATGTCCATGTATTTTTTATATTTAATGTCTGTAAATTTACAATTATGTAACCAAAACAGAACTGTCAATCATTTATCATCATACATCATTGTTTATAGCCCAGAAGATGGTTGAATAAACATCCGAAACGTCGGAAAAAGTTTAAAAATAAAAAAATTATTTGACCAATACTCATGAAATTTGGACCATTAGAAATTTTTTAAATTGTAAAAAGAAATACAGCGGCAACTCGCAATCTGACTTTTTTTGTCAAATTATGAGAAATTTTCAAGAAAAATATTTGAATACATCACTCTATAATGTTATAATTTGAGTAAAATATTCCAAAAAAATGAGTTGTACATGCCTCAATTTATAATTAAACACGTAAGAAATGTGAACTTGGCTTAAAAAACATGCTGGGAATTTATCTGCAAGAAAAATTATCTCAAACATAAGTGAAATATCAAGAAAAATACAGTAATTTTCAAGGGGCGAGGTAAATTACGAAAAGTACCACAGGAGTTTACCAAAAATACAGAGGTAATTTTCAGAGTGGCCGATATCTAGGTCCAACAAAGACAGAATAAACACTCTAGAACAAAGCAGAGTTTATGAACTCTGCTGCAAAAACTGCAATAGTGTATATATCAGACAGATGGGTAGACCATTTCATACCAGGGTCAGAGAACATGAAGCCAGCTTCAGAAAAAGGAATGCCTCACAGTTCACATAACATTTGGTGACGCACAACCATCAGAGTGACTTCATACCCAGAATATTGCACGTTGAAAGGGAGGAGGTTGGATGTGCTCCTTCCCCAACTTTTGTGTGTATATAGTGACCATTTTTTGAAAGCTGTACCTGATATTGCTACACTGTGGCAAAACCCGGATTATAGAATAAATTTTTATGTGGAATTGCAGTCAGGGATGTGACCCGAAAAGGAACTTAACGTTTAGTGTCAGACCTGGGAAGAATGGTAAAGTGCTGGACCGGGCCCGGATGGTGGTTGGATGGGTGACCCTCCACCATACCTCGACCAGGCGTGGATGGAGAGATGATACTCCCTCCATACCTATACCGGGAGACCGGAGGGAGACCAGGACCGGGCCGGTTGGAGGGAGGACATCCTCTATACCTGGTACTGGGGTGAGGCAGGGGGAGGCCAGTCCTCCATACCTCTACCGAGGTGCTCTTGTCCCCTGTCTGCAAGTGGCAGACAAGCATGGGGTTGGCACAATGGACCAAGAAAGGTCTAAGTGCCCGGGCTCCTGACGAAGGCCCCCCCAATAACAATCTATCTAAAGTACCGGACCTGGGAGGCACCCAAACCCTGAGTCAGAGCCTCGGCGTTGAGGGGACCCAACACTTCACCACAGGTGGTTTATGGTACCAACTGACCAGTCACCCTCTAGTTTATAGTAATTTAATGTACATTATACTGGCTTGGTTTACTAAAGCACGCAAAATGGTTAATATCTATCGTATAACTGCGATGAAAAAACCATTTTCACTACCAAGTGTGACTAGTGCAACACAAAGACGAACATAATTTTGTGATTTATGTTTAACTTTCACAAGTTATAAACTATAGTGTGACTGGTCAGTTGGTGTCATAAACCACCCGCAGTGAAGGATTGGATCACAATCAATGTCGAGGCTCCGACTCCGAGTTCAGGTGCCTCCCATGTCCATCACTTTACCATCTGGGATAGTTTCATACGTTCCAGATCTGACACTAAACGAAAAGTTCCTTTTCGGATCACAACCCTGAATGAAGCACCTTCTTTTTCCTATCTTAACAATATTTAGTATTAATATAAAGTTATAGAGAATAGTAAAAAATGTATAAATTTGTCTTCTATGAGGCAGAAATCATCGTTAGCATAACTTTTCTCACATCACAGCTTGAGGGGTTAGCATTATTAAACATAGTTTTCACTTCAAATCACTTTTAAAACCTTTGCTTACCCTTGCCTTAAGCTCATCCTCCGCTGCCAGGTCCTCCAGTTCCAGACTCAATGGGCTATGATCCCACTACAATGCACGGAATTAACCCACAGGTAAGACTCGAGGAAGGTAACAGCAAACTGATACACAATTTTAATATTACTTTCACAAATGTTTCGATCAAAAGAGTTAAATAAAAATGCCAACATTTAATGGTCAAAACTTTCACTAAAAACCTTGACCAAAGGGGTTGAACAGTCATGCGATACACAGAATTTGTAGGAAATACATTTTGATCAAAATTCATTCAAACTTTTGATCAAATTTTAACAATTTGATTGGAGGCCCTTCTCATTATTTCTCAAGGATATAATCACAGGGAGAGGATCACAAAATAATGTACATATAGAACAGTATTTGATATCCGGTGTTCCACAAGGAATCATGATCGGCCCCCGTTTATTCATTATATATAAAATGACCTAAGGTCTCGAGTTAGCAGTAAACTTAGATTATTTGCAGACAATGTGGTCATCTACCAAGAAATCGGCATAGATGCGGACTTAGGAGTTACATCATCGGACCTACACAGCGTTAGCTCATGGTGCCAGGAGTGGGGGCTGGAACTAAATCTTAGTAAATGAACTGCAGTACACTTATTGCGGAAGTCGTCACTGCACACACACTTGACTACGCTGTGCACTGCACACAATCCAATATATAGCGTACCAAAGGGCCGGCCCCTTTTTGAGCCTAGAGATCTTTTTTTAAATGGCCTATAATATTCCTTCTCTCTTGAACAATTAGTCTGCAAAGTTTCAGTACGAACAGAGTAAAACTATAGCTTTGTATAAAAAACAAACAAACTTTCTTTTTTATACATATAGATGATCACTTTTTTAATTCAACATTCTCAGCTCAATTTGGTTATGATCAGTTCATGCGTTTGACAGACAGACAGGGATATAGTCAATAAATCATGCTTTTGGGACATCCGTTTTCCGTTAACTTTTTACCAAATGATTTGTTTTAGTCATGGTGGGTAGCATTCCATGCTGATAACTGTAAACAAACAAATGATTGGTCAAATTTATTGGAATAATTAATAATTTTTGTAGGAATTGTTTTTCATTTTGTAATAAGTCTGACTTTATTTTGATTCCCAAGTATTTGAATTCATCTGACAGCTTAGTAGTTGCTCAGCTACCATTTAATAGCAATAGCTATTAAGAGCATGTCTAATGTTTGACTCTAACCACTGCCATGTTTATTTATTTGAAATGGGATGAATATATTGTTTCTGTGTGTAATAAATTAGCTAGGGCTTCATACTTATTAAGAAAACTAACAATACAGATACCTCATGAATTTCTCCTTTGTGCTTATAATGCATTTTTCCACTGTCATATTTTGTAAGGGCATTTACTATGGAGAAACGCAGCTAAGGATATCAAAAATGTTTTCTTATTACAAAAGAAAGTTATCCGTATAATAATCCGCAAAGTTTCAGCATGATTAATAATGCTAGTAATTTATTTATGATTAGTAAAACTATAGATTTGTATAAAAAAATATGTTTATTTATTTGATGTCTATTGTGGAAAATCCATCCAAAGAATAATAAAATATTATGATTTGCAATTTGTGTATTATTTTGCAAGAAGTTTACTGCAGCGCATTTCTAAAGATTAAGCGCTAGCCTTCACTAAAGACACCACGTGAAAACATTGTTAAGATCCAAATATCTGATACCAAGAGGGAACGAAAACACTAAACGAAGGGAGGGAAAGGGGATTGGAGGGGGGTGTAGTTGTAGTGTGGTCAATGTTGTAGTGTATTTTTTAAAGAAAAAGATCCCCTGAGTGGGTTGGTGATTGGAGTAACCCCGTTGTAAAGCGGGGATGGTTTAAGTTGATGGCAGGAAAAGTAATGGGTGATGTGTGTGAAGCGAAGAGGAGTAACTGCTCGACCGTTGTGCCATTTCGGGGAACTATGAGGAAAAGATCAGGTTTTCGAACATGGCGCCGAGAAACAGATGCACTTCACAGGTTTAAGTGAATGGTGTATGAAGGAAATGAAAGGTTAGTATAAATGCGCATACATAGCATAGCAAAATATGTGTAGTGGGTGGTTGAAGGTGAACAGAAAGAAGGTGGATTTGAGGAATTCGCAGACTGTACTCCTCGATACCAATACCGCAAAAATTATTATTATTTATTAGATTATTGGACATTTAGCATAAATACATTGCAATAGTGTTTGCCAAGAAAAACAACACATAAACATCAAAATGAGAAGGAGATATCAATATTTTTAAACATTATGAATTCAATTAGTGAGTAGATAGAATGTTTTAGATATCAACCAGGAGGATCCTCCTCTTCATTCAAACGCTTGCTGGTAACATTTCTTGTTTGCAAGGGCAGAAGATTAAATAACTGCAATTTTAAAATATTAAAAGAATAACATTACTTAGGCTGCATCGAGGTGATTATTTGTTAATGAAGAAAATGAAAGGTTAGTATAAATACGCATATGTATCTTGTTCATTCACGTTAACCTGTCCGATTACAACTCGCAAGAGGGGAAATAAGTGGAGGAGAGGGGGAGCATTGGAGGAGATTCTGCCCACCATACGGCATGAGCAGTAAGCGATTTTGGTTCGGAGTAGCCCAAGTTCTTACAATTTCGCCCATCAAGGGGTAGGGTTTTCAAGCCTCACGTGGTTTACTTCTTCTCTTGACAGTGTTCATGGCCTGGCTGACCTGGGCAAGAACAAGTCAGCCCATTCGACTTCAGATTTGAAGGGGAACCATCCTCCCCTACTTTTCCTATCTCTTTCCACCGCAGGAAATCTGTTCGTGCATGGCTCCCTTCTCAGTGATTGCTACTTCCCCTATTTTCTGAGTTGGACTAGGCCCACATCCACAGTAGACCACAGAGTGTCGGCCAAGTTATCACGAATGAACTGTAGCATAGCAAAATATGTGAAGTAGGTGGTTGGCTTTGAGCGGAAAGCAGGTGAATTTGAAGAATTTGCAGACTGAACGCTTTGATATCAATGCCTCCAGGACTTTTCCAAGTATTCTGGGCAAATATTTTCATTTTCCAACTTGAAAATACCCATTCTTTGGCAATTGTGTATTTTAAGTATTCAACAGCTTACAGATAGATAACATTTATGTAAAAAAAATGCCATAAAAATGTATAACTTCCTTTCTTTTTGAAAATGTTCTGATATTGCATGAAAATTTTGTTACATCTGTAAATTTTGACCTATAGTCCTCAATGAGGAGCTATCATAATGTTACATACATGTCTCTTCTGTCCTTTTCATTATGAAAGCCATAGAAATGTAATTTTGGTCTATGGTGAATAAAATCTATTCTATTCTATTAAAGAAGGCGCAAAACTAGAATTACTAATTATCACAGGCACTATTGATGAATAAGTTTCCCAACAAACGGAGTACTATCTACAAAACATCGATAGGTCAAATCATTGCGACTGAATACGAGATATTCAAAGTCTGACAGACAGGATTGAACATCATTATTTCTGTGTACCATTGATAATAATGACAACAAAGTGGGGCTAATAGAGGGATCGTGAATCATAATTTAACACCAACCATGCCAAATGGATTTCGCGGATAAAACTTACCGACAATGATGTATGTTGAAAATCTGGTGTTGATACATTGTACCTCCTAGCATAATCGATAGTGGAGTTCACAATTTGACATTGGTTCCTGAAGAGTAAAAAACTTGGCAGGGTGTGGACTGGATATTTTGCCTTCATTCGGTAAAATCCCATTATCTTAGTATAGCACTCCTTGCAAATAAATTTCGGGTACTTGTCGTCCCAGGACACCTAAGGGAAGACATTTGGGTAAATGCTAAAGGAGAGTTGTAGATCACATTCATATACCTTTTTTCTGTGCTTAACGGCACCAACCAACAAGTGTCGTAAGGTAAATAATGTACTGTCAACACATTCGGTTAGGAAAGGTATCGATAAATAATAAATCTCACATGTTGCAGAGGATTGCTCGAGATCCCCTTCAACAGGATCTGGTGCTTACATGCACGTAATACGCTTATACTTACAACAATTTGAAAGAGATCCGCTATGACTTGAGCTACTACCAGACCATTTCTCGGGTTCCTCCTAAATATACCCATTAATTCATCATTCTTCTGCAGGCAAAGACGGCATAAGTTACTTCCATATTTTCGATGCATGGTTTCTAACAAATTCGACGAGCTAAAACAGCTGAAATTATTTTAAATCACAATACATTACGCTGTTAAAATTTCCTCACGTGTTGTTGACGGAGAAACTAGCACCATGTTTATCTCTGGCGCGTAAATAAACTAACCGAACTAAGATGTAACACGTGAAAAACGTATTTATTTCAAATTTTTGTACATATCCAGATAGTTTACATAAAAGCCGCTTGTTAGCAGCACATTTTTCACACAGGAACTGCTTCCGGCTGTTTCATTTTCAGGCGCGAAGGAGTACATTCAAGAATTAGTGAAGTTCATGAAAATTCAAATTATTTGCGAACAAGAGTTGCTATGGAAGTAATTTAACGACCGATATTAAATTCTCGGGCAGAAAAATACCAATAGTTATCGAACATACAAGGTCTTTTATACAAAATCTCTTATGCGTCGCGCTCGCAGCTGAATTTTACTAAGCTCGCTTCGGAAACTTTGAAAAGAAGAAAAGGAACACGAAGTTAAGGAAAACACAGTTTATTTGTACATATATAGTTCTTGTCTCAATGATGAAAGAGTGAGCACATAGCCATTGCGCTGTCAATGAAAAATATTTAGGGTATAACAGACTTTTTAGTATATTTCTATGCTAATAGCTTTATTAGAAAAAAAATTCTCAATCCAATCGAACACAACTTTTGCAATGAAGAAAAAATTTCAATTGACATAAAAAACAACCTGGAGGAAAGCGCTTATTAACTATATGTGCTGGTTCCACAAAAATTTCATCTTTACGAAAATGGTCTCATGGTTGTTGCTTTGAAAGTATTTTACAAATGCGCAAGGTTTGCATTATAAGTGAGGTGAATTTGGTTCCGATATCTCTGTTAAAAGTGGGTGAAATTCGCGAAAATGTTGGCGGGACGAAAGCTCACCTTTACCGACTTATAAACTCTTTGCCATGGTATAGATTTGTACTCAACTTTATTTTGAAAATTTCAAAGTTGTATGAAAAATATATAGTGTGTTGGCCGGCTTCAGTCTGTCACTCAAGGCCATTCCTAAGCAAGTGAACTAAATATATGTGAGTTATTCAGCTTAGAATGAATTTTTGAGCCAGCAAGATCAACAATAATCTGGTGCTGTTGTTGGCTTGAAATTGTACCCCACATTCAAATATCAAAACATCAAATTTTGCTCGTCAAAAAAACTTTTCCCCTTCTTTTAAATTTATAATTGCGAAAACTAATACTTCTCTGGACATCTTTTATTTTACTTGTATCACTTTATTTACATTTTACTTGATTTTTTCATCTAATGTGCCATTGCTGCAGTAACCATTTTACATGTAGGTACACCATTTCATGAACTTGCATATATGTTTCTGATTGAATGATCAAGGTGGTATAGATATGTTACTATTTAATAATTTGAGAAATATTTTTATTTTTCAATTCCATCATTATAAACTAAAATTTTAAACATGAAAATAATACTAATTTTCAACAGTTAATCTAAAATTGACATTTGAAATAAAACAACTTTGTTTTTCCACCAGAAACTGGGCATTATACAGCTCTTTCAAGTACCCACGTGGGAATGAAAAGTGAAGGAAGTCGCTAGGAAGATGATTAAGGCCCAGGCTTAGGGTGACTGTGAAACATCTTACATTTTCTGGATATGCCCTACATTTTAATCCCATGTCTGGGAGTCTGGAAAATATTCCCTCGAAGTCCTACTTTTCAAGATTTCTTTATTTAGACAGTTATGATCCTAATTTCTTATTATTATGTATTGTGTAACACTGAATTAGGTTAGATTTCATCATCAGAAAAGTATGAAAAATATTACCAATGCAGAAAGAGATAAAATAAATACATATAAATCCCTAGCAGAGAAACATTATTTTTCAACCCAATTGGTTCTGCAAAATTATACATGCAATGTGATAAGAGTACACAGTGTAAATTTATTTACTGTATTTCCAGAGTTCTTTAAATAATTTCTTCTTTTAATTAGAAGTAAAATTTCATTTTGTGATAAAATAGTACTACATTTTGATACAAAGTCCTCCATTTCAAGTCCTGTTCTTATTTTGAGTAGAGGTCATCTGGTAACCCTATCCAGGCTCGACTTTTTATGGAGAAGGTGGAACTTAAAAAAAAATTGTCAGGAGTAAATATGTATTCTTCTCAATTATGTGCTGTACTTGGGGGTCGTGTATAAATTATGTTACCACCTTAGTGGGGTAGGGGGCCACCTAAAAACCATCAGTGGGTAATGAGGGGGGGGTTTACTCAAAGTAGCTGTTATAATGCACTTGTTTATGACTTGTCAACATCGCATCAACAATACTACAAAGTTTAACATGAGGAAGGGAACGCGGGGTGTTTTTTTACACTCCTAAGCTTCTAATTTAACTCAATGTGATTGAGCGATTGCCTCTACAATGTTGCAAGTCTTCATACCATCAAATTGCTTACATTTTAAACTTCTCGTGGGTTGAATAGATACCTCGTGACGACAACACTTTTCAAAATCAGTGCAGTCAGAAATGTGAGGAGGGGAGAGAACTTAAAATAGATAAAGCGCAGCACCTTGCACCGTGATTCATGGTTGATTTTTAGGATTTAAAAATGAATATTACTTGTTCCAGTTGAGAATAGATAGTTCTGTTATTTGTAGTTGGGCTACTTTACTTGTCTCATTTCAACATATCCCTAAAAATAAACTCACTCAGTAACACAGAAAATATTTTTGAATTGAAAGTTTAATTTGTAGAGAGGACGTTACATGGGAAAAATACTATGGTTGTCAACAAAAGGAGAGGGGGGAGGGGGTAAAAAAATCACCGAAAACGGTAACGTAGTTAATGCACGACCCCTTATTCCCCAACATTGATATAAGCACTTATTTAAGGACAATTATAGACATACAAAATACAATTTGTAATAGTCAAAATCAAATGGAAATCACAAAAATTAGAAATCCATGTCTATGGGATTGCATTCCAGAAATTCCTCAAAAGGAATAAAACCCTTTAGAAGTAATCCATATGCGGAGTGCATTTTTGAACCTTGAAATTGATATAGTTCTAGCCTCAAGAGCAGGACCGGATATAGACTTCATAAGGCCATAAGCTATTTGAGATATGGTAGTTAACTTAGAGTACAGAAACTTAAGTACATTTCTTTTGAATACACCTGTTTTGCTTTCTAGTTTCAGCTCGTTCGGTAGTTTGTTGTATAAAATGAGCCCTATGGCCTTGGGTCCACGAACAGCATACCGTGACTAGCCACGGTATAACCTTATACGGAGTCACCCACAAGTGCACAATACTGTGATATTCCACCAAGGAAAAATCATTCGCCTTCACCAGGATCAAATTGTTCGTATAAAGCCCTAACCAGCTAAAGCACTTGGCGAGGATAAAACCAAACCGAACACAGTGAGGTGTTCACTCTTTAACAAAATTTTGAAGATACCATGACTAGCCACGGTATAACCTCACAGTGTTTGACTCAAACAATGCACAACAAACTTCCTCTAACGACTTCCTCCCCCTCACTCTCTTAACACTTGAAAGCCCTATTTCAACAATGGGAAGATGCAAAGATACCTACTTAGCAGCACGCATGGGGCTATTGGGACTGTTTAATCAAATTCCTATCAAGATCCGCTTATAAAAAAAATACAGGAAGTATTCTCGATAGTCCCACAGGATCATTATTTTGTGAATGCAAAATTACATACGTTACTCTCGTCATTGGGAGTTTTGTCTTGTTTGTTTGAAAGAAAGAAAACTATGCTATACATAACTTTCATTCATCGAAATCATTAGTACAAATAGCTAACCTATAAACAACTGGTTGATGGTAATTAATATTTTCTACTTTCCAATGTGAATTTTATATTTCTTGTGTTTTTAATTCAAACTTACGTTCTCAGCTCTCCGTAGACACCTCGATCACTAAAATCGACCAATTTGTTCCAGAGATACAACTGAACTGAGCGCACTCCGTGCCCACACAAGCCAGAATTTAGACCCCCACACACACACAGCACTGTGACGTCACCTCACAACCCTCCCTCTGCTTGCAAAAAAACCATTTCCCGTAGTCGTTGAAACGGGCTATCCAGTCAATAGTTTTAGATATTTTGTAATCCTTATAGTTTTTGAACACGAGGCCCTCGAAAGTACACAAATACTGGTCGCCGCAAAACCTTACATGACACACCAAGAACGAACCATATGATGTTCATTTGCATTCACATCAAAAAGAAATTTTAACCAAGACACTGGTTTTCAATCAAGTATTTTGCTGGAATCCTATCGTCAATTGCATTGCTGGGTATAAATAAAATATGGCCAATTTTGACTCGTTCAGCATTAAGAAGCCCAGGATGATGACAAACAAGTCATTCCTCAAAACGTTGGCAGACATGAAGCCTATACTCACCTGGTGGAATACTCATGAAAAATTTACTTATCAGATTCACCGGGAAATTCTTATATCATTTATTTAAACCCTGGTTACTGGTCATGTTGTACCGGAAGACGTCAATCCACGACAAAACCTGGTATTTGTTGTTCCATTTTTGTTGGAAATTTTCCATAAACTGAATCTGCAATTGTAAATGGGTTTTCAATATACTCATATCTTGTAGCTTACTACTAATAATACATACATACCTACTACTTCAACACGAATGCTGACAATCTTGTTGAAAGGACAGGTGCATGGATAAATATGGAAGCTAAGATTGACAAATTATTTAAAAAAACAAATAAAACCTCTTTACAAAACGTGGTTTTCTTAAAAAATCTACTTTAAAGTAGAAAAATAATTTTTTTAAATGCCATCACAGGTGTACAGCAGGCAGAACGTGAATGATTGTGATTACAAATAAAGACATGGGGGTGCAACCTCAACCATTACAGTAGATTAGATTGATTGTTTGTAGGGGGGGCCTTGGACAGGAGCCCAGGCACTTAGACCTTCTTGGTCCATTGTGCCAACCCCATGTCTGTCTGCCACATGCAGACAGGGGACAAGAGTGCCACGGTAGAGGTATGTATGGGCACCCATCCAACCGCCATCCGAGCCCAACATTGCTTAACTTCGGTGATCTTACGGGAACCGTTGTGTCAATGTGACTGGGCCCTTGCTCATGCTTGTAGGAATAGTATAGTAGATTCCTAGTAATACTATAAAAATGTTGATCCATACAATGAATCTGCAATTGAAAATGGGGCCTCAATTCATTCATATGCTTGTAGGACAGGGAAGTAGATTCCAAGTACCTAATATGTATTGTAAAAAATAATTCTTGCATTGCTTAGGAATAATAATATTCTATTATTCTGTTTTGTGTGCAATAAAAGCTATATAGATGTTGAATTTCATTTCAAATATGAAGCAGTTCCACAAAGTTGATATGGATACAGAAAACTGTAATACATATGTATTAGCATAATTGGTATTAAAAAAGGAATGGAGCGCATTAGTGCTATGCACAGATAATAGTCATGCCTAGAGATTGGAAAATTACCTTAATTTACATCTGAGGTAAATTATCTCGGTAAATAATAGTAATTTTTGAAAATTACCATAATTTTCCAGTATCTTGTAGTTCTAAGCATTTAACAGCAAACGTATGGTTAAATATGAAAGCCAATAGCAATAGGAAGGTAATAACGATGTTTAAACCATACCCAATGCAACATTAATCTATTAGAAATTTGTAAAATTGTTAAAAGAACTACAGCAGCAACACGCAATCTGGCTTTCTTTTGTCAAAGTATGAGAAATTTTCAAGAAGAATGTTCTAATGCTTTAATCTTATAATGTTATAATTTAAGTAAAATATTCCAAAAATGATTTGTACGCATGCCTCAATGTATAATTGAAAATGTAGGAAATGTGGACTTAAAAGAACATGTTGGGAATTTGTCTTTATGAAAAATTATCTCAAACATAGGTGAATTATCTAGACAATTACGGTAATTTACAAGGGACGAGGTAAATTACAAAAAATACCACGGTAATTTACGAAAATTACTGAGGTAATTTTCAGAGTGGCGCATCTCTAGTCGTGCCGAAAGATCTTGCAACTGACGGAGGGTTTAAAGGGTCCACGGTGACGGCCACTACACCCTCGCCTAGCACTTTACATGGAGAGAACATTCTCCATACACAGTGTTGGCTCAAAATAAAAAAAACAATGCAGCAGCAGCTGAAAGACCACAGGGTTATGTTAATCAATATAAAAAAACTTCTCTCGCACATAAAGACAATCTCATTTTTACTTTTATTCGGCATGGACCAAAGTTTTCCATCGCTTACAGAAAGGTTTCATATTAAAGATAATCACTTCAAAACACTTAGGTCTCGTGGTACGAAAAGATTTCAGTGCAGTGGAAGGAGGTTTCATATGCAATGAAGTTGGAGTAGGTACATTCACCATATTGAGGGAGACACAATATAGAGATATTAAATTTCACCACATAGGAGATTACCCTTTAGATTATAACAATAGATAATTAATTTCACAGCAGGATTTCAGATTTAGAAAAAAATAACTCCACCAGGTACACGAAAAGTTCTTCTGGACTCTTTTCACCACCTTCAGAAGATGGCCAAGAGAAAAGGTGTGCAAAAATACACAACGATTGACATGGAGATGAAAAAATATGAGTACAAAGTTTTAAGAAGGCAATAAGGTTAGACCTACTTCATCTCTCCTCTGACTAGGAACTGAAATTTCGATTCCAGTTCACAACAGGACCCTGTCAACCAAATAACGGCCATCAAAACAGGATATTTATCCCACATAGCATCCACGGTTGCCGTGATATTGCACGATTCTTGCATCGCCAATCTTGCAACAAGCATGCTGTAACCTCACCAACATTAGCAATCTCAGTGCAACTCTCATCTAGTGAGGAGTGTAATAACCTTACCAACCTTGCTGCAACATTCCAGCAAGTTTCAATCTTGTCACAACAAGGCGCAGCAAGATTCTTGCAACTTGAAGTGGAAGCTTGCATGAATAAAGGTGCCTCAGAAGTCTTGCAGCAAATTTGTACCTTGCAACAGCAAGCTTTCCATCTTGCTCTGACAAGTTTGCAATGAACCTTGCAGGAATCTTGAGAAAGGTGTCTCAACAGTCTTGCAGTAACCTTGAAGCAAAATTGAATCTTGCAACGGCAAGCTTTCGCTCTTGCTATGATAAGGTTGCAACAAGCCTGCAGGAGGCTTTGCAATGATACCCAAATATATTTATATGGATATGTCTGCCCATAAATGACCAATTACTCTTCAACATTTCACAAACTTACTACCAAAAAGAGAAAGTACACGTTTAAAAAACAAGTTTCAACCACCTCAATTAACCATTTGTTTTTTATACTACTCTTCTTCAATAAGATGCATAAACACTAATGACTTATAATAACAGTAATCAATTCTAGGAACATCCAAAACATTTCCCTAGTTTTCAATAACAAGCAAACAATTTTAAAATCCCCAATAAAGGAATAAAGTAAATGTTTAAAATATGCCAACTGCTCGACTGTTGAAAATAATGTTTCGCTCAGCATTTTCATTGGGTGCTTTTAAGTACTTCTTTAAGTGAAAACAGCAAGACTTCCCCAGTACATAAATCTTTGGAACTCTTATTATATACACTTAAGCCTTTAAAAGTAACATTTTTTCAAGCTGCACCCCAGTGATGGAAAGAAAGAAATGCGCCACGCCATGTGGCGCATCCTTAAATATGATTCAGTGGGCAAAGAAGGAGGTAGGCGGGGCAAGAAGGAAGAGAACAAAGGAAGCCAAGAAGGTAACGCCCAACAAGAAAGAGGACAAGGGCAGAGAGAAGATGAATGAGTCTATGAAGTTAACACAAACAGCAGAAAGTAACCTACCAACTGGCTGTTCCAAACTAACCCTGAAATACAACTGAACTGATCTACTCAATTCAAAATTTATTCATGATCTGAACAATAATATATTGATTGTATGGGTGGGCGAGGGCCTTCTGGAGCCCTCCTGGCACTTAGACCTTTCTTGGTCCATTGTGCCAACCCCATGCCTGTCTGCCACTTGCAGATAGGGGACAAGAGCACCACGGTAGAGGTATGGAGGAGGGGCCATCCCCAACCTTCCCGGTACTGGTATGGAGGGAGTCCTCCCTCCCACCTTCCTGGTCTGGGTATATCTCCCTCCGGCCTCCCGGTATCGGTCTGGAGGGAGTATCACCCCTCCATCCACGCATGGTCAAGGTATGGAGGAAGGCCATCAATCCAACCCCATCCGGGCCCAACATTGCTTAACTTTGGTGATATGACCGGAACCAGTGTGTCAACGTGACTAGGCCCTTACCCTAAACAAAAATAAACTCACATTTGGAGAGGACTAGAGTGGAATAATTTTGGTATTTCATTTGACAGAGAAAGCATGCCAAACTATAATTTCATACAATCTTCAGTCTTTGGCGATAGCGTTTGCATTAGTGTATCTTGAAGTATTTCCAAACTATGTGGACTGAATATTAACCCTTTAACTGTTCCCATCATCTGTAAGTGATCGCCGTAGTAGACTGCTACCATCATCTATCAGCAATTTGAAGTGCATGGTTTTACTCCCAAACACCATTGGTGCTAAAAATATTTTCGTCTTTTAGCAAAAAAGTTCATCAATTTGTATTTTAAAGTAAAATCAGATGACAATTACTCATTATAAAATATTTAAACAATTTCTTACTTAAATAAAAAGTGATAAACAATAAAATTACGCAAAACTTTAGAAAAGATATTTTTTGCGCCTGGGGATAGCTACATTTCAGATTAATTGCGCACTTCACTTTTAAGGGTTAACAGTAATATTATGTAAACAATGTCTCTTCCATTTGAGCATTTTGCAGGGAAAGATTTAAAAACCAAGCAACAATTAGTTTAAACATTTGAAAATAATCCAAAACAATTAGAAGCACTCACATGTAAAATGCTTACATAAAGTAAATGTTACGTAATTCAATGCTTGGTAATGCTTGACTCATGAATTTGAGTACTTAGCCATATATATTCTTCTTCCAATTCCTCAAATGCATCACCCACTGAAGTTCAGAATCCGTAAACTTTTTTCTAATTGGAAAATCAGAATGTCGATTGAAGACGATTGGATAACTAGTGCACAAGACTAGCAGAAATAGGAGATTAAAAAAAAAATCATAATTGCTTCCATGTTTTGCTGTTTTATAAAATAAAAATAATGATAACAATATCTCCGTCACAACTTAAAAAAAAGACTAAATCTTCTTAGATAGCCACACTGTGATATGCGAACACAATAAAAGGAAAACAGCCTCAAATTGTCAAGCTTCAAACTAAACAGTTTCAAATAAACTAATTAAGATATTGTAACAGTGCAAATATGTTCCCAAGGTCAATAAACAAAGTCAACTTCGGGAGCCGTCAAGAGGGTCGCGAAGTTGAAGCAAACAGTCCAACAAAGGTGGGAACTAGGGACGTGTGAAGAAACAATGAAAAGGAACGGAGAGAGGGGAGTTGTAACTTATGTGCCGACATGATCAGATGGGTGCCGCATGGACAGAAAAATATGCAATAATTTGCCTGCCGTCGTGATCAGACAGATCCTGTGGAGACAGAGATGGGAGACGTATTTCGTGAGCGGACAAAAGTCACTGAGGCAGAAGAAAATCACGAGTGGAAAGGTGTTTGCACGGAAACTCGGGGAATACGAGGAAGAGGCTGCAGAAGTAGACCAACACGGAAATCATCGCAAGCGTAAGAAGAAAGGACGTACCCTAGATGCCAAGAATAGAGAAAGAAACAACGGGAGAAGGATAAGTAAACAAAATCTTTGTTGATCGGGATTATATAAATATAAACACGTGTTAAATTAATTATTGAAGTTGACCTTGGGATAAATATAAATAAATATATGTGTGTGTGTAAATTGGGCCCAAAAATCTTTTTGCATTGAAAGAAATTCTAAGTTTGAGACAAAAATTAATGCACGCATATTTTTCTATGTTGCGTTGACATTGAATAAATGTTTTTTTGGAGCGCATGCAAAGAGATTATCTATTTCTCCCTTACTAACTCTAAACCAAATCCAGAGTAGCGTGGGGATCAACGCACAAGAAAGGAGAAAGAAAATATTTTTAAAACGTGACCAGGCAGGTTACAATATATAAATAAATTAACAGTATGAGAAAGTATGCGCAAATCTTCCTGCTTAGCAGGCTATAATTACACGCTGGAAACAATCTGCTAAGGCTGAACACAGATGACATGACGTACTTGTGCAAAACCATCTTTGGTAAAATTTCGATAAACTCCGCAATCTATTTCCTGGACCACAATTCAAAATAGCAGTCCTCTTAACTCGCTTAGTTAGTCTAATTTTGAGGATACCGGAACTAGCCACGGTGGTTACCTTTACGGAGTCACCCGCAAGTGCACATAAGTGCGATATTCCACAGAGGAAAAATCATTTGCCTTGACCGGGATTCGAATGATTTTTCCTCTGTGGAATATCGCACTTATGTGCACTTGCGGGTGACTCCGTAAAGGTAACCACCGTGGCTAGTTCCGGTATCCTCAAAATTAGTCAAAGAGCGAACACCTCAATGTGTTCTATGTACGGCTTTATCCTCGCGGACTGTGGCGCTTAGCGCACGATTTGGACTGCTAATGGCATCGTATGTCTAGCAGTCCTGACCACCAAGCTCCTATAAAGCCACCAAATTATCCACAGGGGAGAAGGACGCCTCGGTAGCTTAACTGGTTAAAGCACTCAGCGCGAAATCGAGGGATCCGGGTTCGAATCCCGGTCAAGGCGAATGATTTTTCCTCCTCTGTGGAATATCGCACTCGCTTAGTTAGCTCGCTAACAGAAGGCCTTCAACAGAAAATACGACCAAGAACAATGGTCATGATCAACAAATGAAATTTGACTCTTTCACGAATCTAATAATAATAATAATAGAATAAATCTAACACAGGTGACATAATAATTCCCTTTCTCAGGAGATTAAGTAACAAGGAAAGGCATTTATAACACCTTTCATCTCACTAAAAACAGAAGAAGAAAAAACTTTTGATAAAACGATAACAGCACCTCATTCATGAGGAAATGAGACTTCTGTCCAAAACCAACAAAATTTGACTTAGAGAAATGAAGTTAAAGCCCAAATCAACGGTAACTTGGCCTAACTATTGCCAAAACGCTACAACTTTGCATAAACATAACAAAAAGAAAACACTGGATTCCAATTGCGTTAGCTTACGGCCTCAAGTCGAATAATTAAAATTTGCTGTGTAGCCAAGTATCATTTAGAAAGTGAATCTCGAGAACATGATGAGAAAAGAAGTTCTCTTGAGGAACTGTTCATCAGACACTTATTCAGGCTCTGCAATAAAGAAGCCAACAGATTACTTAGGCTATAGAAAGAGGCAAAACCAATAAGAAATAATGGAAAAAGTCATACAACTATCACTAAATTTCAAGTACAAATCTTTGGTCAAAATAATGATAAATGTCTAGTGTGGAGGCAAACTTATTTTTTCTGACAAAGCTCGTTCCACACTCTGAGCATCCAGTCTTTTGTTTGACTAATTAAATGCCTATTTTAACCATAGACAATTCCTAAACGCGGAATTAGTTAATTGGCCATTTTAATGGGCAGATTAATCATCATGTCAGTGGATTCAAGAACTGTGAGAGCGTATACAAAAATACACGGTTAAACCTCAATATAATGAGCTCTCTCTTTATAACAACACACCTCACTATAACAAACGTTGATATAATGAATTCTCATCGCAACAAACATATTTTGGGTACCAGTTAATTGACTGTATACCATTTTGGCCCTGCTTTTAACAAAAACTTTCCATAAAAAAAAAAATATCTTAAATTTTCTGGTCCCAAAACAACAACTATATGACGGTACTACATTTAACTCCCACCAGTTTTATGAATCCACTTTCTTACCCTGACTAATTGGGTGCAATTAAGAGAGTGATGTTAATAGGAGGAGAGACGACAGCTTAGCGACAAGACTCCAAACAATTAATGGCTAGTCAAAACAGCCATTTCGGCAGTCACACACACTCAAACACACACAAGAATCCCAACATGAAATAGACCAAGGAAAAACAATATGAAAACAAGGGTAGAGTTTTGAAACATCAGATAGGCCCATTGGATGCCATGTCCTCTTAAAAGAGTGCCAGCTCAACCTGTACAACGTCGTATTGCATGCCGTCTTGAGGAGACTGCTTCGACTAGGTTCAGGCATATATGTTCACACACCACCTGTAATGAAAAGAAACATTATTTCACAATACCACTTTTAGCGGAAAATTAAAAGTTTGAAAGCCCTATGGGTCATTCCATACCATTTCACCAGATTTTTAAAAAAGTTATTGCAGCACCATTTCAGAAAAAATTCAAATTTTACACACTTACTACTACATGTCAGTAAGGCACAAAACCAATTTTTGTTTATTTTTTTCTCATGACATCAAGGACTTACAGGCCCATGAAGGTCGCAGCGCGTTGTAAAAATGACACTTTCAGCGAGTATCAGTAATTAGAGTTACTCGGAAACTACAAAATGTAGGAGAATGTTTCAAATACCAGATTAATCATCACAAATTGAGCTTTCATTTGACATAGTTTTCAATAACTTCACTGCACAATATATATGAGAACAATTAGTCCAAACTTTTTATACAAATCACTGTTTTTTACAACTTTTGGTATTTTTTTCCTTATAGAAGGGTTGTGATCACAAGGTCTATATTTTTGTTATAGTGTACTTGGGCATCATAGTAAGTATGTGTAAGAAAAACTTTGTGTGTTTGTTAATCCTCTAGCTTCGAAAAATAAGAAAAAATGAAAATTTACCATTTTAGGGCCCCTGTATCTCTGGTGGGGGACTTTTTAAAAATTTGAAATTTTCAGTATGATAAGCTATGATCCTATTGAGAATGCACTAAAAATTTGGAGCATGTGTTTTGACTCGTTTGGAAGTTACTTCATACTGAAGTTGTGAAAAAATTTCCTAACATAGATGTAACTAAATACTGTATTTATTTATCTGCATGACTATCATTCATTCAACCACATTCCACATCTCTCCCTTTCCATGTAGCATCCCAAATTAATTTTCCATTGCTAATAATATGCTTTCCTTACTGCAAAACCCACTCAACATTCCCAGTTGATCCATTATGGGCCTTTATTCCCTACAAGCTGAATCACTTGGCATTGCTTGGGATCATACCTCCTTCATAACTCATATCATATACTAAGAGGAGAATCGTTTGAAATAATGAGAAACATCAGCTGTTGCAGAGCACAGCATCACGATGGACCATTCCATCCATTTTGAGAAGACAAAAATAATTGCCTGCTCATCTGGCTACTGGGACTGGCTCATCAGGGAGGCCATCGAGATCCGGAGAGAGAGACAAAACTTTAAGTTTAGTGTGACTTAGGTTGTAAACGTGACTCCGGTTACAACCTGAGTCACACTTGGAAACCCATCGTCAAGCTTATGGGAGAGTCAAGACCACCGGATGTGACTTAATTTTCCCGCCAAAATATTCGGACCTGACCCACCCATGGGGTATATATTGATGACCACTTCTAGTCAAGGCACTCACCTCTGCCCTGAAGACGATGCTCGACTCGAGCATCAAAACTTTGGCCACCATGGACCTAACTACCCGGTGCAAACCCCGAAAGATCACTGACATATATTTCATTCTTACGAGTACTATCTGATAAAATAATAAATTTCTACTATCTTGACTGAAAGTAGTTTTTAAAAACTAAATAATAAACCATTGCACAAATACAAAACCCAATGCTTAAAGCATTCCTAATCAGCTTAACTAAGCAAAATGAATTTAGAGTGCCTTAAACACCAAAATCTGGTGGTCAAGTAAATATGCTAATGTTTATTCCAAAGAAAAATGTGAGTTTTCGCAGCTTTAAACGCGATTTTCAGACAAATACGAATTGGGAAAGATAATTGATTGAAAGAATTATGAGTTTCATTCGTTCAGCCATTTGATAAAATAAGTAGTAGTAGTACTTTTGTTTAACGTGCTTCAAAGGTCAAACCACCCATGCTATACGCCACGTGCAGACAGGGGCAACAGCACTCGGACGAATCGGAGGATCACCCCTCCAAACTCGAGCCGAGCCCAACGATGCTTAACTTCGGTGACTGACCGGGAACTGGTGTTTCCATCGTGACGGGCCATAGCCCTTGATAAAATAATCTCAGCCCTCTATCTTGAGCGGAAGTAGTTTTTAAAAAGCAAAAAATGAAGTTCTCAGTGACCAGAATGTTAATTTCTTCCGAGACACTCCGTCTAAAAGAGAGCTCTTCTATTTAAATCTTTCAATTTAAATGTAATTAACTTCCAAGCAACTACATTATAACATCTCACAGTAGCACTCTAATAGATTATATCATCTCCAATATCTCCCCTACCGCCATAAACTGCGGGATTGTTTTTGATTATCTGCAGGATGGAGGTTAGTGGTTTTCGTGGTATTTGGGAATATCAAATTCATACACGAGTTTGTTCCCAAGCTGTTACTTGGAGGAATAAGAGAACCATACTTAAATGAAACACTTGGAAATCCCTCTCACAAAAATTAAAATATGAGAATGGTTTCATTATGTAGCACAATCATCAGGGACACGAAAAGGAATACACATTTAGAAAGAAAACCTCATAGAGATTAACCCTTGTAGTACTGCCTTCTGCCAACATAATTTTCAACTTACGTGAATTTCAACATATGCAGCTAGTGTCGGAATGTGACTATTACGTAACTCGGGGACTGCCTGTATTGTGGAATTAAGTCAACACTCGATACTTTCAATATCAATTGAGTATCGATTGGCTTCGATGGATTGACAGGCATCGAATCCAATCCCTAATACATAGTGAAAGACCTTTTAGTTGAACAGGCAAAAATTAATTTTACTTTGTAATTTGGAGAACGTACAAATTTTTTATTGGCTCCTAATTATAACACTAATGAGACAAAAATTAAGTTTTAAATCAGTACTCAGTACGAACTCAATATTCTCAGGCGAAACTTTGTTAAATTCCATATTAACAGAATAAATACAAAATTTGTAAATTTTACAATGGGTTTTACTCAATACGACCGGTTTCATCGCATACGACATCTTCAGGTGACATACACACATAAATTAGACTCTCTATTATATGGAAGGAAGGAGAATTAATTTTCTTGGATATTCGGAGACATCAGTTAACAAACATAACACTCAAAAAATGTACGATTAGGAATTACGGATTGCATTACGACAATTTTTTTTTAAATTTAAGGCTTGCAGAAAATAATTTTGAAATTTATGTTAAATTAAAAATATGGAAATGACGTACTATTCCTTAAATATCTTTACTCCAATCAATTTCAATGTCTAAATGTCTTTCTTAGTCCCCATTCACCACCACTACAGCAAAAAGAATCAATGTTACTTTAATAATGACATAGAGACAAAAAACGATCGGAATAAAGAACCTTATTACAATAGAACAAAGTGATTTATTTTCACCACCCTTCAACATAACAGGATATCTCAAAGTGTTGCCTAAAAAACTATTAAAATATTATCTCAATAGGCCCACGATTAGCAGCCCTACATGCTACATGCTTTCCTCTCCTGGACATCATGCTTTTCACAAGTGAATGCCATCAAGTTTCACTACACCTATACTTCACTCCAACCCCCTCAAGAGGGGTCAAGGAGGAGCAGGAGGAATGAAGAGATTAAGTGCAAGGATCATGATGTATCTGGTGTTTTTTTGACCACAATGGCTTAGAATTGGCCGTTGATTTGGGGTGGAGGAGCTAAGTAAGAACTTTCCCGAACTCTTTTTATGAGATATTAACAGTGGGATGGCAATGGTGCATTCATGTGCATTTCAATGCTTTGGGAGTAGGAATCCACATATATTGAAGCACACCTTTTGCATGAAATCACCCTGGGTGTCACTTTGTGGAAACTTTCGATACTTGTAACGAAATAAATTTAAAATTTGCATTCGGCTTCCGCACTGCTTAATTTAAACCGATGTAGGATTCGTTTAAGGTAAAGAATGTGCTTGGATGGGAATTTCATCCTTTTGAAATTTTCCCTAGGTGCAATAGAGTCAATTTTCTTGACAATAATTCATATCTCGGTGGAGTGATTTTTATGGTATAGCTTTCCTCGAATTCAATTTCAGCTCTTACCCGAGTAGGAAGGGTGCGCGCCTCCTCAGTGCGTCTTGATGTGGTGGTTGAGCGTACTCTTCTGCGAGAACCCCTTGTTGCACAGCCGGCACACATACGGCCTCTCACCCGTGTGGACACGACGGTGCGTGATCAGGTTCCCGTTCTGCGCAAACCCCTTCCCGCAATGCTCGCACACAAACGGCTTGCTCCCGCTGTGCGTGCGCATGTGCGTCACGAGGTTGCTCTTGAACGAGAATGCCTTGCCGCACAGGTTGCAGCCAAACTCACGCCCCGGACGTCCGTCCACGCCGCAGCCGATGCTGTCCGTGCCGTCCTTGCTGTGCACGACCATGTGCCGGTTGAGGTCGCTGCTCTCGATGAACCCTTTGCGGCACACCTCACACGAAAACGGTCTCTCGTTCGTGTGGGTGATGCGGTGGCGCTTGAGGTGGCTGCTCTTCATGAAGCCCTTGCCACACTGGTTACACCTTTCATGAGAAGAAGGAATCACCACAATTGGATGAAACATCTGGAGGCCGACTTTTGATCGGCTAATAATAATAATTTATTCACACCGAATTGGCAATATACATTGCATGGTTTCGTCTAGGGTCACATGAAAATAAACATAAAGTCATAAAATAAAGTACAGTAAAATGGGTTTACATACATTCATTTAAATATTCACTGATATCATAATAGGCTTTACATGCCAAAAAGTTTCGTAATTTGACCTTGAATAAGGAAGGGGGACAATTTTTTAACTCAACCGGTAGTTTGTTGAAAATAATGGCTGGAGTATGATGAGGTCCCTTGAGAGCTAGAGATAGATGGTGACTTTTGAGGTGAACATCACCTTTTGTGCGAGTGTAATGGTCGTGCCATTCTTCATTCCTTGGAAAATGCCGAGGATGCAGTTTAACAAAAGTGGCAAAGTTCAAGATAAATATGGATGGAAGTGTTAATATTTTTAGGGCCAAAAAGATAGGTTTACCGGGAGTCCTTTTTGGGAGTTGAACCATCGCTTTGATTGCCTGCTGCTGTAGAGAAAATAGTTTTTTAGTATGGTTTGAGATTCCTCAGAATATAATGCCATAAGATATATGAGCATAAACATTAGCATGGTAAATAAGTTTGAGGGTAGCAGGAGATAGAAAAGGTGCCAGCCTTGTGAGCATAAAAATACCAGTCCTAACCCGATTCATGATGGCCTCGATATGAGGTGTCCATTTAAGGTCATTTGAAGCCAGAGGACCCAAGAATTTAACACAATTACTGCGGGAAATAGGCTCATTCATCAGTTTAAGTTGATGATTAGCCAAAAATGTGCCAGTCTTGGGGTGGAAATCCAGGAAAACAGTTTTATTAGTGTTAATTGATAGATGGTTGTTATTGCATAATCCACATGCAATAATAATCGAAATTTATGGAGATGGCCTTGGCACTGAGGAAAAACATATGAAGCATTTGCACTAGGATTTATCAAAATCTAACATTAAGGTGGATCCCCCGTAAAATGACTAAAATGCCATTTCACTCACATTCTGGCTGTTTATAGAAAAACATGTCCTCCACCTGGGGGGTTATTTTGTAATCTCACTTGGAACTTGGAGACTTTCGCTACAAATGTCATATTAGCACGGCATAAGTTTTTCTCCTCAAACGAACGAACGACTATTTAAAACAGCGTAAATTTTTCTACACAAGAGAATGAACAACATTTTAAAATGGGTCTGCAGTAGAGATGGGAAAATTACCACAATTTTCATCTGAGGTAAATTACCACGGTAAATTACGGTAATTTTCAAAAAGGACCGTAATTTTTCAGTATTTTTTAGTTTGAAGTATCAAACAGCAAATGTATGTTTATAAATAAGAAAGCCAATAGCAATAAGAAGGGAATAGCCATGTTTAAACCATACTTAATACAAAATTAATGTATTAGAAATTTTTATAATTGTAAAAAGAACTACGGCAGCAACACGCAATCTGGCTTTCTTTTGTCAAAGTATGAGAAATTTTCAAGAAGAATATTCTAATGCATTACTCTTAAAATGTTATAATTTAAGTAAAATATTCCAAAAATGAGTTGTACGCATGCCTCAAATCATAATTAAACACGTAGGAAATGTGAACTTGGCTTAAAAGAACATGTTGGGAATTTATCTGTATGAAAAATTATCTCAAACATGGGTGAATTATCCCTTGAAAACTACGGTAATTTTCAAGGGATGCGGTAAATTACGAAAAATAGCACGGCAAATTATGAAAATTACCGAGGTAATTTTCAAAGTGATCTCTAGTCTGTAGTCAAGCAAGACGTAAGTGAAAAAAAAGGTTGTAGATGTACAAAATGACCACTTCTTGGGTACGCCGGACCCCATCTTGGCCTGTGGGAGGTCATCTTGATCCTTTGTTGCAGTACGAGCCCCACTCACAGCATGTGTCCACGATCAATTGCTTGTTAAGCAGTGAAAATAAAAGTTTCAGTGTTCTCTGGAAATTGAAGCTTATACAAAAACATTCTTTATGTTAAGCTGTACATTTAAAAATTTTAAATGGAGCTCTACCGTAGTTTTTGTGGACAGGAGAACTTAATATTAACAGTAGAACTTGGTTTAAAAGCTGTAAATGCTCTGTATAAATAATGGAATTCAATTCTGATTTAACAAATCTTGAGAGTGCAGACACTATTTTTCTCAGCAAAACCATTGCATAAACAAATACCTAGTTGAATGCATGCCGTTGAATGGGCTACCCATACAAAAAGGGGTGAATATTATATCTGCCCAGTGACTAAGGAAAGGGTCTGGCACCCAGCTGAGTGGGGTCCCAAGTTAAGGAAACACATACATTATGGTTTTAATCCTTTATATATAAAAAATAATATTGGTGACTATTCCAGTAAATGTGACCATCACACCAGAGGAAGGTACAATATCCATTATGACAATATAAGAACTAAAGCAGTAAATATAGGGCATAAGGCAATGAGTTTTAGGTTATATAATAATTTGCCCAAAAGTATTAAATATATTAAGGGAAATACCATCTTTAAAAAAAAAATTTAAAATACCTTTTAAATAACATGTTTTATTCCATAAATGAATATCTAAATGTAACTTCTGCTGATTGAGTACATGACAATACTTTTGTGTAAAACTATTGCTACTGTGATACTATTGTGTTCAATTTATGTGAATTTTTAAACTGACGTGCCTTATATTATGTATTCCTTGTAAAACATGATCCTTGGGCAAATAAAAATATTATTATTATTATAATACCTGAGCTATTCATTGTCACTTGATAGCTCTGTGTGGGGAGTCAAAGAAATTTCAGAGGCATTTGTGAGGAGAGAAGCTTTTTCCAACATGAGACACCTGCACGAATGGGGTTTAGGATGTTTGGTGGTTTCACTCAACTTAAGAGTATTCAATTAAACTTCCTGAAAACATTATAATATGTAACGGTATTCTCAAAGTCAACACGGGGTTGTCAATGGGATCAGGTTCGAGAGCCGTCACTAGGGACACGTAGTTGATATAAACAGAGTTAACAATAGCGAGAGAAGGAGTGTCGTAAGGTATCTGGTGGGAGGAGCAGACTTATGTCATGTGTGCGGAAGCTGCCGTAATTTGTATCCTGCGGTGAGCCAATAGAAAGTCGCGTGGGCGGAAAGGGAAAAGATCGTGATTTGACGGCTATTGGCAAATGGAAGGGAGATCGCGTGGAAGAAAAAGGAGGAGTGAAGAAAGATCATTGCCAGAAATTGGTTGAATGTGAGGAGGAGGCTACGGAAACATATGAAGAGAGGGAAACTACGCAGAGCTTGACGAAAAAGGATATCCCACAAGAGTGAGAATGAGCCTGAAGTGGAAAAGGATAAGTGGAGACAATTTCTGTTAATCAGGGTTATATATATATAAAAATAATAACATGCTGTTGAAGTTGACCTTGAGATATTTAAATGTGTGTATTGGTGTAATATTGGAACCAATAATCATCCATGTTGAATGTGGAATTCCAAATTTAAGACCAAATTTAATACACGATTCTCTTTTAGATGGTTTAAATATTGAATAAATGTTTTTATGTGCACGCATAGAAATTCTCTGTCACTCTCTTCTTTTAAAAAATAAAAATAATCCAGAATTGCGTGGGACAGGTTACAAATATTGTTCTAAAGCTACCTAGAAATTTTCAGAATTATTTTCTGCCAGTTTCTTAATATATTTGATCAATAATTGAGTATGAAATTACACTGCCTTTTCTTCTTCATCCTGCAAGTTATGCATCCACGTTCAATGTACTTTAATCGTGGATCCAATTTCACATCGTCCGTAACGCGCGCATGAGATATCTTCAAGCACTCTGAGTAAAAATCTATTATACATTTTTCTTCTGATGATATAATTATTATACATTGAATAATTAGAAAAGGTTCATTCTGATGAATAAAGCCTAGCATTCCCATAAGAACACATGTAATTTCATGCCCACTTCTCTTTCAAATATCTTAAGAAATCTGCGGCAAATACTTCTGAAAAAAATCAGGTAGCTTTAAAATTTCCAGCCAGTTTCATCAAATTCTCTCAATTTGAGGGAAACCACTGAACCTCCATAAGACTTAGATTACTTAAAACATTCACATCAAGTGAGTTCCAGTTCTATGACACAGATATAGGATATGATTTTGACCCCATGATAACACATCTCCAGAACCATTAGAAGCGATAAAATAAGAGATTCCTCCTTCCATTGGTGATTATTGCAACATGAACAGCATGACATCAGAGTCACCGTAACATAATATTCACCTCTAACCTCTCCCCCTCCTCCCCCTGTTCTCCCCCCCCTTATTTCCATGGCTGGCTAACAGCCTGTAGAATCTAAAATAATGACTTCATTTTAATCTTATGCCCTGTGTTATAAGTCAATAATGTAACCTACCTCCGGTCACAATTTTTAAATTAATTATTCTGTCCCGCTTTGAGAGCCAACAATGTAAAATCTATTGGGAGTGACGCTTCTTCTGGTTTCTTGGTTTTGTGAGAGATAAATACTGAGCACACAACAAAACGAAGAAGAAATGCACGTACTCATTTCATATAACATTATCTCAACTTGGCATCCTTTGTGACGGGCTCCATGTTGATGTTATTTATGACCCCTAAAAGTTGACCTTGAGTATATTACTAGCCCCTATCAGGTAGGTATGCATGAAATCTGTGACCAACTCATCTCCTCTCATCTCACCTGTGTGGTTTGACGCCGCTGTGGATTTTGACATGCTGGTTGAGGTCGCTTGCTTCGATGTACCTCCGCCCGCAAACCTCACAGGCAAACGGACGGTCGTCGGTATGAGTCCTCGTGTGCCTGAGCAGCTGACTGTTCTTGCCGAAGCCCTTGCCGCAGAATTTGCACAGGAACGTCTTGTTCTCCTCGTCTTCTTTGAGCCCATCCACAATGCCCTCTAGTGGAAATAATTATAACAAGTTCAGGGTGACCACTCAGTTGTACGAATTAAAATTCCATAAGTGGTGAAGAAGGTTACAATCTAATACACTAGGTTTTAAAAGGTGGATTACGAGAGAGATTAGAGATCTAGACATAGTATTAAAGGTGGTAGAAAATATTATAATCCAAGGTAGCAAGACTAGGCATCAAGTACTACAAGACAGTAGAAAACCAAATTACACGGAATTGCATGAAGGCCAAGAAAGAGTGGACTGAAAGACGCTGAATCGTTAAACATAACACACTGTTTGCACACATATTTGTCACAACGTATGCCATGGTTTATTTTCACCACAGAACCCAAGTAATGAAAGTACTGATGGACAGTGATTGTTTAACACTTTCCACTCTATGCCCGAGTAGCACTCAGGAAGGCATATATCCGAGCGCACAAAGCCCGAGTGTTGCTCATTCTTACATTGTATCACTAGCATTGTCTAATTTGTGACAATATTTTCAGTAGACACTCATTTTCCGAGTATGTGTATTTACATTTTGTTCAAGAGATCCTAAATCAGTGGTAGCACCACTCATATACCTCTTCCTTGCGATTTTTTTCCCTAATCCCTTATCCACCTCACTGGGCACTCAGGGTAAGCCCAGCACGTCTGGGGGGCCAACCGCCCAGATCATGACCGCTTGCAATATAATTTGAATTTAATGAAATGTCATATTTGGCTTGGTATAATCTTATACGTTGGATTTGTGGTCCAGAGACAATTACAAGCATCTTTTGATTGAGGTTCTATGATGGTTTTTTTCGGCAAGTGGGTGAAATAAGCTGTCAGAGAGCTATGGTTTTGACAACGCCGCTCTCCAAGGAGTGTAGAGTAGAGGTGGGCCAAATGATTCTTTTTATTGACTCGAGTCGTTTGGATTACGTCACTTCAATGACTCGTTCACTTGAGTGAGTCTTTAGAATCACTTTGGAGTACTGCGGGGTACATAAATGACGAGGCTTAAATATAACAGTAAAGCTGAATTGTGAATGAGTAATGATGGCTTTAAAGATTTCTAGAATAAACGGGCAAATGTATTTTTTTTATAAATGTGACCAATGTCACTCGACCCAGAATCAGATCTTTAAATTACCTTTATGCATGATGAAAGAAAAAAATATAATCTCCGTGATATCTCTAAATGTGCGGTTATATTATTAATTCTTAGGAAAGACACACACTACGTCAAGCATTGTACAATTAGTGCTGTCAAATCAAAATAATAAAGCCGACAGTTTAAACACCAAAATTGTATAATGTACAAAATTACTTACTTCTTTAACACTAATTAACTTTTTGTCATTATTCACTGATTGGAAGTCTTTGCCTTTTAAATTAAGCGTGGCCTCTGTAATACCAACTCTACATGTCCACTTTTCTGAAGCTAAGGGCCGATTACACCATTTAAAACAGCTATCCCATATGATTCACTAGTAACAGTACCTTTAAATAACAGTAATTACATGTAATATACTATATTGCTCGCTCTTTCAAAGAGTCTGTGATAGCGGGTTGTCGGCGGGGTAGAAAGAGCAACCCACCAAACTGTCAACTTCTCCTATGTGGGAGGAGTTTGATTCCACTGTTGCTAGTCAGAAGAAAGGAACTCCAAAATCTGCTGCAATTGTAGAAGTGGACAAGTACCTACAGGAGGAATACTTGGAGAGGACCTATGACCTACTTGTTTGGTGGAAGAGCAGGAAACAGGTCTTCCATAGGCTCTATACACTAATGAAAACAAGGCTGAGTGTGATGGCCACTTCAGTGCCTTGTGAGAGTGTTTTTTTGGAAGGGAGGCCAGTTTCTTACTGAAAAAAGAAGATGATTGGGCCCGATCAAACTATCAATGATGATTTTCGCAAATCATAATTGGGAAGGTTAAATGTATTCTTTTGTTATGAAGTAGTTTAATTTAGAGTTTCTGAATTTTAAAATAATAAGCTACAAGTTTTATCGGTGTAAAATAATGGTTGTTTCATATTGTATTGGTCATCTACCTCCAATTAACTGATCATGATTCCGATATGTGTTAACTCTTTGTAAACTGTGTTAATAAATACAAAAGACATATAACGTATACCACCTATATCAGTATTGTTAATTTGAAAAAAAAATAACTGCCTACAATATTCATCTGAGGGTAAAATTAGAGTTCCCGAACTGCTAATACAGTGAATTAAACGGTGGATTTCCAGCAACAATTAAGAGCTTTTTAATAAACCAACGATTTAAGTTGAAAGTCATCATATCCTTTATGTGATGCTGAAAGAAGGACTTAATTTAATCCTCAAATCTAGCAAAGTTGCTGATCTTATGGTAAGACTCTTCTTTTGACAGTCATTAATGTCAGGCTTGCCACTCAACGAGTCGCTGGGATTCTATGAACGGGGAAGAATCTTTTGAGTCAGCAATTCAGTCAGTCGCACCCTCACGTCTCCGAGTCAGTGTGTCCTTTGTGGTCCTTTGGGTGTGTGAGTCTTTTGATTCTTTTGAGTCAGCAAGTCTTTCAAGTCAGCGAGTCTTTCGAGTCCTTTGAATCGTTAAGAATCACGGGAATCATGGGGACTCTGAGACTCTCTCCTTTATGAATCAGTGCTGCACTCAGCGGCTCAGCCGGCCCAAACATTAACTAAAGAGTTGTTTCTCCCAGACCTATTGACTTGAGCCATCACACTCACCTAATGACTTGTTCATTTGAACGACTCGTGACTGATCGACCCAACTCTAATTACCACAGAGTCTTCACCAGACATACAAATTTATCTAAAATAATATTAACTCTTTGGCCTCCGCGGATATAATTTAATTTTTTCTTTATTCAGGATTCAGTCCGAATTTATTTTTCTTGATTGTAAAAACAACATTTCGCTGGTCCTCCTGCCAGCTTCATCAAGTTATCTGAACTGAGGTATTCGACGCACTCTTCTTTATATACAAGAGTGGATCCCACTGCTGCCGGAATTTTTAAATACGAAACATCCATTTGAGATTACTTCCCACAGTATAACTGTCTTCATGGTTGATGTTCGCCAGTCTCTTTGCTAATTCTATAGCCTCCGTGATTAGTCTTGGGAAATAGCACATTTCTCTTGAAATTAATTTCATCTCCTCAAAGTTTAAATTATGAGTGGTGAGATGGCATTCGGCTATTGCAGAAATGCGGTAGTTATTATTTCTAATAGCCCTTTGATGCTCTTGGAGGCGTATTTTAAATGCTCTACGTGTCCAGCCTACATACGAATGCTCACAGCCGCACACAACTTCATACACTCCTCCGTAGAGGTTTCGTGGAAGCGGGTCTTTGGCCTTCAGAAGTACATCCCCTGTCTTAGTTGTGCATGTGATTCTAGAAACAAAGTTGTACTTCGATAGAACTTTGGAGATTTTCTCCGTAGTACCGGACACACAATGGAGAGTGGCATATGCGCCTTTGGTTTCTCTCTATTTTCTGTCGGGTCATTGGGATTTTCATTTCGGACCACAAGAGAATTTCTTTCTCCATTCCGTTCTGTTTTCATGATGTAGTCACAGCAGAAATCATTGCTCTGAAATGCCCTTAACAAATCCTGTTTTTCGCCGGCGATGGAATCGGCATCAGAGATCATAAAAGCTCAATAATACAGCATTCTCATGACTTATCGAGACTTTCTGTTAGGGTTCTGAGAGTGGTGGTGCAAATTGTCATGTAGATAACAGTCAGCGTGGGTATTTTTACGGTGCGTACAGAATGTCCTATCTTCCTTCTTCTCGACAAGAAAGTCTAAGAATGGAAGGCGGTGGTCATTTCCCATTTCCATTGTAAATTTACTGGAGTTGCTTCGTTCATTCAGATGTTGCAGCAACTTTTCCAGCTCTTCTTTTCCGTGAGGCCCGATACGCCTACCCTCTTCCCCTGGATAATCCTCCTCCATACCTCAACCAGGCGTGGATGGAGAGGTGATACTCCCTCCATACCTATACCGGAAGGCAGGAGGGAGACCCATACCGGGCTGGTTGGAGGGAGGACATCCTCTATACCTGGTACTGGGGTGAGGCAGGGGGAGGCCAACCCTCCATACCTCTACCGAGGTGCTCTTGTCCCCTGTCTGCAAGTGGCAGACAGGCATGGGGTTGGCACAATGGACCAAGAAAGGTCTAAGTGCCCGGGCTCCTGACGAAGGCCCCCCCAACAACAATCTAACCATCTAACCCTCTCCCCCTACAACCAGCCCTCCCTCAAAATGTACACATACATTGTTTTATAACATAACGCCCAGTAAATAAATAACGTAACAACGCGTAGTTAGGGCACAAGTAAACAAACAAGGCAACAAGGGATCGTAACTAGTGTCGCGAGGAGAGGGAGATATATGGTGAAAAGAGAAAGGAGTTCGGAGGAGTAAAAGGCGAAAAGGAGAAGGAAAAAAGGGAATAAAAGTGTGTGTGAAAAAGGGTCGGATTGTCAGAAAGTGACGGGAATAGTTACAGGGGCGGTTCCAAGTAAGGAAAGCTGAAAGAAGCCGAGAGTAAGCCGAAACGGAGGAAATTGCGGTGGCAGCGCGAGACGCACGGCAGCCGGAGAAATAAGATCTCCGAGAGGACCATGAGAGTGGGGAAATAAGGAACGGGAGAACGATAAGTGCCACTTACAATTAAATTGTATTCATTGTATAAATAGCAAGAGGTTTTGGAACATTCTGTAAATTGGGCCCAATCGACCTTTATAAAAATTAAAAGATAATTTTTTAAAGCATAAGTGTTGTCTGTATTTACATTATTATACGATAATTAAAATAATTTGTAAGGTAACACCAACGAGAAGAAGGTGAGGGTTACAGTTTATTACTCACACTGTTGACTTGACAATGATGCAAACACATTGCACCCGGGCATGCATTTAAAAACGATTTTTTTTAAGAGGAAACGAGCAATTAATTCTTTCTTTCACTAAATTAATATAAAATTTATCGACGATGTCACTCACCAAGAGCCCCTTCGCTTCCATCGCCCCCAAGGCTACACTCCAGCGGCTGTCCGTGCGATGCTGTGTCGAGAGGTTCCTGTTTCACCCCCATTCCACCACTGTTTGGGTGCAGCACTGTCCTGTCCTCCCGCAACCACGACAATCTATCAGATAAAAAGAAGCCATCAGATATTATTCTATGTTTAAATTATTGTCATTCTAAGCAGTTTATCCTCTCTATTGTGGCCAAAAGAGAGAGAAATTACTGTATACACTTGTGTACAGTCTTAGACTTTTGGGACCTGTACTCAAATCTCTCATCAACTTATACTCAAATAAATCAGACGATTACTTTGAGAATAAGTTGATGAGTGCCCCACACCTGGAAGTGGCTTAACGTTTCGAACATCCAAACACACACATAAACGCACTTTCTCCTCTATGTATAGAGATACAGAAGGAACAGTCAGATTCCCTGACCTCCTGAAGTGTGGAGGTTTACAGTGAGTCCTACGAGACATGTCACACATTGACCTCATCCAACTTTTTTGGATAAACAACACATTGATTAACCATTAATGCTATGAACAGTAGGTTTCCTGACCAGGAAGACAAATGCTGAAAATTTTCATCAGAGATTTTCCTACACAAGACAACGAGCAACGTATATTTCTGTCGTTATGCTTTCCCCCCTATCTTGTGCTCGCAGGTACACAGCTTCTACTTTTCGGGACCGAACACAGCGGAATCAGGGCTTCCCTTGGGATCCGGGAGCAGGTACCTGGAACCTTCCTCATATTAGCACCCTATTTGCAGCAAGGGTCCGCGGTCATATGATTGTTTGTTCAGCGATTTTGCTAAGTAAATATTTGTTGCTTTGACAAAAAATATAAAATCAGAATTGAACTCCTTGTTTGATGACGAGTGTTTACAATTTTTAAGCGCAATTCTACCATCAATATTAACTGGTATCTTGATTTCAAGATATGAGTCAAGATGTTTTGATTTGGAATAGGTTTATTCAATAAATCCATTAATATTGATGATAGAATTTTGTTTAAAATATGTAAATGCACAGCAAAAAACAGGGAATTAATTTCAAAGTCTACAATTTGAGAGCAAGCGACAAATATGCATGTAGTAACACCAATATATTAACAATTAGTTGACCGCGAACCCATGCCGTTGGGAAAGTTGTAAACCTGCGATGGGTTGAGCGTAACTGCCCCCTGAGTCCGAAATAATGGCGAGGTCCCCGCTAGGAGGGGTCAAAAACGGTGGGAGCAGTGTGGGTGTATACCTGCGAGAACTTTCTCCACAGATGCCGTGCAATAATGGTCCGTAAAGAGAGGAAGGAAGAGTCTCTTGGTACTCAGATCAGTAGAAATGCATAGGAGAGAATTCCACCATCTTGAAAGGGTATAATATGTGTAAATACTGTTCAGCTCATCTTTAACATGAGTACTTATGGTGTTATATATGTTATGTGTAACTAACTCTATATGCCTTGTCTACACAACAAGTGTACTTTAGTAGGGTGTACTTAGGTGCAGCATTTAAATGCAGGGGAGCATCTACACACAGATATTATATCTACCTCAGCTCTACCTAGTGATGATGGAAAGAAATTTGCATCGCGCAAAAATTATGAGTCCGAGAAGTAACATAAGATATTTTATAGACTCGTGTATAACCCTATAAACAAATTTAAAAGGACAACACTTTGACAATTACTTAACTCCTCATATAAATGATATAAACACATGCGTGATGAGTATGATTATCGAAACTCCTCCACCTATCGATGACAGAGGACTTCGACCACCTCGACAGTTATACTATCGATATCATCCAAGTCCACTTAAATAGGGGTCCACTTAATTAGGCCCGTTACTTGAAGTGGTGACAGGGCGTCTACACTTGTACTTAAGTGAAAAATACACTTAAGTGCATACTTAAGTGGTTAGTGTAGATGCAACCAACGTCTGTTGGTAATATCTAACCAACTTCCCAAACTAATTTCGAGGATACCGGGACTAGCCACGGTATCAACCTTTACGGAGTCACCTGCAAGTGCACATAAGTGCCATATACCAAAGAGGGAAAATCATTCACCTTGACCGGGATTGGAACCCGGATCCCTCGATTTCGCGCCGAGTGCTTTAACCAGTTAAGCTACCGAGGCGTCATTCTACCCTGTGGATTATTTGGTGGCTTTATAGGAACAGGGTGATCCGGACTGCAAGACATGTCAATAAGCAGTCCAAAGCATTATTTTTGCGAAAGCGAATGATTTTTCCTCTGTGGAAATCCCACTTCCCAAAGTTCAATCGAGCTGAAATTTGGAACACTAAATTAATCTCGATGACATTACATGAATCAGTCATTAAATTCACTAATTAACAAGTTAATCTTCTAAAATTAAATGGTTTCAATTTTATATTTCTCTATCCTAACATTACGCAACTTGCATTACATTGTCAACTCACAGTCAGCGCTGTTGCAATTCATTGCTACCATCTTTTTAGCATTTACATTGAGAGGGAATGCTAATAATTCAAATGTCAAAGAATCGTTGCACAATTAATATGAAGACTTTTATACTTTTAAGTACTACAGTTCAATATAAGTGCTCTTTGAATGTAGGCAATTGTTTTTCCTTTCCATAATTATTGTCTTTTTGGGTCTTTGGGGTGGCAAGAGAAGAAAAGTGACTTTTTTTTAATGACCAATTCTGGATAAAACATTTAATATTAACTTTAATCGTTAATTTTTAAAATTATTAATCCCAACTACGGTGAAAGGTATATGGTGTGTATAGGGTGGCCACTTATATAAGTACAGATTTATGAAAGTCGACGTTTACGTTAATCATGGGTAATGTAACTTTGGGGATTGCTTTTCCCTAAGCTCAACTAGGTCCTACAACAGGTGAATAAAAGCACAATCACTGCAACACATACCTCTGTTGTTCCAGCCTGTTGCCTCCAGGATACCCTCGACCTTCCAGCAGCCCACCCAAGAAATGGAGGCTCTTCGACTCATAGTGTTCCATCTTCAGCAAAGGAGGCACGTCCTCCACGCCCAGAGCCAAGGTCTCCCTCTTCAACACTCCACCTGCGAGATTAAATGAGGGGCATTCAACATCAGATCAATAGTCTAGTCAATGAACGCCCAAAAAAGGGTATGCAGAGAACTTGGCAGAGGACAGAAACCATACTTCAGGGATGTTTTGGGAGTTAATAGGAGGTAAACACAAGAAGTCCTCGGACCTACGAGATGTTGGGGTTGTGCAGAAGTTCCCTTATTACTCCTTCCCTCTTTATATTAGCTCTGTCTGTCTGCTTGTCTGTGCACGTACAAACCCATTGCAGCAGAAGGTGTAGTATTCGATTCCCTGCTGGGGAAATTATTTTTAAACTTATAACTTTTATTAATTTGTCATTAAATTCACTAATTAACAAGTTAATCTACTGAAATTAAAGGGTTTACATTTTATATGTATTTATCCTAACATTACGCAACCCGCATAAATCTGTCAACTCGCAGTCAGCGCTTTCGCAATTCATTGCAAACATCATGTATTACATGCCACCTACAGTGCATACATAAAGCACTCATTCATCGAGGGGAAAAAAAACTAACTCGGGTCACGGCATTTCCAGCTCCCGGTGCGCATCTCAGGCTCCGGACGTGCGTACGAAAAATGAAATGTAATTTTCGGGGTTGAAAACGAATTTTCAATTTTATTTCAGATCTACCTTAAGAAAGCTTCAATAATTGATTTAATATGAGTCACTTGACAGGCACTTTCGTAAAACGCAAGGTATTTACTACTTTATATGAAATTTTGCGTGAAAATAGCGTCTGCCATTTTGCAACATAATATCACCAAAATTTTGGAAAAGAACTCCCAAAATCAAGCAAAGTAAAGTAAAAAATTGGTTTTAACAGACCTAGTAGTTTTTTATCCGACCAAATTCCTCCCACAGCGTCACCCTCAACTTAAATGGGAAGATTTTCCGTAGAAAACTCAAGTAGGGTGTAATTTTTGAGTTTTTGTTATGTTTGAGCCCCTGTATCTCGGCAACAGCGATCGAACATGACCAACAACATGCCATTCCTTGGTTGCCAATTATCTGTGAGTATTTGTACCAAGTTTCATGATTCTACCTCCAAAAAAGCCATTAAGGAATTTTGTCCAGCTTTTTTCGATTTCAGCCCACTGTGCGCCGTTATATAAACCCAACTGTGAAATAACCGTTTTAAGCAATATCCATGATGTAAAGTGACCCTTTTTTTAAGTAACAATTCTACCTTACGTTAAAAGTATATTACAGCGCATTTCTCACTCCTATGGCAAGTAACGAAAGGCCTAACTGTTGCTCAACAAGATGGGAGTGGACACGGTGTAGTGCATGCATATAGTGAGAATAAATGCTAATAATTTAAATTTCAAATAACCATTGCACAATCAATATAATTGGCTAAAAAAGCACAAAATAAGTATACATAATGTATTTTAATGATTACACATGAATTTAATACATTAATTAGTTAATCGCATAGTAGCAATTAATTAATTACAGTATAGAACCCTTAATCCGGCACTGTCGGGACTCAAGCGATGCCGGATTAGGGATTTTGCTGGACTACGGTTGCTGTGGTAGTAACCAGTATGCTTACTGGGTCTGCGATATTTTTATGAGGGAATTCGATAAATTATAACAAACTCAAAGACATTTGATAAATTCTGTATAATTTAACAAATAGCTTGAAAAATAATAATAAATAAACTGTTTCTAAATTCACAAACACAAAATCAGTCAACCGGTAGTATTGCAAAACGGCAGAGTGAAAAGAATACGTAGAACATGTAAACATATTGCTGCACATCCAACAGTACAATGTTATTAGTTGATAAATAATATAAATAAATAACAATTTTTCATTACTTCCAATGTTCCTTGTAATGCTTATGCCACTGTGTTTAATACGATATCAGCTGATTCAATGAGCTGTCTATGCCGTGCCGTCAACGCTCGCTGCTACCGGTGCTTCCATCTGTGTGGCTATTCGTCGATACATCGGGAGCGATTGAGGAGGAAGCCTTGGAGGAAGATTCTTGTCCTTAGTTGCCTTTTTGAACATATCTACAATCTATCAAATTCTATAAAATAGTTTAGCCGGCTCCTTTAACATTTGGCCTGAAATACTGAGCCCTTCACTTATTACACAGTCGATACCACTGCATAAGTACGCGATTTAAAACGGAACTAGACCCTTCTTTCGTGGTTTTTCTTATCGCCATCCCTTTCTTAGTATCACTTTCACAGAAAAATTTGAGAATCTTCTCTTTTTGCATCTTATTGTCATAGATTGTCGAAGATCCAACGGAGTACATATCACATGTACAGGCGCTTCACATATGTACTGAAAACAAGTTTTTTCAGCATTTTCCTTTTTTCTACGATAGTTAATGTTCTGTGCTTTCGCTTTGCCCGCCGACATAGGAAGGTTGCCCATCCATTCAACTTCAGACTCCTATATTAACTGTGGCTATTTTTGGAATCTTTAAGAGATGATTTGCAAATGATCATTTGTCATGATCCCCTGCATGGTAAAGTAAAAAGCAAAAATCGTGATAAACCACCATTGTTGAAGGGCCATGTCCCTAAAAAGAATCCTGAGTTGAAAGTAAGTTGGATCATGATAAAGCGCAGCCCCACCTACTGCCATCATCAAGTTCACAGCAAAAAAAATTGCAGCTGTTCCCTATCCCCCCATACAGCCTAGACCACACACTATGAAACTTTTTTCTGTATCCTACAGCCAAAATAAAGCTAAACGTACGGCGTTTTGATATAGAAATTCAAGCTATTCAAGTTTTCGAGGTGGTTGTCAAGCCTATATCAAAAGATGGTTTCATGACAGTCCTAGAAGAATGGCCGAGGTCCTGGGACATGGCCATAGCATTTGGAGGGGAGTACAGTAGAGTCTTGATTTTACCTTGATTTATTTTTTTGGAGCTGAAAATATTTACGACACCGATGAATTGTGGGTTGCATACGGTCTTTACTGAGATGCCAACCATAGTAACATCGTCATGCAGAAAAATTAACTAAATAATTGAACTACTTTGAGTAATTATTCAAAATTTAGTTTATTTTTTTTAAATTATATGAGTTACATTAGTGTAGTGCTACCCATTTTTTCCAATATTTTGGACCATTAGCATTGTAATTCTGAGTGGTTTCCTCTTTCCAGGCTCGAAAATAGCTCCCCTCCCCCCTGTTGACTGCTGAGATTTGGGAAAATATAAGGGGCACATGCGGGCATACACAGTATATCGTTTTGATTGATTCTGCAATATTGAGGAGCAATATAAAGAACGTCATATCGTCGCCATATAAGACTTTGTACTACCATGTCCCTAACTGTAGTAAAATGAGACAAAACTAATAAAACAGTCTCCAAATGTAAAGCATATTATTCCGACATGCTAGGACTAACTGCCAAAATAGTGATACAGTAGAGTCTTGATTTACGTAACACCTTCGGACCCAAAAATGGGGTGTAATGTAAAATCAAATTACGTAAAATCAAGATATTAACTGATTTTAAGAAATGTGCTCAGATTTCACAACAAAAGTGCCTAAGAATAAGATGCAATAATAAAGGTTTTATAGCGTTAGTCCGAGTCTTCATTGAACGTCCCTTGTATTTCATGCTCCATAAGGTCATGTTAATACAGCATGGTATGGGAGAAAATTTTAATTTTTTGGACCAACATAATAGACGGGTCACATCTAGAGATGAGCCACTCTGAAATTTACTTCGGTATTTTTCGTAAATTACCGCGTCCCTTGTAAATTACCGTAATTGTCTAGATAATTCACCAATGTTTGAGATAATTTTTCATACAGATAAATTCCCAACATGTTCTTTTAAGCCAAGTTCACATTTCCTATGTGTTTAATTATGAATTGAAGCATGAGTACAACTCATTTTTGGAATATTTTACTTAAATTATAACATTATAGAGTAATGCATTAGAATAATCTTCTTGAAAATTTCTCATACTTTTACAAAAGAAAGCCAGAGTTCTTGCGTGTTGCTGCCGTAGTTCTTTTTACAATTTTAAAAATTTCTAATACATTAATTTTGTATTAGGTATGGTTTAAACATCGTTATTCCCTTCCTATTGCTATTGGCTTTCTTATTTAATCATACATTTGCTGTTTAATACTTAAAACTAAAAATTACTGGAAAATTACGGTAATTTTCGAAAATTACCATAATTTACCTCAGATGAAAATTATGATAGTTCTCCCATCCCTAGTCACATCCACTCACCTCGGAGGATTTCCGCCGCGTCCATCAGCACGGTTTGCGCTCTCGCCTTGGTCGTGCGGTGCGTGTTGATGTGCCGGTTCAGGTGGCTGTTGCGATAGAAACCCTTCCCGCAGTGGGGACACGAGAACGGCTTTTGCCCCGTGTGGCTCATCATGTGGGAGGTCAAGTCGCTGTTCTCGATGTATCGCTTGCCGCACAAATCGCACGCGTACGGACGGTCGTTGGTGTGCGTGCGGATGTGCCTCGTCAGGTGACTGCTCTTCACAAACGACTTCCCGCAGCTTTGGCAGCGGTACTGCTTGTCTGGGAGCGCCATGCCACGGTTCAGGGCCTGCATCCTGCTCATCAACGACGACCGCAAGTCTCCGTTTACATACACTTGTTCTCCCGGCCTCAATCGGCAGGCCTGCGCACAAAATACAAAAGAAAATAATAAGTTTATTTGTCCAGCTTTCCAGTTTTGGATAAATATTTATTTACAATATTCATTTACATTCCTCAATTATATGATTGCAAATAATTATTAATAAAATATTTTTTAGATTTCTTACAAATAATTTATAACTTTATACATTACACCCTTCAACATTATAACTTAAAAAGTATGAGCACTACAAACATTTACCACTACACAAGGTTTCCTCAATTGTACGCATGCAAATAATTATTAAGAAAATATTTTTTAGATTTGCTAAAAATAATTTATAACTATACTGTGCACTTGCGGGTGACTCCGTAAAGGTTACTACCGTGGCTAGTCCCGGTATCCTCAAAATTATAACTTTATACATTACACCCTTCAACATCATTTATGACCATGGTTTCGACATCTATAATAATGATAAATTTATTTATCCAGCTGACACATTGCACAATATTGAAAATACATATGGTAGGTGTTTAGGACTTGTCAAAAGGAAAAAACAATTATGTTTACAAGTAATACAGAATACATTAGAGTTGTATACACTTAAGTTTTGGATTAATATTCATTTACACTATAGTAGCACTCATTGACCAGGTATGCAAATAACCTTTTCTTGAATAAAGGAAGTCTTTGTTCTTTTTTTAAACAATTCGGTAGGTTAATCAACTATTTTGTGCACATGATGGCCCATTGGCTACCATAGACAGGTTTTTTGTTTTCACATGTATATCTTTATAGCAGCGATAACTATTATTTGTCGTAAACTCATTCTTGTTTTTCATTACATGAGTAAATGACTGCATGGTAGATGTATACACAAAATATAGTTAGTATATTTAAATTAATTTTTTATTATTTTAAATTAATTATATTAACAAGTAAGACAAAATAAAGATACATAAAATTGTAGGTATACACTTTGATAAATATTCATTTACACTAGCACTTATCGACCAGATAATCAAATAACATTTTCTTGAACAGTGGAAATCTTTGCTCATTTTTTAAACAACTAGGTAGGTTGTTGAACAAATTTTTGAAAATTGATATTGGCCCTTTGGCCACCATTGACAAGCTGTGTCTGTCTCACAGTTGACAGTGTGCACACAAATGTGTCGCAGTTGACAGTGAGAGCTTACCACTTATGGTAGTTTGAGCGATAATTCACTCTTCACCTAGAATTTTATGAATTTTACCTCATTTTAAAAAAGAAAAAAAACATTTTTCCAATGACATCAAAATGTTTACCCCTCCTGTAAATAAAAGCTGTTTTACACTGGATAGATTACGGCTGATCCATTCCAAAGAGAGAATATTTATTTATTATTTTAAATCTACAGGTAATAACCCATTTACATTATGTGTAGTAGAACTATAGTTCTCATATCACTTTCAATTACAATCAAGAAAAAATCAAGGTACAATATTGTATGTTTTTGCAAGTGCAATCTAGGTATACAGATTATATACAAAGTATAACAGAGTAACAATATATGTTTTAGTTTAAAATATAATATAAGTTTATATTGAAAAAAATTAGGAATTTATAACACCTAGATTTTGTCAAAACTGAGTGTAGTATGTATGTTTTCTCAACTATTTATAAAAAAAATAACCCATTACTCACAGCAATTTTTACAGAACCACAAAGAATTCCTGTTTTGAAGGGTTTTCAGCCGTAGGGCATGAAATAATGAGTCAAGTTAGAGACTTATGCAGCTTTATTTATGTAATTACTGAGAATTTTGGTCGTATAACTACATCTTTGCACCATTAATATGTTACAATATAGGGTCCATACAAAATGGCCTTGAAATGCTATAACTAACTTCCGGAGAATATAAAATGCCTAGATAAATTAAACAAATTTAAGAATAAAGTGTATTCATTCGTGATGAAGAGTGCTTTTACGAGGTTCAAGAAATCTTCACAACAACATTGTAATTGTTAGTGTTAAAGAATATAGAAATGATTATGGATATGGCATTAGACGTTGGTGTAACAATGTGTTTTGTATGATCGACGTATGTATTATGGAACAGAAGAATTTTTGGAGTGGAAATTTAAAATATTTTGGATTTATACTAGCTTGTAATTTAATTTTATTGTTTAATATTGTAAGCTAACAGTATTATACCAATGTATGTACCTGACTTGCCCTAAATCTACTTTAGTAATAATTATTATTTACTTCATACTTCTTACAGATGATGAAATTAAAATATAAAATTTATTTTATTTTATTTATTTATTTATTTGAACTTTCACGAGCATTACTGCTCTTGATTACAAATTAATATGAGAGGGATACAAGCCAGAATGACCCACATTAAAACAAATATAATATATAAAATTTCAATGAAGTTTATCATAAATAACTAAGTCTTTAAATTAATAAATTGTGCAACATAACAAAATACCATAACTTCAAATATTGTACAAAACAATCCATTAAATATAATTCAATAATAAGGCACCTCAAAATGTCTTTTACAGTCACGTGATTACCACACCATACTTAATACAGTATGTCCTCGTTTAACGTTGTTTCGCAATAACGTTGTCCTACAACTAAAACCCTTAATCGTTCAACATCATCAGTGCTTCACAATATTGTTGTTCAAATTTTGTGCAACCAAAAAAAATGAATAACGAATGGGACTTTGGCGCATCTAATGCGTATTTTCATTCGGCGGAAAAGTTTGGCGTTAACTCCCCATATCGTGTGTAAAAGGTTCACCTGAGCGAATAATAATTGCATTATTTGTTTCATAACTGTTATATTTACTTATTATTTACTACGCTGTTAATGGGGGGCAATGCATCGGGTGATTTAAAACTCAAACCAATATTAGTGTACCATCTTGAATGGCATGGTATTAATAATACCATGTCTGAATGGTAGATCCAGGGGCAGATATCTACGGGAAAAAATACCTGAAAATCCCATGCCGCCATAAGGTAGAATTGGTGGTAGAAAAAGTTGATTCACTGCTGTTTGAGGTGAATGGAAAACGTGTTTTTCGGGTTGAATTAGAGTGTTAGAGGAAGTTATCTAAACCCTCCATGATGCAGTAAATCGTCGAGGGCGACACTGTTCCTAAAACATTGTTACGAAATAACAAAATATTTGTACACAGCAGCTAGCATCCCTACTTCACTCACTATTTTAATTGATATCCTACGTCTTTACGATCGCAGCAAGCAAAATTTTTGTCCTTCACTGCATTCGCATGTGCACGCTCCTGCAGTGAAGGACAACATTTTCTATTTACTCAGAGGGAAACCGGTGCTATCAGCACGAAAGATCAGAAATATAGGAGGGAAACCTGGTACTTATTGTTTAAAAAATACCTTTTCAGTTTGTTTCATCTAAAATATGAAGCTCTCTGACTAGTGGTGCCATCTGTGCGACTGCCCGCGTAATTAAAATACGCCATAAATTGGCGGAGGATGACGCAAAAAGGAAATTGGCAATATTTGTACATTAATCCATTGATAAAGACTTTTAACCATGTCCCCTGTATTTTTAAATATCAACAGTAAGTTCCTATCACCTATAGTTTTCGTGCCGCCAGGATAGAGAATAATTCCAAAATTTCTTTTGTGAGTGAAAATATCAAAGTTTCAACCTTAAAATGTTTCAGAAAATTAGTTTTAACGCTTCATTCAATAATGCCTTATATCCAACCTCATATCGCTGTGCTGTGCGGAAATCGTTATTGTTATGAAATGAAGAATTGTTAAGTTTGGAACCGATTTTAATTTTTGACATAGTTTCTATTAAAAAAATTACTGCATCGTTTAACGTTGTTTTGCTTAACGTCTACTTTTTCAGGAGCGAGTTAACAACGTTAAACGAGGACACACTGTAGACTCTTCACAGCAGTTGTAAATACACTTATACGCTCTGCAGATCTAATGTCAGCAGGTAACGAATTGCATGCTTGACACAATCTTGGAAAAGGGGAATAGTAATGATAGTTGGTACTAGATGCATATTCCGTCATTTCCCGTGGACAACGCAGATTGTAATTCAAAATCCTCAGATCAAAGATTGCCTTAATATCAATCAATCTACCTTAAGTTGTCGAAGTTTTCAGTAACTTAAAAATTAACAATATAGGGTAGTAACAAACCCTTTACATAGTCGCTAAGGGTTTTCACTATTTTCCTGGTCACAAAAACTTCACGAGTACCCACATAAGAAATGAGTCCACTCTGTGGCCGGTATTCATAGTTGGAAATTATTTGTCGAATAATCGACGATTCATGAATCTGTGATTATTCTCCAATCTCTGATTAATTTGGCCAAGTATTCATAGACAAAAAATAATCACTGATTCTAGAATCAGAGATTGGTGAATATCTGATTATTGGCCTGGATCTATGATTCGTCAACTAACGATTGAATCTATGATTATTTGTACGTGCTATGAGAAATTCGGGGTACCTACGACTTGTGGGCCGAAAACAGATTTATTTTGAAGCTGCAAATATATATTATGATTTTCAAAAGCTCTAAATCATCTTCAAAATTCCTAATTAATGCATTACTTTCAAAATAATTAGCTATTGAATTCAAATCGCAAGTTTTACTCCCTATGGTTTTGTTTGCTGAAGTTGCGTAAACAAACGACTGTGGTAACTAGGCCAAACAAGCAACCGTGCATGTCCACGGCAGGCGTTTTCAAATCATTTTGGCGTTCCTCCATTCTTATTTTATAATGGAATCGGACAAGAGAAGTTCCGGGAAACACTTTACCGCGAAGTATCGTGAGATCTTTAAAATAATTTTACTACATTTTGTTGATATTTTGGAAAACAAGATGACATGTTGGAAAACAAAAGAGGATGATGACATGTTGTTCCACCACAAACATATCATTATCCTCATTTAAAACATCAATCATTAACTCTTGACGAAAATCCATTGCTCTCGATTAAAACAGTCTAAACAAAATGCGTTTTCAAGTTCACTAACCAAACACACATGCGTTTGAAACAACAATAGAGGCAAACTCCAATTAATTACGCTCCAGACCGTAGTTCATGGATCGTTGATTATTCAGATATTATATTATTTTGATGAAAAGCATTCTTTGCCTGGTGAACTCTACATACTAAGTCTCTTTTGGTCCTTCCATCGGCTGTTATTTTGCTTCCCAGGTAGGTAAACTCCTCTACATTCTCTATTCGCCTGTCCCTTAAATACACTTTAGCTTGTCCCCCATGCTTGCTAACCTTAAGTACTTTGGTCTTCTCTACATTTATTTTCATATTATATCCTGTTGTTAGGATGTCCTTCATTATCACAAGTACCTCACTCAGATCCTTTTCGCTCTCAGCCAGTAATGCAATATCATCAGCGAACCTCAGCATATCCAGTTTTTCTCCATGGATCTTGACACCACGTAGCTCCCCTACCTTTTCTCTCATCTCATCCAGAGCTCTCTATATGTAGTAGTTAAAGAGAATCGAGTTGAAGGGATCACTGCAAACCTCTATTCAATACATTAGGTATTTTGGCACAGCCATGCTTGTACACAAAACAAGTTGTAATGTTTAACAAAAAACATATGCATCTATGTTGTAGAGACTGTAACATGCACAATTATGACACAAGGTGTAAAACCAATGTACATATGCCACAGAGTTGCATCAATGTATATCTTGAGGGCCCATACAAAATGGCCTTGAAATGTTATAATTAAGTTCCGGAGAGTATAAAATGGCTAGATAACTTAAACCAATTTAATAATAAAGTGCATTCATTGTTGATGAAGGAGTTCTATTATGAAGTACATGAATTTCTAACAGCAACCTTGTAATTGCTAGTGTTAAAGAATATAGAAATGTGTATGAATATGGCATTGGAAGTTGGTGTAACAATGTGTTTTGTAAGATCGATGTATGTATTATGGAACAAAAGATTGAATTTCAGATGTTAGACAGTTATAATTGTTTGGCTTTATAATATCTTGTATAGTGTTGTTGCTGTTTAATATTGTATGCTAATTGTATACCCATGTACGTACTTCACTTGCCCTAAATCTACTTCAGTAGATCTGTGGGGCAAATACAGTGAAACCCCACTTTTACGTTCCCGGAATTTACATTTTCCCGTGATTTACAGTTTTTACAGATTTACAGTAAATTTTCTTCCAGTCCCAAAAATGTTTAAATCATTCCAATGTATTTTCATCCCGCTACTTACACTTTCAAATCCTGCCATTTACGACATTTGAAGGCAAGAAAGATGGCGGCTGGGGCACTTCAACTGGCGACCATGCGAGCGTGATAAATGTTAAATACGGACAAAATACATGCTTAAACATGATGTATGAATGCTGATTTATTTGGTTTAAAAAAACAATAATTCGTTTGATGGTAGCACATTACATCGATAGCATTGCTGAAAAGTAAAAATATTCTACATAGTAGAGCCTGAAACACTGGAATTTATCAGTCGTCATGCTATGATTGGCGTGTTTAAATGTGATGTTTTCGTTCATTGTAACGTTGTAACCAAGTTTTAATTCATAATCACGAGAACCCAGTAGTTACACCACGCACCAATGTGGTGCAGGTTGCGTACCAAAATTTTATTTTCACAGGGTGTGAAAATAAAATTGATAGTGATTTTTGACTTCTTCCAAATTGAAAAAATAACCATCTTATATTACCAATGTGATTGGACGAACCGGCACCCGCTCCCACTAACCGCTCTGATGAACGCTAGCAATATTCAGCCTTTACACTGCATTAATGTCTTTTTTCGGTGAAGTTTGACCTTCCTGCGTAAGTCAACGTGTAGTCAATTATCTACTCCATAGATGACGCCTGTTCTACATCACAGCAAAAAAAAGAACGCGTTCATGCAGCAAACAGACGACCTTGTATTTCCGTTGTGACTTGATCATAGGGATCGTTATTTATCAAGTTTGAGAACGTTGTATCATAAAATCTATAAAATCGTTTCAGCTAAATATGTAGGTATTTATTATAAGTAGTTATTATTATATTATATCATCGACCAATACGGTAAAGTGTTACATTTAATAGAACCCCACGTGAGATGTTTAAAGGTTAAAAAAAAAAAGCAACAAAACCTTATTTTTTATTGGGTGTATATTCATTAATTTTTCTTGCCTGAGGAATCCTATATCATTGTAATTTATTTGCACACATGATCTTTGGATAATAAAGGTATTATTATTACCTTTGGCAGGACTGTATTGATTGCACTTTCGTTGTCTTCCACTTCACCCTCGTCGACCGTCTCCAAAATAACCTGTGGGACAGAAACAAGGGCAATGTTAAAACTTCAATTTATTCATTTCTGACTTTTGTGCAAAGCCCAATGCATCCGACATTCGACCATTACTCCATAGACTTTTGCATGGTTTGAATTTTAGGAAAAATAAATTTGATTAAAAACCCAGGGGTCAAACTGTTTGCGAATTTAGGCAAAAAGTAAAAACAATATATTTTTCTCAAGACCAAGCAACTGACCACTGAATTTTATATAGACATAAGCAGAAATGTCCACGTATTCTCAACAGCAGAGATAAAAGAAAGAAATAATAAAGTAGTTCTATTTAAACAGAAGAGAAACTCACTTTGCATTTATCATCTTAGTTTTTTTGGAAATTGCCCGTTTTGTCACTTAATCATGCATAGTATTAACCCACATAGCACAAAATATTTATTAGATATCTACAGCATGTCTTCAATGTCTTAGATCTCTTAAATGTTTACCAGATGTCTAGGAAATATCTTATATGTTGCCCAGAACTTAAAATTGTTTTTTACTTGACACATTCCATGATTTGTAGTAATCAAGATTATTTAATTTACATGATAAACAATTTTTTCCTAGAGAAAACTTCATTGGCTTTGACGTGCAATATTCCCTTATTCAAGGAGCTGAGCCTTCTACCACTTCCTTGCGTTTACATAATGATCGCAGTGTTGAACATCAAATCGAATATCGGCAGCTTCCTCCATAATAGTGACCATCACATCACGAGATGCAAACACGATATACACAACACAAATATATAAGAACAAACCTCAGGGAAATTGGCCCCAGGGAAATGGGGATACGACTGTACAACAAACTTCCTCCTAAAATAAAAATATTAAAATTATAATACCTTAGACTACCAGACTAACAGTCAGTAGACTACCAGAAAATCGATTGACAAAAAAGATTCTAGAATTTGTAACCTCACTTAAGAATTCAACACCTCGGCTAGAAGAACTTCGAAAGGACCTCAAAAACTCGAACATATGTGCAACAGACATTTTAGAAAGAGACACCTTCACACACAAAGTAAACAAATGGGAAGTTAAATCAGAGCAACCAAAGGAGAAACAATATAGACCGAAGTGGTCGGAAGAACGAAAACAAGCCCACTCGGAAAGAATGAAAGCCTATTGGAGAAGAAAAAGAACCCGAAGAAATCTTGATTGAGTTGTTTGCTTAACGTCTTCCATTATTGGGAGAATGCGCAATTAATAATAATAATAATACCTTTAAAATACAATTAAAAAGGTTACTTATACAAGGGTCCTATTATTCTTTGGAGGAATACTTATGAGCGTAAAGGAAGGACTTGATGAAGTATTTTCAGTGTGTTTTTTGTGTATTTTTGTGTATTGGATGTAAACTATTTATGATATATGTTTTCACTGAATTTGACTGATTTAATATGTATTACTAATGTAACTTCTGTTTATGATTGACTTGCCTTATATCATCAGACAAATGTACCTTGGTCTTTGGGCAAATAAAAACCGTTATTATTGTTATTATTGCAGGGTCAAAACTTATGGGGGCAAATCAAACAGGAGAATTTTCTTTAAAGGTGAAAATTTAGTATTTATTGACATTTGACAGTTAACATCAAACAATACATGATCAATGAAGTGTAACATATTACAAAGTTAATCAATGCATTATAACATATTACAAAGTTAATGTATAACAAAATTTAATGTATTAACAAAAGAATTTCTTAAATTCATTAATTATGTATCTTTACAAATAATCGTAACAATGTTGGTCCTGCTAAGTCCATTAGGACTTGTCAGCAGGACTTGTCAGAACTTGTTTTTACTAAGTTCATCTGCAGTGTTGAATTATCATTTTGATGTCCTTAATCATAATTGTTTACATTAATTATATCATTTTATTTTTATTTCATCGTACAATATACAGTTAATTTATCCGATAATTTATTTCAATAGCCATTTCTTTACCATTTTTTTCGAAATTTAAGTAAATTTACGAAAGCCCAGTTTCTCTATAGATGCACAATTAATCAGTGATGTCTCGTGATGAAGGTTCAATATCTACAGTATGAACCTTCATCACAAGACATCACTGATTAATTGTGTATCTATAAAGAAACTGGGTTTTCGTAAATTTACTAAATTTTCACCTTTAAAGAAAATTCTCCTGTTTGATTTGCCCCCAATCATTTACATTTGTTATCAGAAAGTATGCGATTCCACGCCATGAATGAAAAGTTAAATTCCTTCAATTTAAATAAAATGAGGTGGGAAAAGAAATAGTGTTATCATTACGTGATATTTTTTCTGTGCTGGAATATCTTCTTCTCCCACACGATACAGGCTTCGCTTCAATATAATATGTTGCTCCGCAAAAATGTCATAGCAAAATTTTTTACATAACCTCGGAAACAGTTACCATCTATTTTTTACCTATATCATGCTCACTATTGAACAAGGAATAGAGTTACAGAAGTCATTACTCGAACGCAGCTTCTGGGAAATCTTAAGTGAGTACATCGTTGCAAATTAAAAACTAATAATCTGTTCACTGTTTACAGCCTTGATAAAGACCCCGCAGTCGCCGGTACACACGTACATGTACGTTTCCCGCAGCCTAAGGTTTAAAATAAACAAATATCTTACTATTCTCAAATTTCTAGAAAATATTTGGTGTATCATGTGTATTACTTATCTATGTTAACTCCGGAAATCTTATTTGTACTATCTTAATTAAGATTTGCAATTTTGAAAACTATTCTCAAATTTGTTTTCATTGGAATGCAGCTGTTAAAAGTCTTTTCTTATCTATTATTATTAACTTTATATGCAGGGTTCGAGAGATTCAAGAATCTCTTAGGATTTGGATTTAGTTTTGAGAAAATTTAGGATTCATCCCACCTATACTTAAAAGGATTGGCAGAGGTAAAGAAAGAAGTACAAGCATAGTTACTTGATGAAATATAAAATTTGTAATCTGTAACAGCTGATACATTAGGCATGATAATGTATTTAATAATGTGGAATGTTTAAATTGATTAATGCACTGAATGTTCCCAAATTGTATTGTAACTAAACTGTTGAAAATTGTTGGCTTCATGCCTTTTGAAATTACAACGTGTCATTTTGTCACGTGCTGCTTTGTTTGTATGCTTTGTGGAACCATCTGACAAGCCATGCGACTTAGAAGGACGAAGTCTGTCAATGCAATAAAGGAAGAAATAATTTATCACTTAAAGTAACGAAACAATATCACTTGCCTGCGGGTAAAACTCTTGGTCTATTTCAGTCTCTCCTTTCTCTACCTTAACACGGCTCAACTCCACCTAGACGAAAGACATAAATATTCATTTTAAAGAGTACAAAAGCATTACATGAAAGTATTACAAAGTAAACAAGCATTACATGAAAGCACCAATAAAACAATTCTTTAAGTAACAAACAAGTTCTTTGAGCTAGATGGTGTACTCAAATGGCTTTTGATAATTATGACTACTCACAAGCTAATAAAAACTTCAATGTCACACCAAATGCCACAGTAAGATCGTATCATAATAGTACTCTTGCATTTGAAGTATGTATGACATAACTTGATCGACTGCATTGATGTCAGGGATAGATTTGATTCTAGAATTGTAAACTACGCTTTAAGGAATCATATTTTGATAAATTCAAAACAAGCGTGCGTAATCCGTTTTGACCTGTTGTAGGTAAAGTCCTTAGGAAAGGTACGTTTTCCAAGGAACAACTGTGGCCATCATCAACTGGTAAGATTTGCTGAGGTGAGGGTCACAAATACTAATTGCCCCCCCCCCCCCCTAAGAGCTTTCCCTGGTTACACCCTAGGTGTCAAGAATCAACCGTTCACAACCTGAGGATAAACAAGTATTCCATCTCCCTCAGCATGAGTTTCAAGAATAGGATACCTGATGGTTTATTTTAGAGGCATAGTTACTTGATTAATCTACTATAATAATCACCGATGTGTATATATATGTCAGTAACATTCACACAAGAAATACACATGAACCTGAATCTTCATTTGACTGTAGACCTTTTGTTTTTTTTGCAAAATTTAATTAAAAATAGTGGTTTTCTGTTATTGGGAAATGTACCAATGGAAAGAAAATAGAATAAAGATGCTTATTCCTTCAATCAAATTTTATATTCCGGTCAAAATTCCGAAATATTTGCTGAAACATAATGGTTTTTCGCAATATTTTAGCGTTTTTGAGTCGTCGTCCCCATAACGACCATACTCATTGTTTAAGTCGAGAGATTTCGTGTAGTATATCCATTAACTCAATGATTCTATGTACTAAATAAGATATGAATGGTTTATTACAATCAATGTAAATGATTAAATTCTTCCCATTGATATTCAACGAGTACCTTCACTAGTACGAACACTGTCAGTGGTGACACAGACTGAACTAAAAACTGTGGCTGAATGGTGTATTGAGAACAGAATGTCTCTAAACCGCAATAAATCTTTTTGTATGCTCTTTGTTATTTTTGCACTTCTCTCAAACCACTTGATGCAGCTCTACAATTTGGCTATTAGGATGGTTAGGAAATCAAAAGAGAGTGGAGCGCACTAACCAAAAAACATTGTACTAACGTTTTTCTAACCTTAGTGTGTTGGTGGGGTAAATAAGGTGACTTTGTTGGGGTCAATATTTCTGCTTTTAAGTGGCATAAAACCTTATGAATCTATATTAATAATAAGCCACGGAGAATATTCACCAAGAAATGCATTAGATTAAGTTTTGTATTAGGACCTTCCACTGACAAATACACTTGGTACTTCTGTTTTGTGATATTAATGCATTCCACAGGGCTAATTGTATTGTATGAATATCACATAACCAATGAAAAACAAGGAGAATTAGCAATTTTTCCACACTGACTTATACTCAAATCATGGATTTGAATGAAATGAAATTTGCCACTCATCTACATCTTAGGTCCTAAGTTTTTGGTAAGAAATCTTTTTAAAAAAATAATAACTCTGACAGGAATATGTTTTTGAAGAAAACAACTACTGTGGGTATTTTGGTATGAAGATTCTTACAGTTTCTTTTATCAATAAAAAATGACCCTTTTGGATTTTGTTGTGTATTTTCCATTTCTAAGAAATTCAACGTTTCGCTCCTCATTCTATGAGTGTCGTCAGGAGAATTCTCCTATTGGTGATCACAGTGGTGGCACAGACTGAACTAAAAACTAATTGCGAATATTGCGAAGGGAGAGGTGTGATAGGCCAAGAGATGACAGGATTTCTTCACATGAGCTATGTCTAAGGGAAGGCACACGATGACGAACTATGGCTAAAAAGAAATTAAGTAAGTTTGAGTAATTTAAGAGTGGTGGGAGACGCAGTTGACCAGATGGGAGAGCAATATTCTAGGATGGGTAGTACACATCCAAGAAACACAGATTTTAGGGCAAATGGGTCCGTTATTTCTTTGAGCCGATAGAGAATTCCCACTATCGACATTGCCTTTTTAGAAATACCAGAAACATGTTCATGGAACATCAAATTTTGATCAAAGGTAACCCCTAGGTCATTGTGGGAACTAACAAAAGTTATAGGGTGCTTGGAAAGTTCGTAGGTAAAGGAGATGGTTTTGCGTTTTAAGGAGAAGGATATTGTTATTTGATAGTTACTTGATTAATCAACTATAATAATCACTGATGTGTATATACATGTCTATAACTTTCACACAAGAATTACACGTGAACCTGAATCTTCATTTGGCTGCAGACCTTTTTCTATTTGCCAAAATAAATTAGAAATAGTGGTTTTCTGTTAATGGGAAATGTACCAATGGAAAGAAAATAGAATAAAGATGCTTATTCCTTCAATCAAATTTTATATTCCGGTCAAAATTTCAAAATATATGCTGAAACATAACGGTTTTTCACAATATTTTAGCGTTTTTGAGTCGTTTTCCCCATAACGACCATACTCATTGTTTAAATCAAGATTCCGATTGTGTATATCCATTAACTCAATGATTCTTTGGACTAAATAAGATATGAATGGTTTATTACAATCAATGTAAATGATTAAATTCTCCCCGTTATATTCAACGAGCACCTTCACTAGTACGAACACTGTCAGTGGTGACACAGACTGAACTAAAAACTATGGCTGAATGGTGTATTGAGAACAGAATGTCTCTAAACAGTAATAAATGTTTTTGCATACTCTTCCATCCATATCAGAAGAAAATCTTGTCATCTCCTCCTTTGAGATTAGGGGGCAAATCACTCACAACCTCCTCCTCTTCCAAATTCTTGGGTGTTTACATAGATGAATCACGACACTGGGAAGAACATATTGATTTCTTATGTTCTCGTATAGCTTTAGGATGTTACTTACTCAGGAGGATCCTTCCTATTACTGATGTTAATACTGCTTTATGTGTCTATAATCATACATATTATTTCTCAAGGGCTTATTTTTGTCGGTACGCCATATCTTCCTTAATACTTCATCAATTTTCATAAATGAGGCATCATTTTAAAGCTTTTCTTAACCACTATACCGGAAAAATATACAAATTACTCACATTTCAGTTGTTTTTCGAAAACTTATAATTGAAAACACGGTTTTTTGAAATCCCGCCGTCGACCTATCGATCCTCTATCGAGAATATCGAGATGTATCGAAATGAAACCGATTTCAAATTCATGCATCTATTATCTCAATCCGCATTTAATTTCGACTTAAAATATTGATTTAAGGTATTCGATCTGCTGATCTAGGTATTTATAAAATGAACTAAATTAATCAAAACTTGAATTTATATTTACTTCCCCAAACCGCAGTCGTTTGTTTTTACTTAGTCCATGACGACCAACTTACTTCGTCTCTGCTCTCTACGATAAACAAACCCGGCGATCAAATCAGATTATTCACTTTAAAGGAATCTACACAAGTTCAACTCAAAAGTAAGTACCGTATGGATTCTGACGCACTAACTACACGGTACTAACTATACGGTGTGCACTTCAATTAAGTGGGATTTCAGGAGGATACAGTGCGAATGCTTCGCACGGGTCGTCTAGTGCTTTTATATTCAGCAACCTGAAATACAGTCTCATGGCCTGGGGACATGCCAACGGTTCCTCTAGGCTATTTAGGCTCCAAATATGGGAAATTAGGATTCTAACTGGTGTCAACAAATATACAAGTTGTAGACGGTTTTTCAAATAACTCAAAATTTTAACTTTTCCTTGTATTTATATTTATTATGCCATTATGTATGTGAAAGAGCAGCACTCCTCCTTGGGTCTGACTATGAACAATCATGTGCGCATGTATGACACCAGGAGAAACAGTGATTTCAGAACTGTGACACATAATCTCTCCATGTTTTCTAAAGGACCATCCTATGCATGATGCAAATTGTATAATCATTTACCTGTCAATATTAAAACTGATAAGAGTCTCCCCAAGTTTAAGGCAAAATTAAAATAGTATTTATTGCTAAGTGCCTTCTATTCTGGAAATGCATTTTTATTATCTTGATGTAATGTACTATGTATTTCAGATTTTGTACGTACATATTTTTTTTCTTCATTTTCTTGACATGTCCTACATGTGTAATGACATCCTGGGATCAATAAAATTTATTACTATTATTATTATATATTGAGATAAGTTACACCTATGACGTTCAAAAGAGTCATTATCTCACCTGTGGGTACGATATTCTGCCGAGATCAGGCTCTAAGTCTTCTTTCCTGACCCTCCTTATCTCTACCTGCAAGAGAGAGAAACGAAAGAAGATTAAGGATTAAAAATATAAGCAAAATGAATACATACACTTGGCCGCATATTTACAGAGGTGACTGACAACTAACATCATCTGTGAGGGTATTTTAGTTAGGGAAGGATTATTGTATATATATCCGTGTATCATTCAAAGTCTTGTTTTCAGGCCGAAAAAAGCTGCTAAAATCCGTGACTTAGGTGAAAAATTAGCTTGATCTCCTTGTTTCATGATTAAAAAGCGATTATTAATGATGCAGGGATGAATATTGAAGCCATGAGTGACGAATATTAATTGTCCATGTGATGAAAAGTCCAATGATTTCCATTGTCAGAAAATTCTACTTCCTCAGATACATATGCCCAGAATCAGTATTAAGAATTGTCTATTATGCCTTGGTCAATTCCAGACTACAATATGGAATTGTATGCTGGGGTGGAGCCTACTTTACCACCATCAAACCTTTGATGGTTGCACAAAATAAAGTCATTAGAGTTATGACAAGGTCATTAAAAAGAAGTCACGCTTTCCCACTTTATAAGGAATTAAATATTCTACCATTACGGCACCTATTCATATATAAAGTCCTCAGAGTATTTTATAATCGTTTGGGTGAAAAGGCCAAACCAAAAACATACTCTACGAGATTAAAATCGGATGTTATAGTGCCAAGGCCGAAAAATGAAATATTTCGGCAATCATATCAATACCTGGGGCCAAAATTATATTATTTATTGCCAAATAACGTGACCAAGGTAGAGACAGAATGTGAATTCAATAAAGCTGTTACAAACTGGCTTATGAGTCATGAGGAAGTGGAATTTTTATTTAAAAAGGTTATATAAAATATTATTTAATTGTGTGTATCTGTATAAGTAATATGTCTATGTATGAATGCACTTAATTTTTCTTTTTATTATTATTTATCACACCATGTATTATATGATTAGCACCTTGCCTGCCCGTCATATTTATTTTAATGGTAACCCCAACACAGGTATTGTTCCTCTGGGGTACCTATATTCCATTTATGTATGTAAATTGTCAAATGTATTTTCTAATGGATAATGGAATAAATATATATTATTATTATTATTATTAATATTGAATCAACCAAATGCAAACTTTCAATAAATTTATCGATAATATCTTTAACTGTTACAAAATTGGCTGGGTGTATGTCTACAGTATCCTTCGGCAAGATTGTCAGCGTTCGTAATGACGCTGTAACGTAAACGTCGTCATCTTCATTAAGGGTTTCATCATCTTCTACACCATTCCGGCTATCGCACCCATACTGCAACAGTATGCAGAAAAACGGTATCTCGGTGACAAGGGATGTGATGTACGATTGTGATGTAAAATGTTGCATTGAAATGACTCCAAAGAAAACTTGCGTCAAAGAATACGTAAGGCCATATTTTAATATTTTTTTCTTTTTTAAAAACTCTGTAATATTACTTACATATGCTTTGTATTATGCACTTGCCAGTATTATTATTGTGCATAGTCTCCCTTGGATGAATAAATGTATTATTATTATAATTATTATATAGAGATGAGAAGGTTAAATTTTTATGCCAATGCAGTTTTATGGCACTGCATAAAATTTTTTGAAATCTTTGAAATAATCTCAGAGATCGTGACTTCACACGTGATCAGATATTGTAAAATCTGCAGAGAACAATTTAGAAATTGAAGTTGGATGAGAAAAAGAAGGTAATAGGGATTCTAAGGAATCTTCTTTACATTACAGACTCTGATAAGCTGACTTTATGACTTCAACCAGAATCGGCCATCAGCGCAGAAGGTTATGGAACCATCAACATTTGCCGGATGAGATGGATATTCAAAAATACTTTGTGACAAGGAATCCCTTATGCGACCTTATTGGTCATATTTAAAAGTGGCGGTTGCCCACTAGTGCCGACACTGGGAGAAGGGGACTCTCTCCACAGCTCGGACTGGTGGCAGTCGAGCATTCCGCGGATCAGGGAGTCGGCAGTCGGTCAGAGGAGAAGGGAGTCCCTGGCGCTCCCTCATTTGGTGTATATTTTGTGTCGAGTTCATAAAATGGTGATTTCAATATTTCTCGGGTTGCCTCTGCGTCAGTTGTCATTCAGCACAACAGTTTCGCTAGCTATCCTGCTGGCGTCCTCAGGTGAAGGATGGCAAGAAGGTTTTGGTCCGTCCTTATATAGGTCAAGTTAGGCGCCAAAAAGCGATCAATGCTCCGGCCAATCATGGAGCAGCATCGCGTTTGCGCGGGAAGCTTACTACTCTCTTCCAAGCGTTGTGCAATGGGTATCCATCTTCTCTGTTAAAATTCTTAGGTGTTTTTATGATTTCTATAGCCTCTCTTACTATTCTCGGGAAGTACCTGTTTTCCTTGGCTATTATTTTTGCATCTTCGAATTGTACGGTGTGTCCCAAGTCACTCCATGCGTGCTCTGAGATGGCAGATGCTTTAAATTGTCTATTTTTTGTCGCTCTCTGGTGTTCCTTTAGTCGAGTGCCCAAGGCTCTGCAGGTTTCGCCTATGTATGACTTCCCACAGGAGCACGGCACTTGGTAAACGCCTTCGGAGAGGGTTGATGGAAGTCTGTCCTTTGGGCCGGGAAGAATTTCGGCTATCTTGGTGACACAGTTAAACCTCGTGACCACGTCATGCTTCCGTAAGACCCTAGCGAGACTTTCACATGAGGACGCCAGCAGGATAGCTGGCGAAACTGTTGTGCTGAATGACAACTGACGCGGAGGCAACCGGAGAAATGTTGAAATCATTTGATCAACGCCGCAGAAACCTGCGAACTAACTTCAAAAAATGGTGTTCAGAAGGTTTCTCTGCTTCTCTTCTTCGCCTTTACCCACTCGTTGAGAAACGTTACAACTTGGCACTCAAATGTGTATAAAACGGGAAGCTAGTGGCAAGTCTTAATTGACTCGGCTGGCTGATTGTGAGGTGCATTGGGAAGCATAGAAGTTGGGTGTTTCCCAATTTTGTGATGAGAAGTCGACATTTCTTGTTTCATTATAATAAAGTTTGGTACTTTTCTACACATTTAAAAAGTGCAGAAAAGGAATCGGGGAATGATTTATATTAATGGATTATCAGAGCAAATTACCAAGGTATTCAAAAAAACCATTTATAAAATAGCACATAAAAACCATAAAACGCAGCATAAACTCGTATATTCAAAACTTAAGTCAGATACCCCTATACAGCTAAGAAGCAATATAACTTATTCTATTCCATGTAAAGACTGTGACAGTAGCTATATAGGCCAAACATCCCAATATTTAAAAAATAGGATCTCGCTACATAAAGCATCAATTAAGACTAAAGTTCAACTTTGTGCATTAGCAACTCATGCAATAACAAATAGTCACTCATTTATTTTCGAAGAAGCCAAAATTCTAGATTCAGAACCAAATTTATCAAAAAGATTATTCAAAGAAATGTACCATATACATCCAGAAATAAAGAAGTTGCAATAAAAGAATAGACATTACTTCTCTAAGCAAAATTTATCATAATTTAATAAATGGCACATAACTTTTCAAAAAAGAAATTTTGGATCCAAGCAACCAAATTAAAATTGTAAATAAATAAAAACAGCACCAAACTTTAAAGTTAACAATCTTGAATGTCTATTGTATTTTTATATTTAATGACTGTAAATTTACCATTATGTAACAAAAACAGAACTGTCTTTGTTTATAGCCCTGAAGATGAATGAATAAAAATCCAAAACGTGCGCAAAAGTTAAAAAAAAAATATTATTTGACATAAACTCGTGACATTTGCAGTTTCTACAAAGTAGAGCCAGAAGCTGTGAATTTTATTTCTTGTTTCATCTCATTATTGAGTTCAATATTTCATGTAATTTTTCTCTAACAAGGAGACATCGCGTGACTGATGTCCGGGACCCAAATGAGGCAGTTATAATTGAATAACAATAATGGCAATATTCCACTAGATACGGTCTATTACGACCATGGTTTCGATGCACTGCATCATCATCAGGTAAATACACAAAAACAGAAAGGGTATATATACAAAATATTTGCAGAGGAGGAGGATGTGGGGCAGGAAGGGGAGAAGGGGGTGGCGGGAGGGTAGGTTTAGAGGTCGGAGGTGGTTGGGGAGGAGGAGAAGGTTAGCCAAGTGAGGGAGGGGGAGGGATATGGGGAATGCAAGCAAAGGAAGGTTAAGGGGAGGGGGAGAAGTGGAGTAATAATAGGGAAAACATACCAAAAGGTAAAATGGAAGCATCAAAAAAGCGAGTCACCATTAAGCATACAAACAAAGACCAAAATAACACACGACGTTTGGCACAGGTTGGGCATAGACCGGTAACATTAGGGAGTTAGAGGCATAGTCACAGGTAGGATTAGCTGGGAAAAACCGGGGGGTGGGGTTGGGTAGACCACTCACCCTTGGACACCGAAGATAATGGAAGGAGCGTCCAAATGGCGCGATTTGGTGGGGGGGGTGGAGGGAAAGGATGCAACAGAACAATTGGGTGCACTGGTCACTGGGAAAACACACTAGGGGGGAAAGTGATGGACAGAAGAGGGGAGAGAAACGGCATATAAACTCTCGAAGATATACTTACGGACAAATTTAAAGAAAAGCTATTTGATTCCGGTGACAAACTCATTAAGAATATTGTGTGTTGGTTTAGGTATATGGATGATGTTTTGTGTTGTTGGACGGGGAGTGAAATACGGATCAATTCATGCTTTTCCTAAACGCGCTGCACAACTCAATTAAATTCACCCTAGGATACTCCCCTCCTACTTCAAAGAAGATTTTGCATCCAAAAATTTTGTTAACCTTCCCGTAAGTTGGGGACTTTGTTCACCTTACTACGAAGCCCAAGATTTAGAAAAATATCCTCTGTGGTCCATGCTCAACCAGTCTTCAAAACACGATCATTCAATTAATTTGTTTTTGAGAAGCTGATTTTAATGCGAGTACCATTGATAGTCTGAATACTTTCCACTCTATGGGTGGCGGTATTGTTGAGAGCAAACTAGTTTGTGGAACCCCCTTTTTGTTGACCACCACCCACCAATGAATGCATCCCTCTCATTTCTTCTTCCGACACTCACGACAACTTTATAAAAAATTTATAACCCTAGATAAACGGAAAAGAGTGATGTGCTGTTTTATTACGAAATTCCGGAATTTCCCTGGAAATTTCAAATAGCTGTAACTTTTGACCAGTTAAAGATAAAATATTAAATGATGTTCAACATATTACTATGAGAAGTAATAGAACCATCGTGGTAGCCTATACTGTGGGCCATATACTGTAGAATATGAATAGAGCTTACCAAACATCCTCATAAAAAGTTGAAAAAATGACTAGTAGCCAACTTTTTTCGATTTGGGACCACTATGCGGCAGCATGTACTTCAACACGTATACACAGATTGTGAAATAAGTGAGTAGGTATACTTAAACCTACTGTATATTTAGTTCATTACACACATATTCTTACTACCTTTATAAATTTACACATCATATAGTTACATTAACAATATACAACCCTAGAAAAACGGGAAAGAGCGATTTGCAGATTTTTTTTACAAATTTCAGAATTTACCTAGAAATTTCAAATTGCTGTAACTCTTGACCAGTTGAAGATAAAATATAAGGTGATGTCTCACTTTAAAAGGTTATGCAATTCTCTAAAACTACACTCCTGAGGAATTCGCTGTAAAACTAAAGACTGAACCTCTAGAAGGAAAAGTTTGTCAAAAAACGTGAGGAAATTAAGCGTTTTTCAAAAATGTACAATTTTCGACAGCAAATATCTCAACAACTATGAAGAATAGAAATAAATGTATGACGACTTATTTTGTAGTACATTTTGTCAGCTTTAATTTTTAAAATAGTAATATTTTTGCTACGACGCACCGTTTGCAAGATATGAGCGACAAACCAAAAAAAAGGGACCTTCTGCACCCCCCTCCCCCCTTCATACATCGTAGAGAGAAAGGGAGCCAATGGCTAATAGATGTAGTACATGGCTATTGGGGGTTGGTAGTGAAGGAAAGAGAACATTGAAGTAGGGTTGATTGCGTGTATGGTTTGGTAATAACTTTGCATCCTTAGTAGGGTGACTTGAGCTCTGCGAAGGATCCCAGGTTATAACCAAGGTTTCCTTAGCAGAGTCCCATTAGCCTTACAAAGGATTCCAGTTGGGTTGTGTGTGTGTGTCTGTGGTGGTCCCTGGCAAGGAAATAACTTTCCCTTAAACTACCACAGGAGGGTATTCTGGTGGAGAGGTTGTGATTGGTCCCTGTTGCGGAATCCCCATTACCGCAAACCAACACAGTAAGCGTTTGATTTTTGTTTTGACGAGTGGTGCAAATATTTTACGGCCATTGGAGAATTTTTTATATGTGTAACAAAAAACGTGCTCCGGAAGCAATGTTGTGAAAATTAAACTAATGTAGTTATTAATTTTTAATGAAGGAATGAAAAAGCCATAATTTTTATTCTTGGGGATGATATTACATACCTCTACGATGATTATAGTTAAAAAAATATTAAGATTAAAAAATACCCTTTAAGTGATACTGGCATTAGTAGTTAACCATGTTTTTTGCCAAAAAATGTTGCTAAGACTTAACATAAGAATTTTTAAAGACTGCAAAAGACAATTTAAGAACTCATGTTTTTTTTCCTGAAATCCTCATAGCCTTGTGTGTATTGTACTAATAACAAAGTTATAAAAACTTTGTAAAAAAAGTAAACAAGTAAGAGGAAAAAATTTTTAACTTTAAGAAGAGTGGTTTACAAGGGGTGCAAATAGATAGTCCTCACATTGCCTTAATGGCTTGCTTCTGCATCGAAGGAAGGCCTCTGAGTCAACAGATGAACTCCCCCAGAACGTAATGCATTATGCTAAGTGACTGTAATGTACCTTTGCATGATAATAATGTAGTTGCTTGAGCTGTTAATTACTTTTAAATTGAAATATGTAAATTGGAGGGCTCTCTTTTAGACGGATTGTCTTGGTTAAGAAATTAACTCCTCAAGCGCAGAGGATATTTAATTAAATCCTAGTGGCCGGATGAGATTTAAATTCCTTTTCTGCATGCTATCATTCAATAATTTATAACTTTCAAGATATAGCATCTTTTGCGTTGAACATTTTTTTCAAAGCAACATTTTTGCCAAGAATTTTTAGAAGAATTTAGAAGAATGCTAAAAAGCATAAGAATTTTTTAAAGACTGCAAAAGACATTTTAAGGGCTCATGCTATTTTTTCCTGAAATCCTCATAGCCTTGTGGGCATAGCTGGAAAATATCTGGAGAAATGATCCACAAATGAGCGAGATAACATTTTTTAAGTAAAATAGTACACCTTGAGAGGCGAGCCTCCTGAACGGAAGAAATTGAGAACTAGCTTGAAGTTTGAGAGGCTGTAACTGAAAAAACTACTAGAACTAAATAAATAAAATTTGGAGCTATCTCTTAAATTAGCGAAGGGGTGATATGTATGTACCAAGTTTAGTAAAAAATCCGAGTTGGTGGGTGTCAAACCTCATTTTTGTGGTTGAATAGACATGGAATGACCCAATAGTGAGCCTGAGCTGCTTGAATTGAATATATTTTTTTTAATATTGTGAGATTAAATATGAAATATGCCCCGTCGACAGGCGTTGCCTGACGGAACTGTAATGTAAAAATTGTTAAATAAAAAAAACTTTAACTAGTTACTTTTTACCAGGGATGTGACCCGAAAAGGCACTTTACGTTTCGTGCCGTACCTGGGAGGCACCCGAACTCGGAGTCCGAGCCTCGGCTTTGAAGGAGACCGAACCCTTCACTGCGGGTTGTTTATAGCACCAACTGACCAGTCACACTATAGTTTATAACTTCTTAAAGTTTTCATAAATCGCACAATTATGTTCATCTTTGTGTTGTACTATTCACGTTGATGAAAATGGTATTTTAAACACAGTTATACGATAGATATTAACCATTTTACGTGCATTAGTAAACTAAGCCAGTTTAATGTACATTATATTACTAAAGCATGTAAATTGGTTAATATCTATCGTATGACTGCGATGAAAAAACCATTTTCATCAGCGTGACTGGTGCAACACAAAGACGAACATAGATTTGTGATTTATGTTTAACTTTAAGAAGTTATAAACTATAGTGTGACTGGTCAGTTGGTGCCATAAACCACCCGCCGTGAAGGGTTGGGTCTCCTTCAATGCCGAGGCTCGGACTCCGAGTACGGGTGCCTCCCAGGTACGGCACGAAACGTAATTTGCCTTTTCGGGTCACATCCCTGCTTTTTACAGAGATAAACTTCAACTTAAATCAGTAAATTTTTTTGGATATCTTTCCCAACCATGGTTTAACTGAAACACACTCACTTGGTCATTTATAGCATGCTTCCCTTCCTCCAGGAAGCGGCTCTCAAAGGCAACTTTGGAGTTGATGCACTGAATCTTAAACAGACGGAATTCTTTCATTTTCTCGAGGCATCTTGTACACACGAGCCAAGGAAGACCTCTCAGCTTCATGACCTGTGGGAGAAAATAAAAAATACGCTACATATTATTAGTGCTCTATTATCAGTGCTCAAGATCGTTTACTATGCTCTTGTGAACTTGAGGTTACAGTACGGAATTGCGTGCCGGGGAGGAGCATGCTCCACAAATATTAATCCACTACTGGTATCCCAAATAAAGGCGTTAAGGGTAATGACGCGAGCCTCAACCATGGCTGAATCATATCCTATATTTACAAAGGTTAACATTTTACCAAGGCATTTGTTTGTTTATAAGGTTTTGAGAATTTTTTTAAACCATGGTGGAGAACACGAAAAACACAGAGACTATACTCTAAGACCAAATTATAATATTGGGCTACCTAAACAAAAAAAATGAACTTTTTCGTCGACCATTTCTTCATCTCGGCCCCAAATTTTTGTTTCCCTACCTTTGAATATGACTGGTGCTGATAAAAAAGGAACATTTTTAAAACTTATTAAGGAATGGTTAAATTCGAGAACAATGAGGAGGAATATTTGTTTAAGAGGAATGAGTAAAGGTCTTTTGATTGGATGGAGTGACGATACTTGCATCATTTTATTTTGTATTGTTAATGTCATGCTTGCTTGTAATTAATTCACATTAGATTATTTTCCTGCAAAAAGGCTCAAGTTACATTATTTATGTATCACAGTTGTATAAAACTACAACTATCTTTGTAAATTGCAGTGATTCTAATCAGATTCTTCTGTGTGTTCTGGCATTATCGATGCTTTTTTCCATTTACATATCGTTTGTATTTTTTGTATCCACTATTAATTTTTGTAAAGTGTTTTTTAATTTCCGACACAGTGACTGATTTATTTTGTTTTCCACAAAGGTGAAATTTTGTTAGACAAAGAAGAGTCGGTTAACCCCAAATAGGATGTTATTCTAAGGGTTATGTTATCCTAATATCCTATGTCCCTCATTTTGAATTTTTGTAATTTTTACCAATTTGTGTATGAGCTTATTCGAGGAACAAATATATAAATAAAAATTTAAAAAAATCACTTAACATTTAAGACCAAAGGTAGGGCGATTCCATTATTCTAAAAAAACTGGGTGTGTCAGTTCACAGATGCACAACAGAAGCGGGACTTGTAGAAATCAAATACAAAAAAAAAATGTTTGAACATGAATGAACATTCATTTAAAAAACAATGTATCAGGCCAGAATCTATGGTGCAAAAGGAAGGTTTTGAGTGTGAAGGCTTCCGCGGTGCCTTGAAGTTGAAAGCTGCATACTTTCGGGTGTTTCACCACGTTGTTGTTTTAGAGACACAGTTTCGCCTGCGTTTCAGCAGGCGTCTTCAGGTCAAAGTGATGATGCTGGTAACTGACGACCTATATATAGTACGAGCTATATATATGTAGATGAAGTATGAAATAAATATTGTATTATTAATGGCACAAATATATAGTTATATATGACCAAAATTCTCAGTAATTAAATAAATAAAGCTACATAAGTCTCTAATTTGACTCATTTTTTCCCGCCGCACAGACAAAAACCCTTCAAAACAGCAGGTTTTTTTTTGAGATTCTGTATAAATTACTTCGGTGAGTAATAGATTATATTTTTATAAATAGTTGAGAAAACGTACAAACTATACACCCTTAGTTTTATGAAGAAATCTAGGTGCTAGAAGTTCCTAATTTGATTAACATTCTCCCTCTGGAGCGCACAGCGTGAATCTATCCCATGTAAAACAGCTTATATTTTTTATGCATATAGCTCTAAAAGTAGATTAGATTAAAGATCTTTTATCAGCTTTAAAAGTAGTTCGGCGAGGGGTTGATACATTTTGATATCATTGGAAAGATGAGAGTTTTTTCTTTAAAATGAGGCCAAATTCATCAAATTCTAGGTGAACTAATTAACTAACTTAAGTGAAGATCGTGTTTGGAGCAGAGTGTATCACCATACCCTCGTAGAAAAAACAATGGTGCAGAATTTGGAGCTGGGTTACGCAATTAAATTTTGCATTAACTGGGTAAAAATTGTGCCTGTTTGCTAAAAATGCTTAGGCAAGCCTTCGAGGAGGATGCAATGGCACAGAACTAAACTTTCGAGTAGCACAAGAAGTTAAGAAGAGGGTCGGGAGACCATCGACGACGAAGAGTGCTCGGTGATGACGTAAACTGTGAAACCAGTTGAGTCATAGAAAAGAATCTGTGGATGATTACCAACAAGTGTTTTTAAACATTACGAATATTGACAACTTACACCAGGTTCAGACTGAAACAGTTATATTTATTATTATCAACATTCCTCCAATTCCCCAGCAAGCATCAGGTTTCATTGCCATCATAATGGCTGGAGACTTGTGAGGGGTTGGGTATTTTTCGTAGCCACGTCCAACGCCAATTGGATAAGTATCTATGGCCTTCTGCATGCGTGCAACTATACAGTGATTCCACCTGTGCCACACAGGACGAAATATACTTTATGCTATTTAACAGCGAGCCCTTATCTCCACCAAGAACGCCTATTGATGAGGACTACTAGTTTCACAGAGTGTCCGGGGTACATTTGCCGAAGTTCGGAAAGCAGGTCTTGATATTTTGTACATTTTTCCACCTCCTTTGCATCCATGTTCGTTTCAGCCAGAGCCAAAAACTCAATCATGAACATGGAGCATGTGAGGTAGTCAAGGAGAACGATATCAGGCTTGGTCGCATCCAACAGCCCAGTGGTGGAGTTGGAGTAATTCCACGAGATTGTGCATTTATCATTCTCCACAACGGACTCAATATCTCCAGGGACATAGTGCAGCACAGGTGTTTTTCGATGCCCTTATGGTGTCGTAGGTGAAAGTTTAACACCCACAGAGCCGTATTCTGCCAAGCTATGTACGCTGCCTAGGCATAATAATTGCTGCCCGAGAAGTTAATCGAAGTCTCTGGCAGAGCTCGGCAAGCCTTGCTTCTCGTGTCCCCAACCCTAGCCTTCAAATACTCATTATCAAGCTATTATTATTATCATAACTTGTCACTATAACATTCTGATGCACATCAAGTGTAAATTATTATGAAGCCGATGCCTGGCAAGACATGTTCTCCTCCGGAAAGTAAATCTATTACCAGATCAATTAGTCACTCTCACTTTACCCTCGTACAAAATTTCATGCGCTAGCGTGTTGATCGAATAGCTATCGAAAGGTCCAACAAATTATCTTCATGTTAATACTTTTCATTCGGTTCAATCTTTCGTAAAATGCGGGCTTGCGGGGTACGTGTGGTGAACTTGGATTTTTCATGCTCGAAACATGATTTCCGTGCGCAAGAAAAGACGTCCAATTATGCAAAAAGCCTAAACCTTTCTCGCTCTTGAAAAAATAACTGAAATAAAATTAGAATGAGCCTAAATTTGAGCAATTTCAGGAGGCGAATATCATTAAACATATGTAACATGATTTATTGTTCTGCCACATCACTTAATCAAATAGCTAGCCTATGACAAAATACTAATTGTTATACGAAATGTCCATAAATTCCAAATTCAACCTAGAACAAAGTTGTTTTGCTCCGAAACAGCGGTAACAACTTGTGAAATTACGCAGGATTACTTAAAAATCGTCAACTTCAAGTAGTACAGGGATTAGCACTAAACCTTTACAGCCATCGCCACTCATTTACGATAAAACAAATATGCAAAAGATCATATTTATAATTACAATATCCTCCATTGCTTCTGAAAACGTTTACGCAGTATGAAATAAAGAAACAACTCGAGACAAAAAAAGACTGGAAGATAACAATTTTTCATTATGAGCACACTTATTAACAACAAAATTAACAAGCAAAAATTAAGCTATAAAATATAGCATGACACTTAATAAAATTTTGTACATAAGCACACTGGATCATTACGTTTGTAGCAATAGTGATCACAGTGAGAAAACCGTGCGACATTGAAATTGGATTACAATTCAGTCGAGATGATAGCTTAATTAAGAAATAATGATGCTCTTTGAACAAGTTAAATTAATAACTTACCTTGAAATGAAGTAAATCCTCAATAACTTCACTAATAACAAATCCATGTTCGTAGCTTTCTTCGAATATATCCATTAATGACGAACTTTCACATAAACAGAGTCTACACAATATATATTTAAAAGTGGAATCCATTCTGCCAGATCACAAATATCATAAATTAAATTCATTAACGTAAGATAGTTCTAAAAAGCAGTGAATAGAATAATGACTAGTCTACAGCAAAAAAGTTGTAGCCAACTTAACTTCCGAGTAGTGACAACGTGCGAAAGATTAACAGGCCTATCTGAATACACTGCATGCAACCTTTCGGACTTTTCAGATATGTACATGATTTTCGAAGGGATGGGGGTGATGATATCATGGTATTCACCAGAATATATTGTTCATTTTCGTCTCAACGTGCACAGATAAATCTTGTTAAACGACTCCGAAATGCCCGCGATAAATGGTTGAAAAATGGTGCGAAAAGTCAAATTTAAAGCGCACGGTTGTTTTTAGATTTAAAAAATTGGATATGCTTCGAGATCACTTCGTGTACTAATGATTTAATGAACAGAGATCAAATTCACTTCTTTCGAAGACTGCATGGCGCAGACCACATTACAATTCAAATTGCGGCTTAATATACTTGATGAAGAAAGTTGAGTGAGATCTTGCCTTTGTTTAGACTGTGCCTCCACTATAAAAAAAATCATGTCTCAAATTTTGCTTATTAGCACATATACGTTTCCTTCTATAGAGAGTGAGAGCACCCATCAGCATGTAGGCTGAAGAGCATCTTGCTCAATTCATCAATATTCTTTATCAATTAATATTATTATTATTATCAATTTGCACGGGCATATATTTTATTAATTTATAATTATAGATATCTGTGTGATATCTATAATTATAATCATAGATATCTGATATCTAGACATATGTGGAACAGTGGCAGTAATTTGACAAGTAAAAAATTCATTAGAGCGTCATTGAAGAACTCTCCATGAATGACTTTCATATTCAGGGAAATGATAGAAGAGAGAAACTCCCACGCCACTCCTCAACAGTATTTTTAAAGTGACACATTCACGGAACTACCTTTTGACTGGCTTCTAATCTTCGACCTATCTGGCATGGAGGAGCATTAGTAATTGCTCCTGCCAGTTCAGCTTAGGGGACATTGGAACGCACAAGCCCTTCCACCACGTCAAGGTTCTAGTTCAAGGAGGGAAAAATGTGGAACGCTTCACGATTTTGCGTGTCATCCTTGCACAGGGACCATATATGTATAGCATATGCTAATCTTCTCTGTATCGTTCCAATTTTAGTATATGTACCGCCGAAGCAAAGAATATATGAACATTTTCAAACACGTGCCATTAGCTAGGAAACAGTCTTGGTGACGAAAAGTAGACAAAAAATTGTAAATTTGGATAAATTATGAAAAGTAGTTAATGTTATCACGAGTAGGCAATCAGATGAAAATTAATTAATCACTCAGTCGATTAATATATATTATAATTATTACGAATGAGCTTACCTATTGCCTATTTCTGATATTTGTCTTTGCGTAAATATTAGACATTTCTCATTGGTTATTTCCAATCGCATTTTTTAAATACTCTGATAATAAGAAAGAAAATAGCGTAAATGACCTGATTTATTTTAGGCCTAAAATGGACTTGACAAATCTCAGAAAAAGGCGGCTGCAGAAGACAGAGATTAGATTAGCAATATTCCAAACCGTTGATGAGGGGAAGCGGAAGATAGACCCCAGACAGCACAGCCGCTGGTATACAAATGGTAAATCTCTTGTACAGTTACGAATTGTATAATTTTTGGAAAAAAATTTGTAATACAAATGTATTCCAGCATCTTTCGAACAAATCATTGGTAATACTATTGTAATACGGCATCAAAATACCAGGAATATACAATTTGTAAACCCATTGTATTACAATTGTAAGGCCGAAAATAATACAAGGCTTCGTGCGCATTAGGTGTTTATGTACTTCTTTTGTCCAGCATAATGCGTACTGCGTATGATACGTATGTATTACCTTTGTTATGTGTAATCCAAGAATACTAGGTATAATCTTTGCTGTGGACGCTTTATCACGAGCTACTATCGCCAAATCATGGTAAAATCAAGATATTTTGCCATTAATTGCCATTCAACTTCTAAACATTCATCGCATGCTAGCCTGTGGATCATCCTTCGACCGAAAATTTGGCATAAATGGGAAGCTTGCAAACAATTCGGAGATCGAGTAATCACTACATTGATCGCTTAGATATACCACGCAGGTAATACGAAAGAGATTCTGTTTTGTAAAACTATTGTAATTTGGCTCTGTATTACCACCATATTTCAGTTTGTAAAACGATTGTAATTAGGCTCTGTAATACAAAGTTATTACCGGAAATTTTACGATTGTAATACAATTGGATAACTTTCGTCTTCATTCAAATGTAAACAAACGTATGTTTTATGGAAATAATCTAGTTTGTTCTCATTAATATTGACTTTGTAGTCATCCTATGTGGCAACATAGGTTTCAAGTAATTAAAGCCTTGTAACGGTTATCGTATAATTGGATGGTATTTCCTCGAAATATAACGGCATTGACATTTAAAAATTAGTTCTCGAAGTCACTTTGACGCACGGAAATGGCCACATATATAAGACTTTCTGGTAATGCAATTATCAATTGCGAGTAAACATCGATAGGCGTTATATATGTCGAGACATGCGAAGTTAGTTAGGTAGGCACTAGGTGCGATGTGTATTACTAGAAGTAATACACATCTAGAAGTAATACACATCGCACATTGTCAGTGAAATTCTGATAGTGCGGAAATATTAATTTAACTATATGATATTTTCATTTTGGTATCCAGGAAAGAAAATTATTTCAATGGTTACAATTTTGCCTCCATAAATAAAAATTTCATTGCACAGGAATTTTCTAGATTGATGATCAACGTTTTGAAGTAGGGCCAAATTTTAACATACAGACCAGTTCCATTCCAGTTACAGAGCAAGAAATTTCCACGTGGGTAGTTACGAAAGAAATTCGTCATTTTGTAAAACTATTGTAATTTGGCTTTGTAATACCATCGTTATACAATTTGTAAAACAATTGTAATTTAGCTCTGTAATACTCCTAGTAATACAATTGTATTAGCGGACATTTGACACAGTATTACGATTGTAATACAATTGGAATACGAATACCCCATTTTTGTAATACGATTGTAAAATGACTGTAATACAGTAATATTTCCAAGTTTGTGCTGTCTGGGACATAGCTGAAACCTTTGGAATACCACCATCCATTTTAAAAAAAACGTAAAGAAACTGAAGAAGCTGCACGTAGAGGCTGCATAGATAAAAAATCTCGAGCAGTGAAAAGTGAGCAATTAGATAAACACGTATTTGACTGGTTGATGGAAGCTAGGACAAGAAATATTCCCATTTCTGGACCTATTTTACAAATGAAGGCAAGGGAAATAGCCTTAAAAATGGGAATAGAACATTTTCAGGCATCAAATGGATGGTTGCAGAAATTTAAAGTCCGGTGGAATCTAAAAACTTTGAAAATGTGTGGGGAAGAAGCGTCTGTAAGTGACACAGTGGTAGAAGATTGGAAAAAACTCTGCAAACAATTTTAGTGGGGTATAAACAATGTGACATTTTCAATGCTGATTAGGCAGGTTTTTTTTATAACTTGCTTCCTGACAGAACTCTTTCAGTTAGAGGCCAACCTTGCCATGGAGGAAAAAAAAGCAAAGAAAGATTCACAGTGCTATTCTGTGCTAATTCTAATGGCTCTGAGAAATTGGAGCCACTTATCATTGGCAAATATAAAAAGCCTAGATGCTTTAAAAATATTCAAAAACTTCCTTGCTTATACAGGAACTCCAAAAACTCATGGATGACATCATCTTTATTCTGTGAGTGGTTGAGCATGTTAGACTTGAAGATGGGGGTGAACAACCGGAAAATAGTACTCCTCATTGACCAGTGTGCGGCACATAAAACTGAGGGGATTGGCTTACGAAACATAAAAATAGTGTATTTTCCACCAAACACCACCAGCAGATTGCAACCCCTGGATCAAGGAATAATTTCCATTTTGAAAATAAATTATAGACAGCAACTGGTGACAAACATGTTGAGGACAGTCGATGATAAAAATGAGATAAAGTGTTCGTGGAATATACTTCAAGCAATGCACAGGCTATGCCTTTCATGGAATTGTTTGCAGTCTGAGGTGATTGAGAAATGTTTCACCAAGGCAGGATTTATGGGGGGCAGTAGTGAGGAAGACAGTGAACTTGAGGATGAGCCAGCAGAATGGCATGAAATAAATAAAATAATGAATGTTCAATTGCAGTTTAATGACTTTGTGAATGCTGATGATGCTCTGATTACATGTGCACCAAATGTGGGGGAAACGGTGGGAGAGGTGGAGGCAGAAGTTGGAGAGGTGTCACCAGCAACCAATTATGCGGAAGAAGAAGATGATGATGATGAGGAATTAGTTTCTGCTCCAACCAGAAAAGAGGTGCAGGAAGCTTTGGTTGTCATGGAAAGATTTTTTTTTAAATATGGAGGACTGCAACAGTGAGAACATGACTTTATTAAATAAGATAGAAATTATAATTTCAAAAGAATTAAAAAAAAAATGAAATAAACACATATCACTAATTTTTTTTCAGCAAAAACTAATTAAAGTATTCTGTTCCTTTTTTGTTACTACACTCAAAAAACTATGGAAAATTAGAAGTATGTATATTTAAAAATGTACAAATATAGTGATTTAAAATACAGCAGCAATTTCATTAATTAAAAAGGCCATTAGGAAGAAATTATGTTCATCCCGCTAAAACCTCTTAATAGTGAACCTCCACTTATCAAAATGTCATAAATGTTGGTCCCTTCCATTTCGATATAAAGAGGTTTTACTGTAATGCCCAATTAGAATAATTCTAACATTTGGTGCGACAAGCTCGTGGGAGGTGTTAATATTGGCACATTTATCTCAATCACTTCTGGGAGAAGTATACCTTCTGAAGGCCTGCCTGGGTATCTCAGCTGTTCATCCATCATAATGTACTATTATTTGAACTCGATATTCTCAGGTGTTACTTTGTAAAATTCCATATTGACAGAATCAATGTAAACTTAGTAAATTTTACAATGGTTTTTATTCAAAACGACCTGTTTCATCGCATAAGCGACATCTTCAGGTACATTTTCTAGTCAAGCACAGAATATATATATATATATATATAATAAAAACACTTGACAGGGGGTGGGGAAAGAAAAGTAAAAAGAGAGAGAGGACTTACTGGGACGTTTCGGGCTTGTAGGCCCTTCTTCAGCTGTATAAAATTGAGAAGAAATTGAATTGACTTCTCAATTTTCTACAGCTGAAGAAGGGCCTACATGCCCGAAACGTCCCAGTAAGTCCTCTCTCTCTTTTTACTTTTCTTTCCCCACCCCCTGTCAAGTGTTTTTATTATATTGTGGCCTATTGGCGAAATTTTCGTTTCGTGTGTATATATATATATATATATATATATATATATATAATAATTTGAACAGAAGGTGAAAGAAAGAGATAGGAAACATATAATTAAAATTGGACCACGGCACATTTTTACCCTCTGATTTCTCGGCTTTACCATCTTCCACATCACCAGTGTCTTCGTCCAATTTTAATTATATGTTTCCTATCTCTTTCTTTCACCTTCTGTTCAAATTATTATATATTTATTCGCCTAAAGGCGGTGTGTGAGTGAGTGAACGAAATATATATATATATATATATATATATATATATACACACACATACATATGATGAACTGGGAGGGTATGGGGAGGGAGAAAGGAAGGCAGTGGGAGGGAGGGGGGAAGAAAGAGGTAAGCCTCACTGCAGGAGGGGGAGAAGGGGTGGGAAGGGTTGGGGATTAGGGAGAGGTAGCAATTAAGGAAATGTTTTGATGGTTGTATCTAAGATGGGAGGGGTTACGTAAGGGTCTAGATTAAGGAAAGGCTTTGTAATAATTTACTACGTATAGAATTTATTTCTCTATTTTGAGTTACACGAATTCTACATATATGTCTAAGTTTCAGGTTACCCAAATACTGGAAGATACTCGGAGGGTTATTTATTTGTGGATGACATGCTAAAGCCCCACTTGATGAGCATCAGAATGTTATAGTGACTAGTTATGATAATAATAATAGATTGATAATGAGGATTCGAAGGCTGGGGTTGGGAACACGAGATGCAAGGCTTGCCGAGCTCTGCCAGAGACTTCGATTAACCTCTCGGGCAGCAATTATTATACCTAATTTTATTCCTTTAAACGCCCATGTGTAAGTCTTATTGCCAGTCATTCAGTAGGGTAAAAGACTGGTGTAGCATAGGAAATTTCAGAAGACTCAGGGAAAATAGCAGTAGGTATGTAATAACTTTTTAAAATAATAGAGGAACATCTTTTTTCTGTTATATGTTCTTGATGAAATGTCAGGAACAACAGATTTTGTTGTACCTAGACATTAATTTAGCCAGTAAATTGTTAATGGCAGAATTAATTCCTTAAATATCATTATACTGTTCAAAAGCATAGGCTGCCAGGGCATCATTAATTGTCAGATGTAAAATTCTGAATATTAAGTCAGACAGGTAATCATAACTTAGGTCATTGAAGTGAATGTACATTTCATTGTAGATGAAATATTTTTTATTTATCCTTTGGTTGGAGACCGAAGGAAATTTGTATTCGCATAAATGCTGTGATGATATGAGCTGATGCGAACCATTTGCGATAGTTAATGACTGGAAGTCATACAATACTACTCTACTTGTAAAACACTCCATTTAAATAAACATATTATTATTATTATATTTACTGAGAATGAGGTGATACACGTCAATTCTTAAATAAGAGTCGAAAAATAAACAGCTGGCTCGGTGAGTCAATAGTCAAGAAATGGGCAAATATTCGGAAAATTCATGGTATTACCAGATATACACAGCATAATATTAACATATGTATTAAAATATGATCTAAATTGGTCCAAATCTTTCAAAACATGCTGCTTTCTGCATAGATAGAGGCTAAAAATGTTTTACGCGCAACTTTTAAAAGCGTTCCACGTCCTTGTCATCACCATTATTGCTAGCTAATAGTTATTATAAAACCTTTTTATTGAGTGACAACTAATTCCTTCGACCTTTGGCAATTGCCACTGTCATCTTTTTTGCATATTCAGCTCCATTGGATAGTATATTACTTGATAAAATGGCTAATATTCCGGCGAACCATATCATCTCTGGCTGACAGCTACGCGAGGTGTCTGCTGTGACGTCATCACCGAAACGTAAACATTGAAATGAGACCACCTTAGTATTCTATCACCCTTTGGAAGAGGATCATCCCCAACCTTCCCGGTATAGGTCTGGAGGGAGTATCGCCTCTCCATCCATGCCCGGTAGAGGCATGGATGAAAACCACCTAGAGATGGGAATATTACCATAATTTTCAACTGAGGTAAATTACCGTGGTAAATTACGGTAATTTTCGAAAATTACCGTAATTTTCCAGTATTTTTTATTTTCAAGGATTTAACCGCAAATGTATGGTTAACTACCCAGCCACTGCATGACGTCCAATGGACGTCCATTTTACATCCAGACATCCAGAAATCCCTTATGGACATCCTTTGGATGTCTATTGGATGTCATTCAAATGACATCCTATGAAGGTTCCTCTAGGGACATCCATAGGATGTCATTCAAATGACATACTATGAAGGTCCCTATAGGGACATCCATACGGAGGCCACAGCATGATATCCAATGGACATGATGTAAAATAAATCGTAAATAATATAAATTCCTATGAGAAATAAAAGAAACGACAGTTACTGGTTGATACCACATAAATCGAGGTAATATTAGCTGTGGGTCTGCAAAGTGCGCCCCCTGAGGGTTGCGCCCCTGGCAGCCGCCAGCCTGGCCAGCCCCTAGCTACGGTGCTGAAGCTAACGTGCGGGAATTGGAAAATCTTGTTTATTCGCAGTAATATTGCATTTATATTCATAATATGTGGCAACATAGGATAACAGTTATCTGGCATTAATTAATGGCAAATAACTTGTATCAAGATTTTATGGCATTTCCTTCAAACTATCACGGAATTATCATTTAATGATAATACTTCTCGAAGTCACATTTCTCCACGTAAGTGACTACATATATACGCCTTTCTCAACAGTGAATCTTCAAGAACGGGTGCGAATATAGGTGCGTCGAGTTGTAGGTTAGGTATACATGCGATACATATTCCACATCAATTGGTAGCTATGAGTTAGTACTTATCATACGTAATGCAACATGCCATGGTGCAATAGCACATTCAAAGTGTTAAATGGTAAAAAATCTTTTTTTTTTATTTTGACCGAGCAGCGAAATCAGTGGAGAGGCAATATGATATTCCGACTCGTGAACGTTTTCGTCAGCTAGGTTTCCGGCTCTGGAACACTTCCATACGCTAGGCTTCGGAGACGGTTTAGTTACGGTTCGTTCACATTCCGATTCGCTTCGTCGACTGTTCGTATCCGATTCCCTCTACAATATTTTTGCTAGGGAAATGAGGCTTTTTCTCACTTATTACAATACTGCAGTTGGTTTGCACCATGTACATACCAAGAATCTGAAACAATTGCCAAATCCTGTCAAAATCCTGAAATAGACATCCTATGGATGTCCACAAGTGGGACATTTGGACATCCATAGGAAGTCCAGAGTACATCAAATGGATGTCCATGGATGTCAGCCGGGACATCCAATGGACATCATTGCAGTAGCTGGGTAAGAAAGCTAATAGCAATTGGAAGGGAATAACAATGTTTAAACCATACCTAATACAACATTAATCTATTATAAATTTTAAAAATTGCAAAAAGAACTACGGCAGCCACACGCATTCTGGCTTTCTTTTGTCAAAGTATGAGAAATTTCCAATAAGAATAAACCAATGCATTACTCTACAATGTTGTAATTTAAGTAAAATATTTCAAAAATGAGTTGTACATGCCTCAATTTATTATTAAACACGTAGGAAATGTGAACTTGGTTTAAAAGAACATGTTGGGAATTTATCTGTATAAAAAATTATCTCAAACATAGGGTCAATTATCTAGAAAAATACCAAAAATTACAGTATTTTTCAAAGGGCATGGTAAATTACGAAAAATACCGCGTAAATTTATGAAGTGAGTGACCCACCTCTCTAGGACCACCCATCCAACCTCCATCCGGGCCCAACGCTGCTTAACTTTGGTGATCTGACGGGAACCAGTGAGTCAACGTGGCTAGGCCCTTGCCATCCCAGCCTTCTTACTTCTATAAAATCTCATCACTTTCATTTTCTTGTGGCTTATCTTCATCCTATACCTATCTCACTGCACCTTTAATGCATTCACCAATGATTGTACCCCCTTGGCAGACTGACAAACCAATGCTTGATCATCAGCATATCTCACTGATTTGATCAGATCCCCTCCTACCATTATTCCAACCTCCATCTCCCCCCATTCCTCCATTACGATTTCTTCAGAATTCGCTGGAAGAAGATCAAGAAGTTGACATTACAGCAAAATAAACACAAATTGTACAAGTTTGTAGCCATTTATTCACAGGAAAATATCCAAATGCATTCAATGAATAGGCAACTCATCCTTACATACAATTGTAGTTAACAATTCATGACTAAAAATTATCACTATTAACTTCTATCATATTCAATAAATAAACACAAAAATTACCTCCATGACAATGAAGGTAAACAATTATTAAGCATTAACAATGTACATAACAAAGTTATCAGTCACGTTCATCACAAGGCTATGTCTTCCATACACAGTCAAGACAAAGTTCTCAGTCTAGGGAGCACATTGCGTAATGTTCAAGAAAATAAATAACTATTTTTCAGACACTACCTCACGTATTAAGCACGGATGAAAAGTCAAAAGGCCAAAAAACTTCAATTGGGAGGATGGATGTAACCTGAGCCGGGTTTAGATAGGGTTCCTGGCTCCTGCAAAAGCCCACGGGCTAACGTCTCACGCACAAGATTCAAATCGACCCAACAATGGTGCAACGAACATCGATGCTTCTATATGAGGTGTGATAAAAAAATAACAGGAATTTTTAAATTTCGTGGGCTTCGTAATTCCGATGTTCAATAATTCCGAGTTCCTGCCATATGGTCGTACGGTCAATAATGAATACTATCTGAAAGTTATGTGCCATTTGCGTGAAGCATTCTGACGAAAACACCCAGAATTGTGGCAAAAAACAACTCGTGGGCTTTATAACTCCGATGTTCAATAATTCCGAGTTCCTGCCATATGGTCGTATGGTCAATAATGAATACTATCTGGAAGTTATGTGCCATTTGCGTGAAGCAATCCAACGAAAACACCCAGAATTGTGGCTAAAGAACTCGTGGAAATTGCACCATGGTAATGCTCCCCGTCACACCTAACTGCTTATTCGTAATTATTTGGCAAAAAAAGGAACCATTTTTTCGCCTCGGCCAATGTATTCACCGGACATGGCCCCCTGTGACTTCTTTCTATTCCCGAGGCTGAAGAGAACCATGAAAGGACAACGTTTTTCCTCTATTGAAGAGATAAAAGCAGAATCGCTGAAGGAGCTTAACTCTATACCGAAAAGCACAAGTGTATTATATCTAAGGGGAATTACTTTGAAGGGAACAAAACTGATATTGATTAATAAATTAATATTCTTTAAGAAAAACGAAAATTCCCATTATTTTTTTATCACACCTTGTACAAGACCGATCTGAAGCTGGTAAATGCTCATTATCTTAATGAAGCTTCCAGTACGAGAAGCAAAACATTGAATTAAAAAAAAAATGAACAAACACAGTATTGCCCGATAAAATCATCCGACATAGTCTTAGTGCTACATGGGATAGTGGATATGAAGTCTGCTACTAATGAGTAATGAAGTAACGACAGCACTGAACATGGAATAATTTTTTATCACAATAAAATTTTTCACAATAATTCTGTTATTCGTTTCCATGTCAATCATTCTTTCGATAAAAGTGCACCAAGACACATATGCACATCTGAACAAAACCTTTTCGATTGATTCCAACTTTGGAAAAGTTATTATTCAACTCTTTACAAGTTAGTTAAACAATTTGCAACAGAAGGAAAACTGAAATTTGCCAGCTACTCAGCATCAACTACCTTTGGTTTGAAGCACAGATTTTCTAATGAATCGCATTAATCCCACATACGTATACACTGTTATTTAACATATTCCACACTGGCTATTGTTCCTCCATTAATTCCCTACGATGATACGCTAATCATGAGGAAGCATTGCTGACATGTCTCAACATGTCAATGTAAATCAACGCCCAATGATTGAGCTTTACATTTATGAACACATCCATTCTGCAATAGAAATTCCAGCTTTAATGTCAATAGACTACATAAACGATGAACCTACTCACAGCCAGGCCAATTATACATGAAGAACACATTTCTCACGGCTGAGTATGTACAGTTAAGCGAAGAAAAGAAAAAAAAAACGATTGCTTTCTTGTCTAATTAAAAATATACATGCAGAATTAATGGAAGTGAAATAAATCTGTCAAAATACTAACACTACGGTTATATTCACATTACGAAAACACTTCTTCTGTCCAAATGATCAAGATCAATTTATTGCACTGCCCTCACAAATGGTTTGATAATTGCCACATTTCTTTTACCCTCACTGATATGTGACATTCTCACTGTCATAATAGCTAACGATGGCACAGTTGAAAAAGGATATTATGTTTGGGCCGATACAGATTGAGAACATAATGCATCAGCGTTTTTCCAAACACTTCAATACTGTTTAGTGTTTGCCATACGCTGATTCTTTTATCGAGAAGAATTCTACCAGTGAAAAAGCATATCACTTTGAAGTTCCCACTCCCATTGATTTGAAACACATTTTTTTCTAATACTATTGGTTGTAATGTTTTGAGGAATCATACATATTCCGACAGCAAGATAGACAAGACAAATGTCAGAGGCATCTGTGCTGCAGTATTCCACCCAGTGTCCAGGCATTGTGGTCATTTGCAAGTACATACTATTTGAAGTCGTTAAAATTCAGTGATGTTGACAAGAAATGTTGTTGATACGGGACAAATGGTTGGTTAGGAGTTAGCTCAGGGTGGCGACAGACCGCAGAGGATGAGATTACAGGACAGAAAAGATTACAGAAATTTTTTGTTGCCATTGTCATAGCAGGAAAGTTTATCTCACCTTTGCGGTACAAAATTTGTGTGTGTGAACTCTTTTATCTTTGTATAATTATAACTGGTAATAACTGTTTTCCTTGCATCGTGTTACAGCCCTGCTGATGATGCTTTCATTAAAAGTCGAAACATTGGCAAAAAGGAAGTTGAGATAAAAAAACAAATGACCAACTCTCAATACAGTTGAGCACCCTTAATCTGGCACCGTCGGGACTCTAGCGATGCCGGATTAGGGATTTTGCCGGACTACGGGTGCTGTAGTAGTAACCAGTATGCTTATTGGGTCCGCGATATTTTTTATGAGGGAATTCGATAAATTATAGCAAAATCAATAAAATATGAATAAATTCTGTATAACTTAACATATAATTTGAAACAAAAATAAGAAATAAACTGTTTCTAAATTCACAAACACAAAATCAGTCAACCGGTAGTAACCTGCTACCCGGTCACATTTTTCTTTCTTATTACAATAAAATTCAAAAACCTTCGCCATTACACAAAACATGAAAAGCTTACCTCCTTGCTGAAGGGATTTATGGTTATTATTACACAAACACTTAAATAATAACAGTTCGTTCAACCATTTAAATAGAATAACACCTTTTTTAAATGAGAAATATAAAAACCTTGTGTTGGCAACAACAATGTATAGAGCTTTGTAAGTGATATATTGGGCCCAATTAACAATATTAACCCAATTGCTCCATTCTCGTTACATTTACGTTACTTTTCTGCAATAGTTAGTGTTCTGTGCTTTCGCTTTGCCCCCTTGCTGCTGCTATAACTGCTTTTCTTAGACATAATTACGGATAAAACTAAGCAGATGACAGATAGTTTTTACTTCGAGTTGCCACTAAGTATAAAGCAAACATGCACGCACCATGTAAGACTGGTACAGTCCATCTCCAATGCTCCACACACCCGCGACTCGGAAACGATGCAATATGCCTTCAATTTTCTGAATAAAGACCTTCGTTGCACACAATAATTAATAAAGACAACATTGTATGCAAAAAATCTTCCAATACTCGCTCTTTAATGGGAAAAATTTCGTTAAGAGTGGGTTACATTTTCAGTAAATACTAGGGATGAGTTGATTCCTAATGTCGATTCTCGATTCCACTGATTCTCAGGCTTAGAATCGGTATCGAGAATCGATCGCCTAAACTCGATTCCGATTCCTTCGATTCCAGATAGAAAAATATTTTAAACATAGACTATAAGCTGAGGATATATTTTCTATTTGTCATTAAATACACTTTTTGAGCGACTTAATTGTCTTTGTTATTTTATTCCCGCCAGTAATTGAATTTAAATAATAGTTGTACGCTACTGGTACATCAATATCCCACCTGTTATAAGGAATACGAATCGATGGAATCGGAAATCGATTGGAAAAAATTGGAATTGGAATCGAAAAAAAGTGGTATCGACACATCCCTAGTAAATACGAAGCAATGATTCAGCAAAAAAGTTTCTGTTCCACGAAATAGGTACCGCGAAGTAGGTAGTAGGACGAAGTAGGTACTGCGAAGTAGGTACTTTGTCCGCCTTTGAAATACTGCCGAATTACAGGTGTTCCCGGATTAGGGATTTCAGGATTGGGGGTGCTCAACTATAATATAAACGCGTACGTACCATTTATCTAATCACAATGATGCAAAAATTGTCAAGTTAGTCATTCTAAAGCAACAATGTTGGCATTATTCTCCGCGACTGGTATATCATGCATAACCACATCTACTGCGCCACAATAAAGACTGGGGATGATATCAACTTGTTTGTAAAATTTGATCAACTCTGCTGAAATTTCCAACACACCAACAGGCAGTGCCAATAAAATAACTACTCACTCATTAAAGACCTTCAGATTTGGACATTTAAAATCCAATTTCCAGACTGATTCCCCATGTCCCACGACTTATTTTCAGGTTTCCCAGTGCCATTTCAATTTCCATGAATCTTCCGGGTTCTCCAGGACCGTAACAACACTGTTTAACTCAACATAGTTCATTTTTACACCTTGAAATAATTTTAACACAGCAACAACAAAACAGTTCCAAACATAAAAATATCGCATAAAATGAAACACTTCAAGTCTGAGACAGAACATATTACATTGATAACAAGCATTAAATTCAATAAAGATCAGTATAAATTATACATGAATTATATAAAAAAAACCCTCCATGAGGGGAAAACATTTAACACAGTAATATTTCAGACTCTTGATTTAAAATAAACCATATATCTAAAACTTTTAAGGCAGCTTTAGGGGGGGCCACCTCCAACAATAAATACAGGGCCTTGTTCTAAACTCATTTAGCTTTATTGCCACTGGTTTTTGAGCGAATTGTCCCACTCATCATGAATTAATTCGACTGATGTCCGTTTAACACGATACTCGAACCAGCACAAGACCTAGTATGCTAGCTGGTACTTGATATTGAGGGCAGAACCCAGTATGATAGAAGGTTTCATACGATCATCGACCTTCTGCTTGCAATGAAGCAGTACTGCCTCCCACTGTTGCGAACTGTTAAAAGAAAATGGAAATTTCCATGAAAGAAGGCGACTTTTGGCTGCTGCAGTAATAGCAGGGATTGTCGAGACATTTTCCTTGCACATTTTCACCGCCAAAGAGTGCGTAACACCCGCGATAAAGTGAGGTGCTGATTAAAAAAGTGAAGATCGCACTGTGACTGTAAAAGCTAACGTTATTGCTCGACAGCTACTAGGTCCTACTGGGAGCTAGCCGCAAACTAGTACAGTCAAACCTTTTTAAAACAAAATTCTAGGGACCAAGAAAAAATTTTGTTGCATAGAGGTTTTGTTATAAAGAGGTTTCCCTTGTATGTACAGAAGTTATGACCCATTTTAAAATCGTGACCGTAACTTTTTTTCGTTGCATAGAGAACTTGTCTTCTATAGAGGTTCGTTCTAAAGAGGTTTGACTGTACCACATTAATTACGAAATCAAGTAGACCAGCAAGTATAATAGCTATCATGCTTGTTAGCCAGCATGATGGTTCCATATTACATGGTATTGGAAAGCTAATATGTTAACGAGTATCCTCGACCTTGTGCTGCATCAAGTATCGCGTGAAACGAGCTTATGAAACTGTTCTTGTGAAGGCCACGGCAACAGCTTGCATCTAGAATATTTTATCTTGGAGTTTATGCATACCCTCAACACATGACCGTCTTCGTGGGTTGCATACCTCCAACATGCTTGGACAGAGACACTTTGAGTCCTGCATAAACTACGTCACCTTTTTTGGTGATTTTTTAACCCCCTCCCTCCCCCCACTTCGTTGACAACCGTAGTAGTATTCCCTCCCCCACCCCGACATGTAATGTTGTCTCTAAAAAATGAAACTTTCAAATAAAAAATATTTTCTCAATTATTGAGTGGGTTCATTTTTAGGGATATGTTGAAATAAGACAAGTAGAGTAGCCCAACTATAGATATAGTAGAAATATCTAATCTCAACTGGAACAAGTAATATTAATTTTTAAATCCTAAAAATCAACCATGAATCACGGTGCAAGGTGCTGTGCTTTATCTATTTTAAGTTCTCTCCCCTCCATTCACTTCTGACTGCACTGCCTTGAAAAGTGTTGTCGTCACGAGGTCGCTATTTAACCCCCGAGAAGGTTAAAATGTAAGCAATTTGATGGTATGAAGACTTGCAACATTGTAGAGACAATGGTTCAGTTACATTGAATTAAAGTAGAAGCTTGGGGGGTGTATGAAACACCCCGCGAGCCCTTAGTAGTATTGTTGATGAGTAAGAAATGTGAACAGGCGCATTGTAACAGCTACGTTACTTTGAGTAAACCCCCCCCCCCTCCGCAGGGTTTTAGGCGAACCCCTCAACCCCTAAGTTGGTAACGTAGTTTATGCAAGACCCCTTATCTCAAACAATTCAAAAAAATTGAAACAATGAAAGATAAATCCAAGATTGAGACTGATTCCAGAAATAACTTATAAGAAACTGGATAAAAAGATTCCAATGTTTTCAACAGAGATTGCAACACATCATTCTACCGTAAAAGTTTGCTTATCCAGATTTATAAAAAATCATGAAAGTATTAAAAATAAAAAAAATTTCCTAGAATTCTCAAGAACTGTACTACACAAATAATGCCTCTGAAATAACTGAAAAAAGGCTCCAGTATGACTGGATAAGGCATTACAAACACTACCCCAGCAGTCGTGTCAACATCTTGGGTTGTCAGCCAATGAAATCAAATAGGCTTTCCATTGATAAAGTTAAGAAGTTTTATAGTCAGTGAATTATGGATTTTGACGTTCCATGAATGGAAAGTTTTGCTGGCGAAAGTAATTAAATGCTTACAAATGAGTGAAGATAGACATAGCATATGGTTCAAATATGTACCCACTATCAAGACAGCCATCATGTAAGTCAGATTTAAGGGTAAGTTTCAAGTACAAAATACAGTATAGGCATAGCGAAACTTGGTGGTACTCGCTTCTGAAGAGCATGACGCATAGGAGAGGATATGTACCAAAGTTTCAAGTACAAATTACAGTATAGGTGTAGCAAAACTTGGTGACACTTGCTTGTGAAGAGCATGATGCAAAGGAGAGGAAAAGACACATGAGATATGGGATGAAGTGGCCGAGCCTCTTTCCAGAGGACCCTGCGGGAGTCCTTTGATAACTTTGCCTGCTTAACAACGCTTGGTTTAGTGTCAGTGTCCTCTAATCCTCCGCTGGTGAGTGCCACCAAGTTTCGCTATACCTATAGTTCAACTCGTTTCGCATAACACTGCATGTTTATCATAGATACTCCTATTAATCATTATCTGCAGCAGCCAGTTCCGCTTTTTATACATTAAAAGAGTTTTGACAATTATATAATTTGATACTCTTAGTTTTGCATTGCACTTTAAGATGATAAACAATATGAATTGATTCTGAAGTGACGTTTCCCTATCAAAAAATCAAAAATCTCTGCACTCGTATAAAATTTCCTAATAACTGAACAACAAGAAGGATATATTTATATTTTAACAGACATTTAAAATAAACAGAATATAATTCAGTAAAACCTGATTGTAACAAACTCATTCTGAACGTAAATAATCCAGAATCTTCTCTTGAATACCACCACATTCACAGGATTGAGTGTAACGTACATAACCTTTCATATGTGTGTCTCTCATTCCTATAATATTCAACGGTGGGTGAGTGGACTGATCTTGCTATCAAATGTAATACATAGGCTAAAGTAAAAACTTTCAAAATTCATCAAAAAGCCACAAGTAATAGATTTCCAAAACGTAGCAAGAGACCCACGACATGATCTTTTGACGAAGAGAGATCCGAAGTACAAACAAAATAACAAAGAACCATTCGTTGTAACAGGCTCATACAAAAAAATTAAGAAACAAACATTTTGTTTCAATAAGCACCACACTCTCTTCTTTGAGAGCAATAACAGTTCTCAGCACAGGAAAACATTTTGCCTCAAACAGTTCTGTTTACTGGATAACTTGAGATTCTTATCATCTAGAATAATACTTCCAGCTCATTCTGTCTCTTGTACTATCTCCAATGCAAACAGAACTTATTAACAATAGTCAGACTCAATTTACAGAAGTGAATAGACGTTCACCAATCAAAAACTGCTAATTTTACACTGCAATCAACAGTAAATGAACTTAAAAATCCCTATGAAGCTACTCTCCACTCAAACCTACATGCTGAGTTTGGTATTTGAAGATCAAACATGTTGTTTTAACAGATTATACTTCTCTAAAAAGCATGTTCACCTCCTTTATTACAGCCATAAAGAATTCACACAAGAAAATTACCATGTTTGGAGAGGAAAACAAACAAAAGAAAAACTTAAGAACATGGGGATGTTTACAGGGAAGACATATTCCCATTATGTGTTTCACTTTGATGCCTCTTTACACCTAGGATGAGTGAGAACTGCACGGAGACCACTACAAGCATCTCCTAACCAAAAATCCAGTCATCTTTAAATCAAGTTTCACTTCCTTTAAAAATGTCAATGAAGAATCATGAAATAAATAAATAAGTCTTGTGAAATATATTTTTAACACGGTCCTACTCTTTTCCTCACCAATTTACCCGACCCCAAAAATCTGACATGGTATATTGTCCATGGTATATTGTCCTACTTTGCATTCGGCATCATCCTGACTGTGTCTATAATATGTTCTATAGGCCACTGAAAATGACAAGTCTATTGATTTGGCTGCTTCTAATTTTTGCCCAAATATGACGCAGTAAGGCCTGTGTTACACTATGGTGGTGCAAAATTATGCCACCCTGAGTTTGATGCCGAGTATAAAGAGAATACCTGGATTGTAACGAAACAAACATCAATATGTAGCCTGTTATTTTCCATTCAATGGTAGTAATGACAATTTTATTTACTGTTTCCAATATGCTGTTTAACGCCCGAGAATGAAAATTGAGCCCATTTTTTGAGCCTCTAGATCAGCGGTTCTCAACCTTTTTGACACCAAGGCACACTTGAAGTGATTATTTGGAAATGCAGGTAGCACACCAGTGAACAAAGACAAAAATTAATAGACTTATAAAAAGTAAAGTATAAACAAAAACCAATGAACAAAACTTATTGTTTTTAAACAAAAATAACAAAATTGAAAAGTATCTATTAGTTTAATAATTCAACTAATTATTATTATTATTCATCTTTTATGACTTTTTATGATCGTTATGGCACACTAGTGTGTCGCGGCACCCAAGTTGAGAATCACTGCTCTAGCAGACAAGCTGTACTTTGCATATTGAAACCTTTATCATACAGATTCCCGCTTTGGATGCTGCCGGCCGGATAAAATGTTGAACACTCACAAGGGAAGGCCCCCGACTGTATAATCGGCAGATCGCGATAAAACTTCGTAAGGTGATAGAAAATGAAAATTCATTAGAAACTTGTTTTCGGAAAAGCGTCCATTGGGCCCTAGTTACAGCTAGAGATGGGAAAATTACCGTAAATTTATCTGAGGTAAATTACCACGGTAAATTACGGTAATTTGAAAAAATTACCGTAATTTTCCAGTATTTTTTAGTTTTAAGTATTAAACAGCAAATGTATGGTTAAATAAGAAAGCCAATAGCAATAGGAAGGGAATAACGATGTTTAAACTATACCTAATACAAAATTAATCTATTAGAAATTTTTTAAATTGTAAAAAGAACTACGGCAGCAACACGCAATCTGGCTTTCTTTTGTTAAAGTATGAGAAATTTTCAAGAAGAATATTCTACTAATAGTTACTCAATAATGCTATAATTTAAGTAAAATATTCCAAAAATGAGTTGTACATGCCTCAATTTATAATTAAACACGTCGGAAATGTGGACTTTTTATATTTAAACGGCTGGTGTCCTAACACCCCCCACCACACGTCTATTGAGGTGGCTTGCGGGGTAGTATGTAGATGTAGAAGTAGGTAACGTAGTTTATGCACAGCCCCGAAGGTATAACTGCATGATTCCTGACCATGAGAATGTTCCGTATGAGAGGAGAAGAGTGAAATTCTCACGGGACTCTTGACAGGCAAAGCATTTCCCATTGCTAGGGTTAAATGGGTTAAAAGACGGAGAAATGGAACAAGCATTCGGCTCATTGCTTCATCTTCTAAGCACTGAACGGTTGAAAAAGGTTATTTGCATGTGCAATCACGCAACTGTTGTGATGAAATCCAAGTGGTTCAGAAATGCCTTCTCTGGTGCAGCTTCCACACCACCCTTAAATAAGCTTGGATAAATCTTTTTAAATTGCTCGTCAACCAATATTTGAACTGGCTTCTGAAATAACAAAAAATAAACTAAGTAGGCCGATATTATTCGCTCGATATTTGAGTTTACAAATGTAAACAATACTATTCATGGCTAATTCCAGGAATCCTTCCCAGGTAAATAAAATTTATAACAACTTCCTTCATAGGTAAACATAATTTATGATTCGATATATATTATTTATTTCTTCGGGAGATATAGGTCAATAAATTTGAAAGATATTTTAAATAAAATCCAAAATTCAATTATGTGCATTAGCAGATCATGTAATAAAAAATTACCAAACTTAAAATTTCGAACTCACAAAAATTATGGAGTTAGAATGTAACCTATCTAAAAATGTATTTAAAGAAATGGTGCGCACAACAAAAAACATAACATTCTGCAATAAAAAACATACATCACCAAATTAGGTAAAATTTATTATAATTTGATAAGATATAACAAAACTTAATTATATTATGATTTTGGAAACGACCCAAATTTACAACAATTGTCAAACAAATAATAAATAGCAACGAATTTATCATCAAGCAGTTTAGAAGGAACTCTCTCCTAGCTTGAAAATTTATATTTGAAACTTGAAAATTTATATGTATCCATATTTATTAAATAATTACGGGCCAAAATTGTAAAACAAATTCAATTATTGTACAATACAGGTAGTTTTTTCAGGCTTAATATGGTGGAATATCATATTGAAAGAAAAAGACTGGCAATTTGAACAGAAACAAACAAAACAAACTAACTCTTAACGACCTGTGCCTTCACCAGATCGCTACCATGTGGGTTTTACCCTTTAACAACCCCCCCTACCTTTCATCCTCCTCTCAATTCCCAATCCTTGTTCTCTCCAACCCCACCCCCTCTCAACCTTTTCCTCCCCTCGTTGCAATTTGGTATATATACAGATGTCTGAGCTATAATTTTCACCGGATGATGGCGTTGTACACCGAAACCGGTCGAGTAAAAACCTCATTCTTGTGGAAAATTGCCAGTCTTTTTCTTTCATTATGATATTCCACCAAATCAAGCCTGGAACACCTACTTTTATTCACGGTGTGTTTCAGGAGCCATTTAATCACCAACAATGAACAATTATTATGCAAACAAATAATGAATAGCAACGAATTTATCATCAAGCAGTTTAGAAGGAGCTCTCTCCCAGGTAACTTTGTGTTTTATATGTATTCATATTTATTAAATAAGTATGTACCAAAATTGTAAAACAAATTCAATTATTAAACACAATACACCTAACATTTTTCATTAAACCCCTGAATAAGCATGTATTCCCATGCGAAACCTCAGCAATGAGAAAAAATATCTTTCAAATTTATTGACCTATATCTCCCAAAGAATAAAACATGTACATTGAATTATTAAAAAAAAGGTCATAAAGATAAATCATCCAGATATACTTTTCTGATACTTTGCCAGTTTCTTCCCTGGCAGCAAAAACAAAATGATCAACAATTTCCCAGTTAATCAGGGTAAAAATCTGAAAGAAAACAAACTTCCTAAATTTCTCAGCATCTTCCCGAATAAAACAATTCCGGTTTCTTCCGGGTAAAGAACAATTTCCAATTCGTCCTCAGTTACTTCCAATGGGCGATAAAGGGTCAATTTTTTAACCTTTTATATTTAAACTAAGTTTAAACAATATTACCACACCCTTTCAGTGGGGTTAACATAACGTCTCGTCTCTATTCTCACTTTCTTTTGTTATGGCACATAGTTTAACTCTTTCAGTGCGGAAGACGCAGACGTGTGATTCATGCATGTATGCTTTTCAGGGGTGGATCAAGGCAGGCGGTCAAGCTTGTAATGGTAAATAATGCACTTTGTATTATTTCAACCCCCACAGAAACACTCTTTGAAAAGTAATTCTGCACTGAAAGGGTTAATGTAGAGCTGTACGAATGCTTCGAAATCGATTCGACTCAAATCAGGCTTAATTCGATGCGGTTCGCCTGTGAATAGGGATGCTTAGAAGCAGAATGATTGGAAATATTCGAATCTGATAGATTCGCCTTCGAATCTTCACACGCATCAAAAAAATGCGCTCATTCCCAAATTGCACTCCGTTCGATTAGAGGATATTTTCCTCCTCACGCGAAATGAAAACTTAAATGAAATTTACCTTAATACGTGATTATTTGTGGTAATGGCCCAATCAAGAAAGTTTTCTTAAAGAAATTCCCTGAAATATTGTGAAAATCTGCATAAGCTTCTGTATTTTATTTAGATTCTAATTTGATTCGCAAGCAAATTTTTTTAGTGTGATTTGATTCGCAACCAAAATTTAAAAAAAATTCATTTCTATTCCATTTAAAAATTTTTTTGGGTGATTCCATTTCGTTCGATTCGAAATTAAAAATCCCTGATTCACACAGCACTAGGATAGTGGGATTTAAACTGGTTTACCCCAGTCCGTAAACGCCCTCAGCCCTTACAGTACTGATTAGCATTAACACAATACTCTCATTAATCTTTTCTCAGGCAAAAAAAGTGCCCGGAGAACCATCTTTAAATCGAATTATTTCCTAGTACATCCCTCACGCTTTGGCAATTCAAGTGACATTCCTAGGAAATAGATTGGCACTCAGAAGGCTTAACCGACTACACATTAACGAATCCATACAAACTAATCACATCCCGATATCACATAAGGAGGGCACCTTCTAGCAGCTGGCGCCTTGGTGGTTTTTGACGCGACAATGCTTCCGAAGGTCCCCGGGCCACTTGTACCGCTGACCGCAAGTCAGGCATTCGTACGGCGCTTCTCCGCCCTGGTGCGTCTTGAGATGTTGCTGAAGGTAATACTTTGTCTTGAAGGCCCGGCCGCAGATGGAGCACACAACATTTCTCTCCGAAGAGTGAACTTGCTCGTGCCTTCTCAGCCTTGACCCCGTGTAGAACTTGCGCCCGCAAGTCTTGCATGCAAACCTTTTGTCGTTCGTGTGGATCATCATGTGCTGCGCAAGGTTACCCTAAAAGAAAAAAACTAATAAATATAAGAACTTCTTTTCTTTAATCGAACACAATATTATAGTATACTTTTCTGGGGCTCTTCCCCTCAGCATGTAAGGAAAACAATTACATTTTATAAGGTGGATTTAAGGGGAAAGAAATGACCTTAAGAACAATGCCTTAATATGTAAGTCTTGCTTGTATTGGATTGCTAAAATCCAAATGTGTTTTTTGATTGAATTTTTTTATATTGACCGCAGAAAATATCGACGACAAGTAAAAAATCACGCATGGATAATCCCCAACACAGATAATCCACGCACAGATAATCGGGAGTTCACTGTAAAATCAACTAATCAATGAATTATTAAATCAAAACCCTGCAGGTAATACAATCGTACATTAATACGTAAATGTTAACATACAATTTTAAAACACTATTACAATACATATTTCTATAGTTTACTTTGGGTTAAATATTTATTGATTATGCATATAATTGATGCATTCGTTATACTGTATCCATAGATGTCCTCATTTCTCTGTATTATGGTTTATGTTACTCACACATTGTGCCAACTATACTTTTCTGGGGCTCTTCCCCTCAAGCAATTTCTGTTTTTAAATAACAAAAGAAAATTGTTCGTTTGATGACTAATTATAAGTACTACACCCCAAGTCTTCCTCTTTTTTAGGGATCTTAATTTGTTACCCCTACCCTGTATTTATATTTTGACTGCTATTGTATTCACAAAAAATAATCTTTCTAATTTTGCTACGAATGCAGGTATACATAACCACAGCACTCGTAATGCAACAAATCTCCATGTTTCATTCACTCGCACTACGTCTACGTACAATGGGCCGAGGAATATGGGCCTTATCTTATACAACAAATTGCCTGTCTATTTAATAAATAAAATGTCTGTTCCCAAATTTAAATTCCATTTAAAGCACTTCTTGCTTGGGAAAATGTTTTTCAGCATTAACGAATATCTATCATTTTGCTAGTTTGCTAAGCTAAGCTAAGCTAAGATGCCCCAATAATTTGCTTTAGTAATTTCATACTTTTGGTTTATCATTGTTTGGATTAGAGGGACTGTTGAGTATTCATATTAGCAATTGATCGTGTGGATGTTCACATGTCAGATTAGGGATCAGTTCATCCCAAGAAAGTCAGAGAGCCTATACCAAAAGAACCTTGCAAACGTTAGTGAAAAATGAGTCCTCTTCCGATGAGGAAACAGGATCTGCAGGGGAAGTTTTAGCAGAGCCAAAGACGCAACAGTGGTACAAGGAAATGCAAGAAGAAATGAAAAATATGCATGAAAATGATCGAGAACTTGAAGAAAGGGAAGAAAGGTATCGCCAGCTTCACGATAAGACTTAAGACAGGAAAACATCTGATATTGATGCTGGACCTAGAGACAGGGAAGACATGAGGACTGATGATAAGGAAATGTCAGTGAGAAGAGATAGGAGTGGAGATGCAGGATTGACAGAGCACAAAGAAATAGAACATAAAAAGGATAATAAATTGGGGAAAGGAATAGAGAAAATTAATATTCTTGAAGAAGTTAAGGATGCAGATAAAGAAGAGCTTGAGGGACAAACAGCACTGTACCTCAGGAAAAGGACCAAGCCTTGCTAGATGGCCAAGTCACTATAAAACTGAAAGAGATAGTGGAGGGACAAAAATGGAAGATGATAGGAAAGAAGATGATAAATTTACAGATGAAATCAAAGAACTAGCAATGGAGGAAGGTCAGATAGGAAGCAACAGAGGATACGATGCACAAGGTTCGAGAGAACAGATGAAGAGAAGTCTAGGAAAAGTAAGAAAGAAATGGTTGACAAGGCTAGAAAGCAGGAAGCAGAGGACAGTAGCCAGTTCAAAAGTAAACACTTGAATATGTTAGGTCATATGAAAAGTTAGCAGATACAATGCGTCCTCGTTTAATGTTGTCACGTTTAACATTGTTTTGTGATAACATTGTCCAACAATTAAAACCCTAAATCGTTCAACGTAAACAGTGCTTCACGATAACGTTGTTCAAATTTTGCGCAACCAAAAAATAAATGAATAACAAATATGACTTTGGCGCATCTGATGCATAATTTCCATTCAGTGGAAAATTTTGGCGTTAACTCCCCATAGCATGTGTAAAAGGTTCACCTGAGCGAATAATTATTGCATTATTTGTTTCATAACTGTTAAATTTGCTTATTATTTACTATGCTGTTATTGGGGAGCAATGCATCTGGTGATATAAAACTCAAACCAACGTTAGCATACCATCTTGAATGGCATGGTATTAATAATACCATGTCTGAATGGTAGATCCAGGGGCAGATATCTACGGAACAAAATACCTGAAAATCCCATGCCGCCATAAGGTAGAATAGGTGGTAGAAAAGGTTGATTCACTGCTGTATGAGGTGAATTGAAAAAGTGTTTTTCGTGTTGAATTAGTGTGTAAGAGGAAGTTTTCTAAACCCTCCATGATGCAGTAAATCGTCGAGGGTGATACTGTCCTTAAAAAATTGCTACTAAATAACAAAAATTTTGTACACAGCACTGAGCTTCCCTACTTCACTCAATATTTCAATTGATTTCCTACGTCTTCGCGATCGCAGCGGGTGAAATTTTTGCCTTTCACTGCATTTGCATGTGCACGCTCCCGCAATGAAGGACAAAAATTTCTATTTACTCAGAGGGAAACCCGGTGCTTATTGTTTTAAAAATGCCTTTTCAGTTTGTTTCATCTAAGATATGAAGCTCTCTGAAAAGTGGCGTCATCTGTTTGACTTCCCGCGTAATTAAAATTCTCCGTAAATCGGCGGAGGATGATGCAAAGTAGTCCATAAAAACACAAATTTTTAAGGAAATTGGCAATTTTTGTGTATAAATCCATTGATAAGGCCTTTCAACCAGGTCCCCTGTATTTTTAAATATTAACAGTAAGTTCCTATCACCTGTAGTTTTCGTGCCGCCAGGATAGAGAATAATTACAAAATTACTTTTGTGAGTGAAAATATCCAAGTTTCTTCATTAAAATTTTTTAGAAAATTAGTTTGAACGCTTCATTCAATAATGCCATAAATCCAACCTTTTATCGCTGTGCTGTGCAGAAATCGTTATTGTTATGAAATGAAGAATTGTTAAGTTTGGAACTGATATTAATTTTTTACATTGTTTCTCATGGAAAATACTGAATTGTTTAACGTTGTTTTGCTTATTGTCTACTTTTTCAGGAACGAGTCAAGAATGTTAAATGAGGACACACTGTATATTCACTTAAAATATTGTCAGAAAAAACTGAGATTTTGTATGTACAATAGGTTTGCAGTGAGTATCCAATATTATCTTTTGATCTAGGTGTTATCTCTTGATATTTGATTGACAATGCCCTTTATTCAGTGAACAAATATATTAACAGAAAATGTATAATTTTAATGTTTTTATTATGTATCTACATTGAACAGAGGAGTTTGGAGACCAGTCGTTCCTGTATTCCACGTGCAGTGGTCGTATCTGGTCTTGGCGGGATGGGAAAGAGTGAGCTAGCTAGGGAATATGCAAAGAGACACCACCCGTCCCAATATGACAATGTTATCTGGATAGATTCTGAGACCAGAGAACGTCTTGAGAGTTCGTTCAAGATGCTAGCCTTTGGCCGACTGGGAATCCTCAAGGAAGACAGGAATGGGGAAATCAAAGATGTGGAGGTCATAGTTCAGGAGACTTACGACTTTTTCCGAGGCATGAAGACCCTCTTTGTTTTTGATAATGTGGTGCAGAGCGAACATCTTAGCAAGTTCTTCCCACGGTTTTTCCTTGGTGATGATGGAGTGTATGTGTTGATGACGGCTAGGACTAGGGACTGGAAGGGATTCCATATCATAGATTTGGACAATTTTACACCAGAAGAAGCTTTTGAGTTTGTTCAACTATCGCTAAGTAAGTGCCCTAACTGGGATGATGCATGGGCACGAAGCCTTACGAAAAAGATGGGCAACTTCCCCCTCGCTCTGAAGCAAGCCTGTTCTTACATTGAGGAGATGGTTAGCGTCTCCAGTTATGATATGTTTCAGATATCTGACTACATGAACCTATTTCATAAGAGTTCAGAAAATTTGCTCAAATGCCCGTTCAAGAAAGAACTTTTAAATAGTTACTCGGAGACCACATAACAACCATGAAGGTCGCCCTTGATCACATAAAACGTTCACGAAGCGGGAAAACTGCAATTTCCCTCCTCAATGTAATCACATTCCTCTCTCCTGACAGTATAGAAGTTGACATATTGAGAAAAGCCTACCCGAGATTCACAACGAAAGAAGTGGATGCATCCCTGGGGTTACTGCAAAAGCTGTCGATTCTGAGGGTGGATGAGTCACGTGCCATCATACATCGTCTGGTACAGTCCGTGAACAAGATTAGCTTGAGGAACTCTGGGAAAGACGAGGAGGTTGTATACGAAGCCATGCGGTTGGCCGAGATCATGGATAAGGAACACCAAATGGCAGTCTGGGAATCGGTTACTGGACACAGGCCTTTTGCCGAATCCCAGACAAAATACCGTATTTACTCGTGTAAGCCGCGCCCTCGTGTATCCCGCGCACCCCCATTTTCGGGCAGGCTCGTGAGGAAAAAAATTATTTTTTTCAAAAAATCAATTTTTTTCCCTTGAGCCTGCATCATTTTGTCATAACATGAATGCACGTTCTTTAATAGAAATTCTGTGCCAAAGTTAAGTGTTAAAGTACATCTTTCTCATGAATTTAATGCGTTACGTTTTAATATCGTCACGATACACAGCCCGTTTTATGGTGCATATTTTTCTCCTTACATCACACAATAATCACAGTTGTATACAATCACATCATCCAGCTCTAAAAATGGCATCTGTTCGAAATGAAATATCAAGCTAAAATAATTGCAGAATTATATACAATTTCAACCCATGATCATTCGATTACGGAAATCCATCGCCGAATCAACAAATAAAAGCAGAATGCCGTCCGTAACTGGTAGATGCCTGAAATGTGATACGTTTGGTTCGTGGTCATAGCTGATAAGTGACTCCCAGCGGCCAACGCCCCCCCCCCCCCCCTACTTTTGGAAGCCACCTGCTAAGTTAGGGCGTGGGAAAGCGATGAGTGAAATGTGATACTTTTGATGAAATGTGATGCTGACTCGAGAAAAAATATCGCGATATCGCTTTACTCCGACCTCCTAACTATGAGCGCCGATGCGAGGGTGGGGGGAGAGGGAGAGGCGGGCCAAGGACGCGTAGCCGTTCGCTGGACTGCCGGAAGCGCCAGCGCTCGGCGTGAAAGCCTGTGGAAATAAGCGCTTGACATCTTCTTTGCTTTACACGACTATAGTAATTGTATTAAACTTACGTACCAACTTGAGGAGTATCCGCATTGAAAGATAAACGATGCAGCTAGAACTTATATCAAAGCTCATTTTCGTATCACTTCTCATAGCCGAGTAGCATTTCCGCGAAATGATCGATTTTAGACAAGTTAACTAATTTTTTCTCCGGAGCCCTATGAAATAAGTTCTAGCAACATCCTTCCTGCGCCAAACGGTGAAAACAGAATTTCTTTATCTATTAGCATGGCGATGTAAAAGTCAACGGTCTGAAAATGGATTTCCTGGCGTGGTATCCACTTCCATAAGTGAATGATGCTTCCTATAAAAGGAAGTAAAAACAGATTAGAGTTCCGATTCTCTCTTTGCATTCGCCGATGCACTACGTTATTTATCCCATTGATGTGGCGATGCGTTTCAAAGCTCACTCGGGTGCTACGCAACATAATTTCAGGTTTTGGAAAAATCATGAAGGAGTGCGAAGTCAACCTCACAGCTACCACCGGGGTAAGGGTACAATTTGAATCAACCGAAATAACGGCTCCCTCGTTCGAGCATCGTCCGTGTGTTGTTTGTCGTGTTGTGTTGGCTGTCGAGGCCCCTGAAAGGAGGTCCAACCCCTCCCCCACTAGTGAAAGGCACCTGGATAAAAGCGAAACTGGGCGAGGGTAGATAATAACAGATAAGGTGAAGGAGTGATCCTTTCGGGTTACCCCCTTTTCTTTCTTGCTGAATGAGTCCCTCGCAGATGAATGTCGTCGCGCCCAGAAATAAGGAACGAAGAACTTTTTTCTTGAGGGATCTTCTGGGAAAAACCGGTTTGGACACGCCAATTGTTCAGATCTGACTGAGATATCACCCTAAAATCTGACAGCTTTATTGTTTCCGGCTGAGTGATTGAGAGGGATAGCTGGATGGAAGGACTGCCTGTAAGGCAATTTCCACAAACCCTGGCAAGGATATTTTACCATTCGTTACGATAACCTGAATAGAGCCTCGTATTGCAGGTAATAATTATTTGTCATCACAAAACGAATGAGTGAATGGAATCATGCCTCTATTAGATGCGAAGGCAGCTTGACACATGGAAGTCGATTTCCATTGAAATGTAAAGAGTAGCAATATCTCCAAATATATCACTACTTGCAGGGCATCTTTCGGCTTTCGTCTTACTTCCGAATCATCCGTAAAAATTTATGACGCAAGTAAACAATTAACATTGCAAATTGATATATCGAGATAATATTGTTAAAATTCGTCGTGGCAAAGAGGGGTAGTACCAATCCGCGAGTTGCAGCACGCCACACCGCCGGCTGCAACGGCAAAATAACTTATCCGGTGGCGTCAAATTTGACATTACTTCACACGTTTGAATTATTTTATTGGATATGTATGTTCGTAAGTCAGATGATCGTAATGCGAGGACTTACTGTATTCATTTTGGAGAAACTAACGGCAGGAATTTAAGGTAAAATGGTGCGCGGCTTACATGAAAATTTAGAGGATTCGTGTAAGCGCACGAATCCTCTAAATTTTCATGCGCACCCCCATTTTTTCACCGGCATTTTCGGAAAAAAGGTGCGCGGCTTACACGAGTAAATACGGTAGCGGAGCGGCTGTCCAAGAGTATGTTGTCGAGTGTGGCATATATCACATTCCTCTCTCCTGATAGTATTGAAGTTGACATACATATGAGGTGTGATAAAAAATTATGGGAATTTTCATTTTTCTTTAAGAATATTTATTTATAAACCAATATCAATGTTGTCCCCTTCAAAGTAATCACCCTTAGATATTATACACTTGTGCCAGTGGTTTTTCCAATCTTGTAAGCACTACTGGAATTCACTTTTCGGTATAGAGTTCAGTTCCTTCAGCGATTCTGTTTTTATCTCATCAATGGTGGGAAAACCCTTTCATGTTTCACTTCAGCCTTGGGATTAGAAAGAAGTCACATATCCGGCGAATATGGTGGCTGAAGCAAAAAAGCGGTTTGTTTTTTCACCAATAATTTATGAATAAGGAGTGAGGTTTGAGCGGGAGCATTATCGCGGTGCAATTTCCACGAGTTGTCCTGCCACAATTCTAGGCGTTTTTGTCTGATTGATTCACGCAAACGGCGCATAACTTCCAGGTAGTATTCCTTATTGACCGTACGACCATATGGCAGGAACTCGGAATTATTGAAAATCGGAAATATGAAGCCCACGAAATTTAAAAATTCCCGTTATTTTTTTATCACACCTCAAATATTACTTGTTCATGAACTCTCACTGCATTTGGATGGTCTTAAACTCACGTGTAACTTTTCCTGTGACTAATAAATAAATAATAATAACAATAAATAATACTCTCTGACATAGGTTTTCGTGGGGCTTGGATGGATGATGATTCTTCCATTTTTTGGGCTTTCCACAGCGGCATTCCATCTTCTGGACGATATTTCATGAGGGAAGCGGTGGAGATAACAAAACACCGATAAAATTTCAACGGAGACGATGGCTACCCGCTATCTGCTGCTTGGAAGACACGTTTCCAAGAAGACCCTAGGACTGATTGGAGACGGAAAAGGCACCAAAACCACCCGAACATCCCTGTCACTTGGACCTGAGAAAGCCTCCAGGACAGCCGAAGAAATATCATCCGGAAGATGAAATGACAGAAAACCCAAAAATTAGTCACATCCAGTGTAATTTAATCAATGTATAAGACATTCAGAATTTCAGTGTACACTACTGGATCCCTTTTTGTTGAGGGTTGGAGGTATGACAAGAGGGGTCTGATGACCTTACCACTGATTTCTGCACCCTTTTAAATCAATGATTTGACATGTTTGCTGCCTTGGTTCGCTTTTTGTCACCCCTCTCTGACCCTCACCCTGCCCTACCAGGGGTAACAGTTGGATTTCCAAAAAGGCAAGTGGTTTCATCATTTTCCTCATGCCCAAAAACATAACAATTGAAATAAAATAAGCTCACTGGTAACTTTGTGGTATTCCATAATGTAAAACGTATTTATTAAAAAACTTTTACAAACCACCGAGAAATATATGCACATTCGTACAAACACGACCCGGGTTTCGGCGCTAAGCACCATCATCAGGTGAAAAGCAATACAAGCAACCTGTATATATACCACACTGGAGGGAGGGGGTGGGGGCGGATTTTTGTTGGCCATTTTAAGCCAGTTTGCTTATTACTTTCGCTAATGTATTTTTTGACATTTATTTGAATAAATGTTTATGTGCAGGGAAACGAAACTAGGTTTTTTAAAATTCAAATAAGCACACATATACGTTATCTTTCGTGCATAACTGACACAGCTGTTTAATAGGGGTGTAGTGTGCTGGCCCAATGTGTCCCAAGAGATCAGAATCTACTCAAGTACCACGACAATAGCAAACTCTTCCACTTCCAGCGAGTCATTATGCGTCAACTCACGTCTGCGACTCCCAGAGACACGGAAAAATTGTAAAGCAAAAAGTCCCTCAGAGTCGACTCACTTCGACTTGTGAAGGCAATTGAAAAGCACCCAATATGGCTAAAGGTCCCAAATTTTTTAAATTAGCTATCTTCTACCATATTTCTCACTCACCTTGAGTCCATAACGTTTACCGCATTTCTTGCACTGGAACTTTTTAACGTGGTCGTGTATCCTTAGGTGAGCCTTGAGGTCCTCCTCGTCCTGACACGTATCCCCGCACACCGGGCAGTCCAAGTATCTTGTGTGGGTGCGCATGTGATGCGCAAGGCAACTCTCGAGCACGCTGACCCCGCATACCTCGCACCAAACCTCCGACGGCTTCGACGGCCTGTCCGGAAGCTTTTCACCTGCGTGGACGTAAATGTGCAGACGTAGGGCATCCTTGCTTTTAAACTTGCGCATGCAATACGCACAGATGAAGAGCTTCATGGCACTGTGGACGTTCATGTGCGCCTTGAGCCGCTTCTTGAGGTTGAACGTCGCGTGGCATATGTGGCACTCGAACGGTTTGATGCCGGAGTGGATTCGGAGGTGGCTCTCAAAGTCGAACCTTCGGGAGATCGACTTCCCGCAGTGCGGGCACCGGTAGCCCGCCTTGTTTCTCTCGCCCGCGCGGCCCATGAACGGGAAGCTGTCCACATCCCGAGATCCGTCCTCCAATTCTTCCTCTGTGCCGTTGTAGATGCGTTTTATAATGAAACCCTCCCCTTCCCGGCTATCGTACGGCTGTTCACATGGGTTCACCGTGAAGGCTGGCCTCACCTGAAATGAATTCACAAAAATTATTAACCTTAACAGTAGCAAGCTTCACTAATTATTATAATATCCATTTTTAATAAAAAACTTTGTACGTTTCCGGCTGGGGCTTTAACCAATCTTCCTTTTTTAAAAAATAGAAAACAGTGTAACTTGGTGACCTTCTACTCCTCCCACTCTCTTCCCCCGATTCACTTTCCTTCCTTTCCTCTCGCAATTTTCCACTACCTCTTCTCACTCTGCCATGCCCTAACACGTGCCCTGCTTCTCTCTCCCCCATTTCAAACCAACCCCCACCATTTTTAACTTTCTCTGGGTATATATTGTATGACCTAAGCTTCAGAATGTGCCAGAAGATGCCATATTATGGTGAAACCGGTTGCAGTTTTGAAATAAAGTGTGGAAAAGTACAAAGTTTTTTATTAAAAATGGATATCTATCACTTCCACGAAGTCCTGAAACAATTAAATTTATTAATTATTATAATAGTTTACACACAACTTCCTTTTTTCAAAATGCAATGAAACACATTTTATGAATCAGAATTTTTTTATATTTTTAAAAATATAGTACGAATATATTTAAAGTTTTGTTTTACACAGTTTTGAAAATCAAATCAGGTAGATGACGCCCCCCATTGTCCATACAATGAGTAAGCCGATTTCTGGCGTTTGTCATGACCCTTACAAGCATAGCAGCGGATATGTTGGTAATTTCTGCCCGGATTTTGGCCTTCAGGTGTTGTAGGGTCCTTGGACAGTTGACATAAACGCGGGATTTCAATTTTCCCCAGAAAAACACTGATTGATTACTCGACTAAAAATGGGTAAAAGACCTTATGTCTTGCTCCACAGGGCATTCCGCAACCGTGAGAAAGAACAATATTTTAGGTGTGAGGAACAGAAGCTTGTTTAAGGCTAATGTAAGTACTCTCTTGTATTCAATTCACGTTACCGTATAGCAAGGCATGGTCGATGCTGATGATTACCTATTGTATATCCATTGCAGACCTCTTCTTATTATTTTCACAGATTTTGGTTTTTCTTCTCTATGTGATGTAAATATCTTTGATGTGATCATTGAAATTATGAATTATGAAATTCAAGTACTCTTGAATTACACTAATTACCCATACCGACGCTAGATTTTGTTTTGTAGTCGTGATCGTTCTAACATTATCGTTTGATGAGTACAACCATTAGTTTGATACAACCATTGAAACTAATGGTTGATACAACCATTAGTTTCTTGCCATGCCATGACCCTTACAAAGCATAGCAGCGGATATGTTGGCAATTTCTGCCTGGATGCAGGCCTTTATCTTTTTACGGGGGTTTCTTCAAATCCCACATATAATTAGAGATGGGAAAATTACCGTAATTTTCATCTGAGGTAAATTACCACGGTAAATTACGGTAATTTTCAAAAATTACCGTAATTTTACAGTATTTTTCAGTTTTAAGCATTAAACAGAAAATGTATGGTTAAATAAGAATGCTAATAGCAAAAGGGAGAGGATACGATGTTTAAACCATACCTAATGCAATGTTAATCTATTAGAAATTTTTAAAATTGTAAAAAGAAATACGGCAGCAACACGCAATCTGGCTTTCTTTTGTCAAAGTATGAAAAATTTTCAAGAAGAATATTCTACTAATAATTACTCAATAATGTTATAATTTAAGTAAAATATGCCAAAAATGAGTTGAACATTCCTCAATTTATAATTAAACACGTCAGAAATGTGGACTTAGCTTAAAAGAACATGTTGGGAATTTATCTGTATGAAAAATTATCTCAAACATAGGTGAATTATCTTGAAAATTACCGAAAATTACGGTAATTTTCAAGGGGTGCGGTAAATTACGAAAAATACCGTGGTAATTTACGAAAATTACCGTGCTAATTTTCAAAGTTGCCCATCTCTACATATAATTCCCACAAATTGGTCATTTTTAATCATTTAAAGTGTAAAGAATCAATGTCATTTGATGTCAAAATTTTAACAACATGGCACAAATTTTTGAAGTTATACTTCTTTGCGCCCGTTGGAGACTTTTGGGATGGGATGTTGGTCGATAAACCGCGTCACGCTCTTTTTTGGGTGAGAAAAATCCACAATTGTACGTTTTCGTATGGTTTTTTGTACGTTCGAACTTTGAACAAGAGCATCGATGGGTGAGTCGGTAGCGCACTCGACTTTCACCTAAGAGTCCCATGTTCGATTCCCGGTTGAGGCAATTTTTTTTTAAACAAAACTTCTTTTCAAAGTTCGTACGTACAAAAAACCATACAAAAACGTACATATAGTATATAGGTGTATATAACAGATAATATATAGGTGTATATTATAAAAATTAAATCACTCATAACAATATATCGAAGAGAAATATATTGAATAATAGAGAAAAAATGTCTTTTATTTCATATATATATATTCTGTCTGCCTGTGTGTGTGAGCGGGTGTGTGCGACCGGCCAAAGAAGTATAACTTCCACCGTCTGGTACGACGCAGACCACGTTATTTTTTTTTTTTTAGATTTTCACAGTTACCTTTATTTTAATAAATTTCTTTTGCCGGACAAAGAGAGCCATAGGATGCAGACTGAAGGAACACAAACGGGCTATTCGGAAGAATAGATTGGTGTATCACTCTGCCGTGGCTGAGCACACACTTTTAGAAGGCCACAGTCATGGATGCTAGAATTTAACTAGGATAGCAGACTCCTAACTTCGTCGTGATACCTTTTCTGAAGCTGCCAACTGCGATGCCACTGTCATCAATGACTCACTTGAATCAAATGGCTCGTCCATGTACCATATGCATTTTCACATTTTTCAATTTCGAACTTTGGGAAATTACGGCTAGTTAGGAAGAAACTAATGGTTGTACTCATCAAACGATAATGTTAGAACGATCACGACTACATAACAAAATCTAGCGTCGGTATGGGTAATTAGTGTAATTCAAGAGTACTTGAATTTCATAATTCATAATTTCAATGATCACATCAAAGATATTTACATCACATAGAGAAGAAAAACCAAAATCTGTGAAAATAATAAGAAGAGGTCTGCAATGGATATACAATAGGTAATCATCAGCATCGACCATGCCTTGCTATACGGTAACGTGAATTGAATACAAGAGAGTACTTACATTAGCCTTAAACAAGCTTCTGTTCCTCACACCTAAAATATTGTTCTTTCTCACGGTTGCGGAATGCCCTGTGGAGCAAGACATAAGGTCTTTTACCCATTTTTAGTCGAGTAATCAATCAGTGTTTTTCTGGGGAAAATTGAAATCCCTCATTTATGTCAACTGTCCAAGGACCCTACAACACCTGAAGGCCAAAATCCGGGCAGAAATTGCCAACATATCCGCTGCTATGCTTGTAAGGGTCATGACAAATGCCAGAAATTGGCTTACTCAGTGTATATGGACAATGGGGGGCGTCATCTACCTGATTTGATTTTCAAAACTGGGTAAAACATAACTTTAAATATGTTCATATATTCTAAAAAAAAAATAAAAAAATTCTGATTCATAAAATGGGTTTCATCGCGTTTTGAAAAAAGGATGTTGTGTTGTCGCACCCTGTATATTAGAAAATATTGAACATAGCAATATTAACAGGTAAAATTATCTTGCTTACAATGGTTTGCAAATGCTGCCTGTGTTAACTATGCTAACATGTAAAAGTCTGTTAATAAAACAAGAAAAGTAATGCATGTTTCTTTTCCCTAGTTATTGCCGTGAATAATGGTGGAAAAGGAAGTGCTGCACTGACAATGAGTGCCACACGCGCCATATGTTTGCAAAGATTAAAGCGCTCTCCGACCACCCTCCTCACCCGGTTCCAATATTCAACACTTGAATTTTTAACATTGGTAATCCAATATTCTATATTCCAATTGGAAATATTGGTTCTTCTATATACAATATTCCAATTGAGGGCCTGAGAGTCAAAGTAACACAAGTAACATAAACAAGAAAAACAATATAAGTGCACATTATCAAAGTTGGTACCATCGGGTATCGTCAGGTAGCTACAGGAAAAGGAATACAAGTGTTCAAACGTATGGTGCTGAATTCTAGCCGCCGAACACTTAAACTACTTTTACGTCTTCATTATAAAAATAAAATAAAATAAATTCTGATTCATAAAATGGATTTCATTGCGTTTTGAAAAAAGGAAGTTATGTCGCCGCACCCTGTATTTGCCCGAAGACAAAGGTACATACATTTGTTCCGAGATGTAAGGCACACCATAACAAGGTTTCAAGGTAAATTATATGCATTAATCAATATACTCAAAGCAGTTTTATAATCATTACAAAAAATCAATGTCAAATTACAATAACAAGAACTTTTTTGTCCGGTGATTTGTATTTCAATCGTGGGACACGTCAAGAGGGTAGCAATTAGAGACGGGCCACTCTGAAAATTACCTCGGTAATTTTTGTAAATTACCACAGTATTTTTTGTAATTTACCGTGCCCGTTAAAAATTACCGTAATGTTCTAGATAATTCACCCATGTTTGAGCTAATTTTTCATACAGAGAAATTCCCAAGATAATATTTTAAGCCAAGTTCACATTTCTTATGTTTAATTATAAATTGAGGCATGTACAACTTATTTTTGGAATATTTTACTTAAATTATAACATTATAAGATTAAAGCTTTAGATTATTCTTCTTGAAAATTTCTCATACTTTGACAAAAGAAAGCCAGATTGCATGTTGCTGCTGTAGTTCTTTTTACAATTTTTAAAATTTATAATAGATTTATGTTGTATATTAGGTATGGTTTATTAAACATTGTTATTCCCTTCCTATTGCTATTGGATTTCTTATTTAACCATACATTTGCTGTTTAACGCTTAAAACTAAAGAATACAGGAAAATTATGGTAATTTTCCCATTTCCACTGGTTACATACATTCCAACCAGGACAAATTTCCTTCCAATTCCTCTTAACATAATTACACCACCCGCTCCAGAAATAATGTACACACAATTCAGTACTTGAGTTCTCTCTGCCCAAAAGGCTACTCTATAATTCTGCTACCACAACTCTCAATAAAATTCCTAATGAAATTAAATCTATCTCCTCACCTTCCATATTTAAAAAGAGAGTAAAAAATTTGGTAAACGTGAGATGTAATTACAGTGTCACAGAATATTTAAAAGATTCACTGACTGTTCTAATCTGATACTAATACAGTGAAACCTCATATTTGCGTTTTCGGAAATTACGTTTTCCCGCAATTTACACGACTTTTACGAAGTCCTATTCAATTCCTATGTTTCCAATGTATGCAGAACCCCGAATTTAGACTGTACATTTTACAGTTTTCTCGCAATTTGCACCACAATGCACTTTTTCAAAATAAAATTTAACTTTCAAAGTCCATCACTCATGCATATAATCCTTTATTAAACACCTTTTGACATTGTCTTGCACATATTTGCGGAAAAAATACGAAAGAGAGCAGTAATAGGACCTGTTTGAAGAAGGAATTTGAATTTGGCAGGGTTAGTTTACAGCGCCACTCGTAGCAGAAATTGGAACTACGTCAACTCGTAATCTGCCAGGAGATGATTCAAGCTATGAAATGAATACATTGTAAGGCTAGGAGCTAACTATGTAATTTATGCAATGTACTTAAACCTGCAGGGGAGTATTCAGTTTTCACCTAAGTAGAAACTTTGGAGAATGAAATTGGATTCTTATCCAGACATGATGAAAAATGAAAGAACTTGTACTAGTGGACAACAGATCATTTGCACTGCCTCGATTCCTGAGTTGTAACTATGATAGGCTACTAATGAATTAAACTTATCGAAACTTGCTTCATCGTACCTTAATTAGACTGAATCATAAATTTTATTTTTTTTGCAATTTTTTTAGTTGAACAATTGTTTGGACTAGTCGAACATCACGGCTGATCAGATTCTCATGTGTTGTTAAGTCATCCTCAACTAAACTAGAGCTCTTTTTTTTCATCATGTACAAACTAATGAGAAGTGCTAGTTCAAAGAATAAATTATGACGCTGCTCTTTTTCAGTTTATCAGTCTATTTCTTATTTTTACCCTTACTCCAGTGAAGGAACATGGCTGTAGAAGTGAAAATTCTACTTTTCCCGCAATTTGAACTTTTTTTAGGGTCCCTAGAAAAGTATAATTTAGGGGTTTTACTGTTATATGTTATAAATATCTGTATTTATCTTTTTCTTCTCAGTAATACTTTTCATGCCTATGTACTATGTATTGTCTATGATATAGCCATGCATGTATTTTCTTGGTTAAAACTTTCGCGGATCATTATCACTGTATGTTTGTTTTTTCGGGTGTACCCCGCGTACTATGACCAGAAGTGAAACCTGACGTTTCGTGGCCGTTGCTGGCCACTTTATCAAAGGGAATGAGGTATCTGATGAGTTGGTGGAGTTTATATAGGGGTTTCGATGAGGGCAAAGGATGGGAGGGGGAGGAGTGGAAGGAGTAGTCATTGCATCTTTATTTCGGTTCAAAGCAGGGTCCCACGTGTGGCTGACTTGGAGGCCACAGTCCCTTTTGAAATTTAGATGGCATTTTTTTATCTCCAAAGCTTCTCGGATCAGCCGGGGCTTGAAGTTTTTCATTATTATTATGTTATACATATTAAATATTGCAATATAATATATGTTATAAATGATACATACATTATAGATAATAGTAAGGATTGTAGGGAGTAGCTGCCGTTGAGAAAACTCACGATACAGTTCATATCATTTGCATTGCAGTAAAATGTTTGGTGACTTGGGAGTAGAGATGGGCCACTTTGAAAATTACCGCGGTAATTTCCGTAAATTACCGTGGTATTTTTCATAATTTACCGCACCCATTGAAAATTACTGTAATTTTCGGTAATATTCTAGATAATTCACCTGTGTTTAAGATAATTTTTCATACAGATAAGTTCCCAACATGTTCTTTTAATCCTAGTCCACATTTCGTGTTTAATTATAAATTGAGGCGTGTACAACTCATTTTTGGAATGTTTTACTGAAATGATAACATTATTGAGTAATTATTAGTAGAATATTCTTCTTGAAAATTTCTCATACTTTGGCAAAAGAAAGCCAGATTGCGTGTTGCTGCCGTAGTTCTTTTTACAATTTTGAAAATTTCTAATAGATTAATGTCGCATTAGGTATGGTTTAAACATTGTATCCTCTCCCTTTTGCTATTGGCATTCTTAGTTAAACATACACTTTCTGCTTAAAACATAAAAATACTGGAATATTACGGTAATTTAGGAAAATTACCGTAATTTACCTCAGATGAAAATTACAGAATTTTCCCATCTCTACTTGGGAGGACTATTCATGCATCAACAATCTACAGCACGAGCCCCATGTATTTCGTTTTCAATCTTACAAGTATAATCATAGCTATTAAAATTCACAATCACACATTTTAAGGACAATCTTTATGCGAGGCTGAATCAGTATGGGGATTTATAACATATATTATATTATAATATTTAATATGCATAACATAATAATAATGATTTTTTATGTTCACCGTTGGCAAAAACATGCATAGCTACATCATAGACAATACATAGTACATAGGCATGAAAAGTATTACTGAGAAGAAAAAGATAAACACAGATAATTATAACATAATATTAGTATCAGATTAGAACAGTCAGTGAATCTTCTAAATAATCTGTGACACTGTAATAACACCTCACGTTTAGAAAATGTTTTGCTCTCTTTTTAAATATGGAAGGTGAGGAGATAGATTTAATATAGATATGGATATAAACGAGTATGGGGTTAGGAGAGATTATTTTATACTTTTTGGTTCGTTAAAAAAAAGTGTTTCTTATTATTTTTTATTTAAATAATTACTTTCAGGACAAGTGGGTACCCTAGCCCAACGTGTACTTCAATGGAAACACCGTCCTTACCCCACCAATCTGATAGTCCTCCACACCGTTCGGCAGGACGCTCTCCGGCTGGGATGCTAGCCCAGTCTTTGACCCGTCCTTGACCTTGGAGACTGCAGGACGAACTGCATCCCTCACCACACGAGGAGGCCTTCCGCGAGTGGTTCGAACCACGGCAGCGTCGTCCACCACCACCGGGTCATCCCGGGGGCATTTAACGAGTCCCACCGGTATGATGCTCGGCCCATCCTTCTGAATCACCTGGAGCAAGACGAAGGAGTGAATTCAGATTCAGTCATGCCTCCGTAAGGGCATAACTATTATAGATACTTAGAGAAGTTGCCCGTTGAATATCAACGGATTGATTGTAATAAACCATCCATACCTTATTCAGTACAAAGAATCATTGAGTTAATGGATATACATAATCGGAATCTCGACTTAAACAATGAGTATGGTCGTTATGGGGACAACGACTCAAAAATGCTAAAATATATTTATTATTATTATTTTTATCTGTCCAGAAGATCATATGTTACAGTGTAACAGAAAAACATAGATATAGGACTCCTCATTGAAGTTAGACAAGCAAAATATATGATTACAAACAATGTACATAACATAATTAACAATGAACACAATAACAGATATTGAACAAGTAATATTCACGTATATTATGCATAGTTAAGGATTGCTGTAGTACTCTTGTAGGCTGTAGAAACATTTTTCCACCAGATACCTTTTAAGGTCGGCTTTAAATTTATTGACTGAGGTGATACATCTTAGTTTGTGGGGGAGTAAGTTATATACTTTTGAGCCCATAGCCCATATGGGGCTTATGTGGAGGACAGTTTTTGTTTATGCAGGATTGTGTGCACGTATGAATGTGACCTAGTTAGGTGATCATGGATACCCTGAGATATCTTTAGTCTATGGAGGTTGAGCTTAATTAGAACACACAATTTAAATATGTAGAGACATGGTACTGAGCTCCAGCTCAACAAACATTGGTCTACATGTATCTCTTCTTGATTTACCCATGCTTGTTCTGAGTGCCCTCTTCTGCAGGAGGAACACTTTGTTTAGGAGAGTAACTGCTGACCCCCAGAATTCAATGGCATAATTAACTATGCTGAGGAAGTTACAATGATACAGGGTCATTAGTCCCATATGTGATAGTGAGTTGCCAAAAATCGTTACGTTTTAACAAATGTTTCGGAATTTCGATCAGAATACAAATTCGATTGAAGGAATAATAATCATTATTTTATTTTCTTTCCATTGTTACCTTTTCCAATAACAGAAAACCACTATTTCTAATTAAATTTTGCAAATAGAAAAAGGTCTGGAGCCAAATGAAGATTCAGCTGCACGTGTATTTCTTGTAGTGAATGTTACTGACATATATATACACAGCTGTGACTATTATAGTAGATAATAATAGATAATTAATTTTATTTGTCCATCGTACAAGTTGTTTCAAACCTGTTACACTTCATAAGAGACACGTCACGATACAGTCACAGTCGCAAAATAAAGACAATTATATAGACAAATATTGACAGTGTATAATAAATGTCTAGTCTACTCGTTGGTACACATGAAAGAAAATCTGCTCATGTACTCTACAAGGGCAGGTGTTCAAAATTATAATAACAGAGGTAAAAACTGTTTTGATATACCATTATGTAGATTAAGCAGTACTCAGAAAGTTGTGAATTTACCACTCAAATGTTTTAATATGCTGCCCAGTTCGGCTAAAACCATCTCCAATAATGTGTTCAGGAGAGCTCTTCATGAATGGCTCATCACCAAGCCCCTATACTCATCGAAGGAGTACTTTGATCTTGACTTCTCCAGTGTAATATTTTAAGGTACATTGTATTGTACCCATCTGTGGTTCCTTTTAAATTGCATATAGTGTGGTAGTTTTATGTGCTTTTATAATTTGACAACATCTATCATAGTGTTTGCTATACATTTTATGAGATGAACAAAGACTATTATTATTTTTGACTTATTACACTGGACGTGGTGGAGGATAAGGTCGCTCAAGATCGAGGTGAACGCCTTGTATACGGTGTTGAGGCAGGTTATAGGGCGGTAGTTCTTTGGATTGTACAAGTCTCCCTTCTTAGGTATTAGAACCGTGCGTCCCTCAGTCAGCCAAGGTGGAATTGGTTTTCCACCATTTAGAAAGGACGTGAAGATTCTGGCGAGGTGTTGGTGGGTGGAAGTAAACTTCTTCCACCAGAAGTTATTCACGGCATCCATTCCTTGAGCCGAGAAATTCTTCTTGCCAGAGAAGGCCTTCTTCACTTCACTTTCGGTGACGGAAAGAGGTCCATACACATCTTGTAGGTGGCGGTTACATAACTCTTTAAAGAGGTCTATGGCCAGAGCATCTCCATTGAATGGCTTGGACGTAGATATCCTTTCAGAAACGTTCAACCCCTTGAATGGTTGGCGGAGATTCAACGACAGGCGGAGGTGGTCGAAAGAGACTGGACAAGTAAAGGAGAAAGGTGGAGTTCTCCCTCACGGCCCAAATCCTCTTGGGGAGTTTTTTTCGGGCCATGGTAAGTGCCCGTACTCTTATCTACCGTGTGCAGCTTAATGGTAAGCAGTACGCTTTTATTCAGTGTGTGATGGATACATCTGAGGCTGCACGCTATGCGCCGAACTTTGGGAGTAAACGTTCGCCCAGATAAGATGTATTCCATCACACACATGATTCTTAACGCCTGTCGTCTATATTATAATTATTATTATACGAGAAATCTTGGTCCTGATTGGCCCAGAATTAAATTCCGAGTGGGCTACTGGAATCAAGGCAAAGGGTTAATAAATCTTGGTCAAGTGTTTCCACGGGGAAATTCGGGCCAGGGCGGTGGATATGGGGAAGTTTTTTTTTGTTGGAAAACTGAGAAATCATTTCAACTCCCATGATATGAAATGCATTGCATTGGTTTGAATTTATTAAACTTCCTATGTCTTCTACGAGACACTTTTGTTTGAAAGATTTTTAAATAACACCAGCCATTACCTCAAGGATGTAAAAAATAGCATTTTTTGGACAAATAAAATCATTATTTCTTTAGAAGGCACAAAATCAGATCTGTTCAACGTTGTCATAATTTGTTCTAAATATTACCTGATGGGGAGGGTGACGGTGCTATGTGGGGCCGTGATGAAAGAGGGTGTAAGGCAAGGAGTCAGGGAAGGGGCACTTGGTCTTAATGCTCAAAGAAAGCACAGACGGGGTGGGGGTGTGTGGAATCCAGGGATTGGGAGTACTTGTCACTAGTTCACTCATAGTGGGAAATTGACGGAGAGGAGTGGGGATAGGGAGGAGAAAAATTGAACATCATTGAGGAGAATGAACCTCCTGCGTTGCATGATTGCAACCTGCTCCACGGCGTCTAATTCGGTGCCTTAGGTAAAAAAATGGCAATTGAATATGATGCTACGTCCTTGAAAATGGCACTTCGTGCCCCAAACCATGGTCGGTTGACATAAAACAGCGTGGAAATAGACAAGTGATTTCATTATGTTTAATATCAAAGATTTCCACCGAATTATGCAGGAAACTGTATCTTTTATACAAATAAACTCATTATTTCATTAGTAGGCGCAATATCAGATTTGTTCAACGTTATCGTAGATCTTCTATATATTACCTAAAACTGTTGTTTTAAACAAGTTTAGATACCACTAACCCCATACAGCAAGGGGTGAGAAAAATAAGCTGTCAAAAAAAAATACTTTGAAATCTACCTCTGCCTCTAGCCCGGATCCAGAGGGATTTTATTTATCAAATACTAGCTGTGCCCGTCATGCGTTGCTATGCCTCTTCTTCTTTCTAAGTAGGCACACATATACAAAGCAGACACATTTATATGAACAAAATAAATGAAAAACGATGATTTTTTGTATATTAAATTAAAGTTGAAAAAATTTATACAAGTGCTTTGGGATATACATTATTTTTGGTCTTACTGCCATCTGCAAAAACAAATAAATTTTTCAGCTGTCCCACTCATGAGCATGCAACATATTAAAATTGACCATGTGAAAAGCATGGATTTTACAGATTAAATCCAAACACTTGAAGCAATTGACTTTGTTTGAGAAGGCAAGGCGAACTGGGAACTGCACTTGTTTGACAACAATTATCAAATTACCGTATAAACTCGTGTAAGAGGCGCACCTTTTTTCCCAGAAATCGCAGCCGAAAATGAGGGTGCGCCTCTTACACGAATCTGTCCGTTGCAAAATTCCGTCACCCGAGCTTGAAGACTAATATATCAGAGATGGCTCAATCGATTTTAAAATGAAGTACATCAAATTAAAGCTTGTTTATTTCTGCATTTATTGATGGTGTACAAAACATTTTACCGTTTATATCGATTTCGTGTGTGCTTAAAAACAGAATTTTAGCGCATTTTCCCGGGTACCGGACGGATGCATCGCATTTACGGCTTCGTAATAACAACACGGATCAAGATATCGAAATTTCCTTTACAAATATTGTAGCAATGATCTTTCCTAACAGCTATATGAAGTTTCATATTATTTAATGCATTAGTATTTTAGTTACAGATGCAAATGCACGGATCCGTTATTTTCCGTTCCGCACATCCCTGAAAACCGCCGTTTAGACCTTCTTCAAGCTCTCGAGTTCATCATCATGAATCCACTTATAAAATCTTAAAGGAATTCGTTGGTTAATCAATATCGATTAACATTTATTTTGGAAAAAGAGCGCGTTCATCTGCCAGGAGCATGCACAGAAGAGAAAGGGAGAGGCGCGCGCTGTTGCCTAGTCGGAGGGCTATCCGTAAGGCGCGCGAGGGAGTCTACTACAGGCATTACCTGCGGGGGAAAACCAGTTGTCTTTTCTCTGTACATGAGTCATTTGCACTCGGTAAAGAGTGGCATAAAGTGTGACGCGGCGTTCGGGCACGCGGGCATTCCTCCGCGTTGTCTTGTAGAGGAACACCCGAAGGCCGTTACCAATATGGAGAAACGCCGCGGAAACCTCAGATCCAAGTGAATACTTACCTCCGGGGTCTATATATGCCTATGAAAAATGCCACGTAAATTATAAGAGAATATCGCAAGCGGAAGGCTTTGAAAATGGCCGAAAGTTCGCAGTTAGGCCCGCAAAACCTCGAATTAGAAAAAAAAACTCAAAATTTTTTCTTCAACTTCGACGCACAAAAAGAGGGGTGCGCCTCTTACACGCGTTTATACGGTAGTCACTGAACCTGGCCTATAAATGCTGCAGGCATGAATTGCCATTCATGAAATCGCTATTAAATGGATATTCACGCCTGGTTGCCAAGGAAATTTCTATTTTTGATGAGGAAGATAAGAGATAAAAACGCAACACTTAGGTATACAAACATGAAGCGATAATAACGGTATACTTGGATAACAACGAAGACTCACTAGTTCATAATTAAATACGAAGTGTATAAGAAAATTGAACGAAAGAATTAAATACTGCATTCTTTTATGCGTTCTAAGATAAAAATTTTCTAAATTTGAGGATACCGGGACTAGCCACGGTAGTTAACTTTACGGAGTCACCTGCAAGTGCACATAAGTGCGATATTCCACAGGAGAAAAATCTTCATCCAATATCACGAGTGCAAGTAATTTAAAACAGCAAATAAAGAAACACCTGCACCGAATTCAATTTTTTTCTTATGGGAGTAAATGTTAACAATATTGGGGTAAAAACAACCCCAAAATTTGCCATTTTTGTAATTCAGAAACCTTTGTGGGTGCGTGCACAACGACTCACCAAAGTTTCATCACAATCGGATGAATGGTATTGGAGCGCATAGAGCATGAACAGACAAACAAACATTCATTGTTATGCAGGGTGTTTCAAAAAGGACTTTACAACCCCTTTTTTTCCAAGAGAGAACCATCAACGGGATAGTGTACCTTGATATGTTGCAACAATTTTTGATACCACAGATCGATGAGGATGACCGAGAATGAAATATCTACTTCATGCAAGATGGCGCACCACCACAGTATCTGACTGCCGTCTGGGATTTTCTCAATGACCGCTTTCCAGGTCAATGGATTGGCCGAGATGCGCCAATTGCATGGCCCCCATTCCCCAGACCTGACACCGCTAGACTTTTTCTTCTGGGGTTTCATAAAAGATATGGTGTACGTACCTCCTTTGCCGGCCACTCTACCTGAACTTAGAGCAAGAATTTACGCTGCCGCTGAGCAAGTCACACCTGAAATGCTAGTGCGAGTCTGGGAAGAAATCGACTACCGATGGGATGTCTGCAGGATAACCAACGGAAGCCACATAGAACAGTAAAAAAACTTGAAGTGTTTTCCTTTAAAACAACACCAATACCAGCTCTGTACCTTGTTTCATTAAATTTATATGAATTTTCAAAGTTGTAAAGTCCTTTTTGAAACACCTTGTATATTAGATTAATCCACATGAAAATTAATCCATAACTACCATAAATTTATTCACATCCTACGAACCAATAATGTAAATTGAACTGATGCTAACCTCAACAGCTGGTTCCACCATTGGTCCTTCATCGCCTCCCTCTTTGCCAGGCAAACTCTCCTCCGCCACCTCATCCCGTCTCACGGGAGCCACGATGTCAGCCTCCTCCCCACTCTCTCCGTCTTTTGCCTCTTCATCGTTGCAACCATACTCGTCATACTCAATTTCATCCATGAACACTTCCGTCTTGATATTACTCGGGTCAATCGTCATCTGCGCACAGCCAAAAGAGAAAAAGGGATATTCACTGAAACATAACACTGCATGGATCCTTAAACTACGATTCTTAAACTACTATTCGTACATAAACTACCATAACCTAACGCCCAGTAAACAAAATAAATAAGATAACAATGCGTAGTTAGGGCGTAAATAAATAAATAAATGGTAGCGAAAAAACAAACAAGGCAACAAAGGTCGTAACTGGGGATGCAGAGAGAGAGTATTATATGGTGGAAGCAGAAAGGAGTTCGAACGAGTCAGAGGAAAAAGGAGAAGAAAAAAAGGAAGTAAAAGTGTATTAATGCAATAGTGTCGGATTGTCAAAGGGTGACGGGAGGAGTTTTGGAAGCGGTTCTAAGTAAGGAAAGCTGGAAGAAGCCAGGAGAGAGAGAGAGGCCGAGAAACGGAGGGGATTAAGGCGAGAGTGTAAGACTCACGGCAGACCGGAGAGAGGGATCTCCGAGAGACATGCGAAAGTTGGAGGAAAAGACAGGATCACAATAAGTGCTATCCCAAAGTTTTTTGGTTAAAATAGCAAGAGGAGGAACTGAAGGACATAAAAAATAATTCAAGCCCTTGAAATTGTAAAGAGAACTCATTCAATTAAGTCGTTTAATTAATTATATAAATACAAAGGTTTTGAACATTTGTAAATTGGGCTCAATCGACTTATACAAAATTAAAAGATAATTTTAAAGCATAAGTGTTTTCTGCATGTTATTTAAATATAATAATTGAAATAATATCCAAGGTAAAAAAAAGGAGACGAAGGTGGGGGTTACACTACGTTTCCAACTTAGGTGAGGGGGCAGGCATCACTGAAAAACCTACAGTGGGTAATGAGGGGGGAGGGGTTACTCGGGTTAATCGTCATCTGCACACAGCCGTAGGAAAAAGGGATATTCAATGAAACATAAGATTGATGACTGGCTCTTCCCACAAAGAACATTGCAAACCACTGTTAATCAATCTTAAAATTATGACTGTGATCAACTTATACATCTACTGTCTCTTAATTTATATGAAAAATCATTTGCATTCTCTAAAATTTAGGAACAGTATTCATAGCCATAATACACGGAGTAAACAACATATATATATTCCGTATCAAAGATTGTCAAAATCAATTAATAGCCATGAGACTGTGGGTATCAAGGTATTTAACAAACTTCCTTCACATGTAAAGGAGTGCATGCCATTGAATGTATATTGAATAAAATTTATAACTGTTTGGTTTCACATCCTTTTTATAATCTTGCAGAGTTACTGGAATGCAAAGATGTTGCATCTATGTAACTAGGGTATTATGTGTATAGTGCTATATTGTTGTTATATTTATGTATTTTGAATGAATTTCACCATTGACTTTGTCTATTGCTAATTTTGGCCTAAGGACAGTAAAATTTATTATTATTATAACATTGCATGGATTCTTAAACTACTATTCGTGCATAAACTACGCTTCCAACTTAGGTGGGGGGGGGGGAGGCATCACTTAAAAACCTACGGTGGGTAATGAGGGGGAAGGGGGAGTTCGCTCAAAGTAACGTAACTGCTACAATGCACCTGTTTACGTTACTTACTCGTCAACATCGTGCCGAAAATACCACAAAGTTTACAAAACAGACGAAAAGTATACCTGTGCAATTTTGAAATATTTAAATGATATGACCAATTACAAGAATACTGTAACCAAATAATGAGAAAACAGACGCAAGATTTATGTTGATTTTTTTCACTTGAATAAAAGCTGTTTGTTGTTATTTTTAAATTTTGTTGTCATATTTTTCACTTTCATTAGTAAGTTAATGCACCAGAATTTTTATTGAATTCAATTCAATCAAATAAAATAACAGCAGTTAAAATTTTACGATGCAAAAACTTTTAATCGTTGCATATTCTTTTGGTAAACATTATCATTCCTTAAGTTTTCAAATAAATAATATGCACAAGTTTGAAGAATTCAGACAACTATGTGGAGATTCATTTTATAAGAGAAAAGAGAAAACACTGTTATCTTCCCACCGATATTTATAGCAGTAAGTAAAAACTAGATTTAGCATACAGGTACATGAAGATGATGCAGAAGCACTGAAACTAGATGTGCCTACTGAAATAAATATTGGTTGAAAGATACAAAATTTTCTCTCTCAATTTGGAAACAATATGCAGTCCTCCAGACTACTTAATTAACCAATACATAGATATGGGAAAATTACCATAATTTTCAAAAATTGCCGTAATTTTTCAGTATTTTTTAGTTTTAAGTATTAAACAGCAAATGTATGGTTAAATAAGAAAGCCAATAGCAATAGGAAGGGAATAACCATGTTTAAACCATACCTTATACAACATTAACTTATTAGAAATTTTTTAAATTGTTAAAGGAACTACGGCAGCAACACGCAATCTGGCTTTCTTTTGTCAAAGTATGAGAAATTTTCAAGAAGAATATTCTAAAGCTGTGTTTACACGATGCATTTACCCGCGCAAGTACGTGGTTGGACAGATGCGTTAACACATTCACCAAATTAGAACAGGGGCTATTTTCTGTCCACGCATTTACGCATTTGCGCAATTTTGAGTGTTTACACGGTGAAATTTTGATGGTGATTGTGTTCTTGCATCTACCCGCGTGGGTAAATGCATCGTGTAAACATGGCTTAAAGCTTCACTCTTATAATGTTATAATTTAATTAAAATATTCCAAAAATGAGTTGTGTACATGCCTCAATTTATTATTAAACACGTAGGAAATGTGAAATTGGCTTAAAAGAACATGTTGGGAATTTATCTGTATGAAAAATTATCTCAAACAAAGGTGAATTATCTAGAAAATTATGGTAAATTTCAGAGTTGCCCCATCTCTACCAATACATCTCTTTATAGCAAGACTAGGAGAGGGTGCCCGTTGAAATTTGACGGGAAGAAAAAAATTAAAATGGTGTATATAAAAAATATATATAAAAATTATGATCCGAAATAAAAATCCTTTCAATCACCACCCATTAACCATGTTGAGAAAAACCAACTTTGTGATTTCCATAACTTTTCCTTAACTTGGTTTTTCTCATCATGGATATTTCCTCATATTTCCACGTAGTCAGGCCTGATACCATCACTTTTACCACCCGTTAATTTAAATTTTTATCAGTATTTAATATGTGCAGTCATTTATTTACTATTTAATTAGTTCAGAATGAATATAAATATACGGAATCTCTGCTTCAACAATTAGCATTGTCGTTATAGGGACAGTGACTCAAAAACACAAAAAGTCTGCTAAATATCGAAAAATTTAATTACATTTTTCACAATTTTGACTGGAAAACAAAATTCAGTTACGAAAATAAGAATCTCTAATCAATTTTATTTCTACAGGTACTTCTCCCGATTTCGTACTACTTTTATTTGTAGTAAAATTTAGCAAATGAAAAAGGTCTGAGCGAAACCAAACAACAGCTTTATGCATGTATTTCTAATGGGGTCACTGAAAAGTATATACATACATAAATAAGTTAACATATTTTACGTTAACAAACGTTTGGCATTTTTTTCTGAAATCAACTCATCAAGACGATTACTATGAGAATAAGTTGATGGGTGTCCGACACCTGGAAGTAGCTTAATGTTTCGAACATACAAGTAAACACACATGTAAATGCACTTTCTCCTTTACATACAGAGATATCACATTTCATTTACGTTTTCAAGACTTAACATTGATCTTTCATCTGTGCAATTCTATTGAACAGTCAACTGTTTTACCATTAAGATGCCATCCCCAAAGATACTGTAGAATGTTACCCTACCAAATAGTTTGTATCAGTTATCGATCGAAGATTTCTCCTACATCCGAGTTTACCATTATTGAAATGGATGGGAAGAGTTAGATGTGGGAATCAAAGTAGGAGGCCAGCTGATAAATTCGGCTAGATTCGCGGACGACCTGGCAATGGTTGGCCAATTTTCAAAGGAATTAGAAGATTTAGTAGATGCATTGGAAAAGCAGTGCGAAAAATACGGAATGAAGATTAATCATTAGAAAACAAAAGTAGTAAGATTCTCGTGGAAAAAAAAGCTGGGCTGGTCTTAAAAGCAGGAGGACACAAACTGGAGCAAGTAGAACACTTTAACTACTTTGGTAGTATGCTAGAAGTAGAAAATGGGCATAGTAGCAAAGACATCAGGAGGAGAATAGCGCTAGCAAGACGATTACTTTGAGTATAAGTTGATGGGTTCACTTCCAGGTGTCTCACACCTGGAAGTTGCTAAACATTTTGAACATCCAAGCACACACTTAAATGCACTTTCTCCTTTACATATAGAGATAGCAAATCACAGGCAGGTAGTAGTAACTAAAATCATTTCTACAGCTTACTTTCTAGCATGTAGAACAGATACTGGACGAGTATCAAACTTTTTCTGTGCTTACACTATTCTTACCTCCTCGCTGTACTTCACCTTGATACTTAGGAGGGCCGCTTTGCCATCGTGGCAAGTCTTCTGGAACTTGTGGAAACTCAACACTTTCTCGTAACATTCGCTGCAAACGTACTCGGGTAGGCCATCACTTGTGCTTATCTGGAAGAAGTAGAGCAATATAAAAGTGAAACTACGACAAAATCTCCCTAACACATTATTCAAGCGGAACAGAATTTACGGCAAAAAAATACAGATTATAACATATTCAACCTAGCAGAAGGGCGTATCCAGGGGGGCCAAGGAGGGGCAGCTGCCCCCCCTTCCAGCATGGAAATTTTTAAAAATGAAATAGCAACAAATAAAAACAAAAATTTTTCTGAAAAAGATTGACAGGTAGGTTGTTGGTATTTCAACATTTTGAAAGAAACAAATTATGAATTTGAAAGTAAATATAGCCACCACTCGTGTTGCTGGTCAACAAAAGCATAGAAGAAACCCCCCCAGCCGGAAATCCATCTGAATTTTGGCGAAGGTCACTAATGATTCCTAACTTGGATTCCATCATACATATCATCTTTAGAAGTCAGATTTTCTTCGCATAAATTGCCTTCATTTTCATTGACACATTTTCATGCAAGCAATATGAGAGATGTTTCTTTTAGGAATTGGAATGAAGTTATTTCAACTTGTACAAACTTTTTACAATTTGGAAGGCATCGAAGGAGAAAGGGAATTGTGGTTTAAAATGTGGAATGAGGTATAGGAGGCTAGAGACATCATTGAATTAAAAAAAAAGAGCAAATTGTTTTTCTCGACCATTAGAAGGGCGATAGTGATATTGTTTTTACTGCCCTGCACAACAAGCACCATTGAGCGCTCATTCAGCTCCCTTCGCCGAATTAAAACATAAGTAAGATCAACTCTCATCAACATAACCCTCCACAAACAAAAACTGACCTCCACAAGCCCCATATGGGCTATGGGCTCAAAATTGTATATAACCTACTCCCCCACAAACTAAGATGTATCACCTCAGTCAATAAATTTAAAGCCGACCTTAAAAGGTATCTGGTGGAAAAATGTTTCCACAGCCTAAAAGAGTACTACAACAATCCGTAACTATGCATAATATACATGAATATTACTTGTGTAAATCGGTAACCGATTGGCAGGTTCGTCGAAGATGCATCAAGGGAACGGGGTGATGAATTGGCGGGAGAATCAAAGTCAGACGCTCTATGACATGGTTTATTGACCAGCAAAACCCAACTGCCGCTTCTTCCACGCGCATCTCCTTCGTGCATCTGCCGTCCACCTCGCTTCTGCTGACGCCGACACAAGCACATTCCAACCCCCCCAGACCCTCACTTAGGGAGCAACGCATGGGAATGCAATTCAGCATCAGCGAGCGACGAACGGAAGCCGGCGGGAGGTGGGGAAGAATGCGGAGCAGCCATTTACACTTGTTCATTATCTGTTATTGTGTTCATTGTTCATTATGTTATGTACATTGTTTGGAATCATATATTTTGCTTGTCTAACTTCAATGACGTGTTCTATATCTATATCTTCTGGACAAATTAAAAAAAAACTATTGGTGAAAATAGTTTAAATGGGTAAGCAAGCTGTCAATGGGTTTTTGCAAACAAGGAGCAATTAGTTTAAATTTAAAATTTAAAAAAATGCAGATAATCCTCACAAACTATTGTTATTCAAGAATAAATGTTTTTAATTAATGGTGATCTTGCTCGTGTTATAAGGAATTAGTGCATTAGGGACCCTCCACACATACTCAAACTATTGTTCAAGAATTAATATATTTTTTAAAAATAATAATGGTTCGCTGTTCTCACTTTTGTTATTGTGTATTATTGAACGTTGTAATAGGTATTAGGGCTGAATGGAATGTGAAGTAAAGAGTAAGAATGGGTAGGATGACAAGGAGGCTCTTAAGGGTTATTTTAAAATTAAAAGCTAGAGAGTCTTGCGGGAAATATTTTAAATGCATAAATTTATGACGATTCCTAGCATGTACATGTATAATGTGATTCTCTTTGCATGCTACAAAAACATTTCTCTGACCAGAAACGCAGATGTCCATCAATATAACACCAGAGGCAAATTCAATATTTTCATAGTGACCATTGCAGGATATCAACGCTTCAAAAAACCCCAGAATTTTCTGGGAAAGAATTATTCTGTAAACTACCTTCAGAAGTAAATGCAATGCATAGCCTAGAAAAAATTTAAAGATTATTTTTTTCGTAAATAATGCCTTTTACAGCATTCAGGAGTATGTAGAGAGATAAAAAGTCATAACAATGTAAATAAAAAATATTTGTTCTTCTCTTTTTGAATTACAACTTTGTGTGAAATTTTTTGTAGAATTTTTCTTTTTTTATATGAATTCTTTGTAAAATTTTTATTTTTGTAATTTTTATATATCTCCTTGACGAAACTCGTGCAAGTGTAATGCTGTCCTATTATGGTGAGTAAAGCAATCAATCACTCAACATTAAGCAATACGTAACCTTAGAAGATTAGGGCTATCAGTAGTTATCAATCCAGACTTTTCTCGACCAATAAATATCAGTGAAATTTCCTGAGTTTGGGTTCATATTCTTTAAAAATTCATCACCAAAGTTTAAAGTTTAAAGTATCACCAAATGTTTCGGCATCACCATGGCTTTTTTTTACATAGAAATAAATTCAAGAATCATAACTAGAGATGGTAAAATTAATAATAATAATAATAATAATATTTTATTTCACCGATTAGCAAGAGTACAACTGCATGGCTACGTCATAGATAAATAAACGATGTATATAAGAAAAAATACCATGATGAAGTGTCATCACAATTACATCGAAATTACATCAGCAGAGAAGCAGCTAATAACAACAATAATAATAAATACATAAAAGAATTAGATGGGAAAATACAATAGTATGGACAATGCTAAATTAGAAAATGACACAAGTAGCATCATGGACGTTATCAGATTCACAAAGTATCTTCCATATATTCAGCAATGCTGTAATAGCACTTTTTTGACAGAAGATGTTTCACCTTACTTTTAAATACATAAATTGAGGTGCTGTCTCTTATTTCTTTAGGTATTTTGTTGAATATCACCGAGGCAGAGTGTCTCGGACCCTTTAAACAGAGAGAGCTGGAGTATTGTTCGGAATGTATGTCGTTACTTGAACGGGTGTGGTGATGGTGGAAGGTGGCATTTGAAGGAAATTTGTCAAGGTTTGCTTTAACAAAGCTGGCACATGTCAGGATTACCGTAATTATCACCTGCGGTAAATTACCATGGTAAATTACGGTAATTTTCGAACATTACCACAATTTTCCTGTATTTTTTAGTTTTAAGCATTTAACAGCTAATGTATGGTTACATAGGAAAGCCAATAGCAAAAGGAAGGGAATAAGGATGTTTAAAACATACCTAATGCAACATTAATCTATTAGAAATATTTTAAATTGTAAAAAAAGAACTACGGCAGCAACACGCAATCTGGCTTTCTTTTGTCAAAGTATGAGAAATTTTCAAGAAGAATATTTTAATGCATTACTCTTATAATGTTATAATTTAAGTAAAATATTCCAAAAATGAGTTGTACGCATGCCTCAATTTATTATTAAACACGTAGGAAATGTGAACTTGGCTTAAGAGAACATGTTGGGAGTTTATCTAAGTATGAAAAATTATACCAAACTTAAGTGAATTATCTAGAAAATTATGGTAATTTTCAAAAGGAACAGTGATTCGAGAAAACTACCGCGGTAATTTACGAAAATTAGCGAGGTAATTTTCAGAGTGGCCCATATCTAATCACAACAGGTCTTTTGCTTGGTTGTTGAGACATTTTAAATAAACAGAAAATTTACATACCTTTGAATTACAAAAATATCCTTCAGATTGTATGTCAACTCTCTATGCAATGAACGCAATGTCCTATATGCCTCAATTTTCCGATTATAACACGCATATATTTTGACGATACATTTTCATGAGCGAAATGTGTGAATTTTCTAATCACCATGTGTGATACGCATTCGACTTTTTGAGAAGGGCACTCCTCGCTATTATCTGCCGCTCCGTTCAGCGCCAAAAAGAACATGGAGCAAGGAAATGTATGACTCTACGTATGACTTTCCCCTTAACTCACGTGTGCCCCTTTCCCTTTGGTTTCCAAATATATTTGTAGCTGCGAAACATCCGTCAGTTTCTTTGTTTCTTGCACTTGGGGTACCACATTATATTTTAAGTAAATCTTGCCCAGAAATATATGCAGATTGAAGGGATCAGTCTCGAAAAATACTGTATTTCTCTGAATATATGTCGCACTTAAATAATAATAATATAATAATTTTTTATTTGTTCTGTGGGATTTCTACAAATCATAGAACACGTCATAAATACATGTAATTTAAACATATTTTACATGTGCTTCAAACTCAGTCAAGGAATAATATCTCTTCTTTACCAGAAATGTACATAATTCTTTCTTAAATTTTATAACATTATCAATTTTCTTTATTTTGATAGGAAGATTATTGTAGACTGTTGAGAGACTGTATGTGGGACTTTTCTTATGCTGAGCACTATTATTGGGAAATATATGCATATCACAATTTCTTCTTGTTCCATAGGAATGCACATTATCATTCTTTACAAAACATTCAGAGTGTGTTTTTACAAATAAGGCACAATACAATACATAAATACATGGAAGAGTCAGAAAGCCATTTTCAGCAAAGACAGGCTTGCAACTAACTCTAGGTTTTAAATTGAAAATAACTCTCAGAGCACTTTTTTGTAAGGCAAAAATCCGTTTAGAGAGGGTGGAATGACCCCAGAAGATAACATTGTTGCACAAATGAGTATATATATAACTAAAATACACCATTTTTAATGTATTAAATGAGACAGTGTTTCTCAAGGATCTGAGAATGTATATACCACGAGACAATTTGTGCGAGATAAAGTTAATATGATCCCTCCAATCAAGAGTTTCATTTAATTTTAAGCCTAAGAAAGAGATGTAGTCAGGATGTCATAAGCCACACCCTGTTTTTAGGGGTCTCAAACAGGGAAAAAAGTTAATATGCGAATTTAAGCCACATCCTTTTTAGTGCATCCCGTACTACCGACAGTATTAGGCATTAGAATTTTATATCTGTTTTTGCATTACCTAAGTAACTGTGACACAATATTACCTATATTATCCTTTAACCACTTCCCTGACAGGTTTTTTTTACAAAAATGGTCAATAAAAAGTCATATTTTTTTATTTCAGATTCAGAAGCATTAAACGGAGGCAAATCCGAATATTTTTTACTTAATTTTTTATTCCTAATTTTTTACTAATGAATTATTCAATAATTTATGAATGTTGCCCTATAACTTAAGATAATTAGGCCACCTTGCATGTCAGTATAACTTTGCCCGAGTATACTCGGGCGCGTCAGGGAAGCGGTTAATATATGAATAAATTGTGCACCAATTTGACCCTTTTCAGCGTTATTTCTTAGTTTCCCCATGGCTAGGTGAGATTAACTGGCGTCCGTGTGAATTCAAATGGCTGGTTTGCTCAAATCCATAATTTTTACGATTTTTTAAGAAAGTTCTTGAATATAAGCCGCACCCCGATTTTGAGGCACCAAAATCAGGAGAAAAAGTGCTGCTTATATTCGGAGAAGTACGGTAATGTGTTAAAGCTGAGAAGCTTGAATATCTTTTTAGAAGAAATTCTGGAATAACCGGTTAACAATTCTTTGGAATATGCGACTACAACTTGTACTAAAATGGACATGGATATTGAAAGCAGGAGATGTGTGTTTAAAAAAAAGATGCTATGAGAAAAGACCAAAGACGCAGGCTTGACTCCACAGCAGGAAGTGAAGCGTTTTACGCTTGACTGCATTGATAAGTTTCTTGTAGAGCTAAAAATTAGATAAACCTCAATGAAAAATGTTTACAACAGTTTGCTGCTGTTCACCCTATGAATCTTGTAAAAGCAAGTGATGACCAGCTCCCCCCTCTTCTAGTTCAGCGACTAACAAAAACTTTGATGATTTTGAGAAGGAAGAAATGGTGCCAGAAATCATGAGGCTCGGAAAGTATCTACAGGCTTCAGGGATTACAAGAGATGATGCAGTGTCGTGGTCCGCTTTGAATATGCTGCAGTTCCTTATCGATATGGATTTTCAAGAGTCGTTACCAAATATTTGTGAAGCCCTAAAACTATTTATGAGTGTACGTGTGTCTATCTCTTCATGTGAAAGGAGTTTTTCTAAACTTAAATTGATCTTGATTAATTAAACTTTTAAATTGATCAAAAGCTATTTTCACTCAACAATGAGCCAATCCCACCTGACAAGCCTAGCCTTAAATATCAATAGAGAACGCTGTTGCTAAGAGAGTAAATTTTGATTGTGTAATAAAACAGTTTGCAGAAGTAAAAGCTGGCAAGAAAGAATTTTAATTCTTACTACTGTACTCTTTAAATCATTAACTATTGGCTTAGATTTCTATTATAAATAAAATAATGCTAAGAAATAACAAATCTTCATTTCATACCTATTAACCCTCTCCCTCCTAACTCGGCCGAAACCGGCCGTATGGCGTTCTCTGGCCGATCGGCGAATTTAAATTCCCAGTATCCAGAGACAAGAATCTACGGCCAGTTTCGGTAGACTTAAGAGGGCATTTAAACTTCAGAAGGGAAAGGGTTAAATACATTCGACGAAGGAGTAGCATGCTAACATAAATTTCCCCTGGCCATAAGCAAGCTCTGGATACTGGTACTTACATTTAAATTATTAAAAGAGTGCAAGGATATATTTATAGTCCATTTCAAATTCCTTGGAATCTGAGAATTCAGCCGTTCTCGTCAACTCTCGCTTACTCCTGCACGGCAGGGGAAATTTTTGGAATGGGCGAGGTAGGGGAGGGACGAACACCAGCAAGGCGTTGCCACAGCATTTTCACAGCCATACTTAAATATCGCTGAAGTAAATGCAGGACACGTGGCAATATGGCAAGAAGAGAAGAGATCTTTGCACGACAGAAGGCAGAGCAAGACTGAGGTACCGGGAGAAGGAATTTCCCCACCCACGCTCCTATTGGCTACCCCAAGACCACATGACTGTGCTCAAAGCTCCTCTCCCCGGCTGGCCCCGCCTTCCCAGCCACCAACTCATTTGAAAAGAACTATTGCTTTTTACAAGTTGACACTTAGGTACTCATTTACGCTATGATAATTTTCAGCCAGATAGAAGTCAGCGTTTATGCTGTATTTTCTGCATTTCATTGTCAGTGGTATTGGTGACATATTTTGTAGCTTATATTATAATAATATACTTTATTGTTTCGTTGGTCATATGGCATAAGAGCATGGTCAAGGTAATAAAGGCATACCAGTATATGTGTTGTACACACACATCTACCACTTACATCATTTTAATTCTTTACAAGGTGTCACATAGGAACTCATGTACATTATGATAGTTTTTCTGTTTTAGGAGTTTTAAGTTCATTTTTAGAAGCATTCACAGTAGATTTAGATGTTGCATTGGTTGGTAATTTATTATTAATAACAGAAGCGCAATTACATGGACTATTTTTAGATATTGCCAATGGTTGACTTGTTAGGTAAACATTCTCACTGCTACGAGTATGCTACCCGTGAATAGAGAAGTTCAGTGGGAATAATAGAATATTATTTTTTTTTAAATAAGGCACATTGACAAATATAGATTTCTGTCAACGTCATTAGTTTGAGTTTTTAGAACAGTGAACTCCCGGGAGTCTTAATGGAAACATTTGCCATAACCTTTATAGATCTCTTCTGAATAGAGAAAACTTTATTTACAGGGCTGGAGTTACCCTAAAAGACGATTCCATAAGTTAAGTTTGATTAGTTTTTTGCATAATACACTTACTTCAGGACCTCTAGAGGTAACGTGGGATCTACGGAACACGTTCAACGCTAAGGGACGTTCTGGAACGTCCTGTGGGTGCTATCGGTTGACAGAGGATGTTCCAGGACGTCCACGCTCCAGCCTTTCTTTACGGCCGGCCAGCGGGCTCAAGTCACTTGTAAGGAAATTTTTGTTTCAATGGCGTCAATTGCTTTATTAGAAGTGGATTTTTGTGGTTTGAATCTTTTTTCTTTAATATTTGTGCGTAAAATTTAAATAAAAAATACCAATTCACCAACTGTGGGATTCAGGTTGATAAAACTTTGACCACAATGCCCACAGGTCATGAGTTTGAATCCCGTTGTGAGCGTACAAATCGTGTTTGTCTAAATGCCTCACTTGGGTGCCAGAGTGCAATGTCACATTATTCATTGTTGCATGTAAACCAAATTATATAATGTATTTAGCTTGTTTTAGCATCATGAACTAAATCTACCATGCACACTTGCCGCCACCTTTAAGATGTATGGCAGGGGGTGTAATGGCACCTGCAAATAAAAGTTCAAATTTTGCGCAACAAAAAAAAATTAATAACGAATAGGACTTTAGCACATCTGATGCATAATTTCCATTCGGCAGAAAAGTTTGGCGTTAACTCCCTATAGGGTGTGTAAAAGGTTCACCTAAGCGAATAATTATTGCGTTATTTGTTTCATAACTGTTATATTTGCTTATTATTTACTAAGATGTTATTGGGGGGCAATGCATCGGGTGATTTCAAACTCAAACCAATGTTAGTGTACCATCTTGAATGGCATGGTATTAATAATACCATGTCTGAATGGTAGATCCAGGGGAAGATATCTACAGGAATAAATACTTGAAAATACCATGCCGCCATAAGGTAGAATTGGTGGAAGAAATGTTGATTCACTGGTGTTTGAGGTGAATTGAAAACGTGACAAATGGGATGTACTGATGATCATCTCCGAATTTGGGAGTGATATGTTTGATGTTCCCTGCCGGAGAGGAGGTGGAAAAATTTCCAAACCGAAAACCGTTGTGAGATACAATGAATCTATGGGGGGCATTGTTCATTTCGATGAAACGATGTCATATTACCCGATCAAAAGGAAGAACCTGAGGTGGTACAAAAAATTAGGCATCCACATATTTCACCCCGTATTAGTCGATAGTTACTTCTCCATAAAATCCCATCCCAAAATCCCACTCTATGACTACCGCCTCTCCATCATCAAATCTCTTATACAACCGACCTATTCAGTTTCCCTACCACCTTCCGCTCCTTCCCCTATTCAACGCTCCAGAAAACTAGGCTTGTCAAGGCATCTTCCTGAACAATAGGAAATAGACGGCACAAGACTCAAAAGGAAACAACGAAAGTGACAAGAATTCTCAAAGCAAGGGATTAGGATGGGCACCACCTTAAATTTTTAAACCTTTCATCAAATGCTGAAAGTATGAAAATAGTGTAAATCGCTAAAAAAAAAGGTTTATCTGACAAGGAGACATCGCATAACTGATGTTAGGGATGCAAATGACGCAATTATTTTATGAAACTATAGAGAAAATGCGGGAAAAGTGTCACGGCTTTCTTCCATTTGGGCCTGAGTTCGAGAGAAAAATGCAACTAAAGACTTTCCCTCCATATAAATCCTTTACTATTCGAAGGCCTACCAACAGAAGCCATGGCCGAGCGGTTAGAGGTGCTGGAACTGTAATCCACGTAATGTGAAGCGGGTTCATATCCCTGTCCGGTCAATTTTATTTTTTCTTTCTTATATTTTACGGAGTCACTGTAGAATGGCCAATCCCATACATTTATGGCATTAACAACAATATTTTTTTAATTTTCTGCCTATTTTCTGGATTACCAATCAACCCCCTTGGGAGAGTTTCGAAACTAAATTCGGGATTCTTGTTTGGCCGATAAGAGGTTTCACATGTCGACAGGCCTAATATGTTTAGATTTTGCTTTATTTTTGATTTATGTTGCTGATAGGACCCGTGGCAAAGGATGCCAGAGTCATGACCCCAAACACACTCACACACTCAAACTTCAAGGAAAATGTAGCTCAAAATGAGTGTTGTCAAAAAACGACACAAGGACAGGAAAAGACGAGGGTGTGCATCGGATACGCGTATTCGTTCACGAGGTGGACCTCTTCAGCAAACTGAGGGGAGTATAGGCACTTGCAATGCAAGGTTGTAAGTGATAATGACATATTGCCCTTGAAATTGACAGAAGTTCAAGATTTAACTCTAAACAAAACTAATTTTTTCACAGAGACTTGGCCCCTGGAGTTAGGTAACTCTGAACAAAACAGCTATTCCTTCGGCAATGATTTATTTCATGTTTTAAATGTGTTATATTTTAACAGCCAGGTATCACTGCTCTATTTGAAGCAGTTCTAATCCATTTCTTATGCTTATAAAAAAATATCATCACGATTCAAGTTTTTGTGTTTCACTCATCAGAGACCAAATATCGAAGAGTAGCCTTTTTTTCCTCCACACGGTTACATTCTTAAAATCTTTAAAATCCTATAAATTAAAAGGTGTCAGTTCCTCTCCATGAGAGGCATAACCAAATTAAAAATGATATAAATAACTCATTTAAATAAAGAACTTGAAAGCTAAACACTATAAATACTGCTGTCCAAATAGACAAAATTTATTATTAATTACAATCATACACAAGGTGTTACGTTGCACAAGCGTATTTCCCACGGAAAAACCCACAAGAATAACACCGAGAACCAAGCACTCACGCAAAATTGAATATTTACTGAATCGCTGGCACTCTTTGCAGTATTTTAATATATCACCGACACGGAAAAACAAATATATTCGAATGACAGTATTAAATCTCAGCTTAGGTGGAAAATAAATCGCAAATGGCAAAATGGATGGCAACCTTTACGATAACCCTCGTTCCAGGGCAACTTAATGATAAAAAAATGAGAACGCAGGATCTACCAAGTGAATCAATAAATCAACCTGTTGTAACAGATGAATGACAAGATCAACTATACGATGCACTACTTACATCAATGTGGCACAATGCATTTATCACTTCGTACAGATAAGCATCCTCTATACATTTCGAGTATATGTGCTTGTAGGACTGGCTCTCTTGAACACAGATTCTGCACAAGTCTTCTATATTCTTCGTGGCCATGACACCGCTATCTGCTGATGAAGTCGGTCACCAAAAGATAAGATACCGTCAAAACTCTTAATTATAACTCCTTAACCGGTACGATAAATTATCGTGTTCTGAAGTAGCCACCACGACTGAAAGTCTCAGAAACCTTCCAGCGGCGAATGTAATGAATGCCGTCCGCTAAAGGATGAATTAGGTGATACGCGTAACAACAGCTCAGCCTTCCAGCGCATGACAAGGAAATCACGATGTTCGCACAATTTTAAAAGAAGCAGATTCGTTTTAAAGTCACTTATCGCGACCATTTACGTGAAATTAACTTTCTTTCAAATCTATAGCAGTAGACCTACATCTCGATCTCGGTAGGAATCCAAAACATTGAGAATCAGCGCTACCTATTGGCAACATCAGTGAGGTACAAATGTAAACAATCAACATGGCGTCAGTTCGAACGCTCTATTTAAGTGTAAAGAAATTAAAATCGTTGTTACTGATCCTCTTGGATTAGAGGTAAGCAACATTAGCCATTTTTCTATTGCTGGACGGGTTCAGCTTCTCTCTAAGTGCCTTGCTTCTTACCGCGTTTCGCTGCTCTACGAAAAAAGTAGGAAATGAAGAGTACGTATATTTTGCGGGAAAATTCCTTTGAAATTTATAGCTTTTCGCGGATATATTCAGAAATGTATGAAATTAATTCAAAAGATGACAATTTTAAATAATTGGCAAAGACGTGATTCGATCAAGCAGCATAATATAGCCACAAGGCCTTTTGATAGGTTAAATGCCACACATCCTAAATTCTGGGAAGCATTTATGTAACCCTTAGGGCTTGTGTAATATCAGACTTTTTATAGCAGTTTTTTTGCACAATAAACTCAATTAAATTATTAAAATTTGGAAGAAGTTTTTTCTTACTTCCCATTTTAAATTAAAAAAGCCATGAGAGCCTGAAATATATTATTAATTTTTTCTTAGTTAGATCTGTTTCCGTTTAAAAGGTTGGCTACCATTTGTCATATATTCTTATTTTATTTACTTGTAGGAGAGATGAAAATGCTTTCATTATGCTTTCAAAAGACATATTAGTTCAGTTTCAAATAAAGAACAAGAAATAAAATTGATAATTATACTCATTTATTATACAAAAAATATATATATAAAAATTTTTGTACTTACACTTTGAGTACTGTGCATATTATGGCTGTTTTTATAAAAATGCTGATATATATTCTCATAAGTATTAAAAATAGGGCAATAGAAACAAAACTTTGTTTTATTACAGCAACACAGTAAATGCATTGCTTACTGACACAATTGTTTAGTGTTTTCATGTCCAATTACTTAACAGCCAGTAGCACAATCTTTTCGCTTTGGGATCATTACTTGTATGATACATGATAAGTAACGAAAATCCCATAAGCAACACACGTCATGTACCCCATAGAATATTATTTAAAAATATATTTAAGAGGATATACCATGATGTCCAGAGTGCTTACACTTCAAGCACTCTGGACATCATGGTATATCCTCTTAAGTTTTTGATAAAAAGAGATTACACATATTCTGATAAAAATGAAAATAAAGGGCAATAAAAATATAGCACTGTTTTATCACGGTAAATACTTGGTTATTCACACTAATTGTTTAGTGTTCTCATGTCAGATAACATAACGGCCAGTAGCACTATTATTTTGCTTTGGGACCTTTACTTGTATGATACATACTAAGTTATAAAAATCCCAGAAGCAACACACATGTACCCCATAGAATATAAATTAAAAATACATGTAAAAATTACTGTGCTAACACTTAGAGCACTCTGGACGTCATGGTTTATTCTCTTGTCTTTTTGATAAATATAGAGATGATACATATTCTGATAAGAATAAAATATGGGGCAATAAAAATATAGCTTAGTTTTGTTACAGCAAGAGTAAATACTACAGCAAGAGTAATATGTCAAGCCCTTCATTCAAATTGCATTGCAGTAAGAATTTATTAATTAATTGTATCCATTATTTTTTTTACTTAATAAGGCCTTTCAAATGACAATAAAAACTTACATACATATTTCACTTACATAAAAGAAATCCGCTTATATACCCAAGATGGCAGATGATGAACTACTTGAATAGGTATTCAATTGCTTGATAAAAATTACTATTAAATTAACGACATGCTGGCTACTTGTACAGTACATAAGAATTTTTATAAATACGAAGCATGTATGAATGTTATCCCGTGGTCACAAACTAAAGAAACATTAAAGCAAAGATTATCAGGAGAGCAGTTATACAAGCAATTATTCCTGTTAACGAATTTAAAAATAAGTTCCTTGACTTAATCGATCTTGTCCCAGTTGACAAACATGTAACATTTCAAAAACTTCAGGATTAGGAAAGGTTCTTCGGGCGTGCAAAATCATTATATAGGATGAGTGTACATTGTGGGGGGGACATCATACAATTTATGTGCATCATTATAAAATGATATTTAAAGTATTATTCAATAGAACGATAATTAAATTAACATTCTCTTTCCGTAAAGACAATTCAACTATATTTTTCAGCCCAATAAGCAAAATTAGTAGTTCAGGTAAACGAACGAAAACAAATTCAGGTAAACATGTTTTTTTTTGGGGGGGGGGGGGTTTAAACCCTAAACCCCCCCGTCGGTACGCCACTGGCTGTAAGTCATTTCTGTTGTATGGTTACTCTCTGAACAGTTCTCTGCCAAATGTTTCATTCATGGACCTATTTGGTGCTGTCATTCCCAATGTGCCAAAAACTTGCTGCACATTGCAAGACAAAGATCCTCAATGAAGATTAGCGCTTCATTGTATATTTATTATGTGAAATCCACGTCATGATGTTGTGTTTCTTGGCGCATTCCGTGCAGAATATCTTCCGCCATGCAGTCTTTGCATTTCTCCCACAATTTTACTGGTTGTGACGCGGAACATGCACATGAAATAATTGCGAACAGCATACGTATTTGAAATGAATTAGAAGTGGCGAACGAATCTTCAATTGACTTGTCCCATCGATCGTCATTTTCCAGCAAATGAAATGCCTCCCACACACTCCGATACGTATTATGTACTATTCCATCCACTGTTCGTAAATGTATTAATGATGTTGGTCCACGAGCGGTAATCAGAAGCAACCGTAAATAAAAGCATTCAGCATTGTTCAGATGTAGTGTATATTCTTCTTAAAGTATTTGATGAAAATATTCAAGGCATTCCAACTACTGCTTTGACTCTCTTCCTTCTTCCAAAATTCTTTCATGTTGCGTTCCAAGTGTACAGAGTTGGAATGTCTGCATACATCAAAGTTCTTGAAAAATCATCTCTTTGACATAACAAAAACCGCTGTTAATGTTGTGTTTGGTGGATTTGTTGCTCTGTCCTGAATGCTTTGTTCCGTGAAATACACTCTTGTCTATTTTCAAGATGGACAGAAAGATGAACGACAGTTGGATCCCTCTTGTGGATTGGAAATCCCTAAATATGCCACACAGCTTCATTGCTCCTGATATATCTGCCGATTTAAAATTGAGAGATTTCATCTGAATAACTTCTTGTTGAAACTCCAAACACAGCCATATCACTGCCTTTTTTCACGTATTTAAAAATGATGGATCATGGAACATGGAACAAACCAATTGCTATTGCATTGTCTTCTGTACTTCTTCGTCGATATAGTGGGTAACCATCATTGCCAGTATTTATATCTTTTAACAACTCTCGCGCTTCGCCTGGCATGCGTTACAATGTCTCTTTTTCTTTTCACACATGGGCACACGTATACAAAGCAAACACATTTACATGCACAAAATAAATGAAAGAAAATTATGTTTTGCGTATTAAATAAAATTTGAAAAAATTAATTCAAGTTCTTTGAGCATAATATTTTTGGTCTTACCACCCTCTGCAGAAACAAATAAAATTTTAGGCTGTCCCACTCGAGAGCACGCAACATATACTTGACCATATGAAAAGCATGTATATTCCAGAATTAATCCACACACTTGAAGCGATTGACCCTTTGCCGTGTTGATGGTCATTGAGAAGGCAAGGCGAACTGTAGTCGTTTGACTACAAATATAAAATTAGTCACTGAACCTGGCCGTTAAATGCTGCAGGAGTGAATAGACATTCATGAAATCACTATTAAATGGATACTCACACCTGGTTGCCAAGGAAATTTCTACTGTTTAAGGGAATAAAAATTGATGAATTTAGAGATAAATACGCAATTATTGGGCAAAAATGAAGAGTATAATATAATTGAATGAAAGAATTAAATACAGCATTCTTTTATCCATTCTATGATAAAAATTTCCATCCAATATGTTGAGTGCAAGTAATTTAAAACAGCAAATAAAGAAACACCTGCACCGAATTCAATGCTTTTCTTATGGGAGTAAATGTTAACAATATTGGGGTAAAACAACCCCAAATTTGGCAATTTTTAAAATGCATAAACCTTTTTGGGGGCACACGCAACAACACCAAAGTTTAAAGTCAATCGATCAACTACCTTTCAACTTTTGTGGTCACTAACATACGCAGGCTGAATTATTACATACAAGATTGTATCCAATAAATTTTTTAACTAAATAAGGCCTTTTAAACAGCAATAAAAACTTCCATACATACTTTATTACATAAAAGAAATTCACAGATATACCCAAGATGGCAGATGATGAACTACTTGAAGATTTAATTGCTTGATAAAAATTACTATTCAATTGACGGCAAGTTTATTTAGACATGCTGGCTACTTGTGAAGTGCAGAGGAATTTTTATAATCACGAATCATGTATGAATTTAACCCATGGTCACAAACTAAAGAAACATTATAGCAATGATTAGCAGGAAATCAGTTATACAAGCAATTATTCCTCTTAACAAATTTAAAAATAAGTTCCTTGACATTATGGATCTTATAACTATTGACACCGCAGTCAAATGCTTGTAAAACTGGCCATAAATTGTTTGTTTTAATGTTACAATGGCATGCGCTCCATTCTTAGGTAGAGTGGATTATCTTCCCTGAGGGTTTTAAAAACTTGGTTTTTCGTCTCCATCAATACTTTTGAAAACACATCACAAGCAGCATGAACTTTCAACACCGTTATCAAGTCCTGAATTACTGTGACTGCCCTTGTGTCATCCTCGCTGATCCTGCCCAACACTGCAGCATGAACCTCAAGTAAGTACTTTATCCCCATCCTCTTCCTTGCAGCAGTTCCATATTCACAGCAGTACTGGGCAAATACCATTTTTATCTGCAATGTCCTGGTGTCATCTTCTCCATATATCAACTTGTGATACTCGTAGACGTACTTCAATATTTCAAGCGCCTCTTTCTTGTCACCATTACGTTGCATCACCACAGAAAATCCAGATGCCATCTCAAACACATTATCAATAGTGGGAGCCAAGCTAACATCCCCCTTTAATGCTTCGTGCAGATGTTTCAGTAGTGAAGTAAGGTCTTTGATCCTCTTTGCTTCAGCCATTTTCTTCATAATTACCATGCAGAACTCCACCAGACCTGGTGTGTCTGGAAGATCTTTCCCATGTCTTAAACTCTTAGCAAGGTAAATGAATGATTCCTCGCAATTACCTTTCTCCCAAAGAGCTCTGCCAGTCAAGTATGAGTGCTGCATTATATAACCCCAAGCGTGGTTTTCCATCTCTTCTTCATTCTTCAAAAGGTTCAGTGCCTCCTCATGTTTTCCCATAGAAATCAAGACAGAGATCAATTTCCTCTGACACAATATTATCTTCGGGTGATCGTCTGCATATTCCCCTTTCAATCGATCCAGAGACGACTTGTAGTGCTTGTATGCCTGGTCATAGTCCCCTTCCCTTTCACACTTCTCTCCAAGTATCAGAGTAGCCTTGATGATGTGATCAAAGTCTACTAGCCCCACATTTCCAGACTTCTTTGATCTTAGCCTGCAGTATTCCTTGACCTTGTCACGCCTGGCATCTCCTGTTGTGACTTGACCTTCTGCATTCTCACAGTAGACCTTACTCTGGTTCAAGATACTTTGGGCCCAGCCTACAAGATCTTGCCTGTATTCCTCTAACTCCCCCCCATCCTGTTGTCCAAGTACTTGTAGCAGTTGGGCTATCTTGTTCTTCGCAGCCAGTACAGTTGAGTGCCTTTCACCGGAAACAACCGTACCACGCTCCACAATCTTCCGAAATACCTCTAGGGACTCTTCATTTCGCCCCATCATTTGTACGGAGACTCCATAGTGATACATGGTTTCAAGAGTGTCTGGGTCATCTTTCCCTAGCACCCTTACCTGATCATCTAAGATTAGTTTCTGAACCTTGGCTGCCTCCTCAAACTTTCCATCGAAGTACAGAATCCGGCCAAGGTTTCTTCGAGAGCACAGAGTCTCATAGTCCTCAGAGCCAAGGTGCTTCGACAGAACTTTGATGGCACCCTGCATGAATTCCAGGGCCACACTCGACAACATACTCTTGGACAGCTGTTCCGCTATTTTGTCTGGGATTCGGCAAAAGGCCTTAACCAGCCGCCTGTGTCCAGTTACTGATTCCCAGACTGCCATTTGGTGTTCCACATCCATGATCTCGGCCAACCGCATGGCTTCGTATATAATCTCCTCTTCTTTCCCAGAGTTCCTCAAGCTGATCTTGTTCACGGACTGTACCAGACGATGTATGATGGCACGTGACTCATCCACCTTCAGAATCGACAGCTTTTGCAGTAACCCCAGTGATGCATCCACTTCTTTCGTTGTGAATCTCGGGTAGGCTTTTCTCAATATGTCAACTTCTATACTGTCAGGAGAGAGGAATGTGACTACATTGAGGAGGGGTATTGCAGTTTTCCCGTTTCGTGACCGCTTTATGTGTTCAAGGGCGACCTTCATGGTTGTGTATGTGGTCTCCGAGTAACTATTTAAGAGTTCCTTCTTGAACGGGCACTTGAGCAAATTTTCCGTACTCTTATGAAATAGGTTTATGTAGTCAGATATCTGAAACATCTCAGAATTGGAGACGCTAACCATCTCCTCAATGTAAGAACAGGCTTGCTTCAGGGCAAGGGGGAAGTTGCCCATCTTTTCTGTAAGGCTTCGTGCCCCTGCATCATCCCAGTTGGGGCACCTACTTAGCGACAAATGAACAAACTCAAAAGCTTCTTCTGGTGTAAAATTGTCCAAATCTATGATATGGAATCCCTTCCAGTCCCTAGTCCTAGCCGTCATCAACACATACACCCCATCATCACCAAGGAAAAACCGTGGGAAGAACTTGCTAAGATATTCGCTCAGCACCACATTATCAAAAACAAAGAGGGTCTTCATGCCTCGGAAAAAGTCGTAAGTCTCCTGAACTATGACCTCCACATCTTTGACTTCCCCATTCCTGTCTTCCTTGAGGATTCCCAGTCGGCCAAAGGCTAGCATCTTGAACGAACTCTCAAGACGTTCTCTGGTCTCAGAATCTATCCAGATAACGTTGTCAAATTGGGATGGGTGGTGTCTTTTTGCATATTCCCTGGCTAGTTCACTTTTGCCTATCCCGCCAAGACCAGATACGACCACTGCACGTGGAATACAGGAACGACTGGTCTCCAATCTCCCATCCAGGACCTCCTGGATTTGCTCTAGCTGACGATCCCTCCCAACAAAATCAAAAATGGGGTGCCTGAGGTTGAACCTTATACCGCCTGTCATTTCCCTCTTCCTCTCAAAGAAAAACCTTTTGATATTGTCCTCCGTGAGGTATCTAGCATCCTTGCTCTCAGCCCATGAGTACATCATTTTGAAGAACCTACTGTATGAATTGCTGGCATCGGAAACGTTCAGAAACTTGGCCACCTCTGTCTTTATGTGCGATTCCATCTCAGTGATCCCAGGTTGGTTCAGGGCAAATGAGAGTTTCTCTAGAAATTGGCGAAGATCAAGCTCCAACCTCTCCCCACAATATCGTGCAGAAGGATCGTCAGCGTTGTCCATCTCGATTGAATAACCTTCCAGGGCACTGAAATCCATGCCAATATTCTTGATCCGTGACCTCAGACTTTCCCTGAAGTTGCTAAATTTCTCCGGCACCCAATGCCCTCTCAAGAAACCCTGGTCGAAAACCAACCACCTCCCTCTGCGTGTGAAAACTAGGTCGAGCAGCGTCTCAATGTTCTTTCGCATGCTTGCATCCATCTCGTTGACCTTGATTTTCATAGAATCCTTGTTTTTCTCCAGTAGGTCCACCAAGGATTTAGCCAACATCTTGGAAGTAACAGGTCTCTCTTCTGGTTCGTCATCTCCATCTACATAGATCTCTATCGTTTTGCTCGACAGGTAAGAGCAGAAAGCAGTCTCGTCTTGATTTTCACCTTGAAGATTGAGATATCTGAACCACAGCTCATCCCGAAAGTGAGAACCTGCTGATGATAAACTGGAGCCTTTGATAAATTCAGCGTGAAAAGACTTGAAACCAGGACGCAAAACTTCCGTGGTAAGAGTCTTGATGTAGGATTTGTAGAGGCAGGAGTTCTGTTCCAGTCCCTCTTGGGTTTTCAAGTTCAGCTTCTGATCCCTCATAACCGCACTAGCAAACACCCTTGGGAGTGATATGATACTGTTCTTAAGGAACAGGATAACCTCCCTCCTCCCTTCAAAATCATCCTTAAACTTAAGCAGTTCATTCCCTAGGATTTCATCCTTGCCGGAGCTCCTCAATATTGCTTCCTCGAACACAAAATGGCTGACTGGTTCCCCAAACTTGAAACCCATGTTGCTGCATATCACAAGGGACTTCACCTCGTCATGGCAGGACATCAACTCTGGGTTCCGCTTCATATTACGGTATGAGTCAAAATACTTTGTAAGGCTGTAGGGTCCACCAGATCTGTCAAAGAGCTGAGATGGCCTGATAACCTTTGTGCCTTGGTTGAGGGTGTGTTTGGCCTGGACGAACTGGAAATACCTGTTGGCGATTATAAAACATGGAAAAAAATTCAGAGTTGGGCTACGAATTTGAAAATTAAGAATACCAAATTCATTTCCCAAATCATTGTGGTGTATGGGTTCAAAGTGCATAACTCTTATGAAAACCGTATGGCATCTCAGCAAAGACTTGATGCAATCTGCAATGCATCGATTTTGTAAATATTTTTCTGTTCTAATTGAGGCGCCCGTCAATAATAAACCAGTAACTTTGCTCACATAATCAATGAAAGTTCTAAGAATTTACAAACTATTTGTATCATTCCATTAATTTTCCATGATGACGATATATCTAGAGATCTATAGTACTGTCCTGTTCAAAAAATTTCAAAGTCCAGACTTTACGGCGATGTGACAATGTGGCCGAACCACCCCCCCTTGCGCAGGAAAGCAATATTCGTCAGGAACGGAACAAGGGCCTTCCTCCCCGCAGCTGGCGAGTGGGGATGCACACGGAAGGAAGATTTTGACCTGCGAGAGGATTATTTCTGAGGGAATGGGTAGGGTCCGGGCTTCTGTTTTGCTTTGTGTCTGTGCGAGAATGGAAAGGGCAATGCCTTGGTTCGGTCGCTCAAAGATCTCTTGCAGTCGAAAAGTGCTAAATGTCAGAAAGCTCAACGTTGATATTTATCCCCACAGCTCGCTTCGTTATTTTAATACTTTTTTTACGTATATTTATTTAAGTAAAAAATGGTTAAGTTTTGACGTATTTTTATTTTCTGTAATTCATTTTGGTGTTTAATTCCTATTTTTATTGAAATACCACAATTGATTTTGTGTTAAGTTATTCAGTTTTTTTAAATTGTCTAATTTATTTTAAATTTCCATTGATTTATTAAATATTTCCGAAAGCATGGTATGAAGTTTCACGACATGCATTTTAGGTAGTGCATTTACGTGCTTCTTAAATCTCTCCTGGTGCATGGATAAACCCGCCATAAGTGGAATTTGATAACGAAATTAACTACACAAATATGCCAAACTCTCAATGAGGATAGCCTGGATTAGGATTCGAAACCAGGTCCCTCGATTCTGCATTATTGTAGCTCACGGTGTCATAATCTTACTGTAACTTATCCTATTCTCGTAAAGAATGCGGAGAAAATTTTTCTAGTGGCAATGTATTAATGAGAAAACAATAACTACTTAATCAGGGTGGCTACTGATATCAAATTTTTTAATTCCCTGACTTTTCCCTGACTATTCCCTGATAGATTTAACAATTTCCCTGACCGATCGCCAACAGGTCACCTATTATCGGAATATTTTATTTCTGCTGAATTAAATTTTCGTCAAAACTCAGAAAATGTTAAAAGCTGAAATCAATGCATTAAAATCTACACGTACATCCTAATAAAAAAATATATTAAATCTTCATAAGTTAAACTCTCATCCAAATTATAGTCGTGTCTTGGTAGTTCTGGGAAGCTGAGAATTACTGAAAAGGCATCGAAGGGAAAGTTAATGGCCAATTTACTGTCGGACTCTGGCAAAGGTATCACAAGGGTGCGCGAAAAATACAAACCAAAGCCAAGTGTTTGGACTGGATCAAAATTGGATAGAGCGAGTGACATTCAGAAACGAATAACAATTTGATTAACGTGGTTATAACCCCTTGATTGCAAGAGTATTGCTATCAATTGCGATGTAAAACTATTTGGATAAACAAACAAAATGTAAGCGCGCCACTGCAAGCGAAGACAGGAGGCAATTGGCAAGGGCAGCATCATATTCAGGAATATCATGTTTGAGGTGGTTTTTGACCTGACAAAATTGCTTCCAGAGGGAGCTAAGGGGGCTATTCACCAATTACGTCAAGCGTGAAAGGTGGGGAGGGGAGGAGGGCTCTTCTTACTGTTTCACGAAGGGGGATATGGGAATCGAAGATGATCTTGCGTAAGATTTTGTTTACACGTGACATCGTACTTATATAACCATTTTAATAATTATCATCTCGTATTTTTAGAACTGCAAGCATGTATTTACTATGAGCTAGTATGCTCCAGCCGCTCCAGTTACCTCTCAAGCTAAGTCTCGGAAGTTATAAAAAAATGCGAGGTAAAATTTTCCGAACAACATAGCCTTGGATTACTTGTGATGAGCGTAATGCATTTAAACCTACTAGTTAAATATCGCAATAAGGATATGCAAAAGGGATATATTGTACGTCTGATTCACTACTAAATAAGATTCACAGCTGAATGTGACACGAATTGATGGGGCTTATTCCATGCACGTCAGCGATGGACATATAAGTTTTAGTTGGTGAAATGTTTTGGTGAAATAAAGGGTGGGAAAGACTGGCCGATAATTTTAATGGTAGAAAAATAATGAGAAATTCCTACCCCAGTTTCTCCCTGACTGTTACGAAAATTCCCTGACCTTTCCCTGACTTTTCCAGAAATTCAAAATTCCCTGACAATTCCAGGTTTTCCCGGTTTTCCCTGACGATCGCCACCCTGTTAATGGTTTAAATAATAAGCAATGTATTTTACTTTTGTAAGGGGTATCATATTCAGATCTTATTCCTTTGCTGCGTTTGGACAAATGCGACTACGTGTACTTGCTTTTTAATTTGAGATTTTTCCCAACTAAATAACTCGATGGCTTTTATCAGACGTTTTGAGTCTCTTACATACTTCTTCAATCCTCTCAATTGGCCAACACCAGCCTTCACTCTATTATCCAGGATCTTTGCAGAGGGGCTGACGACCCCATCCATTCTTTTCTGGGTGGGCAATAAACATTCCGAACGAAACAGTCCTCCCCAACCATCCTGGCTTGAGGAAAGGCTGTATCCTTGGGAAAAGTGTCCTGAAGTGGTATCTTTTTGCCTGGGAGCGGGCATGAAAAAGTGGTGTTGTTGCTGAACCACTTCTATTCAGTCGAGTTGTATTGGGGTTCCGTTTGCTTATGAGTGTAGAAGAAAGAGGAAATATCTGCAAAGTTCAGTGATGTAAACATCCCTCTTTCACAACAGCTAGAAGGCGTAGAGAGGAAATGCACATCATTGGTCTCCATCCTCGTATATCTTTTTATGGTTATTTCCTATATGGTAATTCATTAAAATTATATACTATTGGAATGTTGACCTCACACATATAGCATTTTATTTTTGGTATCTGGATGATTTCATATTATCCAAAGACCTATTATTTTACAAATTCAATTTTCATCTTCGTTTTATCTACATATTGGTTCATTTTTAATACACTCTCCACATATTTGTAGTTTCCGGAAGTAAATTATGAAAGAAACCACAAAAAATACTGCATGAAGTGCTTTTACGAAAGTTTTCTTTCCATTAATCTCGTATAGAGTATAAAAAACCTGGCATAAGTGGAATTAGAAAACAGAATAATGGCGGTGAAGCAAGCGGAGACAAACTTCAACCTTATACGATCATTTTAAGGAAGAGGCGTTTGGAAGTAGCTGGAGTTGAAAGATGTTGTATCTCATGCAATCATTGATCGCGAGGGATCTTTTTTCAATTAGCCAAGATATTAGGACCTTTCTTTGGAAATTAATGTATGAAATGTTGTCTAGGGTGAAAGACCTGGACACAGAGGATCGGGCCTAATAAGAATTCACCGGCCATGTCTTCCATCGACACTTTGAATGCGTTAATTCTTTGCATATTCTACAGCTCCCTTATCTAGGTGAAATTTACTGACTACCAAAAGGAAAAAATTTGTAACCTCAACGTTGCACTGAACTGATTAATAACTCAGTTCATTCATGTCACTAATGTAGACTCCTTTCCCCACAAAACCTCAAGCTACCCAGGTTTTCTCATTCTCGCAGGAATTTTAGGGTAATTCAAACGAACAAGATGTGATGCTATAGAGTGTAGCCTTTTGCAGCTGTTAGTAGATACTGATGTCTTTTGAGTTTTTCTGCGATTGGAGCATTTTTGCTGCTTCATCTTTGCATCGTCTTCAGGAGCAAAGATGTAATGCCCTCGCAGTCTATTAAATATAGTAGAACAAGGCAAAAGGCGGCTTCAAGAAAGCCACAACCTGTGACACTGAATCCAAATACAGGACTTAAGCCATGATTAGAATGTTGAGTATCATGTTGCCGACTATTCATGCTCAATCATAGTTTTTTTTACTCCATTTATTTAACCGTTGATCATAAAGAGATGCATATTCCATAATACGGATTGAAATTATGCTCAAAACTATGTTCATCACATACGGCTAGAGAAAGGAGTCCTTCAAACTTAGGTCAGTCCATGTAGATCTTCCACACCAAGTGTATACCTATTAGATTGTTGTTGGAGGGCCTTCGTCAGGAGCCCAGGAACTTAGACCTTTCTTGGTCCATTGTGCCAACTCCATGCCTGTCTGCCACTTGCAGACAGGGGACAAGAGCACCTCATTAGAGGCATGGAGGATTGGCTCCCCCTGCCTCACCCCAGTACCAGGTATAGAGGATGTCCTCCCTCCAACCGGCCCGGTCTGGGTCTCCCTCCGGCCTCCAGGTATAGGTCTGGAGGGAGTATCATCTCTCCATCAATGCCTGGTCGAGGTATGGAGGAGGGTCACCCATCCTACCACCATCCGGGCCCAACGTTGCTTAACTTCGGTGTTCTGATGGGAACCGGTGTTTCAACGTGGCTAGGCCCTTGCCCAAGCGTATACCTATAGTTTACACACTAACAACAGCACCTTGAATAGGGAAAATGTTGAACAAAATGACATATCTAATGAACACCCTTTCGCTGAGGATTTCTATTAGTTAAGCCATTGCCAACTCCTTCCATAATCCTATTCTTCAAATCACTAAAACTTTTACAGTTCGTTTATTCCATTCTGCCATGCTTGTTGAGGGTCTCCCGCATTAGTATTGCAAGTCACCATCATTTCGGTTTCTCTTCTCGAGATATAACTACAGTTGATCCGGCAAGAGTTATGACAGCGAGAAAGAGTAAGTAGGGAGGGGCGGAAGACCCTGGTTCGCAGCCAATCGCTGTTCCCCAAACGCACCCCACACCCTCGCCTGGTCAAACCTCGTTGTCATATGAATGTGAATCACCAAAACAACCCTTTTCGCTCATTATCTCTTGGAGTTCTCTTGCACGCGTTCGTTCATCTGCAGTGGTGTTTTGAAACTTTCTGGTGCCTTTTCCTACATTTTCAGTAAAACTTCAGGGCGCTTTCAACGGGAGTATTTTACTGAAGTGCTTATACAAGACTTCCGAGAGTGTTTTGTGCTGTTCTGGTGGTGTTTCTTCGTTTATCGATGTATTTTTCTCTGTTCGCTTCATCTGTTAGGATGAGTGGGAAGAACGTGGTCACGGCGTGAAATTGCATTCACAAACTCGTGAATTGACTGTGAGTATCTACGAATACTTTGCGAAGGAAAAGCTCCGCGGTAGTCCCCTAATTCCATTGACGAGGGTGATGGAAAGAACTGCTGAAGCTTGCGGAATTAGTTCTAAATCAGTTGGGAGAATCCTGAAAGAAAAATATGGTGACCAAAATGGCGTGAATAAACAAGCTGCTGTTTTAAGGACACCCAGTAAGAAAAGGCCCAGGAGAAGTCAGAGAACTGCCATTGACAATTTCGAAGAGGAAGCAATTCGCAGGCATATCCACAGTTATTACGAGAGGAGGGAATATCCAACTGTTGGAAAACTGTTAGTGCCGATGAAAGAGGCAGATCTTTTTGAGGGTGGACGGACAAGCCTACAAATAGTCCTGAGGAAAATTGGATTTAAATGGAAAAAGTTAACAGAAAAATTTTAATGGAGAAAGGAGATATTGTGGCTTGGAGGGGGAAGTTCTTGAGAGAGATATGCAAAGTGGATTAAAACGCCATAGTTTGGCTGGATGAGACATGGGTGAATGCAGGACATTCGAAGAGTGTGATTTGGACGGATGAAACCGCGAAAGGATCGATGCCAGCTCCTGTGGGCAAGGGCTCCAGATTAATTCTACTTCACGCGGGGACATCTGAAGGTTTTGTGCCAAACGCCACACATTTATTTAAGGCAAGTAAAAATTCTGGGGAATACCATTGTGAAATGACAAGTGAGACCTTCAAAAATTGGTTCGTCAACTAACTGTTGCCCAAAATTAAACCGCAAAGTTGTATTGTGATGGACAACGCCCCTTACCACAGCATAAGGATAAATAAATCTCCCACATGCAAGTGGCTGAAAAAAGACATAATAGAGTGGATACAGAAGCAAAATGCTACCGAGGTAGTGCAATGAATGAACAAAATGGAATTATTAAACGAATGTAAGTTATAACAAAACGCGCAGTAAATAAATAAATAACGTAACAATAGGTAGTTAGGGCGCAAATAAACAAAAGAAAGCAACAAAAGATCGTAACTAGTGACGCGGAGAGAGGGGGTTTGATGGTGAAATGAGAAAGGTGTTCGGAGGAGTAAAAGGCCATAAAGGAGAAGGAAAAAAGGAATAAAAGTGTGTGAAAAGGGGTCGGATCGTCAAAAAGTGACGGGAATAGTTACAGGGGCGGTTCTAAGTAAGGTAAGCTGAAAGAAGCCGAGAGTAAGCCGAAACGGAGGAAATTGCGGCGGCAGGGCGAGACGCACGACAGCCGGAGAAACAAGATCTCCAAGAGGACCACGAGAGTGGGGAAATAAGGAACGGGAGAACGATAAGTGCCACTTACAATAAATTGTATTCATGGGTAAATAGCAAAAAGGGTTGAACATCCTGTAAATTGGGCCCAATCCACCTATATAAAAATTAAAAGATAATTTTTTAAAGCCTAAGTGTTGTCTGTATTCACATTATTACAAAGTTTTACCAACCTCGCTTCCCTGTGTATGAAATAGACGAGATAGCGAAAGAAAATGGGCATAATGTGCTTAGGATCCCCCTCATTTCATTTCCATTACCACGCAATTGAACTAATATGGGCTCAGGTGAAAGGATACGTCGCAGAGCGAAATAAAACATTTAAAATTAGTGATGTAATGACATTGACTCAAGAGGCTGTTTCTGAGGTGAATGGTTTGAGGTGGAAAAAAGTGGTCCTCAATATTTCGCGGGTGATTGAAGAGGCTATCAATACCGACGGCATCGTGGAAACAAGCGTGGAGAGACTAATCGTCAATCTGAACGGCGGCAGTGATAGCAGCTCCGAAAATGAGAACACGGGTGACGAATCCGGCTCATCAGTGGATTCAGATATAGCTTCGCCAACGAAAAGGTATAGCTTTTTCTTTATTTAATGAAGTTATTTATTTTTCACCCACATAAACACTAACTGACTGATGTTCCACTTTCCATTCCAGATCAGCACGAGATAGTTCTTGAGAGAGATAAGGTTGGTTTGGTTTTCCGCCAACAATCTTTTCTTGAATCCTGATAAAACCCAGTTTCTTCTATGATCTCTAAAATCAGCTGTCAAAGAAACTACCTCTGTGAAATTGCTGGGATTTCACTTAGATTCCAAATTAACATGGAATGCTCATGTTCTACACGTCAGTAAGAAATTGTAATTGTAATGAATTGACCTGTGCCCGAATATGACTACTAACTGTGTGCTCTACGCTGATGATACTACACTCCTACATAACTCCTCTAATCACTCTGATGCCATGAACAGACTTCCAGCCATCATCAAAAAGGCGAATGAATGGTTTTCCGGAACTCGAACTCGACGGAACGGAACTCGACGGCGTATTTCCTTTACTGTGATGTGAATGTTGCTTGCGCCGGAGTAACTGAATCAAGGAGTCAAGGAAAATATCCCACAAGAAAATTTTATGCTGTTTATGAGTTACCCTTATGTTGTTTTGAAAAAAGAAATAGAATGGCTAAAAGTTAAATTATTTGAAATAATAAATATCAAATCAGAAACAGCAATTGGTTAATCGGAGTCATTTCTATGATTTTCCTGATGTTTTTCTTCCTCCTCCGGCACTTAAATGAGCAGCATACTTGTATATTTGCTTCAATAACATTCAATGACAATTTGTTCATTGGACAGCAATTCGTCATTTTTTCAGAGAGGATAGAGACGCAGGAAAGAATTGTAAAATTCCTTCCGTTCGCCCTTCCCTCCCGTCACCTTACCAGACTCCTTTCCTCACAGGGCTCAGTGCTTGGACCCCTCCTGTTCCTGGTCATGATCAATGACCTGTGCCCGAATATGACTACTAACTGTGTGCTCTACGCTGATGATACTACATTCCTACATAACTCCTCTAATCACTCTGATGCCATGAACAGACTTCCAGCCATCATCAAAAAGGCGAATGAATGGTTTTCCGCCAACAATCTTTTCTTGAATCCTGATAAAACCCAGTTTATTCTATGCTCTCTAAAATCAGCTGTCAAAGAAACTACCTCTGTGAAATTGCTGGGATTTCACTTAGATTCCAAATTAACCTGGAATGCTCATGTGCTATACGTCAGTAAGAAACTGGCACGAGCCTTATTCCTGCTCAGGAAGTTGAAGCTATATGTAAGTAAGGACTATTTACTCAATGCGTATTATGCTTTTTTTCATTCCCATATTACGTATGGTATAAGACTGTGGGGGACATGCTTCTGACACTAAATCTATACTTATACCACAAAAAAAGGCTGTACGAATTTTAGTCAACGCATGTTCCCTAGAACACTGCAAACCTCTCTTCAAAAATCTTCAAATCATGACAGTTTACAATCAGTTTATATTCCATTCATTAGTACATATTAAAGAAAATCTGAGCATGTACTCAACAAGGGCTGATGTCCACTGTCATGACACCAGAGCCAAAAATTCCATGGATATACCACTCTGTAGGCTCGATAAAACATACAAAGTAGATGGCCTACCGATCAAATTTTTCAACAGACTCCCAATTTCTGCCAAGTCAGCCTCTAGTGTGGGCTTCTGTAAGGCTCTCCGAGATTGGCTTACATCCAACCCATTATATTCCCTAGAGGAATATTATAACCTAGATTTCTCCAGCCTAAAACTCTAAGGTCTATTGTTTCATTAAGTGTATTGACATGATCTGCCTTGTTATGTTCCTCAATTATGAGATGTTTATTTTACTCAGTTATAATTTTGAATTAATTTTAATCGCAATTATTCACATGTACCATACCTTGACGACACCTATCATATGTATTTATGCTAAAGGTGAATAAAGAATATTATTATTATTATTATTATCACATAAGCCTTTTGTTTACCTCTGGCGTGGGCGTTAACGCCCACACCAGAGGAAATGGAAATTTCCCTTTCTGACCTGGCAACCTTGCCCCCTACCCCTAGCTAGACCCTTCTGCCTATCATCGGACAACTCTCGCCGGCTCAACAGTATATGAGTCGTCTTTTGTATCCAGCACTGATGTAGGAAACCCCTTAAAAAGCTTGAAACCTCATTTCCAATTATTAAATGGATTGCGTCATAATTTTCAAATTAAGACACTGCCGTTACACATCCTTTTTGACAAGTTAAGGTGGTGGAAGGGGCTTTCTTTCGCTTCTGAATTTTTATTGCCCACCCGGTTGTGATGTTGGCATATGCGAATCCAGCACAGCCAGTTGTTAGTGCACGATTTATTTACGCTCACATTTGAGCAAAACAAACATTGAAACACCTAAACAAAGAGTATTGAAATAATACAAAAATGCATTTTAAAATCCGCACGTCCATCTTCTTCCTTGCTTCTAAAGTAAGAGATTCGCTAAATAAATGTGGAGGTCCAACGACCTACCCACGAAACCGGGAGATGTATCATTTCGTATCTGCCAGAGCTCTTCCCATTATGGGGTAAGACGAACCAAGATAATTCCACATGCCATTTTGCCATCACTAGGTATTGAGATAATCGAGTAACAGGTGGCATAATAAACTTAAGTGAGGCTAGGTAGTAACATAGTGACAAGTATTACTTCGCCTTATGGGCGTATAATACCTTACCACCGCATACGAATGAATAAAACCGAATAATAAATAAATAAATGTGAATTCATTAGTGACTATTTTATGCTTCCTTTCCTTTCACTTTCAATTCGTTTTCTCCTATGGAACAAAAAAAAACGTTTTATACGGTGAAAATGATCTCATTGAGGGTTTACATGGTTTGGATTTTTAAATTATGTCTCGGACATCAAGCCTTGACGTCAAAGAAACTAAAATAATTGCGGAGGTGAGAAACTTCAAACCCTGGCTGATCCGCGAAGCATTGGAGATAAGGAAATGCGAAGATAATTACAACAGAGACGGTGGCCTCAAAATCAGCCACACGTGGGACCCTGTTTTGAACTAAAATAAAAATTCAATGACAAATACTTCCAAACCTTCCCTTCCTGTCCTCCATGAATCATTATAACCCCCCCCCCCCCCCCCCAAACTCAACAAACCCACATTTCCTGAGATAAAGTGACCAGCAACGGCCACGAAACGTCGGGTAACAACACACCCGAATAAGTACGCTGGGCACACCCAAACAACAAGAGCAATACAGCTTTAATGACCCGCCAATGCTTCAACCGTGAAGAAAGTGTTATAAAAACTGCTAGGTGTACTCAACCTTCGAAATAAGGAGTTCTACTTAGAAATTTACCATTATAATTTCTCAAGTTTATCATTAAAGCACAAACACCAAATAAGTATATAGTATTAGGAAACCTTAGGGGTAACTACCAACATTTTAGTAGTTTTGGAACATTCTTATTAATTAACTATTGGATTCTTAGGAGTTGAATATTATTATTAGTAGTTACCATTGGTCCATTCAGTAGTAACTATTGACATTTACAGGGTGTCCGGTGAATCTCAATTTCTTTTTTCCCTGAGTTTTCCAGGTTTTCCAGGCAAATTTTTTACATTTTCCAGGGTCTTGTTGAACTTTGTTACTAACATAGTTTTTATGAATTTCTAATAAAATCGGCATAATTTTGCCAAAATGAAAAATACGAGAAATTTCGGTTCCTACTATGACTTAAATATGTAAGAGTATACAAGGAAAGTGGATTATTACGGGTTTTATTCCAACCGACAAATAAACAAAAACGCTTAACTGACAACAAAAATTTGAGTCAGGTGAAATTTGAACACAATAAACTAGATTCAGACTATTTTGATAAAGAACATTCAAATATAAGAAACTGGTGTAACATTTTTCAAGGAGTGCATTTTCGATTCAACTTCAGCAACAAATTTCTCGGCTTTTCAAGAAATTACTTTATTTTGGGTTGCAGCTCTTGAACCTTTTGCAGTACTTTTCTTATTCTTTTTCTTTGAGGCCTTGGTACCTTTCCTCTTCTCCCCAAAGGCTTCACTGTACTTTACATGAGCATTTCGGAAACTGGGAATTAATTGCTTTGTGATAGGTACGGATCTGACACCCGAAAACATTCAATTATGTAGAACAAAATTGTATTTGTAGGACAATACACGAATCTTTATTAGCTTGGATTATCCTGTACCGTGGCTCTGTCGACTGCGGATCCGAGGGCCATGATTTTCATACGCTGTGACCGTAAAATGTATTTCCGCCCCTTCAAAAACATTTCTGCAAACATTATAACGAGGAGGGTGTTGATTATTGGGAGAGGATTATCAATTATATAACAATACACCAATTACCCATTTAGGTTTCTGGCCGAATGGTTTTCGTATAATTATGGGAAACGTCACTACGCATGCTCTGACGTTTAGATTTCTCGTACATTTGGCAACACTAAGAATTCCATTTATACGGCTCTTCGAACGGAATCAAGATTTCCGTGTGGAATTCTGATTCCGCTGACGTAGATATACAATCGCATTTCGGCATCAATTCCGATTTCATTCATAGCAGCCGTTTTACATGGTCATTATTCCGTGTGGAATTTGCCTTGTTATACAATCAGCCCCCTGGGCTACGCGAAGGGAGGTGGGGGTGACGGAGCAAAATCTGCGAGCGGGCGCACAGCTATGAAAAGAGTATTAAATGAACAGGGTACGGCAAGGCTACACTGAGCCGAGAGCATAATGCAAGCAAAGGCGCAGGTTAAACCTATCTCTCTCTGCCTTAATGGAAATCGCCTACTGTGCGTTTTCCAGGGTTTTTCGGAAAAATACAAAAATTCCCCGAGTATTCCCTGAGTATTCCCTGAGTTTTCCAGGACAAAATATTTCCCTGAGTTTTCCAGGTTTTCAAGGTTTTCCAGGTCGCCGGACACCCTGCATTTATTATTTTTTTTGACATTGACATTCTTAATAGTTTACGATTTGATTCTTATTAATCAAATATTATTATTAGTAGTTACCATTGGTCCATATAGTAGTAAATACTGACATTTTAGTAGTTTTGGGAAATTCTTAATATTTCAATATTGGAGTTTTAGTAGTTACTAATGAACCTTTCAGTAGTAACTACTAAAAGTTTAGCAATTTTGGAAAATTATTAATAGTTTACCATATATAAAAACTGTGTTGTAAACTAAGAAAAAATACTATATTTGCTTAGTAGTTTACTATTGTAAATTACTAAATTTTAATAGTTAAGTATTAAAAAGTATAAAAATTTAATCGTATTTTTTCCTAAGGAAATATACAGCTTAATAATTTTAACAGAGAGATTCATTCTCATGCCACTAGAAATGGAAACCTTCATTCATGTAACTTATCACAAAAAATGCATAACATCAAATAACCCAATGTATGCAGACCCTACATTAGAAGTCGAAAATATCGACATGTCCACATAAATGAGGACGTATGGTAACCCTATTCTCTATATAAATGCTAAAATGATGTTTGCAATGAATTGCAACAGTGCTGACTGCGAGTAGACAATGTGATGCAGGTTGCGTCATGTTAGGATACAGTAATACAAAATGTAAACCATTTAGTTATGGTAGATTTACTAGGTAACTAGTGAATTTAATGGCTGATTCATGTATTGTATTAGAGAGTAATTGAGTGTGCCACATTTCAGCTCAATTGAACATCAGGAAGTGGGTTAGATTTCCATTAATACAAGATTCCATCCAGACAAACAACAATGAGTGCAAGTTAACACGTTATAAAAAGCTACCTCTAGACTTAAGAATAGAGCATACTGCACATGCACTCATACCTATTGACTGAGGATAAGGATCCTCCTCAATGCAGCCACTACAACAAAGCACTACGTGTACAGCACGCATATACTAACAGAATGCGAATATTACCACGAGTGACGACAGAGACTGAAAATCACTCTGGACAAGGCATGCATCATGAGGGACGACGTGAATATTCTCAGCCGCGTAACAACTTTTATCCAAGAAACAGGACTTATAAAAAGATTATGAATTTAAGCTACTCTTATCGTCACTTCCTTTAGTTCTTTTATCATCAATATTTCAAACTTTTAACTAACAATAAGACATTGGCACTAAATTACCTAAGTTGTCGATGCATCCTAACAAACTAATATCACTAATATACTAAAATTGTAAATTATTATGCTAGATTTATCACTAAATGTACCCCTTACAAAGAAACAATGTTAATATTGGATATTCACCCTCTGTCAGTTAGAAGGAAACTGAATTATTTCTGTTCTTATATAAACTATGTATCCATATTACAGTATTGGGCAAGGGCCTAGCCATGTTGAAACACCGGTTCCCATCAGAACGCCGAAGTTAAGCAACGTTGGGCCCGGACAGTGGTTGGATGGGTGACCCTCCTCCATACTTGCACCAGGCGTGGACGGAGAGGTGATACTCCCTCGAGACCACCGGGAGGCCGGTGGGAGATATACCCAGACCGGGAGAGTTAGAGGGAGGATGCCCTACATACCTGGTACTGGGGTGAGACAGGGGGAGGCCAATCCTCCATACCTCTACTTTGGTGCTCTTGTCCCCCCCTGTCTGCAAGTGGCAGACAGGCATAGGGTTGGCACAATGGACCAAGAAAGGTCTAAGTGCCCGGGCTCCTGACGACGTCCTCCCCAATAACAATCTACAATATTACAGTATTTCTCCGAACATAAGCCGCACTTTATTTCCTGATTTTGGGGCTTCAACATTGGTGTGCGGCTTATATTCGAGGTGCAGCTTATATTCGAGAAATTTCTTAAAAATTCGTAAAAATCACCGATTTGAGCAAACCAGCCGTTCGGATTTACATGGACGCCAGCTAATCTCACCTAAGCCATGGGGAAACTAAGAATTAACGCTGAAAAGGTTCAAATTGGTGCAAATTTATTCATATATTAAAGGATAATATAGGTAACATTGTGTCACAGTTACATAGGTAATGTAAAAACAGATATAAAATTCTAATGCCTAATACTGTCGGTAGTACGGGATGCACTAAAAAAGGGTGCCGCTTAAATTCGTGTATTAACTTTATTCCCTGTTTGAGACCCCTAATAACGGGGTGCGGCTTATATTTGGAGAAATACGCTATATGTTGCACTTTTTGCCTTGATAGTGTTAGTGTTAACTCCCTGGCTACGTCAACAAGAAGTTCCTATATGTTTTATGTGAAATACTATAGCAATAATGTTACATTTAATAATCTTACTAACAGATCTATGAGATTATATAATAGTGTCTCAAGTGGGAGTGATTGTGATTATACAAGGTGTTTCAAAAAGGACTTAACAACTTTGAAAATTCATATAAATTTAATGAAACAAGGTACAGAGCTGGTATTGGTGTTGATTTAACCCATTCAATGCTGACCTGTTGACATGACATTTATTCCCACGCTGAAGGGTTTTCTTCTTTTATTTATATAAAACGAAAAAACATCCAGCAAAGAAGGAAACTCATCCACGTGTGCCTAGAGCAAGCCTAAGACGCTGAGGGAAGTTGCAAGTGTCAGCGCCGACGCCTGGGAACTAGGGAAAACTGAGAAAAGCAACTAAAAAGATACCGTGGATGCCTTGAATTCAAGGCATCCGCATTGAATGGGATAAAGGAAAACACTTCAAGTTTTTTTACTGTTCTATGTGGCTTCCGTTGGTTATCCTGCAGACATCCCATCGGTAGTCTGTCCAGTGAAGGCAGCCATCTTTAACGTAACTGCCGCTAGCGCTTTTGTGGCGAGATTAGGCACCAGCGGACTACACGAGTCAAAACTTGATGTGTTTCCCTTTAAAACAATACTAAAACGAGCTATGTACCTTTTTGGAATAATTTTATATGAATTTTCAAAGTTGTAAAGTAAAGTCCTATTTGCAACACCATGTATTTATGATTCTTTAACCCTTCAAGCCCGGAGGAGTATTAAATGAATCCCATCTCGTAGGTCGGAGGAGATTTAAATGGAACCGCTGGTTTTCCACTGATTTAAATGGAATCGCCCCGACGTAGTCACTACGTCTCTCGACGGCATGTGAAGTTCGTGACTGACGTAGTGACTACGTCGCTCGTCGTTGAAGGGTTAAATGCCTTCAAACTAAAAATGGTAACATGTTCAATGCTAAAATACTGCCAAATTGATGTCTAATGAAAATGTAATTTGATAACTGCTACATAGTGTTTATTTTTTTTTCTTTTATAATTTATGTGTTTTATATATAATTACTTTTGTAAATGGGGTTAATCCCGTAAAATAGAGATTATTATTACACTAAGACAACAGTACTCACCGTCCACCACGCGTTCCTTCCTTTGGATAACAGAAGACGACATCGTCAAACTTCCCCGCGTGGGCCATCTCGGTGGCGATCCTGAAGTCCTTCAGCCCAAGGTTCAGGGCCCTCGTGGCGTACAGCATGAGCAGGTGGAACTGGAAGGTGTAGCCGTGGTGACTGTCCTTGGCACCAGACCCCACGTACGACTCCCCACTTACGCTCGACATTTGATCCGAGGAATGACCCGATATGCTTCCACTTGCCACATCCTCAGTCGTGGCACCATCCTCAACTGCCGCCATTGCGATTTCGTGGAATGCCGAATTGGGTGAGCTAGATATTCCAGTCCCTCAGATGATGATGCATCTACTGTAAATACAATCCACAGAGCACATTAAGCATTTAGCAATAATGCAGCAATGTTGCAGCCGTTGAGGTAAATGGAGAGATGGCACTTGCTACGGTGGCCAATGATTGAAGCTGTAATATGTGGGAGTTGCCTTAAGGGCATTTTCGAACCTGCCAAACACATAGTTAACCACCATTCAAGCTATCTTGATCCCCAGGCAGACTGAGTGGAATCTTCGCTAGACACTTTCCGAGCCGTTCAACTACGGAAGAGACATCTTGCGTCCATCATCTCGTTAAACATACGAAAATCAGCATCCACAATCATAACATTGGTGGATAATTAAATTCAACTGCATCTCTCAATTCCTTGTCATTTTTATAGGACAATTTAAGAGGGCAACATTATTTTCTTTCTGCAAAAGAATAAAGTAATTCATCAATATCATAATATGACCAGTAAATGTTTGTTTTCATTGCAATGGATTGCTTAAGTGAAAACATATAGATAGTCTTCCACCATGGATTTATAGCAAACGAAGTATTTGTACACAAAAAAGACATTCGGCAAAAACATGTAATGCATATACTATAGCACTGTGAACGAACATCCTATGATTTCTCACCTGTTGACTGGTCAATTACATGCTTAATGACATTATCATAATGAAAATGAAATATTTTACACTATAGGTTAATTATTCCTGTCTATGGTTATTCCAATAACTTCTCCCAAGCCCATAGGTATAACCAAATCTAATGTTCATTGTACGGTTGAGGAGTTAAAAGCAATTTCCCATGGTTAAAAGTAAAAAAAAGACTATTACGACCTAGGTTTCGATGTTTTACACTTCATCTTCAGGTAAGAACAGGGCTTTATGGACAAATTTGCTGAAAGGGTGCCAGTTTTCTAGGGCTAACGGCAAAGACTAAATTCTTTGAATTTGCCTACCCCGAGAGGGAATGGCGTGATATGTGTCTATGGGAATCCACTGTGAAACCAGTTGATTGACTGTGACCACATGCCATAAGGGGGTTTGTTGCTGAGAGTAGAGATGCGCCACTCCGAAAATTACCTCGGTATTTTTCGGAAATTACCTTGGTATTTTTCGGAAATTACCTTGGTATTTTTCGGAAATTACCTCGGTATTTTTCGGAAATTACCTCGGTATTTTTCGGAAATTACCTTGGTATTTTTCGGAAATTACCTTGGTATTTTTCGGAAATTACCTTGGTATTTTTCGGAAATTACCTTGGTATTTTTCGGAAATTACCTTGGTATTTTTCGGAAATTACCTTGGTATTTTTCGGAAATTACCTTGGTATTTTTCGGAAATTACCTTGGTATTTTTCGGAAATTACCTTGGTATTTTTCGGAAATTACCTTGGTATTTTTCGGAAATTACCTTGGTATTTTTCGGAAATTACCTTGGTATTTTTCGGAAATTACCTTGGTATTTTTCGGAAATTACCTTGGTATTTTTCGGAAATTACCTTGGTATTTTTCGGAAATTACCTCGGTATTTTTCGGAAATTACCTTGGTATTTTTCGGAAATTACCTTGGTATTTTTCGGAAATTACCTTGGTATTTTTCGGAAATTACCTTGGTATTTTTCGGAAATTACCTTGGTATTTTTCGGAAATTACCTTGGTATTTTTCGGAAATTACCTCGGTATTTTTCGGAAATTACCTTGGTATTTTTCGGAAATTACCTTGGTATTTTTCGGAAATTACCTTGGTATTTTTCGGAAATTACCTTGGTATTTTTCGGAAATTACCTTGGTATTTTTCGGAAATTACCTTGGTATTTTTCGGAAATTACCTTGGTATTTTTCGGAAATTACCTTGGTATTTTTCGGAAATTACCTTGGTATTTTTCGGAAATTACCTTGGTATTTTTCGGAAATTACCTCGGTATTTTTCGGAAATTACCTCGGTATTTTTCGGAAATTACCTTGGTATTTTTCGGAAATTACCTTGGTATTTTTCGGAAATTACCTTGGTATTTTTCGGAAATTACCTTGGTATTTTTCGGAAATTACCTTGGTATTTTTCGGAAATTACCTTGGTATTTTTCGGAAATTACCTTGGTATTTTTCGGAAATTACCTTGGTATTTTTCGGAAATTACCTTGGTATTTTTCGGAAATTACCTTGGTATTTTTCGGAAATTACCTTGGTATTTTTCGGAAATTACCTTGGTATTTTTCGGAAATTACCTTGGTATTTTTCGGAAATTACCTTGGTATTTTTCGGAAATTACCTTGGTATTTTTCGGAAATTACTGTAATTTACCTCAGATGAAAATTATGGTAATTTTCCCATCTTTAGTTGAGAGTAAGGGTTGAGATAATCCCCGCCCACAGGTCGAGGAGAGAATACAGGGGGATCGCTACTTTTTAGGGGTCTTTACTACTTTAAACCCTTTAAGACCTACTGTGACCTAATAGTAACGGAAAGAAGTTACTTTGTAATCTCGAAATAATAAAATGTTGCAGGGCCGCCTTACTGTCTGAATTTTATTGGGTATATTCTCTTGACTTTCAAAGAGTTTGAATTTAATTGAAAATTAAAATACTTGTGCATTTGTTTGAAAAAAGTTAATTAATATTAATAAATCACTTATAATTTAAAATTACATTGCTCTTGATGTTTTCGTGTACGATGAATAAACCTCAGGATAATAAAATAACACTTTTTCAATCTTATATATAAAGTAAAATGTATGTATATAGATTCCCTAGATTTATGTACATATGTTCGCCTAAACCTCGAGAACCAAATGTAGTACAGCTTTGAAACTTTCAGGTTTATTAAACATTTTCCCTGGGCAGATAATAGGCTACTTTTCTTGTAACTTATGGACCTTAGTTTGACCCCAGTCAAGTCCAAGCGTCCCCATAAGATATACATGTAACAGTATTTCATACAGCTTGCAGCCATTCTTTCATTAGAAAATTTTAAGTAGAAATACCTACTGCACAAACTTTGAGATGCATACCAGCCGAAAGATTATTTAATAAATATTCTTATTATTTTAGTCTAATTCTGATTCCGTATCAAAATTACTGGTACTTCCCTAAAATATGACAATTTATGGTGATTTTTTTTTCAGTTTAAGCAGCCCTTTGCCCTTGACTTTTTTAGGGATTGTTGCATTATAAAGGCATATCAGGTATACATATTAGCATAAAGGCTGCAGGCATATTCATTCGCCTTAAACTCGATAACCAAAGGTAGTACGGCATTCAAGCTATGTAGTTTATTAAATGTCTTCCTTGCACAGTTTATAGGCTACTTTTCATGTAAATATTAGTCCCCGGTTCGACCCCAGTCGAGTCCAAGCTTTTTTATAATTGTAAATGTTCAAGTCTTATTGCTTGAGGCAATTATTTCATTTCAAAATTTTAATTAGAAATATTCATTGCACAATCTTGAGATGCACACTACCCGAAATATTATTCAACATCAATTCTTATCGTCGTATTTATCCTCGAATACTGATTTTGGTTAAAAGTACCCGAAATTTGAAGATTTATGCGGAACTTTCTGAAATTATATTCTTTAACCAGCCATTTCCCATGGAGACCTAAGGCTTTGTTTACAAATTAGTTTGATATGGTTCGTCGACTGAGATGTTTGTATGTGTTCCTCTCTACACTTATCTGCCTGTATGCCTGAATTTGATTCTTCACTGCTGGTATTAGTCTGTATTGGTGAGCATTTATTTCTTCATTTCATCTTCTTGCTTAACCCCTGTTAACATAACACCAGAGTAAATACGTAGGTTTATTCGTTTGCCCGCTTGAATTTGAAATTTACATCAGCGTTGAACATACTTTCAGCCATATAATGCCACGAAGGTGGCATGGGACAATTGGTAACAAATATGCAAAACGAATGAAACTTAGACGCCACAAAGAAAATCCCATTGCGTTTGCGTTTTGGCTGCTAAATCGGAGGAAAAGATGTATTGGGCCTTTTATCTTGAAATATTCCGCGTAGGTACATGATACTTATTTTACCACGTTTTCATTAGTTCGGTTTCCGTCATGTCTGTTTCTCTGTCCGGGTGTGATATTGCAACCGAGTTTAAACTAACTTCCTGATCAGCTAGAGACTTAAAATTTAACCATATGTCAGAAGTGGATGACAATGTAATATAAGACAATCTATTATAGTAATTAATTTATTAATTAATTAACAATTAATTAATTAACAATTAATTAATTAACATGTTTCCTGATGTGCTAGTAGAGGCATGTAATTTTAACCATAGCTCAGAAGTTGAGGGCAATGTAATGTTAGCTACATGTTATAACAATTAAATAATTAATTAACGATTAAGTAATTAACAAATTTTCAGGGTAATAAGAGTTACAGAATTTGAAATATTATAGGTAGGGAGAGGTAATATTTTTCAATTCCACACAATGCCAGGTGAACAGAATCTGAAATACATCGAGAATTTTCCATGTGTACAGGTCAGTCTCATCAAGATGTATAAAATCGATTGGAAACTTTCACTCGGGCATAAGACTAAAAAGACGAAAACAATTAATTAAATAAAAAAATTTTAAAAACCAAGTTTTTCAAACAGACTAAAAAGTATAAAATAATTTTCCCTGGGCCCTTCTAAATTTTTGAGGGTGAATTTTTGGTGGCTATGGAGAGATTTGTTTGCTACATCGGAGTAAATAAATGCAATTAGTGCATGCATGATTAGATGCAAGTTTATCTCGTAATTTTCCGCATAGGCACATGATACTCAATACATATATATATTTTTACATAAAAATTTGAATTTGATGTCCATTGGTGATGTAAGAAAATCTCACCCACGCTCATTTCAGGGAAAATATGTTTAGTATATGAAAACATGTTTAATATATGTTGAAAATAAGTTTATGACAATCTTCCCCAAGCCCCTCTCACGACACTGGAATACTTTTTTAGTTTTACTGTTTAAAAAATAAGCAATTTCAGCACAATAGCTTAATCTTATGAATCATTAAGCGACAGAGCGGGCAATTTCCACTTGGAAAAAAAATTAAGATGAGAAATGAGAAGTCAAATTATCTCATGCATGAATAAAACTAATATATTGTTTGTTACTTTTATCTCTCCCCTTGACAATCAACAGGAATTTCTGCTAGTTGGAAAGAAATTGACCACACAACCCCTAGCGTGATCATATGGCCACGCCCCATAACTCCATTTTGAACCCAACTTGGCTAAAACTTTGTGATATTTATATTTTGGTGCTCTAAATAGTCATATGTTAAAATCAAGAAGATCAGACAAAAAAAACTTCCTCTGTGTTAAAGAGGTTAAGGGGTATGGAATACCTCAAGATTACCACTTTATCTATTCATTCCAGGAATGACTGGGAGGTGGTCGTCCCCATCTGTATCCTCCATTAATCCGCCAGCACTCTTACTCCCTTCCTTACTTACATCTTTAAAACGCGCGTTTTGGCTGCTACATCGGAGGAAAAGATGTATTGGGCCTTTTTTTCCTTACTTAGAAATTGTTCCTTCTTAGCTCTAACCTGTGAAACACGAATTTCTATTTTGAGCACGTAATTCTTTAAAGATGTCCTTCTGAATCAGGTAATTTTTCCATCAGATGTTTTTCATTCTACAATTACACCTCTTAAAGTATATTTAAGAGGTGTAATTGTCATACTGCTGTGTTCGAACAAATTCCTTCATTCGGATTCTGTTTACAATGTCTCCCTGAGTTGGGTATTATGACTCTGCATAGCCTGTATATATACAAATGTCTATGCAATGTAAAAGAAAATCTTAGCTCATTTCAGAAAAGGTCAAACTTCCACACCCACTATACCAGGAACAGTGATGCCCTAGATGTCCCTTATTGTAGGCTAGCCAAATATAGCAATTCTTTTAACATTTTAAAAATACGTCTTTTTAATAGATTGCCCCCAGAGGCAAAAGATGTGAGTGTGCCAAAATTTAAAAAAGATATACGTTACTGGCTAACAAAAAAAGCATTCTACTCTGTAAACGAGTTTCTTGATTGTGAAAATATGTTGTCCTTCACAGATATATAATCTTTTGCCTTGCCATATGTATTTTGAGTATTTGTGTATTTACTTGTTTTATGTAAACTATTTGTATATGTAATTTTAAATCACTTAACTTGTGTATTTATTATGTATATGACGAAGACTATTGCAAATCCATTTTGTTTAATGTCCAATAAAATTATTATTATTATAAGTTTTGGACTTGGCATAATAAGTATCCTTTCAGTTTGTCTCTGATGTACTACAATGTGCCTTTCTGTGGTGTCTTCACTAAAATCGTTTCATGTTCTGGCGATTTTCCTTTCATTTATCCGGTTTTTTTTAAACCTTAATAGACACTTACTTACTCTTACTCCCTGGGCCATCTATATCTTAGGTGATATTTAGCCGCATCAACAAATCCCCTCCACCTGGATCGATCTTCTGCCTCTCTTTCTGTTTCTCCGATATTGTGCACATCCGTCCTCACTTGGTCCCACCATCTTAGTCGTGGTCTTCTTCTTTCTGGAATCCCATGTAGAACAGTCCATTCACGTTAAGGAGGTTCCGCCGCGACTGTGTGAGTCAAAACAAATACTAAATTCCACATTTTTTATATTTTGTCCAAATAATCCTGCTTTCGCTGATGAAACGCGTTGTCTATAGAAACCCAAAAGTAAGGTACAAAATATGCAGATTATTCCACCAATGTATTTTAAATGAGCACTTTTTTCCAGCCATAGTAGCCGACTGCAGTGCCATTTCCTACAAATTACCACAATTTGACTTCAATTACGGCATTAATTCTTCAATAACTAGAAAAATAAGGTGGTAAGATGCCTGTATTTCATTTTTATTCATTTTTTTTGGAATATTTACTTCTTAGAGATAGTTTTCCACGAAAATGAATTTTATATTTTATGGAAAATTACTATTTTTCCCTGTGTTTCTCCCATTCCCCCATTGAACACTATGTAATTTCAATTTCAATTATGGAAAAATAAATGGAAAGGTATTATTTTGTTGTTCATATCAGATAGAGAACAACTTTTTCAACAAGTAGACAGAATATGAATAAAATGATATTTAAGCCATTTTACGGTGGAACCACCTTAACCTGGCCGACACTCATAATCAGTGGTCTACTGTGCATATGGGCCTAGTCCAACTGAGAAAATGGGGGAAGCAGCGCTCACTGAGAGGGGAGACATGCGCGAACAGTTTTCCTGGGGTGGAAAGGGAGGGGGAACGTAGAAGAGGATGGTTCCATTTCAAATATGAAGTCAAATGGAGTGACTTGATTACGCCCGCATGTTGTACAGGTCAGCCAAGGCAAGAACACTGTCAAGAGAAGAGGTAAACCACCTGAGGCTTGAAAACCCTACGGCAAAATTGTAAGAACTTGGACTGCTCCGACCCAAAATCGCTTACTGCTCATGCAGTATGGTGAGCAGATACTCCTCCAATGCTCCCCCTCTCCTCCACTTATTTCCCCTCTTGCGAGTTAACATTGGCCAGGTTAACACGAATGGACTGTACCTCCTTCAGCAGACATCCCTCCCCTTTCCTTAGAATATCTCCAGCCCTCCTGATTCTTCTGGACTTTATCCCACTTGTTACGCCTGGATGTCTCTATACATTCCTGATTTCTCTATTGTGCTTTTTCTCCATTGTTCTTCTTCATATATAGGCCCATAGATTTTCCACAATATCGTATATACTAGGCTTGAGCGATGAGTCGATTAATCGAAGTCATCGACGATGATTTTAGTCATCGCGGTGCGATGACTGTAATCGATGACTATGAATGTCATCAACCATCGATGTCGATGAGAATCATCGATGCCGATGAGAATCATCGATGAGTTGATGTGACTCATTGATGTTGATGAGTCGATGAGAACCATCGATGAGGATGATCGATATCCTTATAACACTAATTGTTCTTCTTATTTTCCATTCATTTGAACGCCTTAGATCTAAAATGTATGAATAAAGTATAAGCACCCCAACTATTGCGCCATGAGGACGATGGCAGGGCCACAGTGGGATGTTTGGAATTCATGTTTTTCCTCAAGTTTGTGGTAGACGATACAGAAGTAGCGATCACGTTCAATCACATTTAATACGCAGTAGCAGTGGTAGCATTGTATTCGTTGGTTGCACTGGTGCAGTTGGTAGCAGCGGTAGCGGCCCTGAGCTAAATCGGCTAAATTCACCGAATTCACAGTCACAGTGATTTCGATTATTTAGTCACAGGCAGTGATTGCTAATTTTCAGTATCGGTGATTCAATCACAGCGATATATCGCTCATCACTACTGCACAGTTCATCGAGAGTCATCGATCATCGTAATTCATTGATCATCGGCATTCATCGATCATCGAAATTCATTGATCATCGTGTACACTCTATACGATGATCGATGACAGCCATCGTCATCGAAACATTTCGATGAAATTTTTTCATCGAAAATCGATTACCAAAATCAGTCATCGCACAAGCCTAGTATATACTATATACTACATATCAGTTTTTTCTAGGGATGAGTCGATTCCACTTTTTTCGATTCCGATCCTGATTCCGATTCTTTCAAATCGATTCTCGATTCCATCGATTCATATTCTTACTAACAGGTGGGATATTGATATACCAGTAGCGTACCACTATTGTTCAAATTCAAGTACTGGCTAAAATAAAATAACAAAGACTAATAGTCGCTCAAAAAGTTTATTTTATGACAAATAGCAAATATATCCTCAGCCTATGGTCTATGTTTAAAATATGTATAAAATATCTATCTGGAATCGAAGGAATCGGAATCAACTTTAGGCGATCGATTCTAGATACCGATTCTAAGCCTGAAAATCGGTGGAATCGAGAATCGACATTTGGAATCGACTCATCCTTAGTTTTTTCTCTTTCTTCTTTGACAGCCTCCATGTTTTGGAACCGTAGAGTAGTACTGAGGATATTATATTACTTACTTTACTTTACTTTACTTACTTTACGCGATCAGGCCCAGAGGACCGCGCGATGATACAACTAAGGCCTTCCATTCTCTTCTGTCCTCTGCTATGTTCCGCCAGTTCGGCCAGGTTTCTAGCTGTTGCAAGTCTTCCCTTACTCCATCTATCCATCTCTTGCGAGGTCTCCCCACTGGTCTCCTTCCTTCTATTGTCATATCCATAGCCATCTTAGGAAATCTTTCGCCACTCATTCTAACCACATGTCCAGCCCATTCCAATCTCCTACTCCTTAACACTCCTATAATATTCGGTTCTTGATACCGATTGTACAATTCTTCATTATGTCGTCTTCTCCATTCTCCTGTTTCTAAATCAAGGACTGGACCAAAAACCTTCCTTAGTACTCTTCTTTCAAATATCGCTAAACGGTTCAGGTCTATTTTCCGTGTGCTCCATGATTGGCATCCATACAAGAGAACGGGACGGATCAGTGTTTTGTATAATCTTATTTTAAGTTCCCGGGGAACACTTCTTGAGCTTAGTATTTTATTAAGTGCATAGAGGCTTCTATTTGCTGTTTGCAGTCTGGATTTTATTTCCGTTTCACTTGAGGAGTTTTCTGTCAAAATGGTACCTAGATATTTAACTTCTTGTACTCTCTTGTAGTCATTATTGCCAACTGTAATGTTTCTATCATGATTTATTCCCCTTCCAACAATTAAATATTCAGTTTTTGAAGGATTGACCAACAATCCCACTTTTCTTGCTACTGCTTCTACTAATTGCATTACTCCTCTTAACTCTGCCTTTGACTCGCCAATGATAACACAGTCATCTGCATATGCTAAAAATGAAATTCTTCTCCCATTCATCATAAAACCTCCCATATCATATTTGTCAATTTCCCTCTTAATTTTCTCTATAACAAAATTAAACAAAATTGGAGATAGACCGTCTCCCTGCCTCAAACCTGTCCTAATCATAAAACTTTCTGTTACTTTATTACCCAGTTTTATTTTAGCTTCTGTTTCATTGAGACGCATTTCTGTCAGGCTACCAAGTTTCTATGGTATGCAGAACTCAGTCAATATCTTGAACAAACTTTCTCTATGTGCACTGTCATACGCTTTCTTAAAATCCACGAAGAGGAGATGAAGGCTACGATTGTACTCATACATTTTTTCACATAATTGCTTAATAAAAAATATATTATCAGTGGTAGATTTACCTTGTCGAAAACCCCCCTGGTATTCACCAATTATATTGTCTGTGAATGGCTTTATTCGACTTAATATGCATTTTGATAAAACCTTATAACAAATATTCAATAGGGCTATGCCTCTGTAGTTGTCGCAGTTCATCTTATCTTTCTTTTTATGGATAGGACAGATTAGGGCCACACGCCATTCATCTGGTAATTTGTGGTCTTCCCATATTTGACTAATCAGCCTATATATTTTCACCGCCAGAATATCTTCCCCAGCCTTAACCAGTTCCGCTGATAATCCATCTTCTCCAGCACTTTTGCCATTTTTAAGTTGTCTTATATGTCCTTTTATTTCTTCTATGGTTGGGTGAGAGATTTCTTGGTCCACTGTTGCTGTTTCCTCAAATTGTAACAGGTCGGTTGGATCCTCACAATTTAGAAGTGAACTGAAGTATTCCCGCCATCGCTTTGCAATTTCTCGTTCATTCGTCAATACTTTCCCATTCGTGTCTTTTATAAACTTACATACATGTTTACCATTATTTGTAAACGATTTTATCTTTCTGTACAGTTCTTTGTTTCTATTTCCATGGAAATCTTCTTGGGCTTCCTCCATAATGTTTTTTATGTACTTTCTTTTCACCCTTCTTATAGTTGTCTGTGTTCTTCTACGCACCTGATCAAACACTATCTTCCCGTCCTCATAGCTTTCTCCTTGTAGCCACGCTAGCTTAGCGCTTTGTCTTTCTCGAAGAGCATCTTCACATTCATCGTTAAACCAAACCTTTTTTCTTTTTGCTCGTTTTGGGAGTAGTTTGGGAGTAGTAGTTGGGGATATTATATTGCTTTATAAATTCTAATTTTTGTTTTGTGAGACAGGGATTTAGAAGAAAGAATTCGGCTGCATGCATGCAGACATCTGTAGGCTAGATTTAACCTGTATTGTATTTCTGGCTCTTCTGTATTGTCATTTGTTAAAATCACTCCTCAATATTTAAAATGGTCTACTTTTTCAAACTCATATTAATCATTACTGCACCACTGACCTATTATAATTGGTTGATCACCTGTAATGATAGTAAAATCTGGGGAACTTGAAATTTACGGCCTCTTAAATTAACAAGTTATGAAAATCTCCATAATAATATTTAATAGCCGTAATAAATTGGCACCACTCATCAACATTACACAACAATTACTGTGTTGGTTTGCGGGAAAATAGAGCATTTTCCACGCCAGTGACCAACCACAATCTCTCGACCAGAAAACCCTCCTGTGGTGGTTTACGGGAATGTTACTCGCCAGTGACAACCAGAGACAATATTTGTACGTATTAGTTCTTAAGAACTATAAATAAACCACTACTACTACTAGCTAGAGATGGGAATATTACCATAATTTTCGTCTGAGGTAAATTACCACGGTAAATAATGGTAATTTTCGAAAATTACCATAGTTATACAGTATTTTTTAGTTTTAAGCATAAAAGAGCAAATGTATGGTTAAATAAGAAAGCCAATAGCAATAGGAAGGGAATAACGATGTTTAAACCATACCTAATACAACATTAATCTATCAGAAATTTATTAAAATTGTAAAAAGAACTACGGCAGCAACAAGCAATCTGGCTTTCTTTTGTCAAAGTATGAGTAATTTTCAAGAAGAATATTCTAAAGCATTAATCTTGTAATGTTATAATTTAAGTAAAATATTCCAAAAAAAATGAGTTGTACGCATGCCTCAATTTATTATTAAACACACGTAGGAAATGTGAACTTGGCTTAAAAGAACATGTTGGGAATTTATCTGTATGAAAAATTATCTCAAACATAGGTGAATTATCTAGAAAATTAGGGTGATTTACAAGGGATGCGGTAATTTATGAAAAATTCTGTGGTAATTCACGAAAATTACCGAGGTAATTCTCAGAGTGGCCCATGTCTAGTGACAACCACAGACACACACACTCAACGCAAATAGGGATCCTTCACTAGGGCTGATAGGACACGTGACTAGAGATGGGTCACTTTGAAAATTACCACGGTAATTTTCGTAAATTACCATGGTATTTTTCGTAATTTACCGCACCCCTTGAAAATTACCGTAATTTTCTAGATAATTCACCCATGTTTGAGATAATTTTTCATACAGATAAATTCCCAACATGATCTTTTAAGCCAATTCCACATTTCTGACGTGTTTAATTATAAATTGAGGAATGTTCAACTCATTTTGGCATATTTTACTTAAATTATAACATTATTGAGTGATTATTAGTAGAATATTCTTCTTTAAAATTTCTCATACTTTGACAAAAGAAAGTCACATTGCGTGTTGCTGCCGTATTTCTTTTTACAATTTTGAGAATTTCTAATAAGTTAATGCTGCATTAGGTGTGTTTTAAACATCGTATCTTCTCCCTTTCGCTATTGGCATTCTTATTTAACCATACATTTTCTGTTTAGTGCTTAAAACTGAAAATTACTGGAAAATTACGGTAATTTTCAAAAATTACCGTAATTTACCGTGGTAATTTACCTCTGATGAAAATTACGGTAATTTACCCATCTCTACACGTGACTAAGGATGCCAGGGTCATGATCCCAAACACACTCGCAAGCACTCAGGAAATCACCCACACACTCAAACAGGCCCAACTTCAGGGGGAATCTAGCTCAAAATGAGTGATGTCAAAAAACAACACAAAGACAGGAAAAGACGAGGGTGTGCATAGGATACGCGTATTCGTATACGAGGTGGTCCTCTTCAGCAAACTGAGGGGAGTGTATAGACACTTGCAATGCAAGGTTGTAAGTGATAATGACATGTTGCCCCTGAAATTGACCGAAATTCAAGATTAACCTCTAAACAGAACTAATTATTTCACAGAGACTTGGCCCCTGGAATAAAAATTATAATAATAATAATAGTCACTACGTTTACCAATCGATCTCAGATCGGTCTGAGTTCAGACCGATCTGAAAGTTCAGCAGGGAGCTGACTCAGATCGCCTGGTTTACCATCATGGTCTGAAAATATCGTTATTGAACTATCGATTTCAGTAGTTAGAATTATTTTGAGATTTCTCTCATATTTCAGCCGCACACTTCTCTCCTTTCCCTTCTTGCTAGAGGTGGGTCGGTCGCGAACGAACGAATCTAATCGAACGACTCTTTGAGGTGAATTGACACACTGAATCGTTCATGGTAGTGAACCGTCGTTCCTACGACTCGTAACAGAGTCCTCTACATGGCCACCACGACAACTATCAAGACTACTCGGCGGCGTAGATGAAAATGGGCGCACCACTCGGCAAAGAAAGGAATCAACAGACGCCACGAACGAACGAGGAACGAACGAGTCCTCCCACCCTTCAACTTTGAAGAGGGGGGACCTGTGTACTCATGTAGCACGAGGAGTGGGAGGAATCGCTACCAATGAATCCGTGAACTCGTGATTCAATGGCTCAGTAAAGAATCATCTGACTCTAGGTGAATCAAGAGTTGCCGAAGACTCATGAATCAGTGAGGAATCATATAAGTCGAAGAATCATATGAGTTGAGGAATCAAATGAGTCGAGGAATCAAATGAGTCGAGGAATCATGAGTTGAGGAGTCATATGAGTTGAGGAATCATATATGAGTCGAGGAATCACATGAGTTGAGGAATCATAAAAGTCAGTGAATCGTTGGGGTATCAGTGATTCTTCACAGAGTAGCAGACCCTAGAGTCAATAAATGCTCAATTAATCTGTTATCCCGGAGGAATTTAGGATTCCTGAATCATTTTCAATGAATCTTGATTCGCACAAGGATATACGATTTTTCGCGAACTTCCAGAAAAAAATTACAGGGTCTTTGCTCTAAAAAATTCAGAAATCCGTGGTCTGTGGTGTTTATTCGACAATATTCACCTCATTTTTTTAAACGTTTCCAACTGTGTACATTCGTTTGTAATTATACGTATTTTAAAATTTAAAAATCAATAAGAAGGGAACGAGATGCGAAAAATGGAGTTTGGTCTTTATATGTCATTGTAATTCCAGATATTCTATTCTAGATCAATATTCTATGTACCAACGTATGTTTTATTTTTCCTACAATTTTTTAAATTGTGTGTATGTTATTGCTACTGTTTTATATCCACCTTTTCCTTGGTTCAAATATTGATTTGCATGTTGCCGCGTGGCTTTTATTAAGCTTAAGTACATTTAACAAATTCATACATAATATTCAAACGAATTTCAATATATTGATTCATTTATAACAATTGAACTTTAAGGTTTTCCAACCACGGATATTTTTAAACTCTCGATCAAAGATTGGGATGTTCTTATTTTTCTCTATTCAATAGAATGAATTTTAGCGCGTTTCGACGCTTTTTTTTACTTTTTCATGGCATCGCCACATACCTTTTATTTAATCTAGACTTTTATAATATAGGAGTCAAACTTTTCATTTAACGTGTTTTGTAGCGAATTGCCTTCGATTTTAATTTCTTATTATTATTATTATGCATTGACGAACGTAATAATCGTGATTCGAGAAACTTCCAAAACTTTGTGAAAAAACTGTACTCAACCTTTTCGCGACGACATACTCAAGTGAGTATTGATTTAATGCCCTTATGTCAATCAAGACAACATCAATAAATAAATCGCTTGGGTAAAGCAGACATATGGATTGCTATAGCGGCGTATACGAGCAACTGCGGCCGCACGTTTTTAAAAAATCTTATGTAATAACAAGAAAAAAAGGTTCATGAGCTAGTTGACTAGAGGACATTTGAACGTACGTTTTGAGTTAAAAAAATAAATTTTATGCTTAGATGTATCTTTTTGGTTTATATAACTTAAATTTGTTCTGTAATATTTTTCTTTCTTTTTCATGTTTCATTTTTGTCTTTATAATACATATTAAAATTGATCATAAAAATTTGTTTTGGTCATTTACAATTTCATTCTTATATGAATAATTACTTTAATAGGCGCGAGAAAAAAATCAAAATTTTTAGGGGCGTAGGGCATAAAAAATTTGGGACCACTGATTACGAAAAAAAATTGAACGTGAACGAGCTCCAAGAATCGACTCCTTAAACTGAACGACCGATGAATGAGTCGGTCATCGGAATGAACGATGTTGCCCATCTCTACTTCTTGCAACAAGTCACGCCGTAAATGATATCGATTATATTTTGTTTACCATTGGAAACCAAAAGAAGAACGATGAGCGCCACGCTCCAGCCTCTTCGGATCGATCTGAGATCTCAGACCGGTTAGGGAAAGCGGGCTGACTCGGCTCGCTTCTCGGATCGATCTGGCCAGCGCGCTCCGTTTACCATACCGAGCTGAGCCAGTCAGATCGATCTGAGATCGATTGGTAAACATAGTGAATATTCTTTATTCACCTTTAGCATAAATACATATGATAGGTGTCGTCAAGGTATGGTACATGTGAATAATTGCATTTAAAATTAATTCAAAATTATAATTGAGTAAAATAAACGGTAAAGGTGAGCTTTCGTCTCGCACTTTCAAATTTTCTTTTTGAAAAACGTAGGAAACTGACGAAATTGAACGTGATACCTGGGAGTAGAGGAAGAATGCGGATTTGTAAAAATGTAACAATCATACCGGTGTGACTAGTTGTTTTTGAGATATAGACGTTTGATAATGACCAATTTTTCGATTTTTTCGTCCGTTTTCGACGCCATATTTGGAGGTTTTCACGAACAACCGTTAGAGGGATAACACTAATTTCACCTCTACAATATGCCTTACCCCACCCCCCCAACAAGCTTACGGGCCTATGGAGTGAAATAGGGGTGCTAGGGTGGGACGGTACGCGGGCCCGATTTGGCCATTTTCAAAAGTGAAAAACGCATTTCTTGTGGAAATGGTGAAGTGGAAATGGGAATTTCTGGGAGTCGAGGACGTTTCAAAATGATGATTTTCAAGGCATTTTCGTGATTTGGAAATGGGCATATCTGGGAGTCGTGGACGTTTCAAAATGATGATTTTCACTGCGTTTCCGTGAGTTGGAAAAGCGGAAAACGATTTCCCCTTCCGTAACTTGCCCTGAACCCACCCCACAAAGAGGTTTGCGGGCCAATGGAGTTAAACACGAATTGGTTATAATCAAAAGTGAAAAACTCATTTTCGTGAGTTTGAATAGCGGAAAACGCATTTTTAGCGCGATCGATAACGAGGAAATGGGCATTTCTGGGAATGGTTGAAGTTTCAAAATGTTATTCTGTGTATTATTTTAAGAATAGAATCCCTCACGCTCATTAGTGATTATTGGTGGGAATTGGTGGAAGGCTAAAATGTTATTTCGCGTATTATTTTAAGAATAGAATCCCTCACGCTCATTGGTGATTATTGGTGGGAATTGGTAGAAGGCTAAAATGTTATTTCGCGTATTATTTTAAGAATAGAATCCCTCAGGTCACAACGTAAATATAAGTGGGCTTTTGTTAGAGGCTAATGAAATAGTATTGTTGACGGTGTTCTCTCGGGTAGTGTGGAAGGGGGAAATTAACTGTCAACAGTTGGAAGTTAATTGTTGAGAGTAGTTGGCATTAATCATTTTCTGACTTGCGTGTGTGGTGTATGGTCGCCATGATTTGCCAATCGTGTACGCTCAATTAGGAAGTGTAAATCCTCCATTTAAAGTGATACGTGAAATGTTATTAGTACAGTGGAATGAATGTGAGTGAAAAGGAAGTGTAAATCCTTAATTTGAAGTGAAATGTGCAATGTTTACTGCGGTGGAATGAATGGAATTGCATTGTAGTAAATGGCTGTTGCGGGGCGAGTTTGAGTGGAAGGAGGGAAGAAACTGTGTAGAAAAGGTGTTTATATGCTAGAGAACCAACTGCTCGATCGCTGCGCCACGTACAGTGGAAAAGAGGAAACGGCATTTTTTCATAATATGGCGGAGAGGAAAAAACGCACTTCTCAGGTTTGAAAGTTTCTCATTTCTAAAGTAGTTGATGCATTGTTGTGTTGAAAGTGTTAAACAAATTTGCAAAGCTTGCATAATAAGTGAGGTGAAATTGGTTCTGATATCTCTGTTTAAAGTGGGTGAAAATCGCGAAAACAAGTGCGAGACGAAAGCTCACCTTTACCAAATAAACATCTCCTAATTGAGGAACATAACAAGGCAGGTCATGTCAATACACTTAATGAAACAATAGACCTTAGAGTTTTAGGCTGGAGAAATATAGGTTATAATATTCCTCTAGGGAATATAATGGGTTGGATGTAAGCCAATCTCGGAGAGCCTTACAGAAGCCCACTCTACTAGTAGAGGCTGACTTGGCAGAAGAACAGAGCTTTGTTCGCGTCGCTGCGACTTCTGCACTTTTTTGCGCCTTCTTGCCCCTTTCCGTTCGCGTCGCGGAAGGTGCAAGTGACGAACGCTGTTCGCGTCGCGGGTTCGGGTTCAAAAGTTGCAACTTCTGCCTGCCCCTTTTGCACCCTCGTCGATGGTGGGGCAAAAGTGGCACGGAGGGCAGCAGAGAGAATTATGGGAAGAAGCAGACGAACTGAACTGAAGAAGCAGACGATCTCAACATTTTCTTCTACTGTTACAGCGTATCGGAGACGAATATAATATGAATTCTACCACAGAATGTAACTCTGACTGGACTTAATTATCCGAGGGAATAAAATATCACTGAATTATATATGGCATTTCAATATCTATCGCTGTATGATTATAATTGCTTCTTAAAATTAGAGGAATTTTGACTGTCGCACTACCAACAGCATTAACGAGGAATGCCTTCTGCTTTAAACCTATCGCCCTCAAATGTTTAAAAGAAATATATTCATAGGATTATTTCTAGAATACGCGATGGGGTGGGACCGAACGTCAATAAACTCCTACCTTCGTTCGATTTATTAAGTCCAAACTGTCGCCTCGGCCAAAAATTTATTATCAACCGAAGTAAAATTTTGGTGTTGATCCTGGCTACTCAGATGCATTCTTATTAAGTTGATTAGATGTACTTCATAAAGAATTAAAAGTACTAAAGATCGTTAAATTAAACTGACAGGTAGTTTTTATAATTAGCACAGGCTGTAAATTATATTAGTAGATTAAGGATTAATAAAATAATATAGCTTATCTTTGAACAACTCCCAAATGTTTGTGGTCAGATGAATATATTCACGGGACTGATGCCAGACAGAAAAAAATCGCATTATGGTTATTTTTTTATTCGAGGAAATAAAAGACACTCGTTGTGACGGAATATTTGCACCTAATAGTTTTTAAAATTATATGAAAATATAATTTGCTATATTCTTCGTTAAAATGACAGCTCTTCCTCTATTGAATGCAGACAATGATGTAATTCTCGACGAGAATGGAATGATGTCATTTATGCTGGAAGGTATATCCTAGTTTTTTAATTCAAAATATGTAGTTTGTTTCTAAAATTTACTCCATACCAAACACAATTCTTCCAAACTTTTGTTTGTATTAATTAAATTGCAGAAGTTAGCTCAATTATCTAATTTACTTCACATTGCCAGTAAATTATTATAATTTCCTGGATCTAGCGTTCATTATTTATCTCCATATATTTCCACTTATTAGATGGTTCCTCCGTTATAAAGATATTGGCCACGGAAATTGACCATAGTCAGGAGTTTTTGATGGCTGATATTGGCAATAACCAAAAGGTTAAACTGGTTCTCCCACACAAACCGGCTCCTACTGCAGTTCCCAATATCCCACCCCAAGAGGACACCGTCAACCAGCAGCAGTTTGCCTGGGATGATTCTTCCACAAAACTTTTTTTTGATGCCTATTTTAATTATAAGCAAAAATGTGGGAAGATACTGATCCAAAAAAGACTGTATGAGGCAATAGCATCAGAAATGCAGAAGCATGGGTATGCCATTTCTGCAGTGCAGGTATGCTACAAATATAAGTCCCTGGAGAGGGCATTTAAGTTACATGTGGCATCTAATAAAACAGGTAGAGGTCGCAAGATCTTAAATTATGAAACGTAAGTTTATTTTTTATAGTTTTAAACTTTCCCTTACTGTCATAGCTTAATTACTCCTATAATAATGTTTCCTCCTAATAATAATATTTCACTTTTATATCTGGCCATAGGGAAATGATAGAAATATTTGGGAAAAAACACAAAATTGTTCCCAAGGTGGTGTCTGGCCGACATGGATTGACCATAGGAAGCACCAGTGGTGCCTTGCCAAAGTCAGTATTTTGGATGTACAAATCATTTCAATGCTTTGCATGCTACAGTTAGGGGAGGGGTGAAATCATAGCTCACTCTCACAAAAGTGGGAATTGAGATATGTATGCTATAAATAAAGGCTGGACAAATGAATCTCTTTACAGTGTTGAAACTCCTGAAAGTGGAAGTGTCCACTCTGGGCCATCCACATCGTCAACAGCTCTAGAGGAAGGTCGATCCTCTGATAGCCAGAAAGAGCCTCTGGCTAAAACAAAAATCACGAAACGGGATGGGAAAACGGCAATGGTCCTTGAAGCTGTGAAAGAGGAAGTCGCTAGGCAGTCATGCCTCATTGAAAAACAAATGGAGCAGGATAAGGCTATTTTAGAACAGATGAAAAGTGCCAATGCAATCAATGCAATAAGTAATGCCCTGAAAGAGGAGGCTAATGCTCAAAGAGCAAGAAGGAATGAAATTCTTAGTGAGCAAGTGGCTTTGTTAAAGGAGCTCCTTAATAGGGATGAATAAATTATAGTAACACAATTTATTTTGCCTTCATCATTTAGTTATATTTAGAAATGAAACAGAGAGTAATGTTGTAAATGAATGTAATGGTATGTAAAGTATATAAAAATCAGTGAAACCTGGAATAGGGGATAACCCTCTACAAATTGGCCCCTCTCATTGCCAGTTGCCTACAAATTTCATCCCTGAGAATTTTCCCCCCATCGGCATCAACAGGGTCTCCCAGGTTATCAATGATTCCCTCAGCACCATGAATCGCTTCAGCATCCCTGTCAGGGTGATCCTCAGGCAGGGGTTCCTCAAACCCCTCCAAATCATCTAGGTCTGCAATATTGTGTAAAACACAACAGGCATGGATAATCCTCACAATCTCAATTACATCTCTAGTTTTGAGGTGGTATAGCTGACGGAACCTTTGTTTTAACCACTCAAATGTGTGCTCCACAGTGATACGGCAGCTACTGTGCCCGAAAATAAAATTTCTCTGTGCTCTTGTAAGGTGCCCATTATCCCTGAATGGGGTTATTAGGTATGGAGAGCAAGGGTATGCACTATCCCCTAGTAAGTAACCCTGACCTGTAAAAGTGTAAGGAAGAATATTTTTTTTGATTATATAAATATAATATGAATGAAATTATCTTATAAATGAAAATAGAAAAAGCAAACTACACAATCGTAAAGTTGTAAAATCGGGTGACATTTGAAATTTCCCAATTAGATCTTGCACTATGCCGGGTTTTAATCAGAAATGCCTCACAAACTCACTGTCACTATACAGAGGTATTATATTTTCTACGTAACCTGGGACGGCATTCCTCTCCTGGCGTTCAATAACATCGATGGCAGCGTAAAGATGCTGTAAATTACCTGAGAAAATACAGGGAATATAATGGAGATAAGCTATCGTGAAAATGACATCACGAATGTAAGAAGACAAATAGAAGGTTACGAATAAATTAGTCATTCATGGAAAAATAGGAACGTGTTAGGCACAATGACAAGTAATTTATTGAGAATTTCATGCATATTTAAAAAAATCGAAGCTTAAAGAGATAACGTATGTCATATCTGAACTGCATAAATGTGAACCGTAAGAAAACACAAAAGAAAACATATAGTCCGGATGAAATTGATAAATGGGCGCCAGTGAACGTCACCACTTTCAGATTTATAAATAAACAGTTTTGGATTTTAAATCATAGGGACCATGATCACCAAGCTTCACCTAGATGTTTACTGATAGTCTACATACAAAAAGCAAAGTGATCGCACCGAATTACAATTAAATCTTTCTTTATCACTGTGTGTTTGGCCAGATCACGCACCCATCTGAATCAACACGGCCAAATCGCAATATTCAATGGATTGACACATAATTTTACTACCTCTCTCCTGTGGCTGAACTAATGCTGGTAATACATAATGAATATCATCTTCATCTGAAGAATCCTGAAGCCCTTGGAGCAGATTTCTTAAAATTATATTGCGCGCCATCTTTTCCGCAAAAGCGTTCGCGTCGCAGGAGTTGAACCTTTCTGCCCTCTTCTTTTCCCTCTTGCCCTCTCGGGTGCACAAGTCGCAGATGGGGCAAGCGACGCGAACAAAGCTCAGGTAACTCTGAACAAAACAGTTATTCCTTCCGCAATGATTTATTCCACATTTTAAATGTGTTATATTTTCACAGCCAGGTATCACTGCTCTATTTGAAGCAGTTCTAATCCATTTCTTATGCTTATAAAAAAATATCATCACGATTCAAGTTTTTGTGTTTTACTCATTAGAGACCAAATATCGAAGAGAAGACTTTTCTTCTTCCACACGGTTTCATTCTCAAAATCTTTAAAATCCTAGAAATTAAAAGGTGTCACAGTTCCTCTCCATGAGAGACATCACCAAATAAAGAAATGATTTAAATAACAGCCATTTAAATGAAGAACTTGAAAGCTAAACACTACATACTGAATGAAAAGGAAAACTGTTATATTCCGCCAATTTACTTTCAGGTACAACGAGTTTCAATGCAGTGACTTCATCTTCAGGTACAAAGAGTAAAATAAAAAACATGATCCATATATCTGACTCCCGCCATCACATATTCCAAAAGTTATCGACATTCCACTTCTTACTGAATAGACTGCTGAATATCCCCCTCTCCAAAGAAAAATATAATGAGAAATTGGAAACAATTATATCAATATCGACGGCAAATGGTTACAACAAAACCCTTGCACATAAAATACTCCTCAAAAAACGCTCCATAAGAGCACAACATATGCTATTTCATCCGATTGAGACAAAAAAGGATAAATTTAAGTGTGGTAAATTACCGTATTAAGGAGTTCTGTCACGAAAAATAATCAACCTGTTCCCTAAAGACCATTTTAAAATAGCTTTTACAACAATGACAACTTAAAAAAAAAATTAAATAAAAGATAAAATTCATCCCTTAGATACCAGTGGCATTGGAATGCAAGGAGTGTTCTCCTTGAGAGAGCTCCTAATACAGAGCTTTATGTTGGACAGACGGGCCGAACTTTCCGGATGAGAGCAGAAGAGTACAAGAGGTATTTCCGGAAATGTAACCTCTCACTTTGCTAAACACCTGTGGGAGGTGAACCACACCAGTGATTTCACCCCGAAGATTTTACACCGGGAGGAAAAAGGGAGGAGAATGGACAAAAAGGAAGAGTTGGAGATAAGGAGACAGAAGAAGAAACGTACTCTAATTAATGAAATCCTATTTGAAAACCTTTCCCCCCTCCTAGAAGCCTCTCTGACCCTCACGGAAAAAATAGTAGCCCGTAATCCTTCCCCTCCCCCCACTCCCACGGACACCCCACAGCTACCTTAGTCACAAACAACCCTTCAAAACTCAAACTTAGATAAAACATACAAAAAAGGATAATACCGAGAACCAAGCACTCACGCAAAATTAAATATTTACTGAATCGCTGGCACTACTTTGCTGTATTTTAATATAACACCGACACGGAAAACAAATATATTCGAATGACAGACATGAGTGCTATAATATATAGGTATTAAATCTCAGCTTAGGTGGAAAATAAATCGCAAATGGCAAGATGGATAGCAACCTTTACGAAAACCCTCGTTCCAGGGCAACTTAATGATAAAAAAATGAGAACGCAGGATCTACCAAGTGAATCAATAAATCAACCTGTTGTAACAGATGAATGACAAGATCAATTATACGATGCACTACTTACATCAATGTGGCACAATGCATTTATCACTTCGTACAGATAAGCATCCTCTATACATTTCGAGTATATGTGCTTGTAGGACTGGCTCTCTTGAACACAGATTCTGCACAAGTCTTCTATATTCTTCGTGGCCATGACACCGCTATCTGCTGATGAAGTCGGTCACCAAAAGATAAGATACCGTCAAAACTCTTAATTAAAACTCCTTAACCGGTACGATAAATTATTGTGTTCCGAAGTAGCCACCACGACTGAAACCTTCCTGCGGCGAATGTAATGAATGCCGTCCGCTAAAGGATGAATTAGGTGACACGCGTAACAACAGCTCAGCCTTCCAGCGCATGACAATGAAATCACGATGTTTGCACAATTTTAAAATAAGTAGATTCGTTTTAAAGTCAGCTATCGCGACCATTTACGTGAAGATTAACTTCTTTCAAATCTACGGCAGTAGACCTAGGTATTCAAAACATTGAGAATCAGCGCTGCCTATTGGCAACATCAATGAAGTACAAATGTAAACAATCATCATGGCGTCAGTTTGAACCACAGATATACGCTATACGCTTGGTTTGAACGCTCTATTTAAGTGTAAAGGAATTAAAATCGTTGTTACTGATCCTCTTGGAATAGAGGAAAGCAAAATTGGCCATTTTTCTATTGCTGGACGCGTTCATCATCTCTCTAAGTGCCTTGCTTCTTACCGCAGTCATCAGTTTCGCTGCTCTACGAAAAAAGTAGGAAATGAAGAGTACGTATATTTTACGGGAAAATGCGGGAGCTTGTTTATTACCAGAAACTTTTTTTATATTTTTATTATTAAAATTTTGGAAGACGTTTTTTCATATTTCCCATTTTAAGTTAACAAAGCCATCATAGCATGAATTATATTATAAATTTTATTTTGCTTAGAACTGATCCAGTTTAAAAATTGGCTACCATTTTTTATGAATATATTCTTATTTTATTTACTTGTAAGCATGATGAAAATGCTTTCATCATGCTTTAAAAAGGCATATTAGTAAAGTTTCAAATAAAATACATAAAATAAAATTGATAAATATACTCATTTATTATATAAAAAATAAATATTAAATTTATTTTACTTACAATTTGAGCACTGTGTATATTATGGCTGGTTTTTTTATAAAAATACTGATATATATTCTCATAAGTATTAAAAATAGTTCAATAGAAACAAAGCTTTGTTTTGTAACAGAAATGCAATAAATACAATGGTTACTCACACAATTGTTTAGTGTTTTCATGTCCAATTACTTTATAAAGTTATAACGGCCAGTAGCACTATCTCTTCACTTTGGGATCATTACTTGTATGATACACACGAATTTATGAAAATCCCAGAAGCAACTCATATAGGTACCCCATAGAATATTATTTAAAAATACATATAAAATATACTGTGCTTACACATAGAGCACTCTGGACATCATGGTTAACTCTCGTCTTTTTGATAAAAAGAGATTATACATATTCTGATAAGAATAAAACATAGAGCAAAATATATATAGATTTCTATTGTTACAATAAGAGTAAATACTTGGTTACTCACGACAATTGTTTAATTTTTTCATGACAGATAACATAACGGCCAGCAGCAATATCATTTTGCTTTCGCAACTTTAATTGTATGATACATACGAAGTCATGAAAATCCCAGAAGCAACACACATGTACCCCATAGAATATAAATTTAAATAAACATTTAACAATTACTGTACTAACACTTTTAGCACTCTGGACATCATGGTTTGTTCTCTTGTCTTTTTGATAAATATAGAGATAATACATATTCTGATAAGAATAAAATATGGGGCAATAAAAATATAGCATTGTTTAGTCACAGTAAAAGTAAATACTAGGTTATTCACACTAATTCTATAGTGTTTTCATCTCAGATTACATAATGGCCAGTGGCACTATCATTTTGCCTTGAGATAACTTCTTGAATGATACATAAGTTACGAAAATCCCATAAGCAACTCCACACACAGAAGTATCCCACAGAATCGTGAAATCAATATGTCAAGCCCTTAATTCAAATTGCATTGCAGTAAGAATTTATTGATTTATTGTATCCATTAACTTTTCTTTACTTAATAAGGCCTTTCAAATGACAATAAAAACTTTTCACTTACATAAATAAAATTCACTGATATAGGTACCCAAGATGGCAGATGATGAACTACTTGAATATTTAATTGCTTGATAAAAATTTCTATTAAATTAACGACAAGTTCATTTAGACATGCTGGCTACTTGTAAAGCCCATAGGAATTTTTATAAACACGAGCATGTATGAATTATATCCCGTGGTCACAAACTAAAGAAACATTAAAGCAATGATTATCAGGAGATCAGTTATACAAGCAATTATTCCTGTTAACGAATTTAAAAATAAGTTCCTTGACTTCATCGATCTTGTCCCTGTTGACACCATATTTGAAAGCTAGTGCAACTGGCCATAAATTGTTTGTTTTAATGTTACAATGACATGCGCTCCATTCTTACGTAGAGTGGATTATCTTTCCTGAGGGTTTTAAAAACTTGGTTTTTTGTCTCCATCAATACTTTTGAAAACTCATCACAAGGAGCATGAAATTTCAACACCGTTATCAAGTCCTTAATTAATGTGACTGCCCTTCTGTCATTCTCGCTGATTATGCCCAATACTGCAGAATGAACCTCAAGTAAGTACTTTATCCCCATCCTCTTCCTTGCAGCAGTTCCATATTCACAGCAGTACTGGCCAAAAATACGTTTTATCTGCAATGTCCTGGTGTCATCTCCTTCATATATCAACTTGTGATACTCGTAGACGTACTTCAATATTTCAAGCGCCTCTTTCTTGTCACCATTACGTTGCATCACCACAGAAAATCCAGATGCCATCTCAAACACATTCTCAATAGTGGGAGCCAAGCTAACATCCCCCTTTAATACTTTGTACAGATGTTGCAGTAGTGAAGAAAGGTCTTTGATCCTCTTTGCTTCAGCCATTTTCTTCATAATTACCATGCAGAACTCCACCAGACCTGGTGTGTCTGGAAGATCTTTCCCATGTCTTAAACTCTTAGCAAGGTAAATGAATGATTCCTCGCAATCACCTTTCTCCCAAAGAGCTATGCCAGTCAAGTATGAGTGCTGCATTATATAACCCCAAGCGTGGTTTTCCATCCCTTCTTCATTCTTCAAAAGCTTCAGTGCCTCCTCATGTTTTCCCATAGAAATCAAGACAGAGATCAATTTCATCTGCCACAATGTTATCTTTGGGTGATAATCTGAATATTTCCCTTTCATTCGATCCAGGGACGACTTGTAGTACTTGTATGCCTGGTCATAGTCCCCCTCCCTTTCACACTTCTCTCCCAGTGTCAGAGAAGCAAGGATGATGTCATCAAAGTCGACTTTCCCCACATTTCCAGACTTCTTTGATCTTAGCCTGCAGTATTCCTTGACCTTGTCACGCCTGGCATCTCCTGTTGTGACCTTAACTGCTGCATTCCTGCAATAGACCTTACTCTGGTTCAAGATACTTTGGGCCCATGCTTCAACATCTTTCGAGTATTCCTCAATTTCCTCCCCATCCTGCTGTCCAAGTACATGTAGCAGTTGGGTTATCTTGTTCTTGGCAGCCAGTATAGTTGAGTGCCTTTCTCCAAAAACAGCCTTACCACACTCCACAATCTTCCGAAATATCTCTAGGGACTCTTCATTTCGCCCCATCATTTGCACGGAGACTCATGGTTTACATGGTTTCAAGAATGTCTGGGTGATCCTTCCCTAGCACCCTTACCTGATCATCTACGATTAGTTTCTGAACCTTGGCTGCTTCTTCAAACTTTCCATCGAAGTAAAGTATCCGACCCAGGTTTCTTCGTGAGCACAAAGTCTCATTGTTCTCAGGACCAAGGTGCTTCGACAGAACTTCGATGGCACCCTGCATGAGATCCAGGGCCACACTCGACATGATACTCTTGGACAGCTGCTCTGCTATTTTGTCTGGGATTTGGCAAAAGACCTTAACCAGCCGCCTGTGTCCAGTAACCGATTCCCAGACTGCCATTTGGTGTTCCACATCCATGATCTCGGCCAACCGCATGGCTTCATATATATTCATCTCGTCTTTCCCAGAGTTCCTCAAGCTGATCTTGTTCACGGACTGTACCAGACGATGTATGATGGCACGTGACCCATCCACCTTCAGAATTGACAGCTTTTGCAGTAACCCCAGGGATGCATCCACTTCTTTTGTTGTGAATCATGGGTACGCTTTTCTCAATATGTCAACTTCTATACTGTCAGGAGAGAGGAATGTGATTACATTGAGGAGGGGTATTGCAGTATTCCTATTTCGTGAACGTTTTATGTGATCAAGGGCTACCATCATGGTTGCGTACGTTGTCTCCGAGTAACTATTTAACAGTTCTTTCTTGAACGGGCACTTGAGCAATTTCTCCGAACTCTTATGAAATAGGTTAATGTAGTAAGATATCTGAAACGTCTCAGAACTGGAGACACGAACCATCTCCTCAATGTAAGAACAGGCTTGCTTCAGAGCGAGGGGGAAGTTGCCCATCTTTTTCGTAAGGCTTCGTGCTCCTGCATCATCCCAGTTGGGGCACTTATTAAGCGATAGTTGAACGAACTCAAAAGCTTCTCCTGGTGTAAAATTGTCCAAATCTATGATATGGAATCCTTTCCAGTCCCTAGTCCTAGCCGTCATCAACACATACACCCCATCATCACCAAGGAAAAACCGTGGGAAGAACTTGCTAAGATATTCGCTCAGCACCACATTATCGAAAACAAAGAGGGTCTTCTTCCCTCGGAAAAAGTCGTAAGTCTCCTGAACTATGACCTCCACATCTTTGACTTTCCCATTCTGGTCTTCTTTGAGGATTCCCAGTCGGCCAAAGGCTAGGATCTTGAATGAACTCTCAAGACGTTCTCGGGTCTCAGAATCTATCCAGATAACATTGTCAAATTGGGACGGGTGGTGTCTCTTTGCATATTCCCTAGCTAGTTCACTTTTGCCTATCCTGCCAAGACCAGATACGACCACAGCACGTGGAATACAGGAACGACTGGTCTCCAATCTCCCCTCCAGGACCTCCTGGATTTGCTCTAGCTGACGATCCCTCCCAACAAAATCAAAAATAGGATGCCTGAGGTTGAACCTTATACCACCCGTCATTTCCCTCTTCCTCTCAAAGAAAAACCTTTTGATATTGTCCTCCGTGAGGTATCTAGCATCCTTGCTCTCAGCCCATGAGTACATCATTTTGAAGAACCTACTGTATGAATTGCTGGCATCGGAAACATTCAGAAACTTGGCCACCTCTGTCTTTATGTGGTATTCCATCTCAGTGATCCCAGGTTGGTTCAGGGCAAAGGAGAGTTTCTCTAGAAATTGGCACACGTCAAGCTCCAACCTCTCCCCACAATATCGCGTGGAAGGATCATCATCGTTGTCCATCTCGATTGAATAACCTTCCAGGGCACTGAAATTCATGCCAATATTCTTGATCCGTGACCTCAGACTTTCCATGAAGTTCCTAAATTTTTCCGGCACCCAATGCCCTCTCAAGAAACCCTGATCGACAACCAACCATCTCTCTCTGCGTGTCAGGACTACGTCTAGCAGCGTTTCAATGTTCTTTCGCAGGCTTGCATCCATCTCACTGATCTTGATTTTCATAGAATCCTTGTTTTTCTCCAGTAGGTCCACCAAGGATTTAGCCAACATCTTGGAAGTAACAGGTCTCTCTTCTGTTTCATCATCTCTGTCTACATAGATCTCTATCGTTTTGCTAGACAGGTAAGAGCAGAAAGCAGTCTCGTCTTGATTTTCACCTTGAAGATTCAGGAATCTGAACCACAGCTCATCGCGGAAGTGAGAACCTGCCGGTGATAAACCGGAGCCTTTGATAAATTCAGCGTGAAAAGACTTGAAACCAGGACGCAAAACTTCCGTGGTAAGAGTCTTGATGTAGGATTTGTAGAGGCAGGAGTTCTGTTCCAGTCCCTGTTGGGATTTCAAATTCAACTTCAGATCTCTCATAACTGCACTAGCGAACACCCTTGGAAGTGAAATGATACTGTTCTTAAGGAACAGGATAACCTCCCTCCTCCCTTCAAAATCATCCTTAAACTTAAGCAGTTCATTCCCTAGGATTTCATCCTTGCCAGAGCTCCTCAAGACGGCTTCCTCGAACACAAAATGGCCGACAGTGTCTCCAAACTTGAAACCCATGTTGCTGCATATCACGAGGGACTTCACCTCGTCATAGCAGGACATCAACTCTGGGTCCAGCTTCATATTACGGTACGAGTCAAAATACTTTGTAAGGCTGAAGGGTCCACCAGATCTGTCAAAGAGCTGAGATGGCCTGATTACCTTTGTGCCTTGGTTGAGGGTGTGTTTGGCCTGGACGAACTGGAAATACCTGTTGGCGATTATAAAACATGGAAAGCAATTCAGAGTTGGGCTATGAATTTGAAAATTGAGAGTACCAAATTCATTTTCCAAATAATTGTGGTATATGGGTTCAAAGTACCTAACTCTTATGAAAACCGTATGGCATCTCAGCAAAGACTTGATGCAACCTGCAATGCATCGATTTCATAAATATTATTCTGCTCTAATTGAGTTGCCCATCAATAATAAACCAGCAACTTTGCTCACATACTAATGAAAGTCATAAGAATTTACAAACTATTTGTATAATTTCATTAATGTATTCCATGATGATGATATTTCTAGAGATATATTGTATAAAGCCACAGCTAACTCCATATATGCAACCCACAATACAATTTCACCATTAAACCTTTTCCTCACATTATACCTGTGCAGTGCCGCATAAACACACTTGGGGACATGTAGGCAGTACAAGCAACAGGGCCCACATTAATAATCAAGTCGCAAGAGAAGAAAGGGGAAAAAAATTCTCGCCTCAAAGCCCATACACAACTGCCTACTTAGCCTTATTGGTAATCCAGTACTGTATCTGATGATAACTGAAATAAAATGACCAACTCTATTTTTATTTCAAGAAGATTAATACGAAGGAAATTTGTGGTATGAGAGTACATGTGAGACGAAATTCGGAATCTATTTCCAACAATAGAAATGAATAGTTAGGTGGGGAAGGATTACATTCAGAGGTTATAGAGGTCACTAAACGCCCGGTCTTCCGAAATACATATCACTATTTCGACAGTTATTCCTCGCATGTTATAATTTGTGTCGGAATAATATGCCTTACATTTGGAGACTGTTTTATTAGTTTTGCCTTGTTTTACTACAGATAGGGACATGGTAGTACAAAGTCTTATATGGCGACGATATGACGTTCGTTATATTGCTCTTCAATATTGCAGAATCAATCAAAACGATATACTGTGTGTTTGCCCACACATGCCCCTTATATTTTCCCAAATGTCAACAGTCAACAGGGGGGAGGGGAGCTATTTTCAAGACTGGAAAGAGGAAACCACTCAGAAATACAATGATAATTGTCCAAAAAAATTGTAGTAATGCACTAATATAACTCATATAATTTTTAAAAAATTAACTACATTTTGAATAATTACTCATAATTTTTCGATTATTTAGTTAATTTTTCTTTATGACCATGTTGCTATGGTTGGCATCTCAGTAAAGACCGTATGCAACCCACAATGCATCGGTGTCATAAATATTTTCAGCTCCAACTGAGGTAGGTACCCATTGAAATTAGACCAGCAACTTTGCTTTTTTGATAATTACAAGAACTTATGAACAATTTTTATCATTTCATCTATATTCCTTCATGACGATGTTTCTTTAATATATTTACAATGTTGCAGGAAAGATAATACATGCAACACGCGATACTATTGAGCCTTGAATCAATTTTCTTGCATTAGACGTGTGGATACCCTGGGGTGAAAATTAAAAGCCCAATGTAATTTTTTTATTTATGTAAGATTTATACGAAGGAAATTCGTTGTCTGAGAGTAGATATGGGTAGAATATAAGAATCAGTTTCCAAAAGTAAAGATGAAAAGTTAGGGGGGGAAAGGCTTACATTTAACAAATACAGTACATATTCCAACCCTAGTACTTTTCTTAACAATAATACCAGTAGTAAAATTAACTTTTAGTCTGCGTTTAATTAACACAACCAAATACATTCTTGAACAACAAAAATATTAATTTAAGGAGAAAAGTTTTCAATTTCTTAATTAGTGGTGTGATAGTTAAAAATCCAAGGATTACAGATCAACAGTATTGTATATGTACCCCAGTACATAGTGAGCATAGTATTAGCTCTAAACTTTTAAAACTGCAAAATAAAATAAACACATAATATATACCCTCATTTTACTCAGATACTCCACTTCTATGCAATTAATCCATTCATTCAATTAATTAATTAGAATAAAAAAATATGACATCTTAAAAAACAAGATTCAAAACCAATGGTCTTTGGGCACTGACGCCTTGAACCTCTTTTCTTCTGTCGTTTGTTTTGTTCATCTTCATCAGAGGTATTCCGAAGATGTTGTATTGGGGAGTGGATTGACCTTTTCTTTGAGAAAACTCATCATTTTTGCTTCCCGAGTTTGTAGAATTGGAAAGGGAAAGCTTTTCGGTGAGTAACTCTATTTCTTCTGGAATTTCCTGTGTTTTCAAGTCACTAAGGCATAGTGACATGGTGTTCTTTTCCTGTTCCTCTTGAGTCTGACTCTCTTCTGGAATTGCATTTTTAAATAAGTAGTTTGGCAATATCTTCCTTTTCAGGACTGGCTTGTTTATTAGGCGGAACTTCCCTTTTGATCTCTTAGTCGTTAGATTGAATACTCCTTCCTCGTCCAGCTTTTTCATCGTATTTGGAAGCTGTTTCTGCATCCACACCAGCACTTGTTATCAAATCACCTTCTCCAAATCGATAGGTGTCATTGCACAAACCTAAGGCCCTCCCATATAAGCAGACTTCCTCCCTTTCCCTTGGCACAACGGCAGTAAGAGAAGCCTGTACATTGGCTGTTCTGAGAGTCAAAAATGTGATTCTGAGGTAGATTATCCTCAGTCAAAATTATTTCGCCGAACTACGGCATCATCAGGTACAATTTCTAAGATTGTTTGTTTATTGACCGTTGTTAAGTTGTCGTAGTTACGGGGTTGGTTTTAGTGAGGGAGGTGGTGGTCATACCGTGGCTTAGAAGTGTGGGGGCGGATATGTGGCTTGAATGGTTGTTTTTTCTTATAGTTAGTTTCTTCAAAAGGAGTGGGGGGAGGACTGTGGGAACAATTGCTCATTACAAAGGGCCGTGTGTTAGGGTCAGCAAAGTGCCTTCTAATCTCGATTTGCTCGAGAGCATCCATTTTTAATCCCTTGGAGACGATGTGTAAAACTTCAAGAACAAAATCGCTTTTGTGGTTGAATCCCAAGAGACGTCAGTAAGCAAACAAACTCAGAAATTGTACCTGATGATGCCATAGATTGGCTAAACGCATTGTACCGCTAATTAAAACTGTAGATGTGTGTAATTTAGTATGGATACTAATAATTTCTAAAAAGCCTAAAACCATAGAGTGTAACATTAGATATATTCAAAGTACATAATTACATATATGGCACTGGTTACTAGATACAAATTACAATGTATAGGTAACTAAGTTCACTATATTGGCAGAAATGCAATACAAAAAATATTATGCATGCATATATTGAGATGGAAAACCAACGCCTCTTATGTATGTACTGGTAATCAACTTGAGTGTCTTGGGTTGAGAGGTTCGACTACAAGTCGAATACGGGAGTGAAGAAATGTTTCGACTACGAAATAAATTTTAGAGTGTGTTATGTTTTGCCGCTGCAAAATGGGGGGCTATTTTAGGGGAAGTCCGGAGTGCAAAAGGATAGAGCAAGTTGACCATGGATACAGACGGCCAATGTACCAGGAAACCACTGAGAGGGCACCAGGTTGAGAGTGAGGAGTTAGTTTCATGGCTAAATACTGCATTATACTCTGTAGATAAAATTATTGAAATACGTGAGGTATGTGACAGGAATAATGTGCGCCTCCGATACATAACGTCTTTTTCACCCACTTAAAGGTACACTATTGGGTCATTCCATGCATGCCAAGTGGTCTGGTGGTCCCCGCTCGACCATCACTCATTTCAATGAAATTTTGTATAGACATTCACTCATATCCCCTATAAATAGTTCGCTGATGGTAAACTTGCTGATGTATAGTAATCTGTTTGGCCCCGTGCCACAGCCTTCTTCAGTATGATTATGAGATTTCGGTAACATTGAGGCATAGTATCTCAGGAGATATTTTGATAAGAGAAACAAACATTGGCTATCTTGTACAAAGTTTTGAGCTCTATTAAACAACATAATAAAAATAACTGTAAAAGCGACCTCCTAGGAAATTCAGGGTGAAACTGGCTCGAAAAATTGCGGATCGAAAAAAATTAAAATTTTGGCTTTTTATATTTCAGGAAGTAAAGGTATTATCAACGTGAAACTTTGAGCATGATAACATATCAATTCATGGTTTATGAATATAATATTTCATCTTCCTAGTGATTTCCATTATTTTTAAAATCGAGTCAAAATGTGACACTTTTTGTAAAAACGCACAAAAATAGGGTATTTTCTCCCCGCTTTTACAAGAAAAGACCCACTGGAATTTCTTTTGGATCATTTTCATTATAAAGAGAATGATTTCAACCCTCTAAAAAGGTATATTTGGTTTTTCATCGCGGGCATATAAGGCCCTAAAAATAGGGACAACGTTGAGGATGACATTTGTAAAAACGACAAAATAGGTTATTTTCTGCTCGCTCTTACAAAAGAAAGACCTTCAGGATACTCTTTTGAATCATTCTCATTTGAAAGAGCATGTTTGAAACCTCTTAAAAAGAAGACTTGGTTTTTCATCGCGAGCACATACGGCCCTAAGAATATAAACAACGTTGAGAATGTTGCTATGGTGGTGCCAAATGCATTCTGTTGTTTGTCGTCCTGTTTGTTTTATGTAGACATTTTTAGTATATTGTGTTGGTCCATGGTGACATTATCACTACCAGTTCAGGCATTTGAACCCGTAACCCCGTTGCCGTAGGGGTCGCGCCCAATTGCCGTGCAATACCAGCCACGGGTGGGTTTCTTGGTTGAGGATCCCAAGCCTGCAATTTGGTTTCTTCGACAAGGTTCCAAATCCTTGTGTGGGTATCTGTCTGGTTCCATAGCCAAAGGTTAAGCCTAAGGTAAAGCCACCTGAAAATGGCGTTATAGTACATCGAAAATTGGGTCATACAAATAAAATTATCATCGTGGAACCACAAAGTTTAAGTTTTTCATTTATACTAGGTTCCCAAGCATAAAGTTTCCAAGCCGAAGCTCATATTGTCTTTTTTTAGACTTGGGTAAGGAGACTATGCTAGAGCCTTGGGTTAAGTCGTGGTTGTGTGGCCGTTCTGTATTGAGTGACTTCGAGTTTTTTAACTTGTGAGTGATGCCATGTATTCATGTCTTGGATCTTTCAAATTTCATCTTAATGAATCCGTTATTCCACTAGAGGTGCTTCTATATTAGTGATAGCTGTTACTGGTATCGACCAACTCTTTGGGGCCAAAGTTAACAATTCAACTTTCATCGATTTTTCGGTTACTTTAATTTTTGTTTTCATATCTTCAATTAAAAAATCTTTTGAGCGTCTATTTTAAGTGCCTATTTTGAAATTTGTAGTGCCTATTTAGGCTGCCCATTTCTTCATTTTTAGTGCCTAAATGTCCTCAGCTTATTAATGAGTGCAGAGCAGCCAATTTTTTATAACATTTTGCTCATGAACAGCTGTTTTCAGGCAATTCATTTTGTGACCGGGATACAGATCAAGATTGAAGAAGTGAGAACCTCGATGAAATTCATGCATATAAATAGCGAAATAAGTAGGTAATAGAAAAACACGAAAATCTGAACATTTTTCAATATATCTTTAGTCACACTTTTCTAACGTTCCAATGAAGGGATGGTTACGGATTTCACATCTATGTGCACGTTTACCTTGGTCACTGTCAGTTCATCTTCTAAAATCAACAGCAGCATTTCTTTATAAAAATCTGCCCTGATAAAAAGATTATTTTTTCCAGTGCTAACTAGTTTTCTTCGAAAATATAATATCACTAGGTATGTGCAGAGATCTGATATTAGTTTTGAGATTCTATTCAATGAAGAAGCAAGTGGTATAGGAAAATCATTGTTCATTCAGTCATTTTTAAATTAAAAACAACAAATTTACCCTGATTTTGTGTCATGTGAAGAGCATTAATGTAAACTCATTTACCAGATTTCAGCAAAACTTACGTACCTAGCTATATATGAATTTTTACGATAAAAATTTGTAATCAAACACCCTAAATGGAGGCTTGGCAGAATACAAAACGATTACAGTAAAGCCATGTTAATTAGAAATTCAAGGGGCCAAAAAAATTGGACTTTGAATTATCCAGGTTCGAACTAAACGTACTTTCCAAAAATTAATGGAAAAGATCCCTTATTTTCCTAGATAATCAACGTACTGTACTATTTTTTATAAAATGGCTAAGAATATGAACTAAAATAAGGAGTTAATGGGCGAAATTCTTCACAATTATCAGATTCAAGTAAAGTTGCAGAAGTATGCACTATAAGATCCGATCTCGCAGAAAATTAAAACAAAATGAATGATTTCGGGCATGTGTCCTATAGTATCACATAAGGTGTATTTTTCATGTCACCAAAATATTCGCCGTAGACCTATAAATTTACCGGCCTGCTCTCAGCCCCCTTCCCCCAAGACATTTCTACGACGAAGAACTGCTGCATCATCATCCCTGCCCACCGGAAGTCCCTTATCAGTTACGACTGCAAACCAAAAGTATCACATCTTCCAGCTTATAAAAGCTTCCAATAGGGGAGGGGCTTGGGAGAGGGGAGAGAAGGGTAGGGGTGGAGCATCACGTCAAGGTCGGCGACGAACGCAGAATCCCTAGCCCTCCGAAAGAAGGGAACCCAAGAAAAAAATCGCTGATGCAGTGTCGGAAAGACACCACCCAGAAGTAGTCCCCATATTTATTTCATTGTTTCAGGCTTGACTTTGTGTAAGTGATAGATATCCATTTTAAATGAAAAAAGTTTTTTATTCAAAATGGACAGTCCCTATATCTTCAGCCTTCCTTACCTCCTGATTCACATTTGAGTTTGGGGAGTTGGGACAAGAGTAGATGGGAAAAGCGTAAACAAAGCTGAGAACCATGACTCGTCAGCGATTCTAGGCAAACACAAAAAATCATGGGAAGCGCAAGGTGGGAGGATCGGCTACCAAATGAAGAAAGTGCTGATGAAGGGAAAATGGGTAAAGGATATCACACCATCCGGAAAATGCTGCCTGGCGATCCTACAGTCATCAATCGAGGAAGGGAGGCTCGGAAGGAGGAGAGGGGAAGACATCAGTCATGGCGCAAAAGCCCTGAAAAAAAGTTTGTGACGGATCAGCCGTGATGTGTACATATGTACTCGAGGGAGATTTGGTTGGGGGAAACAGCTGCTGGTGCACGGCGCACAATAGGCATAAGCAAATGTTCAAAATTGCTTGGCAACACTTAAAAGTAACTTGTGGTCAAGAAAGCTCACAATAATGACTTAATTGAAGGCATGAGACTGATAATCATCATCGGCTAAAATCAATATATGCAATCTTTCCATACGGCAGCTCCCTGGCAAGTCGTATACGTGAGGTATTTCCTGTCATGGGACCAGACAAATACGTTTCATAACGGAGTTTGTCGTATAAATGAAGTTCCATATGTGAGGTTGGAAATACATGAGGTCTTATGAGGTTATTCATGGGACCAAAAAAAAACCGGTGTATTAAGTGAGGTCGTCGTATATATGAGGGTCGTATATCCGAGGTTCAACTGTATTAGCAATTCTTCTCCATTAGGGTTACCATATTTTGAAACCCTTAAATGAGTTCACCCTCAACGGGATTGATCAATACATGTCACAGAGCGACCTGGTAGCCAAACTATGAACTATTTCCAACCCATAGTAGACCAGTTGTGCCATCAATCAACAGTTCGTTTAATTTTTTGCACAGAGAAAACAGCATACCGCCAAGTGCCATAAATGGTACCAGCCAAAGGATTCGCTAAATCAAAAGCACTGCGGCACGGCGATCGCTGTCTATAGCCCTAAATTGAAAGCACCCAAATGATGGCTAACGTGTAATTCAATAATCAATGTACAAATACGTATAATTAGTTGGTGATACGAGATGAAAAAAAAAATCAAAATATATTACTACTTCCCAAAAATGAAAAATGCGGGCATTAGCAGAAATCGTAAAATTGTATGCGGACCCTACATTAGAAGTGGAAAATACGGACATGTCCACATAAATTAGGACGTATGGTAACACTATTCTCTATACAAATGCTAAAATGATGTTTGCAATGAATTACTACAGCACTGACTGCCAGTAGACAATGTGGTGCGGGTTGCGTCATGTTAGAATACAGAAATATAAAATGTAACCCATTTAGTTTTTGTGGAATAATTTGATAATTAGTGAATTTATTGACTGATTCATTTATTGTACTCGAAAGTAATTGAGTGTTCCAAATTTCAGCTCAATTGAACATCAGGAAGTGGATTAGATTTCGATTAATACAAGATTCCATCCAGACAAACAACAATGAGTGCAAGTTAACACGTTATAAAAAGCTACCTCTAGACTTAAGAATAGAGCGTACTGCACATGCACTCATACCTATTAACTGAGGATAAGGAACCTCCTCAATGCAACAAAGCACTAAGTGTAAAGCACGCATACTAACAGAATGCAAATATTACCACGAGTGACGACAGAGGCTGAAAATCACTCGGGACAAGGCATGCATCATGAGGGACGACGTGAATATTCTCAGCCGCGTAATAACTTATGTGGCCGCGTGGCCTTATGGTAGGTTAAATGCCACACATCCCAAATTCTGGGAAGCATTTGTACACTTTGAGGTTTTTATTAAAACCAAAAACATTTTATGTTACTGTTCTTGACAGAACAAACCTATTAAATAATTCAAATTTTGTTAGACATTTTTCTTATATCCCAATTTAATTAAAAATGCCAGCATGAAATACATTATCCATTGTGTTTTTATTAGAACTTCCAGTTTAAAAGATTGCGCACATATTCGTCATGTATATCACCTATTCTTATTTTATTTACTTCTAAGCATGATGAAAATGCATTCATCATGCTTTAAAAAGGTATATTAGTTAAGTTTCAAATGAAATACATGAAATAAAGTCGATAATTATACGCATTTATTATATAAAAAATACATAAAAATTTTTGTACTCGCACTTTGAGCACTGTATATATTATAGTTTTTTTCTTGATAAAAAATGCTGATATATATACTCATAAGTATTAAAATTACGATTACAAAAATATGGCTTTGTTTTGTAACAGCAACAGTAAATACATTGGTTACTCACACAATTGTTTAGTGTTTTCATGTCAGATTACATAACGGCCAGTAGCACTACTATTTTGCTTTGGGATCTTTACTTGCATGATACATACGAATTTATGAAAATCCCAGAAGAAACAAACGTGTACCCAATAGAATATAAATTAAAAATACATATAAAATATACTGTGCTTACACTTCAAGCACTCTGAACGTCATGGTTAACTCTCGTCTTTTTGATAAAAAGAGAATACACACATTCTGATAGGAACTAAAATAAAGGGCAATAAAAATATAGCTTAGTTTTGTTACAGCCAGAGTAAATACTTTGTTACTCACACAAATTGTTCAGTGTTTTCATGTCAGATTACATAATGGCCAGTGGCACTATCATTTTGCCTTGGATAACTTCTTGAATGATACATAAGTTACGAAAATCCCATAAGCAACTCTACACACAGATGTATCCCACAGAATCGTGAAATCAATACGTCAAGCCCATCATTCAAATTGCATTGCAATAAGAATTTATTGATTTATTGTATCCATTAATTTTTCTATACTTAATAAGGCCTTTCAAATGACAATAAAAACCTACATATATATTTCACTTGCATAAAAAAATTCACTGATCCCAAGATGACAGATGATGAACTAATTGAATATTTAATTGCTTGATAAAAATTACTATTAAATTAACAACAAGTTTATTTAGACATGCTGGCTACTTGTAAAGCCCATAGGAATTTTTTTGAAACACGAAGCATGTATGAATTTTATCCCTTGGTCACAAACTAGAGAAACATTATAGCAATGATTATCAGGAGATCAGTTATACAAGCAATTATTCCTGATAACGAATTTAAAAATAAGTTCCTTGACATTATGGATCTTGTAACTGTTGACACCATATTTGAAAGCTAGTACAAATGTCCATAAATTGTTTGTTTTAATGTTACAATGACATGAACTTCATTCTTAGGTAGAGTGGATTATCTTTCCTGAGGGTTTTAAAAACTTGGTTTTTCGTCTCAATCAATACCTTTGAAAACACATCACTAGCAGCATGAAATTTCAACACCGGTATCAAGTCCTGAATCACTGTGACTGCCCTTGTGTCATTCTCACTGATCCTGCCCAACACTGCAGCATGAACCTCAAGTAAGTACTTTATCCCCATCCTCTTCCTTGCAGCAGTTCCATATTCACAGCAGAACTGGCCAAATACCATTTTTATCTGCAATGTCCTGGTGTCACCTTCTCCATATATCAACTTGTGATACTCGTACACGTACTTCAATAATTCAAGCGCCTCTTTCTGGTCACCAACACTTTGGAAAAGCACAGAAAATCCAGATGCCATCTCAAATACTTCCTCAACGTAGGGAGCCAAGCTAACATCCCCCTTTAATACTTCGTACAGATGTTGCAGTAGCGATGTAAGGTCTTTGATCCTCTTTGCTTCAGCCATTTTCTTCATTATTACCATGCAGAACTTCACCAGACGTGGTATGTCTTGAGGAAATTTCCCGTGTCTTAAACCTTTAGCGAGGTACTTGAATGATTCCTCGCAATCACCTTTCTCCCACAGAGCTATGCCAGTATAGTGTGAGTGCAGCGTGGTAAAACCCCAAGCGTTGTTTTCTATCTCTTCTTCATTCTTCAAAAGGTTCAGTGCCTCCTCATATTTTCCCATAGAAATCAAGACAGAGATCAATTTCATCTGCCACAATGTTATCTTTGGGTGATAATCTGAATATTTCCCTTTCATTCGATCCAGGGACGACTTATAGTGCTTGTATGCCTGGTCATAGTCCCCCTCCCTTTCACACTTCTCTCCCAGTATCATAGAAGCACAGATGATGTCATCAAAGTCCACTAGCCCCACATTACCAGACTTCTTCGATATTAGCCTACAGTATTCCAAGACCTTGTCACGCCTGGCATCTCCTGTATTGACTTGACCCGCTGCATTCTCACAATAGACCTTACTCTGGTTCAAGATACTTTGGGCCCATGCTACAACATCTTTCGTGTATTCCTCAAATTCCTCCCCATCAACCTGTCCACGACCATGTAGCAATTTGGTTATCTGATTCTTGGCATCCAGTACAGTTGAGTGCCTTTCACCGAAAACAACCGTACCACGCTCCACAACCTTCCGAAATACCTCTAGGGACTCTTCTTTTCGCCCCAACATATTTACGGAGAGTCCATATTGAAGCATGGTTTCAAGAGTGTCTGGGTCATCTTTCCCTAGCACCCTTACCTGATCATCTACGATTAGTTTCAGAACCTTGGCTGACTCCTCAAACTTTCCATCGAAAAAGAGTATCCGGCCAAGGTTTCTTTGCGAGCGCAGAGTCTCATTGTCCTCAGGGCCAAGGTGCTTGGACAGAACTTTGATGGCACCCTGCATGAATTCCAGGGACACACCCGACAACATACTCTTGGACAGCTGCTCTGAAATTTTGCCTGGGATTTGGCAAAAGGCCTTTACCAGCCGCCTATGTTCAGTAACCGATTCCCAGACTGCCATTTGGTGTTCCACATCCATGATCTCGGCCAACAGCATAGCTTCATATATAATCTCCTCGTCTTTACCAGAGTTCCTCAAGCTGATCTTGTTCACGGACTGTACCAGACGATGTATGATGGCACGTGACTCATCCACCCTCAGAATCGACAGCTTTTGCAGTAACCCCAGGGATGCATCCACTTCTTTCGTTGTGAATCTCGGGTAGGCTTTTCTCAATATGTCAACTTCTATACTGTCAGGAGAGAGGAATGTGATTACATTGAGGAGGGGTATTGCAGTATTCCTATTTCGTGAACGTTTTATGTGATCAAGGGCTACCATCATAGTTGCGTACGTTGTCTCCGAGTAACTATTTAACAGTTCTTTCTTGAACGGGCACTTGAGCAATTTCTCCGAACTCTTATGAAATAGATTAATGTAGTCAGATATCTGAAACGTCTCAGAACTGGAGACACGAACCATCTCCTCAATGTAAGAACAGGCTTGCTTCAGAGCGAGGGGGAAGTTGCCCATCTTTTTTGTAAGGCTTCGTGCCCCTGCATCATCCCAGTTGGGGCACTTATTAAGCGACAAATGAACAAACTCAAAAGCTTCTCCTGGTGTAAAATTGTCCAAATCTATGATATGGAATCCCTTCCAGTCCCTAGTCCTAGCCGTCATCAACACATACACCCCATCATCACCAAGGAAAAACCGTGGAAAGAACTTGCTAAGATGTTCGCTCAGCACCACATTATCGAAAACAAAGAGGGTCTTCTTGCCTCGGAAAAAGTCGTAAGTCTCCTGTACTATGACCTCCACATCTTTGACTTCTCCATTCCTGTCTTCCTTGAGGATTCCCAGTCGGCCAAAGGCTAGCATCTTGAACGAACTCTCAAGACGTTCTCTGGTCTCAGAATCTATCCAGATAACATTGTCATATTGGGATGGGTGGTGTCTCTTTGCATATTCCCTAGCTAGCTCACTCTTTCCTATCCCGCCAAGACCAGATACGACCACGGCACGTGGAATACAGGAATGACTGTTCTCCGATCTCCCTTCCATGACCTCCTGGATTTGCTCTAGCTGACGATCCCTCCCAACAAAATCAAAAATAGGATGCCTGAGGTTGAACCTTATACCGCCCGTCATTTCCCTCTTCCTCTCAAAGAAAAACCTTTTGATATTGTCCTCCGTGAGGTATCTAGCATCCTTGCTCTCAGCCCATGAGTACATCATTTTGAAGAACCTACTGTATGAATTGCTGGCATCGGAAACATTCAGAAACTTGGCCACCTCTGTCTTTATTTGGGATTCCATCTCAGTGATCCCAGGTTGCTTCAGGGCAAATGAGAGTTTCTCTAGAAATTGGCGCACGTCAAGTTCCAACCTCTCCCCACAATATCGTGCAGAAGGATCATCAGCGTTGTCCATCACGATTGAATAACCTTCCAGGGCACTGAAATCCATGCCGATATTCTTCATCCGTGACCTCAGACTTTCCCTGAAGTTGCTAAATTTCTCCGGCACCCAATGCCCTCTCAAGAAACCCTGGTCGAAAAACAACCACCTCCCTTTGCGTGTCAGGACCTGGTCTAGCAGCGTTTCAATGTTCTTTCGCAGGCTTGCATCCATCTCACTGATCTTGAAGTTCTTTGAATCCTTGTTTATCTCCAGTAGGTCCACCAAGGATTTAGCCAACATCTTGGAAGTAACAGGTCTCTCTTCTGGTTCATCATCTCCGTCTACATAGATATCTATCGTTTTGCTAGACAGGTAAGAGCAGAAAGCAGTCTCGTCTTGATTATCACATTGAAGATTCAGGAATCTGAACCACAGCTCATCGCGGAAGTGAGAACCTGCCGATGATAAACCGGAGCCTTTGACAAAGCCAACGTGAAAATACTTGAAATCAGGATGCAAAACTTCCGTGGTAAGAGTCTTGATGTAGGATTTGTAGAGGCAGGAGTTCTGTTCCAGTCCCCGTTGGGTTTTCAAGTTCAACTTCTGATCCCTCATAACCGCACTAGCGAACACCCTTGGGAGTGATATGATACTGTTCTTAAGGAACAGGATAACCTCCCTCCTCCCTTCAAAATCATCCTTAAACTTAAGCAGTTCATTCCCTAGGATTTCATCCCTGCCGGAGCTCCTCAAGATGGCTTCCTCGAACACAAAATGGCCTACAGTGTCCCCAAACTTGAAACCCATGTTGCTGCATATCACAAGGGACTTCACCTCGTCATGGCAGGACATCAACTCTGGGTCCCACTTCATATTACGGAACGAGTCAAAATACTTTGTAAGGCTGAAGGGTCCACCTGATCTGTCAAAGAGCTGTGATGGCCTGATTACCTTTGTGCTTTGGTTGAGGGTGTGTTTGGCCTGGACGAACTGGAAATACCTGTTGGCGATTATAAAACATGGAAAGCAATTCAGAGTTGGTCTACGAATTTGAAAATTGAGAGTACCAAATTCATTTTTTAATTCATTGTGGTGTATGGGTGAAAAGTTGCCCCTACGAATACCGTATGGCATCTCAGCAAAGACTTGATGCAACCTGCAATGCATCGATTTCGAATTTTTTTTTTGCTCTAATTGAGGTGCCCGTCAATAATAAACCAATAACTTAGCACACATACTCAACGAAAGTTCTAAGAGTTTACAATCTATTTGGATCATTTCATTAATTTTTAACGATGACGACGTTTCTAGAGATGTATGTATAGTACAAAGCCACAGCTAGGTCCATATATGCAAACAACAATACAATCTTTCTAGAGATCTATAGTACAAAGCCACAGCTAGGTCCATATATGCAACCCACAATACAATTGCACCATTAATACTTTTCCTCACATTATACCTGTGCAGTGCCGCATAAACACACTTGGGGACATGTAGGCAGTACAAGCAACAGGGCCCACATTAATAATCAAGTCGCAAGAGAAGAAAGGGGAAAATAATTCTCACTTCAAAGCCCATACACAACTGCCTACTTTGCCTTATTGGTAATCCAGTACTGTATCTGATGATAACTGAAATAAAATGACCAACTCTATTTATATTTAAAGAAGATTAATAAGAAGGAAATTTGTGGAGTGAGAGTAAATGTGGGAAGAAATTCGGAATCTATTTCCAACAATATAAATGAATTGTTAGGTGGGGAATGATTACATTCAGAGGATATAGAGGTTACTAAACGCCCGGTCTTCCGAAATATACATATCACTTTTTCGGCATTTATTCCTAGAATGTTATAATTCATGTTGGAATAATATTCCTTACGTTTGGACACTGTTTTATTAGTTTCGTCTCGTCTTACTACAGTTTGGGACATGGTAGTACAAAGTCTTATATGGCGACGATATGACGTTCGTTATATTGCTCTTCAATATTGCAAAATCAATCAAAATGATATACTGCGTGTATGCCCGCATATGCCCCTTATATTTTCCCAAATGTCAACAGTCAACAGGGGGGAGGGGAGCTATTTTCGAGACTGGAAAGAGGAAACCACTCAGAAATACAATGATAATTGTCCAAAAAATTGTAGTAATGCACTAATATAACTCATATAATTTTTAAAAAATTAACTATATTTTGAATAATTACTCATAATTTTTCGATTATTTAGTTAATTTTTCTTTATGACCATGTTGCTATGGTTGGCATCTCAGTAAAGACCGTATGCAACCCACAATGCATCGGTGTCATAAATATTTTCAGCTCCAACTGAGGTAGGTACCCATTGAAATTAGACCAGCAACTTTGCTTTTTTGATAATTACAAGAACTTATGAACAATTTTTATCATTTCATCTATATTCCTTCATGACGATGTTTCTTTAATATATTTACAATGTTGCAGGAAAGGTAATACATGCAACACGTGATACTATTGAGCCTTGAATCAATTTTCTCGCATTAGACCTGTGGATACCCTGGGGGGAAAATTAAACGCCCAATGTAATTTTTTATTTATGTAAGATTAATACAAAGGAAATTCGTTGTCTGAGAGTAGATATGGGTAGAATATAAGAATCTGTTTCCAAAAGTAAAGATGAAAAGTTAGGGGGGGAAAGGCTTAAATTGGACAAATACAGAATATATTCCAACCCTAGTACTTTTCGTAACAATAATACCAGTAGTAAAATTAACTTTTAGTCTGCGTTTAATTAACACAATCAAATAAATTCTTGAACAACAAAAATATTAATTTAAGGAGAAAAGTTTTCAAGCTCTTAATTAGTGGCGTGACAGTTAAAAATACAAGGATTACAGATCAACAGTATTGTACATGTACCCCAGTGCATAGTGAGAATAGTATTAACTCTGAACTTTAAAACTGCAAAATAAAATAAACACATAATATATACCCTCATTGTACTGAGATACTGCACTTCTAAGTAATTAATCCATTCATTCAATTAATTAATTAGAATAAAATAATATGACATTTCAAAAACGAGTTTCAAAACCAATGGTCTTTGGGCACTGACGCCTTGAACCTCTTTTCTTCTGTCGTTTGTTTTGTTCATCTTCATCAGAGGTATTCCGAAGATGTTGTATTGGGGAGTGGATTGACCTTTTCTTTGAGAAAACTCATCATTTTTGCTTTCCGAGTTTGTAGAATTGGAAAAGGAAAGCTTTTCGGTGAGTACTTCTATTTCTTCTGGAATTTCCTGTGTTGTCATGACACTAAGGCATGGCGACGTTGTGTTTTTATCCTGTTCCTCTTGAGCCTGACTCTCATCTGGAATTGCATTCATAAAGAAGTAGTTGGGCAATATATTCCTTTTCAGGACTGGCTTGTTTATTAGGCGGAACTTCCCTTTTGATCTCTTAGTCGTTAGATTGAATACTCCTTCCTCGTCCAGCTTTTTCATCGTATTTGGAAGCTGTTTCTGCATCCACACCAGCACTTGTTATCAAATCACCTTCTCCAAATCGATAGGTGTCATTGCACAAACCTAAGGCCCTCCCATATAAGCAGACTTCCTCCCTTTCCCTTGGCACAACGGCAGTAAGAGAAGCCTGCACATGGGCTGTTCTGAGAGTCAAAAATGTGATTCTGAGGTAGATTATCCTCAGTCAAAATTATTTCGCCGATCTATGGCATCATCAGGTACAATTTCTAAGATTGTTTGTTTATTGACCGTTGTTAAGTTGTCGTAGTTACGGGGTTGGTTTTAGTGAGGGAGGTGGTGGTCATACCGTGGCTTAGAAGTGTGGGGGCGGATATGTGGCTTGAATGGTTGTTTTTTCTTATAGTTAGTTTCTTCAAAAGGAGTGGGGGGAGGACTGTGGGAACAATTGCTCATTACAAAGGGCCGTGTGTTAGGGTCAGCAAAGTGCCTTCTAATCTCGATTTGCTCGAGAGCATCCATTTTTAATCCCTTGGAGACAATGTGTAAAACTTCAAGAACAAAATCGCTTTTGTGGTTGAATCCCAAGAGACGTCAGTAAGCAAACAAACTCAGAAATTGTACCTGATGATGCCATAGATTGGCTAAACGCATTGTACCGCTAATTAAAACTGTAGATAAAATACAAAGTGTGTAATTTAGTATGGATACATACTAATAATTTCTAAAAAGCCTAAAACCATAGAGTGTAACATTAGATGTTTTCAAAGTACATAATTACATATATGGCACTGGTTACTAGATACAAATTACAATGTATAGGTAACTAAGTTCACTATATTGGCAGAAATGCAATACAAAAAATATTATGCATGCATATATTGAGATGGAAAACCAACGCCTCTTATGTATGTACTGGTAATCAACTTGAGTGTCTTGGGTTGAGAGGTTCGACTACAAGTCGAATACGGGAGTGAAGAAATGTTTCGACTACGAAATAAATTTTAGAGTGTGTTATGTTTTGCCGCTGCAAAATGGGGGGCTATTTTAGGGGAAGTCTGGAGTGCAAAAGGATAGAGCAAGTTGACCATGGATACAGACGGCCAAGGTACCAGGAAACCACTGAGAGGGCACCAGGTTGAGAGTGAGGAGTTAGTTTCATGGCTAAATACTGCATTATACTCTGTAGATAAAATTAATGAAATACGTGAGGTATGTGACAGGAATAATGTGCGCCTCCGATACATAACGTCTTTTTCACCCACTTAAAGGTACACTATTGGGTCATTCCATGCATGCCAAGTGGTCTGGTGGTCCCCGCTCGACCATCACTCATTTCAATGAAATTTTGTATAGACATTCACTCATATCCCCTATAAATATTTGTACAGCTTTATGTTCGCTGATGTAAACTTGCTGATGTATAGTAATTTGTTTGGCCCCGTGCCGCAGCCTTCTTCAGTATGATTATGAGATTTCGGTAACACTGAGGCATAGTATCTCAGGAGATATTTTGATAAGAGAAACAAACATTGGCTATCTTGTACAAAGTATTGAGCTCTATTAAACAACATAATAAAAATAACTGTAAAAGCGACCTCCTAGGAAATTCAGGGTGAAACTGGCTCGAAAAATTGCGGATCGAAAAAAATTAAAATTTTGGCTTTTTATATTTCAGGAAGTAAAGGTATTATCAACGTGAAACTTTGAGCATGATAACATATCAATTCATGGTTTATGAATATAATATTTCATCTTCCTAGTGATTTCCATTATTTTTAAAATCGAGTCAAAATGTGACACTTTTTGTAAAAACGCCAAAAATAGGGTATTTTCTCCCCGCTTTTACAAGAAAAGACCCACTGGAATTTCTTTTGGATCATTTTCATTATAAAGAGAATGATTTCAACCCTCTAAAAAGGTATATTTGGTTTTTCATCGCGGGCATATAAGGCTCTAAAAATAGGGACAACGTTGAGGATGACATTTGTAAAAATGACAAAATAGGTTATTTTCTGCTCGCTCTTACAAAAGAAAGACCTTCTGGATACTCTTTTGAATCATTCTCATTTGAAAGAGCATGTTTGAAACCTCTTAAAAAGTAGACTTGGTTTTTCATCGCGAGCACATACGGCCCTAAGAATATAAACAACGTTGAGAACGTTGCTATGGTGGTGCCAAATGCATTCTGTTGTTTGTCGTCCTGTTTGTTTTATGTAGACATTTTTAGTATATTGTGTTGGTCCATGGTGACATTATCACTACCAGTTCAGGCATTTGAACCCGTAACCCCGTTGCCGTAGGGGTCGCGCCCAATTGCCGTGCAATACCAGCCACGGGTGGGTTTCTTGGTTGAGGATCCCAAGCCTGCAATTTGGTTTCTTCGACAAGGTTCCAAATCCTTGTGTGGGTATCTGTCTGGTTCCAAAGCCAAAGGTTAAGCCTAAGGTAAAGCCACCTGAAATTGGCGTTATAGTACATCGAAACCTGGGTCATACAAATAAAATTATCATCGTGGAACCACAAAGTTTTTCATTTATACTAGGTTCCCAAGCATAAAGTTTCCAAGCCGAAGCTCGTATTGTTTTTTTTTAGACTTGGGTTAGGAGACTATGCTAGAGCCTTGGGTTAAGTCGTGGTCATGTGGCCGTTCTGTATTGAGTGACTTCGAGTTTTTTAACTTGTGAGTGATGCCATGTATTCATGTCTTGGATCTTTCAAATTTCATCTTAATGAATCCGTTATTCCACTAGAGGTGCTTCTATATTAGTGATAGCTGTTACTGGTATCGACCAACTCTTTGGGGCCAAAGTTAACAATTCAACTTTCATCGATTTTTCGGTTACTTTAATTTTTGTTTTCATATCTTCAATTAAAAAATCTTTTGAGCGTCTATTTTAAGTGCCTATTTTGAAATTTTTAGTGCCTATTTAGGCTGCCTATTTCTTCATTTTTAGTGCCTAAATGTCCTCAGCTTATTAATGAGTGCAGAGCAGCCAATTTTTTATAACATTTTGCTCATGAACAGCTGTTTTCAGGCAATTCATTTTGTGACCAGGATACAGATCAAGATTGAAGAAGTGAGAACCTCGATGAAATTCATGCATATAAATAGCGAAATAAGTAATAGAAAAACACGAAAATCTGAACATTTTTCGATATATCTTTAGTCACACTTTTCTAACGTTCCAATGAAGGGATGGTTACGGATTTCACATCTATGTGCACCTTGGTTACTGTCAGTTCATCTTCTTAAATCAACAGCAGCATTTCTTTATAAAAATCTGCCCTGATAAAAAGATCATTTTTTCCAGTGCTAACTAGTTTTCTTCGAAAATATAATATCACTAGGTATGTGCAGAGATCTGATATTAGTTTTGAGATTCTATTCAATGAAGAAGCAAGTGGTATAGGAAAATCATTGTTCATTCAGTCATTTTTAAATTAAAAACAACAAATTTACCCTGATTTTGTGTCATGTGAAGAGCATTAATGTAAACTCATTTACCAGATTTCAGCAAAGCATACTTACCTAGCTATATATGAATTTTTACGATAAAAATTTGTAATCAAACACCCTAAATGGAGGCTTGGCAGAATACAAAACGATTACAGTAAAGCCATGTTAATTAGAAATTCAAGGGGCCAAAAAAATTGGACTTCGAATTATCCGGGTTCAAACTAAATGTACTTTCCAAAAAATTAATAGAAAAGATCCCTTATTTTCCAAGATAATCAACGTACTGTACTATTTTTTTATAAAATGGCTAAGAATATGAACTAAAATAAGGAGTTAATGGGCGAAATTCTTCACAATTATTAGATTCAACTTAAAGTTGCAGAAGTATGCACTATAAGATCCGATCTCGCAGAAAATTAAAACAAAATGAATGATTTCGGGCATGTGTCCTATAGTATCACATAAGGTGTATTTTCCATGTCACCAAAATATTCGCCGTAGACCTATAAATTTACCGGCCTGCTCTCAGGCCATTTCCCCCAAGACATTTCTACGACGAAGAACTGCTGCATCATCATCCCTGCCCACCGGAAGTCCCTTATCAGTTACGACTGCGAACCAAAAGTATCACATCTTCCAGCTTATAAAAGCTTCCAATAGGGGAGGGGCTTGGGAGAGGGGAGAGAAGGGTAGGGGTGGAGCATCACGTCAAGGTCGGCGACGAACGCAGAATCCCTAGCCCTCCGAAAGAAGGGAACCCAAGAAAAAAATCGCTGATGCAGTGTCGGAAAGACACCACCCAGAAGTAGTCCCCATATTTATTTCATTGTTTCAGGCTTGACTTTGTGTAAGTGATAGATATCCATTTTAAATGAAAAAAGTTTTTTATTCAAAATGGACAGTCCCTATATCTTCAGCCTTCCTTACCTCCTGATTCACATTTGAGTTTGGGGAGTTGGGACAAGAGTAGATGGGAAAAGCGTAAACAAAGCTGAGAACCATGACTCGTCAGCGATTCTAGGCAAACACAAAAAATCATGGGAAGCGCAAGGTGGGAGGATCGGCTACCAAATGAAGAAAGTGCTGACGAAGGGAAAATGGGTAAAGGATATCACACCATCCGGAAAATGCTGCCTGGCGATCCTACAGTCATCAATCGAGGAAGGGAGGCTCGGAAGGAGGAGAGGGGAAGACATCAGTCATGGCGCAAAAGCCCTGAAAAAAAGTTTGTGACGGAGCAGCCGTGATGTGTACATATGTACTCAAGGGAGATTTGGTTGGGGGTAAACAGCTGCTGGTGCACGGCGCACAATAGGCATAAGCAAATGTTCAAAATTGCTTGGCAACACTTAAAAGTAACTTGTGGTCAAGAAAGCTCACAATAATGACTTAATTGAAGGCATGAGACTGATAATCATCATCGGCTAAAATCAATATATGCAATCTTTCCATACGGCAGCTCCCTGGCAAGTCGTATAAGTGAGGTATTTCCTGTCATGGGACCAGACAAATACGTTTCATAACGGAGTTTGTCGTATAAATGAAGTTCCATATGTGAGGTTGGAAATACATGAGGTCTTATGAGGTTATTCATGGGACCAAAAAATAACCGGTGTATTAAGTGAGGTCGTCGTATATATGAGGGTCCTATATCCGAGGTTCAACTGTATTAGCAATTCTTCTCCATTAGGGTTACCATATTTTGAAACCCTTAAATGAGTTCACCCTCAACGGGATTGATCAATACATGTCACAGAGCGACCTGGTAGCCAAACTATGAACTATTTCCAACCCATAGTAGACCAGTTGTGCCATCAATCAACAGTTCGTTTAATTTTTTGCACAGAGAAAACAGCATACCGCCAAGTGCCATAAATGGTACCAGCCAAAGGATTCGCTAAATCAAAAGCACTGCGGCACGGCGATCGCTGTCTATAGCCCTAAATTGAAAGCACCCAAATGATGGCTAACGTGTAATTCAATAATCAATGTACAAATACGTATAATTAGTTGGTGATACGAGATGAAAAAAAAAAATCAAAATATATTACTACTTCCCAAAAATGAAAAATTCGGGCATTAGCAGAAATCGTAAAATTGTATGCGGACCCTACATTAGAAGTGGAAAATACGGACATGTCCACATAAATTAGGACGTATGGTAACACTATTCTCTATACAAATGCTAAAATGATGTTAGCAATGAATTACTACAGCACTGACTGCCAGTAGACAATGTGGTGCGGGTTGCGTCGTGTTAGAATACAGAAATATAAAATGTAACCCATTTAGTTTTTGTGGAATAATTTGATAATTAGTGAATTTATTGACTGATTCATTTATTGTACTCGAAAGTAATTGAGTGTTCCAAATTTCAGCTCAATTGAACATCAGGAAGTGGATTAGATTTCGATTAATACAAGATTCCATCCAGACAAACAACAATGAGTGCAAGTTAACACGTTTTAAAAAGCTACCGCTAGACTTAAGAATAGAGCGTACTGCACATGCACTCATACCTATTAACTGAGGATAAGGAACCTCCTCAATGCAACAAAGCACTAAGTGTAAAGCACGCATACTAACAGAATGCAAATATTACCACGCGTGACGACAGAGGCTGAAAATCACTCGGGACAAGGCATGCATCATGAGGGACGACGTGAATATTCTCAGCCGCGTAATAACTTATGTGGCCGCGTGGCCTTATGGTAGGTTAAATGCCACACATCCCAAATTCTGAGAAGCATTTGTACACTTTGAGGTTTTTATTAAAACCAAAAACATTTTATATTACTGTTCTTGACAGAACAAACCTATTAAATAATTCAAATTTTGTTAGACTTTTTTCTTATATCCCAATTTAATTAAAAATGCCAGCATGAAATACATTATCCATTGTGTTTTTATTAGAACTTCCAGTTTAAAAGATTGCGCACATATTCGTCATGTATATCACCTATTCTTATTTTATTTACTTTTAAGCATGATGAAAATGCATTCATCATGCTTTAAAAAGGTATATTAGTTAAGTTTCAAATGAAATACATGAAATAAAGTCGATAATTATACGCATTTATTATATAAAAAATACATAAAAATTATTGTACTCGCACTTTGAGCACTGTATATATTATAGTTTTTTTCTTGATAAAAAATGCTGATATATATACTCATAAGTATTAAAATTACGATTACAAAAATATGGCTTTGTTTTGTAACAGCAACAGTAAATACATTGGTTACTCACACAATTGTTTAGTGTTTTCATGTCAGATTACACAACAGCCTGTAACACTAATATTTTGCTTTGGGATCTTTACTTTAATGATACATGCAAAGTTATGAAAATCCCAGAAGCAACACACATGTACACCATAGGATATTATTTAAAAATACATATAAAAATAACTGTGCTTACACTTCAAGCACTCTGAACGTCATGGTTAACTCTCGTCTTTTTGATAAAAAGAGAATACACACATTCTGATAGGAACTAAAATAAAGGGCAATAAAAATATAGCTTAGTTTTGTTACAGCCAGAGTAAATACTTTGTTACTCACACAAATTGTTCAGTGTTTTATGTCAGATTACATAATGGCCAGTGGCACTATCATTTTGCCTTGGATAACTTCTTGAATGATACATAAGTTACGAAAATCCCATAAGCAACTCTACACACAGATGTATCCCACAGAATCGTGAAATCAATACGTCAAGCCCATCATTCAAATTGCATTGCAATAAGAATTTATTGATTTATTGTATCCATTAATTTTTCTATACTTAATAAGGCCTTTCAAATGACAATAAAAACCTACATATATATTTCACTTGCATAAAAAAATTCACTGATCCCAAGATGACAGATGATGAACTAATTGAATATTTAATTGCTTGATAAAAATTACTATTAAATTAACAACAAGTTTATTTAGACATGCTGGCTACTTGTAAAGCCCATAGGAATTTTTTTGAAACACGAAGCATGTATGAATTTTATCCCTTGGTCACAAACTAGAGAAACATTATAGCAATGATTATCAGGAGATCAGTTATACAAGCAATTATTCCTGATAACGAATTTAAAAATAAGTTCCTTGACATTATGGATCTTGTAACTGTTGACACCATATTTGAAAGCTAGTACAAATGTCCATAAATTGTTTGTTTTAATGTTACAATGACATGAACTTCATTCTTAGGTAGAGTGGATTATCTTTCCTGAGGGTTTTAAAAACTTGGTTTTTCGTCTCAATCAATACCTTTGAAAACACATCACTAGCAGCATGAAATTTCAACACCGGTATCAAGTCCTGAATCACTGTGACTGCCCTTGTGTCATTCTCACTGATCCTGCCCAACACTGCAGCATGAACCTCAAGTAAGTACTTTATCCCCATCCTCTTCCTTGCAGCAGTTCCATATTCACAGCAGAACTGGCCAAATACCATTTTTATCTGCAATGTCCTGGTGTCACCTTCTCCATATATCAACTTGTGATACTCGTACACGTACTTCAATAATTCAAGCGCCTCTTTCTGGTCACCAACACTTTGGAAAAGCACAGAAAATCCAGATGCCATCTCAAATACTTCCTCAACGTAGGGAGCCAAGCTAACATCCCCCTTTAATACTTCGTACAGATGTTGCAGTAGCGATGTAAGGTCTTTGATCCTCTTTGCTTCAGCCATTTTCTTCATTATTACCATGCAGAACTTCACCAGACGTGGTATGTCTTGAGGAAATTTCCTGTGTCTTAAACCTTTAGCTAGGTACTTGAATGATTCCTCGCATTCACCTTTCTCCCACAGAGCTATGCCAGTATAGTGTGAGTGCAGCGTGGTAAAACCCCAAGCGTTGTTTTCTATCTCTTCTTCATTCTTCAAAAGGTTCAGTGCCTCCTCATATTTTCCCATAGAAATCAAGACAGAGATCAATTTCATCTGCCACAATGTTATCTTTGGGTGATAATCTGAATATTTCCCTTTCATTCGATCCAGGGACGACTTATAGTGCTTGTATGCCTGGTCATAGTCCCCCTCCCTTTCACACTTCTCTCCCAGTATCATAGAAGCACAGATGATGTCATCAAAGTCCACTAGCCCCACATTACCAGACTTCTTCGATATTAGCCTACAGTATTCCAAGACCTTGTCACGCCTGGCATCTCCTGTATTGACTTGACCCGCTGCATTCTCACAATAGACCTTACTCTGGTTCAAGATACTTTGGGCCCATGCTACAACATCTTTCGTGTATTCCTCAAATTCCTCCCCATCAACCTGTCCACGACCATGTAGCAATTTGGTTATCTGGTTCTTGGCATCCAGTACAGTTGAGTGCCTTTCACCGAAAACAACCGTACCACGCTCCACAACCTTCCGAAATACCTCTAGGGACTCTTCTTTTCGCCCCAACATATTTACGGAGAGTCCATATTGAAGCATGGTTTCAAGAGTGTCTGGGTCATCTTTCCCTAGCACCCTTACCTGATCATCTACGATTAGTTTCAGAACCTTGGCTGACTCCTCAAACTTTCCATCGAAAAAGAGTATCCGGCCAAGGTTTCTTTGCGAGCGCAGAGTCTCATTGTCCTCAGGGCCAAGGTGCTTGGACAGAACTTTGATGGCACCCTGCATGAATTCCAGGGACACACCCGACAACATACTCTTGGACAGCTGCTCTGAAATTTTGCCTGGGATTTGGCAAAAGGCCTTTACCAGCCGCCTATGTTCAGTAACCGATTCCCAGACTGCCATTTGGTGTTCCACATCCATGATCTCGGCCAACAGCATAGCTTCATATATAATCTCCTCGTCTTTCCCAGAGTTCCTCAAGCTGATCTTGTTCACGGACTGTACCAGACGATGTATGATGGCACGTGACTCATCCACCCTCAGAATCGACAGCTTTTGCAGTAACCCCAGGGATGCATCCACTTCTTTCGTTGTGAATCTCGGGTAGGCTTTTCTCAATATGTCAACTTCTATACTGTCAGGAGAGAGGAATGTGATTACATTGAGGAGGGGTATTGCAGTATTCCTATTTCGTGAACGTTGTATGTGATCAAGGGCTACCATCATGGTTGCGTACGTTGTCTCCGAGTAACTATTTAACAGTTCTTTCTTGAACGGGCACTTGAGCAATTTCTCCGAACTCTTATGAAATAGATTAATGTAGTCAGATATCTGAAACGTCTCAGAACTGGAGACACGAACCATCTCCTCGATGTAAGAACAGGCTTGCTTCAGAGCGAGGGGGAAGTTGCCCATCTTTTTTGTAAGGCTTCGTGCCCCTGCATCATCCCAGTTGGGGCACTTATTAAGCGATAGTTGAACGAACTCAAAAGCTTCTCCTGGTGTAAAATTGTCCAAATCTATGATATGGAATCCCTTCCAGTCCCTAGTCCTAGCCGTCATCAACACATACACCCCATCATCACCAAGGAAAAACCGTGGAAAGAACTTGCTAAGATGTTCGCTCAGCACCACATTATCGAAAACAAAGAGGGTCTTCTTGCCTCGGAAAAAGTCGTAAGTCTCCTGTACTATGACCTCCACATCTTTGACTTCTCCATTCCTGTCTTCCTTGAGGATTCCCAGTCGGCCAAAGGCTAGCATCTTGAACGAACTCTCAAGACGTTCTCTGGTCTCAGAATCTATCCAGATAACATTGTCATATTGGGATGGGTGGTGTCGCTTTGCATATTCCCTAGCTAGCTCACTCTTTCCTATCCCGCCAAGACCAGATACGACCACGGCACGTGGAATACAGGAATGACTGTTCTCCGATCTCCCTTCCATGACCTCCTGGATTTGCTCTAGCTGACGATCCCTCCCAACAAAATCAAAAATAGGATGCCTGAGGTTGAACCTTATACCGCCTGTCATTTCCCTCTTCCTCTCAAAGAAAAACCTTTTGATATTGTCCTCCGTGAGGTATCTAGCATCCTTGCTCTCAGCCCATGAGTACATCATTTTGAAGAACCTACTGTATGAATTGCTGGCATCGGAAACATTCAGAAACTTGGCCACCTCTGTCTTTATTTGGGATTCCATCTCAGTGATCCCAGGTTGCTTCAGGGCAAATGAGAGTTTCTCTAGAAATTGGCGCACGTCAAGTTCCAACCTCTCCCCACAATATCGTGCAGAAGGATCATCAGCGTTGTCCATCACGATTGAATAACCTTCCAGGGCACTGAAATCCATGCCGATATTCTTCATCCGTGACCTCAGACTTTCCCTGAAGTTGCTAAATTTCTCCGGCACCCAATGCCCTCTCAAGAAACCCTGGTCGAAAACCAACCACCTCCCCTTGCGTGTCAGGACCTGGTCTAGCAGCGTTTCAATGTTCTTTCGCAGGCTTGCATCCATCTCACTGATCTTGAAGTTCTTTGAATCCTTGTTTATCTCCAGTAGGTCCACCAAGGATTTAGCCAACATCTTGGAAGTAACAGGTCTCTCTTCTGGTTCATCATCTCCGTCTACATAGATATCTATCGTTTTGCTAGACAGGTAAGAGCAGAAAGCAGTCTCGTCTTGATTATCACATTGAAGATTCAGGAATCTGAACCACAGCTCATCGCGGAAGTGAGAACCTGCCGATGATAAACCGGAGCCTTTGACAAAGCCAACGTGAAAATACTTGAAACCAGGATGCAAAACTTCCGTGGTAAGAGTCTTGATGTAGGATTTGTAGAGGCAGGAGTTCTGTTCCAGTCCCCGTTGGGTTTTCAAGTTCAACTTCTGATCCCTCATAACCGCACTAGCGAACACCCTTGGGAGTGATATGATACTGTTCTTAAGGAACAGGATAACCTCCCTCCTCCCTTCAAAATCATCCTTAAACTTAAGCAGTTCATTCCCTAGGATTTCATCCCTGCCGGAGCTCCTCAAGATGGCTTCCTCGAACACAAAATGGCCTACAGTGTCCCCAAACTTGAAACCCATGTTGCTGCATATCACAAGGGACTTCACCTCGTCATGGCAGGACATCAACTCTGGGTCCCACTTCATATTACGGAACGAGTCAAAATACTTTGTAAGGCTGAAGGGTCCACCTGATCTGTCAAAGAGCTGTGATGGCCTGATTACCTTTGTGCTTTGGTTGAGGGTGTGTTTGGCCTGGACGAACTGGAAATACCTGTTGGCGATTATAAAACATGGAAAGCAATTCAGAGTTGGTCTACGAATTTGAAAATTGAGAGTACCAAATTCATTTTTTAATTCATTGTGGTGTATGGGTGAAAAGTTGCCCCTACGAATACCGTATGGCATCTCAGCAAAGACTTGATGCAACCTGCAATGCATCGATTTCGAATTTTTTTTTTGCTCTAATTGAGGTGCCCGTCAATAATAAACCAATAACTTAGCACACATACTCAACGAAAGTTCTAAGAGTTTACAATCTATTTGGATCATTTCATTAATTTTTAACGATGACGACGTTTCTAGAGATGTATGTATAGTACAAAGCCACAGCTAGGTCCATATATGCAAACAACAATACAATCTTTCTAGAGATCTATAGTACAAAGCCACAGCTAGGTCCATATATGCAACCCACAATACAATTGCACCATTAATACTTTTCCTCACATTATACCTGTGCAGTGCCGCATAAACACACTTGGGGACATGTAGGCAGTACAAGCAACAGGGCCCACATTAATAATCAAGTCGCAAGAGAAGAAAGGGGAAAATAATTCTCACTTCAAAGCCCATACACAACTGCCTACTTTGCCTTATTGGTAATCCAGTACTGTATCTGATGATAACTGAAATAAAATGACCAACTCTATTTATATTTAAAGAAGATTAATAAGAAGGAAATTTGTGGAGTGAGAGTAAATGTGGGAAGAAATTCGGAATCTATTTCCAACAATATAAATGAATTGTTAGGTGGGGAATGATTACATTCAGAGGATATAGAGGTTACTAAACGCCCGGTCTTCCGAAATATACATATCACTTTTTCGGCATTTATTCCTAGAATGTTATAATTCATGTTGGAATAATATTCCTTACGTTTGGACACTGTTTTATTAGTTTCGTCTCGTCTTACTACAGTTTGGGACATGGTAGTACAAAGTCTTATATGGCGACGATATGACATTCGTTATATTGCTCTTCAATATTGCAAAATCAATCAAAATGATATACTGCGTGTATGCCCGCATATGCCCCTTATATTTTCCCAAATGTCAGCAGTCAACAGGGGGGAGGGGAGCTATATTCGATCCTGGACAGAGGAAACCACTCAGAAATACAATGCTAATGTCCAAAATATTGGAAAAAATGGGTAGTAATGCACTAATGTAACTCATATAATTTTTAAAAAATAAACTAAACTTTAAATAATTACTCAGTATATTTCAATTATTTAGTTAATTTTTCTTTATGACGATGTTACTAATGTTGGAATCTCAGTAAAGACAGTATGCAACCCACAATGCATCGGTGTCATAAATATTTTCAGCTCCAACTTTGGTAGGTACCCATCGAAAATAGACCAGCAACTTCGCTCATATATTTAATGATAATTACAAGAACTTATGAACAATTTTTATCATTTCATCTATATTACTTCATGACGATGTTTCTATAATATAATTACAATGCCGCAGGAAAGGTAATACATGCAACATGCGATACAATTGTGCCTTGAATTAATTTTCTCGCATTAGACCTGTGGATACATTGGGGTGAAAATTTAACGCCCAATTTAATTGTTTATTTATGTAAGATTAATACGAAGGAAATTCGTTGTCTGTGAGTAAATATGGGTAGAAATTTTTAGAATCTGTTTCCAAAAGTATAGATGAAAAGTTAGGGGGATAGGCTTAAATTGGACAAATACGGTATATATTCCATCCCTAGTACTTTTCTTAACAATAATAGCAGTAATAAATTTAACTTGTACTCTGCGTTTAATTAACACAACCAAATAAATTCATGAACAACATTAATATTAATTTAAGGAGAAAAGTTTTCAAGTTCTTTATTAGTGGTGTGGCAGTTAAAAATCCAAGGATTACAGATCAACAGTATTGTATATGTACCCCAGTGCATAGTGACCATAGTATTAGCTCTAAACTTTTAAAACAGCAAAATAAAATAAACACATAATATATACCCTCATTGTACTCAGATACTCCACTTATATGCAATTAATCCATTACTTCAATTAATTAATTTAACATAACATGACATTTCAAACAACGAGATTCAAAACCAATGGTCTTCGGGCACTGATGCCTTGAACCACTTTTCTTCTGTCGTTTGTTTTGTTCATCTTCATCAGAGGTATTCCAAAGATGTTGTATTGCGGAGTGGATTGACCTTTTCTTTGAGAAAACTCATCATTTTTCTTCCTGTGTTTGTAGAATTGGAAAGGGAAAGCTTTTCGGTAAGTACCTCTATTTCTTCTGGAATTTCCTGTGTTGTCATGTCACTAAGGCATAGTGACGTGGTGTTCTTTTTCTGTTCCTCTTGAGCCTGACTCTCTTCTGGAATTGCATTCTTAAAGAAGTAGTTAGGCAACATCTTCCTTTTCAGGACTGGCTTGTTTATTAGGTGGAACTTCCCTTTTGATCTCTTAGTCTCAATGCGCCTAACGCTCTGAGGGCATGTCATAAATTCACTCAATTCTTGCTGGCGCAGAGCGCCATTTCTTTATTATCAACTGGCTCCTCCGTGAGCGCATGTACGCACGGTTCATTCTCACCCCTGATTTATTGGGACGGGCTGATTATCATAATTGTTTTTGTGTGCTTTATGAAGTGTCGGCCCAATTAGCTCCAAGGAATTCATTTTGTTTGGTCCGCCAATAAAAGACTATTGGCACCATGTTTATAAATTGTTTATTCGCAAGGTGGTTTTTCCTCTCTGGCAAATTTTATCAGAATAGTATTCGTTTCATCCACCCTGTGTAGATCCCCATATAGCCACCATCGACGGGGGGGTCTCGAAATCCGCAAGCAAAGTACGATCGAAGTGGGGACAGTTTTCCTCTCACAAAGGCATGTGTAAGGTCAAAATATATATACTTATATCGTCAACATTAAACTGATATTTCACAAGCAATTAAATTCACCTACGAGGTTATCGAAATATTTTAACAAAATACTATGTACTTCCAAAAATAATATTTTTCGTCTTTGATTTTCATTTATCTTAAAATTAGGCAAAAAACATTTGTATAGAGGTCTGCTTCAGACCTTTGCCCTCTTTTTCACCACTACATTTTCAAAAACACATTTCAGTTCCGTAAAAAGTTTGTTCCTTTTCTTCCCGTGGAAATTTGCACTTCTCACTGACTTAAGGCACTTCTCTATCATTTAAAGTGCCTCTGGAGCACTCAGACATGGAGCATGGCTACATTTCTCAATGTGTAAATCATACTCGGCAACGGTTCCTTATGAAACAACGCCCCCAGATAAGAGATACGGAAAAATGTGAATACTGGGATTATCTTAAATTGACATCTTTCAATAAATGATACAATGCTGCATAGTTGGGAAAGTTACCTAAAATAATTAACTGATTAAAGTTAAAGTTAATCTCTGTAAAAAGTAACTTGTAAAAGTTAAAAGTTAATCTTCTAGAAAGTAAATGTTTTAGGGGCTGTCCATAAATTATGTCACACAATTTTGGACCAAACTAGACCCCCCCCCCCCCCTGTCACAGTTAAGTCACAAATAGTGTCACTCCCCCCCCTACTTTAAACAAAAAGGGTGTAGGGCTTGCTATGGTAAAGGAATAAGGAAGATGGTTACAACTGTTTGCCCCAGTTGTGCAGAAGTTCCAGGGTTGTGTTTGAACCCAATTGTTCCAAGGAATTTCATAATTATTGATTAATTGTTCTTGATGTAAAAATGCTTTAAAAAACCTAAAAAAGTTAAAATTGTTTAAATATGTGTGTGTGCACATTTATGTTACTAGTAAATAAATTTCAGGATGTAAATTGAAATTCAAAAGCTTTTATTTTCCCTAAATTTACCATATGTGTAATTGATGACATCCGTAGGTATATTTTACCTTATATTATAATTCTGTGGAATATAGCAATTCTGTCAAATTGTTCATAGCTACTCGGTTGCATGTGTTGTTGGAGAATTAATTGAAAAATTCGTGTCGAACATAAAACGTTTGTGCAGCAGGTTGCATAAGTACACGTAGCATTCATCAACTGTGATGCCATCAACAAATTCAAACATTAATGACCAAATTTATACGCAAATACTTTTTTAATGCAAAATGAGTTCATGTTATCGTAAAACAATACAAATGAAGTAAAAAAAATTATCCGCCAATATGAGACAATTTAAAAAAAATACCACGCAGTGAAAGGGTTAATGATGTCACAAAAATGAAAAAACTTCTACACCCCCCCACAGTCTGAGTAAAAACAAGACATAATATACAGTGGAAGTCACGTGAAGCATAGCCACCCCACCCTCCCCCCTGTCACAAGGTGGTGACCCCCCCCCCTGCCTATCATGCGAACGTCATTTATGGACAGCCCCTTAAGTTAAAGTAAAAAAAGAGTAACTTTTAAAAGCTATTTTTCGCAATTGGGATAAAATAAATAAAAACTTCAAATTTAATAAATATTTATTTAAATTTTACTTAAAAAGCCATTAACACGTTCAACGAGGCATATATTTTGCAAACTCTTGCCGGTGACTTAATTTTTTTTCGCTAATTCTTATGTAGATCAATAGGTTAATATGAGGTGCGTTAATATTTTGTTTATTTCACTCAAAATATTGTTCAAAAAATTTTTCGCTAATTACATTCAAAATATTGTGCAAAAAAGGATTTTATAAAGGACTTCATTTGACGTCTGCCGCAAAAAAAGTTTCAAAAGTGAGGAGTTTCATAACTGAGGTTTCATGGCAAGGGAAACCCCTTTCAGCTGTCCAATTGGGTCTGTTTTAAAACTGGCTGCAATTACTCGGAGGTTGTCTCCTATAGTCTCATTCAATGTTTTAAAAATGGCCTACAATGCTAAAATCCATCCTCATATTTCTTAAGGCATTTTGTTTTGGGGGAACTCATCTGCTGCTAAAAAGAGCATTTTCAGCTCAAAAACATGCAATCAAAGCTATGTATCAAGTCCCTATTCGCACTCCAGGTAAAACTTTCTTTGCTAAATCTAGAATTCTCACCCTTCCATCTCTGTATATCTTTACGTGTGCCTGCTTCGTTAAAGCAATCCTTTCTCAATTTCCCACCAATTCTACCTACCATATGATCACCTCACTCATTCAAGAAATAACATTCACTCCAATCAGTACTCCAGCTCTCTCTGTCTTAAAGGTCTTATATCCACTCTGCCTCTGTCCTATACAATAAGATTCCTGACGAAATAAAAAATAGCACCTCACTTTCTCTGTTTAAAAAGAAATTCAAACTTCTTTCATCTGAAAAATCCTACTACAACAGTTGTGGAATATATGGAGGATGCACTTTGAATTGTAATTGGTAAGATGTTTCATTTTTCATGCATGTATGTGATTGTATTTATTCTATTCTTTGACTTTAGCCATGCAGATGTATGTAATGCCAATGGTGAAATAAATTATTATTATTACTCACTTGTAGCCAGGAAAATGAAACCTAATACTCTAATTTACTCACAGGCAAAACTACAAATGTTCATGTTACCAAAAAAGAAACATAAATTTGCATTCCAGAACAAATTTCCAAGGTTGAATTTCTTGGTCTAATTGTAAGCATTCCCGGCACTTAGCCTCAGGGCTGAAGTTTCAATTCACACTTGAGAAATCTTCTGATGATGATGCTTAATGAGTAAGCTGAGGACATTGCCTAAAATGCCTATTTTTTCTTTTACTCAGGAAACCAATTTTATGAAGTTATAAGTTCATTTAGTACATTTGTGGCGAAATTAAAGCAATTTGTTGCTGCCTAAAAATGCCTATTTTACCTGCTTATGCCTTTTTCTGCTGGTATCGCCTATTTAAGGGCATAAAAAAGCAATATTCTTTTCAACGTCGCCAAACTTCTCTTTAGTGCAGAGCTTGTCTGTTATTTCAGTTCCTTTTTAATCTATCAAGGTTGAAATAATGTCATAAAACATGCATAAAGAAAAATCATCAAAAGTATTGTTATATAAAGAGTAGAAAAACAACTATGGTAATTATATGTGATGCGTACATACGATGGTTTCAATTGCCAAAACCATGTTTTTGAAGGTACCACTCAGTATTGCTGAGTGTAAAGGCAGATCAACTTCAGGCAGTATGCCTGAAGTTGATCTGCCTTCACAGTCAGTATTGATATTGTGGGGAACATGGCTAAATACTGCATTATACTCTGTAGATAAAATTATTGAAATACGTGAGGTATGTGACAGGAATAATGTGCGCGTCCGATACATAACGTCTTTTTCACCCAATTAAAGGTACACTATTGGGTCACTCCATGCATGCCAAGTGGTCTGGTGGTCCCCGCTCGACCATCACTCATTTCAATTAAATTCTGTATGGACATTCACTCATATCCCCTATAAATATTTGTAAAGCTTTATGTTCGCTGATGGTATACTTGCTGATGTATAGTAATTTGTTTGGCCCCGTGCCGCAGCCTTCTTCAGTATGATTATGAGATTTCGGTATCATTGAGGCATAGTATCTCAGGAGATATTTTGATAAGAGAAACAAACATTGGCTATCTTGTACAAAGTTTTGATCTCTTAAACAACATAATAAAAATAACTGTAAAAGCGACCTCCTAGGAAATTCAGGGTGAAACTGGCTCGAAAAATTGCGGATCGAAAAAAATTAAAATTTTGGCTTTTTATATTTCAGGAAGTAAAGGTATTATCAACGTGAAACTTTGAGCATGATAACATATCAATTCATGGTTTATGAATATAATATTTCATCTTCCTAGTGATTTCCATTATTTTTAAAATCGAGTCAAAATGTGACTTTTTGTAAAAACGCCAAAAATAGGGTATTTTCTCCCCGCTTTTACAAGAAAAGACCAACTGGAATTTCTTTTGGATCATTTTCATTATAAAGAGAATGATTTCAATGCTCTAAAAAGTAGATCTGGTTTTTCATCGCGGGCATATAAGGGCTTAAAAATAGGGACAACGTTGAGGATGACATTTGTAAAAACGACAAAATAGGTTATTTTCTGCCCGCTCTTACAAAAGAAAGACCTTCTGGATACTCTTTTGAATCATTCTCATTTGAAAGAGCATGTTTGAAACCTCTTTAAAAGTAGACTTGGTTTTTCATCGCGAGCACATACGGCCCTAAGAATATGAACAACGTTGAGAACGTTGCTAAGGTGGTGCCAAATGCATTCTGTTGTTTGTCGTCCTGTTTGTTTTATGTAGACATTTTTAGTATATTGTGTTGGTCCATGGTGACATTATCACTACCAGTTCAGGCATTTGAACCCGTAACCCCGTTGCCGTAGGGGTCGCGCCCAATTGCCATGCAATACCAGCCACGGGTGGGTTTCTTGGTTGAGGATCCCAAGCCTGCAATTTGGTTTCTTCAACAAGGTTCCAAATCCTTGTGTGGGTATCTGTCTGGTTCCAAAGCCAAAGGTTAAGCCAAAGGTAAAGCCACCTGAAAATGGCGTTATAGTACATCGAAACCTGGGTCGTACAAATAAAATTATCATCGTGGAACCACAAAGTTTTTCATTTATACTAGGTTCCCAAGCATAAAGTTTCCAAGCCGAAGCTCGTATTGTCTTTTTTTAGACTTGGGTAAGGAGACTATGCTAGAGCCTTGGGTTAAGTCGTGGTCGTGTGGCCGTTCTGTATTGAGTGACTTCGAGTTTTTTAACTTGTGAGTGATGCCATGTATTCATGTCTTGGATCTTTCAAATTTCATCTTAATGAATCCGTTATTCCACTAGAGGTGCTTCTATATTAGTGATAGCTGTTACTGGTATCGACCAACTCTTTGGGGCCAAAGTTAACAATTCAACTTTCATCGATTTTTCGGTTACTTTAATTTTTGTTTTAATATCTTCGATTAAAAAATCTTTTGAGCGTCTATTTTAAGTGCCTATTTTGAAATTTTTAGTGCCTATTTAGGCTGCCTATTTCTTCATTTTTAGTGCCTAAATGTCCTCAGCTTATTAATGAGTGCAGAGCAGCCAATTTTTTATAACATTTTGCTCATGAACAGCTGTTTTCAGGCAATTCATTTTGTGACCAGGATACAGATCAAGATTGAAGAAGTGAGAACCTCGATGAAATTCATGCATATAAATAGCGAAATAAGTAGGTAATAGAAAAACACGAAAATCTGAACATTTTTCGATATATCTTTAGTCACACTTTTCTAAAGTTCCAATGAAGGGATGGTTACGGATTTCACATCTATGTGCACCTTGGTTACTGTCAGTTCATCTTCTTAAATCAACAGCAGTATTTCTTTATAAAAATCTGCCCTGATTAAAAGATCATTTTTTCCAGTGCTAATTAGTTTTCTTCGAAAATAGAGTATAACTATAGATATGTGCAGAGATATGATATTAGTTTTGAGATTCTATTCAATGAAGAAGCAAGTGGTATAGGAAAATCATTGTTCATTCAGTCATTTTTAAATTAAAAACAACAAATTTACCCTGATTTTGTGTCATGTGAAGAGCATTAATGTAAACTCATTTACCAGATTTCAGCAAAACTTACGTACCTAGCTAATAATTTTTAAGATAAATATTTTTAATCAAACATCCTAAATGGAGGCTTGGCAGAATACAAAACGATTACAGTAAAGCCATGTTAATTAGAAATTCAAGGGGCCAAAAAAATTGGACTTTGAATTATCCAGGTTCGAACTAAACGTACTTTCCAAAAATTAATGGAAAAGATCCCTTATTTTCCTAGATAATCACCGTACTGTACTATTTTTTTATAAAATGGCTAAGAATATGAACTAAAATAAGGAGTTAATGGGCGAAATTCTTCACATTTATCAGATTCAAGTTAAAGTTGGAGAAGTGTGCACTATCAGATGCTATCACGTGGAAAATAAAAGCAAAATGAATGATTTCGTGCATGTGTCCAATAGTATCACATAAGGTGTATTTTCCATGTCACCAAAATATTCGCCGTAGACCTATAAATTTACCGGCCTGCTCTCAGCCCCCTTCCCCCAAGACTTTTTCTACGATGAAGAACCGCTGCATTGTCATCCCCCCCGGAAGTCCCTAATCAGCCACGACCGCGAACCAAAAGTATCACATTTCACTCATCGCTTCCCCACGCCCTTCTCATTGTCAGGTGGCTTCCAATACGGGAGGGGTTTGGAAGAGGGGAGAGAAGGGAAGGGGTGGAAAGAGAATCACGTCAAGGTCAGTGATGAACCTGAGTAAAAAATCCTTAGCCCTCTGAAAGAAGGGAACCCTAGAAAAAAATCGCTGATGCAGTGTCGGACAGACACCACTCAGAGGTAGTCCCCATATAAATTTCATTGTTTCAGGCTTGACTTCGTGGAAGTGATAGATATCCATTTTCAATAAAAAAAGATTTTTATCTTTTTTTATTGAAAATGGATATCTATCACTATCTATCCATCCTTCCTTACATCGTGATTCACATTCGAGTTTGAGGAGATGGGACAAGAGTAGATGGGAAAAGCGTAAACTATGGCGAGAACCATGACTTGTCAGCGATTCTAGGCAAACACAAAAAATCATGGGAAGCGCGAGGTGGGAGGAGCGGCTACCAAATGAAGAAAGTGCTGACGAAGGGAAAATGGGTAAAGGATATCACACCATCCAGAAAATGCTGCCTGGCGATCCTACAGTGATCAATCGAGGAAGGGAGGTTTGGAAGGAGGAGAGGGGAAGACATCAGTGCGAAATCCCCGAAAAAAAGTTTGTGACGGAGCAGCCGAGATGTGTACATATGTACTCGAGGGTGATTTGGTTGGGGGTAAACAGCTGCTGGTGCACGGCGCACCATAGGCATAAGCAAATGTTCAAAATTGCTTGGCAACACTTAAAAGTAACTTGTGGTCAAGAAAGCTCACAATAATGACTTAATTGAAAGCATGAGACTGATAATCATCATCGGCTAAAATCAATACGTATATGCAATCTTTCCATACGGCAGCTCCCTGGCAAGTCGTATAAGTGAGGTATTTCCTATCATGGGACCAGAGAAATACGTTTCATAACGGAGTTTGTCGTATAAATGAAGTTTCATATGCGAGGTTGGAAATACATGAGGTCTTATGGGGTTATTCATGGGACCAGAAAATAATCGGTGTATTAAGTGAGATCGGCATGTATACGAGAGCCGTATATCCAAGGTTCAACAGTATTAGCAATTTTTCTTCATTAGGATAACCATATTTTGAAACCCTAAAATGAGTACACCCTCAACAGGATTGATCAATACATGTCACAGAGCGACCTGGTAGCCAAACTATGAACTATTTCCAACCCTTAGTAGACCAGTTGTGCCATCAATCAACAGTTCGTTTAATTTTTTGTACAGAGAAAACAGCATACCACAAAGTGCCATAAATGGTTCCAGCCAAAGGATGCGCTATATCAAAAGCACTGTGGCACGGCGATCGCTGTCTATAGCCCTAAATTGAAAGCACCCAAATGATCGCTAACGGTGTAATTCAATAATCAATGTACAAATATGTATAATTAGTTGCTGATACAAGATGAAAAAAAAAATCAAAATATATTACTACTTCCCAAAAATGAAAAATGCAGGCATTAGCAGAAATCGTAAAATTGTATGCAGACCCTACATTAGAAGTGGAAAATACGGACATGTTCACATAAATGAGAACGTATGGTAACACTATTCTCAATATAAATGCTAAAATGATGTTTTCAATGAATGCTACCACGCTGACTGCGAGTAGACATTGTGGTGCGGGTTGCGTCATGTTAAAATACAGAAATATAAAATGTAAACCAACTAGTTTTTGTGGAATAATTTGATAATTAGTGAATTTATTGACTGATTCATGTATTGTACTCGAGAGTAATTGAGTGATTAAAAAGATATATTAGTTAAGTTTCAAATGAAATACAAGAAATAAAATTGATAATATTTCTCATTTATTTTATAAAAAATACATATAAAAATTTTTGAACTCGCACTTTGAGCACTGTATATATTATAGTTTTTTTCTTGATAAAAAAATGCTGATACATATTCTCATAAGTATTAAAATTACAATTATAAAAATATAGCTTTGATTTGTAACAACCAAGAGTAAATACATTGGTTACTCACACAATTGTCTAGTGTTTTCATGTCAGATTACATAACGGCCAGTAGCACTACTATTCTGCTTTGGGATCTTTACTTGCATGATACATACGAATTTATGAAAATCCCAGAAGCAACACACATGTACACCATAGGATATTATTTAAAAATACATATAAAAATAACTGTGCTTACACTTCAAGCACTCTGAACGTCATGGTTAACTCTCGTCTTTTTGATAAAAAGAGAATACACACATTCTGATAGGAACTAAAATAAAGGGCAATAAAAATATAGCTTAGTTTTGTTACAGCCAGAGTAAATACTTTGTTACTCACACAAATTGTTCAGTGTTTTCATGTCAGATTACATAATGGCCAGTCGCACTATCATTTTGCCTTGGGATAACTTCTTGAATGATACATAAGTTACGAAAATCCTATAAGCAACTCTACACACAAATGTATCCCACAGAATCGTGAAATCAATACGTCAAGCCCCACATTCAAATTGCATTGCAGTAAGAATTTATTGATTTATTGTATCCATTAATTATTTTGACTTAATAAGGCCTTCAAAATGACATTAAAAACTTACATAGATATTTCACATAAACAAAAGAAATTCACAGATAAACCCAAGATGGCAGATGATGAACTAATTGAATATTTGATTGCTTGATAGAAATTACTATTAAATGAACGACAAGTTTATTTAGACATGCTGGCTACTTATAGTGCATAAGAAATTTTATAAACTCGAAGCATGTATGAATTTTATCCCTTGGTCACAAACTAAAGAAACATTAAAGCAAAGATTATCTGGAGATTGGCTATACAAGCAATTATTCCTGTTAACGAATTTAAAAATAAGTTCCTTGACTTAATCGATCTCGTCCAAGTTGACGCCATATTTGAAAGCTAGTACAAATGGCAAAAAATTGTTTGTTTTAATGTTACAATGACATGTGCTCCATTATTAGGTAGAGTGGATTATCTTTCCTGAGGGTTTTAAAAACTTGGTTTTTTGTCTCTATCAATACATTTGAAAACACATCACTATCACCATGAAATTTCAACACCGTTATCAAGTCCTGAATTACTTTGACTGCCCTTGTGTCATTCTCACTGATCCTGCCCAACACTGCAGCATGAACCTCAAGCAAGTACTTTGTCCCCATCCTCTTCCTTGCAGCAGTTCCATATTCACAGCAGTACTGGCCAAACGTCATTTTTATCTCCAATGTCCTGGTATCATCTTCTCCATATATCAACTTGTGATACTCATAGACGCACTTCAATAATACAAGAGCCTCTTTCTTGTCACCAATACCTTGGAAAAGCACAGAGTATCCAGTTGCCATCTCAAATACTTCCTCAACGTAGGGAGCCAAGCTAACATCCACCTTTAATACTTCGTACAGATGTTGCAGTAGCGATGTAAGGTCTTTGATCCTCTTTCCTTCAGCCATTTCCTTCAATATTACCATGAAGTACTCCACCAGACCTTGTGTGTCTGATTGATATTTCCCGTGTCTTAAACTCTTAGCAAGGTACTTGAATGATCCCTCGCAATCACCTTTCTCCCAAAGAGCTCTGCCAGTCAAGAATGAGTGCTGCATGGTACAATCCCAAGAGTTATTTTCTATCTCTTCTGCCTTCTTCAAAAGGTTGATTGCCTCCTCATATTTTCCCATCGAAATCATGACAGAGATCATTTTCCTCTGCCACAATAATACCTTTGGGTGAGCATATGCATATTCCCCTTTCAATAGATCCAAGGACGACTTATGGTGCTTGTATGCCTGCTCATAGTCCCTCTCCCTTTCACACTTCTCTCCCAGTATCATATAAGCAAAGATGATGTCATCAAAGTCCACTAGCCCCACATTTCCAGACTTCTTTGATCTTAGCCTACAGTATTCCTTGAGCTTGTCATGCCTGGCATATCCTGTATTGACTTGACCTGCTGCATTCTCACAATAGACCTTACTCTGGCTCAAGATACTTTGGGCCCATGCTACAAGATCTTGCCTGTATTCCTCTAACTCCTCCCCATCCTGCTGTCCAAGTACATGTAGCAGTTGGGCTATCTTGTTCTTGGCAGCCAGTACAGTTGAGTGCCTTTCACCGAAAAAAACTGTACCACGCTCCACAATATTCCGAAATACCTCTAGGGACTCTTCATTTCGCCCCATCATTTGTAAGGAGAGTCCATAATGATGCATGGTTACAAGAATGTCTGGGTGATCCTTCCCAAACACCCTTACCTGATCATCTACGATTAGTTTCTGAACCTTGGCTGCCTCCTCAAACTTTCCATCATAGTACAGTATCCGGCCAAGGTTTCTTCGTGAGCACAGAGTCTCATAGTCCTCAGGGCCAAGGTGCTTGGACAGAATTTCAATGGCACCCTGCATGAATTCCAGGGCCACACTGGACAATAGATTTTTTGACAGCCGCTCCGCTATTTTGGTTGGGATTCGGCAAAAGACCTTAACCAACCACTTGTGTCGAGTAACCGATTCCCAGACTGCCATTTGGTGTTCCACATCCATGATCTCAGCCAACCGCATGGCTTCGTATATAATCTCCTCTTCTTTCCCAGAGTTCCTCAAGCTGATCTTGTTCACTGACTGTACCAGACGATGTATGATAGCACGTGACTCATCCACCCTCAGAATCGACAGCTTTTGCAGTAACCCCAGGGATGCATCGACTTCTTTCGTTGTGAATCTCGGGTAGGCTTTTCTCAATATGTCAACTTCTATACTGTCAGGAGAGAGGAATGTGATTACATTGAGGAGGGGGATTGCAGTATTCCTGTTTCGTGAACGTTTTATGTGATCAAGGGTCTTCTTGCCTCTGAAAAAGTCGTAAGTCTCCTGAACTATGACCTCAACATCTTTTACTTCTCCATTCCTGTCTTCCTTGAGGATTCCCAGTCGGCCAAAGGCTAGCATCTTGAATGAACTCTCAAGACGTTCTCTGGTCTCAGAATCTATCCAGATAACGTTGTCAAATTGGGATGGGTGGTGTCTCTTTGCATATTCCCTAGCTAGTTCACTCTTTCCTATCCCGCCAAGACCAGATACGACCACAGCACGTGGAATACAGGAACGACTGGTCTCCGATCTCCCCTCCAGGACCTCCTGGATTTGTTCGAGCTGACGATCCCTCCCAACAAAATCAAAAATGGGGTGCCTGAGGTTGAACCTTATACCGCCCGTCATTTCCCTCTTCCTCTCAAAGAAAAACCTTTTGATATTGTCCTCCGTGAGGTATCTAGCATCCTTGCTCTCAGCCCATGAGTACATCATTTTGAAGAACCTACTGTATGAATTGCTGGCATCGGAAACATTCAGAAACTTGGCCACCTCTATCTTTATTTGGGATTCCATCTCAGTGATCCCAGGTTGGTTCAGGGCAAATGAGAGTTTCTCTAGAAATTGGCGTACGTCAAGCTCCAACCTCTCCCCACAATATCGCGTGGAAGGATCATCAGCATTGTCCATCTCAATTGAATAACCTTCCAGGGCACTGAAATCCATGCTGATATTCTTCATCCGTGACCTCAGACTTTCCCTGAAGTTGCTAAATTTCTCCGGCACCCAATGCCCTATCAAGAAACCCTGGTCGAAAAACAACCACCTCCCTCTGCGTGTGAAAACTATGTCAAGCAGCGTTTCAATGTTCTTTCGCAGGCTTGCATCCATCTCATTGACCTTGATGTTCGTTGACTCCTTGTTTATCTCCAGTAGGTCCACCAAGGATTTAGCCAACATCTTGGAAGTAACAGGTCTCACTTCTGTTTCATCATCTCCGTCTACATAGACATCTATCGTTTTTCTAGACAGATAATCGCAGAAAGCAGTCTCGTCTGGATTTTCACCTTGAAGATTGAGGTATCTGAACCACAGCTCATCGCGGAAGTGAGTACCTGCCGAAGATAAACCGGAGCCTTTGATAAATTCAGCGTGAAAAGACTTGAAACCAGGATGCAAAACTTCCGTGGTAAGAGTCTTGATGTAGGATTTGTAGAGGCAGGAGTTCTGTTCCAGTCCCCGTTGGGTTTTCAAGTTCAACTTCTGATCCCTCATAACCGCACTAGCGAACACCCTTGGGAGAGATATGATACTATTCTTAAGGAACAGGATAACCTCCCTCCTCCCTTCAAAATCATCCTTAAACTTAAGCAGTTCATTCCCTAGGATTTCATCCCTGCCGGAGCTCCTCAAGATGGCTTCCTCGAACACAAAATGGCCGACAGTGTCTCCAAACTTGAAACCCATGTTGCTGCATATCACGAGGGACTTCACCTCGTCATGGCAGGACATCAACTCTGGGTCCCGCTTCATATTACGGTACGAGTCAAAATACTTTGTAAGGCTGAAGGGTCCACCAGATCTGTCAAAGAGCTGAGATGGCCTGATAACCTTTGTGCCTTGGTTGAGGGTGTGTTTGGCCTGGACGAACTGGAAATACCTGTTGGCGATTATAAAACAGGGAAAGCAATTCAGAGTTGGGCTATTAATTTGAAAATTGAGAGTATCAAATTCATTTTCAAAATCATTGTGGTGTACGGGTTGAAAGTGCATAACTGTTATGAAAACCGTATGGCATCTCAGCAAAGTCTTGATGCAACCTGCAATGCATCGATTTCGTAAATATTTTTTTGCTCTAATTGAGGAGTCCGTCAATAATAAACCAGCAACTTTACTCACACACTCAACGAAAGTTCTAAGAATTTACAAACTATTTGTATAATTTCATTAATATATTCCATGATGACGATATTTCTACAGATATATTGTATAAAGCCACAGCTACGTCCATATATGCAACCCACAATACAATTGCACCATTAAACCTTTTCCTCACATGATACCTGCGTAGTGCCGCATAAACACACTTGGGGACATGTAGGCAGTACAAGCAACAGGGCCCACATTAATAAACAAGTCGCAAGAGAAGGAAGGGGAAAAAAATTCTCGCCTCAAAGCCCATACACAACTGCCTACTTTGCCTTATTGGTAATCCAGTACTGTATCTGATGATAACTGAAATAAAATGACCAACTCTATTTTTATTTCAAGAAGATTAATACGAAGGAAATTTGTGGTGTGACAGTAAATGTGGGAAGAAATTTGGAATCTATTTCCAACAATAGAAATGAATAGTTAGGTGGGGAAGGATTACATTCAGAGGTTATAGAGGTCACTGTATGCCCAAACTTCCGAAGCACATATCACTTTTTCGGCATTTATTCCTAGTATGTTATAATTTGTGTCGGAATAATATGCCTTACATTTGGAGACTGTTTTATTAGTTTTGCCTCGTTTTACTACAGATAGGGACATGGTTGTACAAAGTCTTATATGGTGACGATATGACGTTCGTTATATTGCTCTTCAATATTGCAAAATCAATCAAAATGATATACTGCGTGTATGTCCGCATATGCCCCTTATATTTTCCCAAATGTCAACAGTCAACAGGGGGGAGGGGAGCTATTTTCGAGACTGGAAAGAGGAAACCACTCAGAAATACAATGATAATTGTCCAAAAAATTGTAGTAATGCACTAATATAACTCATATAATTTTTAAAAAATTAACTACATTTTGAATAATTACTCATAATTTTTCGATTATTTAGTTAATTTTTCTTTATGACCATGTTGCTATGGTTGGCATCTCAGTAAAGACCGTATGCAACCCACAATGCATCGGTGTCATAAATATTTTCAGCTCCAACTGAGGTAGGTACCCATTGAAATTAGACCAGCAACTTTGCTTTTTTGATAATTACAAGAACTTATGAACAATTTTTATCATTTCATCAATATTCCTTCATGAAGATGTTTCTATTATATATTTACAAAGCTGCAGGAAAGGTAATACATGCAACACGCGATACTATTGAGCCTTGAATCAATTTTCTCGCATTAGACCTGTGGATACCCTGGGGGGAAAATGAAACGCCCAATGTAATTTTTTATTTATGTAAGATTAATACAAAGGAAATTCGTTGTCTGAGAGTAGATATGGGTAGAATATAAGAATCTGTTTCCAAAAGTAAAGATGAAAAGTTAGGGGGGTAAAGGCTTACATTTAACAAATACAGTACATATTCCAACCCTAGTACTTTTCGTAACAATAATACCAGTAATAAAATTAACTTTTACTCTGCATTTAATTAACACAATCAAATAAATTCATGAATAACAAAAATATTAATTTAAGGAGAAAAGTTTTCAAGCTCTTAATTAGTGGTGTGACAGTTAAAAATCCAAGGATTACAGATCAACAGCATTGTACATGTACCCCAGTGCATAGTGAGAATAGTATTAACTCTGAACTTTAAAACCCAAAATAAAATAAACACATAATATATACCCTCATTGTACTCAGATACTCCACTTCTATGCAATTAATCCATTACTTCAATTATCTAATTAGAATAAAATAATATGACATCTTAAAAAACAAGATTCAAAACCAATGGTCTTTGGGCACTGACGCCTTGAACCTCTTTTCTTCTGTCGTTTGTTTTGTTCATCTTCATCAGAGGTATTCCGAAGATGTTGTATTGGGGAGTGGATTGACCTTTTCTTTGAGAAAACTCATCATTTTTGCTTTCCGAGTTTGTAGAATTGGAAAAGGAAAGCTTTTCGGTGAGTACTTCTATTTCTTCTGGAATTTCCTGTGTTGTCATGACACTAAGGCATGGCGACGTTGTGTTTTTATCCTGTTCCTCTTGAGCCTGACTCTCATCTGGAATTGCATTCATAAAGAAGTAGTTGGGCAATATATTCCTTTTCAGGACTGGCTTGTTTATTAGGCGTAACTTTCCTTTTGATCTCTTAGTCGTTAGATTGAATACTCCTTCCTCGTCCAGCTTTTTCATCGTATTTGGAAGCTGTTTCTGCATCCACACCAGCACTTGTTATCAAATCACCTTCTCCAAATCGATAGGTGTCATTGCACAAACCTAAGGCCCTCCCATATAAGCAGACTTCCTCCCTTTCCCTTGGCACAACAGCAGTAAGAGAAGCCTGCACATGGGCTGTTCTGAGAGTCAAAAATGTGATTCTGAGGTAGATTATCCTCAGTCAAAATTATTTCGCCGATCTATGGCATCATCAGGTACAATTTCTAAGATTGTTTGTTTATTGACCGTTGTTAAGTTGTCGTAGTTACGGGGTTGGTTTTAGTGAGGGAGGTGGTGGTCATACCGTGGCTTAGAAGTGTGGGGGCGGATATGTGGCTTGAATGGTTGTTTTTTCTTATAGTTAGTTTCTTCAAAAGGAGTGGGGGGAGGACTGTGGGAACAATTGCTCATTACAAAGGGCCGTGTGTTAGGGTCAGCAAAGTGCCTTCTAATCTCGATTTGCTCGAGAGCATCCATTTTTAATCCCTTGGAGACAATGTGTAAAACTTCAAGAACAAAATCGCTTTTGTGGTTGAATCCCAAGAGACGTCAGTAAGCAAACAAACTCAGAAATTGTACCTGATGATGCCATAGATTGGCTAAACGCATTGTACCGCTAATTAAAACTGTAGATAAAATACAAAGTGTGTAATTTAGTATGGATACATACTAATAATTTCTAAAAAGCCTAAAACCATAGAGTGTAACATTAGATGTTTTCAAAGTACATAATTACATATATGGCACTGGTTACTATATACAAATTACAATGTATAGGTAACAAAGTTCACTATATTGGCAGAAATGCAATACAAAAAATATTATGCATGCATATATTGAGATGGAAAACCAACGCCTCTTATGTATGTACTGGTAATCAACTTGAGTGTCTTGAGTTTAAAGTTCGACTACAAGTCGAATACGGGAGTGAAGAAATGTTTCGACTAGGAAATAAATTTTAGAGTGTGTTATGTTTTGCCGCTGCAAAATGGGGGGCTATTTTAGGGGAAGTCTGGAGTGCAAAAGGATAGAGCAAGTTGACCATGGATACAGACGGCCAATGTACCAGGAAACCACTGAGAGGGCACCAGGTTGAGAGTGAGGAGTTAGTTTCATGGCTAAATACTGCATTATACTCTGTAGATAAAATTATTGAAATACGTGAGGTATGTGACAGGAATAATGTGCGCCTCCGATACATAACGTCTTTTTCACCCAATTAAAGGTACACTATTGGGTCATTCCATGCATGCCAAGTGGTCTGGTGGTCCCCGCTCGACCATCACTCATTTCAATGAAATTTTGTATAGACATTCACTCATATCCCCTATAAATATTTGTACAGCTTTATGTTCGCTGATGGTAAACTTGCTGATGTATAGTAATTTGTTTGGCCCCGTGCCGCAGCCTTCTTCAGTATGATTATGAGATTTCGGTAACATTGAGGCATAGTATCTCAGGACATATTTTGATAAGAGAAACAAATATTGGCTATCTTGTACAAAGTTTTGAGCTCTATTAAACAACATAATAAAAATAACTGTAAAAGCGACCTCCTAGGAAATTCAGGGTGAAACTGGCTCGAAAAATTGCGGATCGAAAAAATTAAAATTTTGGCTTTTTATATTTCAGGAAGTAAAGGTATTATCAACGTGAAACTTTGAGCATGATAACATATCAATTCATGGTTTATGAATATAATATTTCATCTTCCTAGTGATTTCCATTATTTTTAAAATCGAGTCAAAATGTGACACTTTTTGTAAAAACGCCAAAAATAGGGTATTTTCTCCCCGCTTTTACAAGAAAAGACCCACTGGAATTTCTTTTGGATCATTTTCATTATAAAGAGAATGATTTCAACCCTCTAAAAAGGTATATTTGGTTTTTCATCGCGGGCATATAAGGCCCTAAAAAAATGGACAACGTTGAGGATGACATTTGTAAAAACGACAAAATAGGTTATTTTCTGCTCGCTCTTACAAAAGAAAGACCTTCTGGATACTCTTTTGAATCATTCTCATTTGAAAGAGCATGTTTGAAACCTCTTAAAAAGTAGACTTGGTTTTTCATCGCGAGCACATACGGCCCTAAGAATATAAACAACGTTGAGAACGTTGCTATGGTGGTGCCAAATGCATTCTGTTGTTTGTCGTCCTGTTTGTTTTATGTAGACATTTTTAGTATATTGTGTTGGTCCATGGTGACATTATCACTACCAGTTCAGGCATTTGAACCCGTAACCCCGTTGCTGTAGGGGTCGCGCCCAATTGCCGTGCAATACCAGCCACGGGTGGGTTTCTTGGTTGAGGATCCCAAGCCTGCAATTTGGTTTCTTCGACAAGGTTCCAAATCCTTGTGTGGGTATCTGTCTGGTTCCAAAGCCAAAGGTTAAGCCTAAGGTAAAGCCACCTGAAAATGGCGTTATAGTACATCGAAACCTGGGTCGTACAAATAAAATTATCATCGTGGAACCACAAAGTTTTTCATTTATACTAGGTTCCCAAGCATAAAGTTTCCAAGCCGAAGCTCGTATTGTCTTTTTTTAGACTTGGGTAAGGAGACTATGCTAGAGCCTTGGGTTAAGTCGTGGTCGTGTGGCCGTTCTGTATTGAGTGACTTCGAGTTTTTTAACTTGTGAGTGATGCCATGTATTCATGTCTTGGATCTTTCAAATTTCATCTTAATGAATCCGTTATTCCACTAGAGGTGCTTCTATATTAGTGATAGCTGTTACTGGTATCGACCAACTCTTTGGGGCCAAAGTTAACAATTCAACTTTCATCGATTTTTCGGTTACTTTAATTTTTGTTTTAATATCTTCGATTAAAAAATCTTTTGAGCGTCTATTTTAAGTGCCTATTTTGAAATTTTTAGTGCCTATTTAGGCTGCCTATTTCTTCATTTTTAGTGCCTAAATGTCCTCAGCTTATTAATGAGTGCAGAGCAGCCAATTTTTTATAACATTTTGCTCATGAACAGCTGTTTTCAGGCAATACATTTTGTGACCAGGATACAGATCAAGATTGAAGAAGTGAGAACCTCGATGAAATTCATGCATATAAATAGCGAAATAAGTAATAGAAAAACACGAAAATCTGAACATTTTTCGATATATCTTTAGTCACACTTTTCTAAAGTTCCAATGAAGGGATGGTTACGGATTTCACATCTATGTGCACGTTTACCTTGGTCACTGTCAGTTCATCTTCTAAAATCAACAGCAGCATTTCTTTATAAAAATCTGCCCTGATAAAAAGATCATTTTTTCCAGTGCTAACTAGTTTTCTTCGAAAATATAATATCACTAGGTATGTGCAGAGATCTGATATTAGTTTTGAGATTCTATTCAATGAAGAAGCAAGTGGTATAGGTAAATCATTGTTCATTCAGTCTTTTTTAAATTAAAAACAACAAATTTACCCTGATTTTGTGTCAACCCTATTGAAAATGCCCCACTGGTTTCCTATAGGAATCATGTGAATTCCTATAGGAATTACAGTTTCCTACAGGAACGATGAAGCTTCCTATAGGAACAATAAATTTCCTATAGGTACAAGAAAGTTTCCTATAGGAACGAGAAATTTTCCTATAGGAATGATAAATTTTCCTATAGGACGAATATTTTCCTATAGGAACGAGGAATTTTCCTATAGGAAGAATATTTTCCTATAGGAACAAGAAATTTCCTATAGGAACAAAAAATTTTCCTATAGGAATGAAAAAATTTCCTATAGGACGAATATTTTCCTATAGGAACGAGGAATTTTCCTATAGGAAGAATATTTTCCTATAGGAACAAGAAATTTCCTATAGGAACAAAAAATTTTCCTATAGGGACGAGAAATTTCCTATAGGAACGAGTAATTTTCCTATAGGACGAATATTTTCCTATAGGAACGGGAAATATTCCTCTTGGACGAATATTTTCCTATAGGAACGAGAAATTTCCTATAGCACGAATATTTTCCTATAGGAATGAGAAAATAACCCTCTAGTTATGAGAAATTTTCCTATAGCATGAATATTTGACAATGGAAAAAGGTTTCCTATAGGAATTAGCAATATTTCTATAGAACAAATATTTATTATAGGTACTTTAGAATGTTTCCCATAGTGCGAAAAATTCTAATTAATTCGAAATTAAAAAAGAAAACATTTCATTTTATCAATGGTTCTGCATTCTCACAAATATAATGCATACATCACCATACAAGACAAGTTTTTACAATATTTCATTTATAATTAAAACATTATTGTCAATAAAATATTTTTTAGAAAAAATTAGAAATTCATTAAAAAATGGTTCACCGGTATGGAACTCACATAGTCAGTTCCATTCTAATTCCAGTGTAACGCAAACTATATCTGGCGTTGATATCTATAACAAACTATATCCTATATATATATCAAAATATATACACGAAGTTCTTCTCCCTTTGTCAATGTTTTACACGGGGCACGTACAATCTGATGTAAGTACGAACGTGCATTTCAAATTGCATGGTGTCGTGTTTACACGATGCATTACCCGCGCGGGTAGATGCGTGAATACAATCACCATCAAATTTTCACCGTGTAAACACTCCAAATTGCGCAAATGCGTGGACAGAAAATAGCTCGTTCTTTGGTGAATGTGTTCACGCATCTGTCCGCAGCCACGTACTTGCGCGGGTAAATGCATCGTGTAAACACGGTAAGCCATGAATTGCAAGAACGCATGCGTGAATGCATGCGTGAATGCATGAACGCGAGGTAGCAAAATAGCTTCTGCTCTAATTCGAAAATGATTGCACGCCCGATTGAGAAAAAATGCAGTTTGAAGTTGTGCAATTTCGTGCCCGAGTAAAACGGCCTTGTGACTCTGTAGGTGTACAGCAATCCTCTTTCGAAATTAAAAAAACTCATCCTCTCTCTTCTATCAATCATTAAAATTAGTTGAGAGAGCATTAGTTGAGAGAGGATTAAAAAAATCAATCCTCTCTCAACTAATACCAAAGTTATACTTATGAAATCGCTCTCATATCAACTCAGTCAGTTGGTGTAGTGGTCAGAGTCGGCGACTCATGAATTGAAGGTCCCCCGCTCTAATCCCGACGGTGGCGTTTTTTTTAAGGTTATGTATATGAGACTATTTTCCAATGGGAAAATTATTTCCTATAGGAAAATTATTTCCTATAGGACATTTCCAACAGGAAAATTATTTCCTATAGGAAATTTCCAACAGGAAAATTATTTCCTATAGGAAAAAATTTCCTATAGGAAAATTTCGGGTTCCCATTGTCAAATTATTGTGGGAAAAAAAATTCCTATAGGGCATTTTCAATAGGGAAGTCAAGAGCATTAATGTAAACTCATTTACCAGATTTCAGCAAAACTTACTTACCTAGCTAATAATTTTTAAGATAAACATTTTTAAACAAACACCCTAAATGGAGGCTTGGCAGAATACAAAACGATTACAGTAAAGCCATGTTAATTAGAAATTCAAGGGGCCAAAAAAATTGGACTTCGAATTATCCGGGTTCAAACTAAATGTACTTTCCAAAAAATTAATGGAAAAGATCCCTTATTTTCCGAGATAATCACCGTACTGTACTATTTTTTTATAAAATGGCTAAGAATATTAACTAAAATAAGGAGTTAATGGGCGAAATTCTTCACAATTATCAGATTCAAGTTAAAGTTGCAGAAGTATGCACTATAAGATCCGATCTCGCAGAAAATTAAAACAAAATGAATGATTTCGGGCATGTGTCCTATAGTATCACATAAGGTGTATTTTCCATGTCACCAAAATATTCGCCGTAGACCTATAAATTTACCGGCCTGCTCTCAGGCCATTTCCCCCAAGACATTTCTACGACGAAGAACTGCTGCATCATCATCCCTGCCCACCGGAAGTCCCTTATCAGTTACGACTGCGAACCAAAAGTATCACATCTTCCAGCTTATAAAAGCTTCCAATAGGGGAGGGGCTTGGGAGAGGGGAGAGAAGGGTAGGGGTGGAGCATCACGTCAAGGTCGGCGACGAACGCAGAATCCCTAGCCCTCCGAAAGAAGGGAACCCAAGAAAAAAATCGCTGATGCAGTGTCGGAAAGACACCACCCAGAAGTAGTCCCCATATTTATTTCATTGTTTCAGGCTTGACTTTGTGTAAGTGATAGATATCCATTTTAAATGAAAAAAGTTTTTTATTCAAAATGGACAGTCCCTATATCTTCAGCCTTCCTTACCTCCTGATTCACATTTGAGTTTGGGGAGTTGGGACAAGAGTAGATGGGAAAAGCGTAAACAAAGCTGAGAACCATGACTCGTCAGCGATTCTAGGCAAACACAAAAAATCATGGGAAGCGCAAGGTGGGAGGATCGGCTACCAAATGAAGAAAGTGCTGACGAAGGGAAAATGGGTAAAGGATATCACACCATCCGGAAAATGCTGCCTGGCGATCCTACAGTCATCAATCGAGGAAGGGAGGCTCGGAAGGAGGAGAGGGGAAGACATCAGTCATGGCGCAAAAGCCCTGAAAAAAAGTTTGTGACGGAGCAGCCGTGATGTGTACATATGTACTCGAGGGAGATTTGGTTGGGGGTAAACAGCTGCTGGTGCACGGCGCACAATACGCATAAGCAAATGTTCAAAATTGCTTGGCAACACTTAAAAGTAACTTGTGGTCAAGAAAGCTCACAATAATGACTTAATTGAAGGCATGAGACTGATAATCATCATCGGCTAAAATCAATACCGTATTTACTCGTGTAAGCCGCGCCCTCGTGTATCCCGCGCACCCCCATTTTCGGGCAGGCTCGTGAGGAAAAAAAATATTTTTTTCAAAAAATTAATTTTTTTCCCTTGAGCCATCATTTTGTCATAACATGATTGCGCGTTCTAAAATAGAAATTCTGTGCCAAAGTTAAGTGTTGAAGTACATCTTTCTCATGAATTTAATGCGTTACGTTTTAATATCGTCGCGATACACAGCCCGTTTTATGGTGCATATTTTTTTCCTAACATCACACAATAACCACAGTTGTATACAATCACATCATTTAGCTCTAAAAATGGAATCTGTTCGAAATGAAATATCAAGCTAAAATAATTGCAGAATTATATACAATTTCAACCCATGATCATTCGATTACGGAAATCCATCGGCGAATCATCAAATAAAAGCAGAATGCCGTCCGTAACTGATAGATATGTCTGAAATGTGATACGTTTGGTTCGTCATCATAGCTGATAAGTGACTCCCAGCGGGCAACGCCCCCCCCCCCATACCCCCTACTTTTGGAAGCCACTTGCGAAGTTAGAGCGTGGGAAAGCGATGAGTGAAATGTGATACTTTTGATGAAATGTGATGCTGACTCGAGAAAAAATATCGCTTTACTCCGACCCCCTAACTATGAGCGCCGAGGCGAAGGTGGGGGAGAGAGAGAGAGTGGTGGAGGGGAGAGGAAGAGGTGGGCCAAGGACGCGTAGCCGTTCGCTGGACTGCCGGAAGCGCCAGCACTCGGCGTGAAGGCCTGTGGAAAAAAGCGCTGGACAGCCTCTTTGCTTTACACGACTATAGTAATTGTATTAAACTTACGTACTAACTTGAGGAGTATCCGCATTGAAAGATAAACGATGCAGCTAGAACTTATATCAAAGCTCATTTTCGTATCACTTCTCATAGCCGATTAGCATTTCCGCGAAATGATCGATTTTAGGCAAGTTACCTAACTAATTTTTTCTCCGATGTGGTTGATATCAAGTACGCACAAGTATGTATCAAGCCCTATGAAATAAGTTCTAGCAACATCCTTCCTGCGCCAAACGGTGAAAACAGAATTTCTTTATCTATTAGCATAGCGATGTAAAAGTCAACGGTCTGAAAACTGATTTCCTGGCGTGGTATCCACTTCCATAAGTAAATGATGCTTCCTATAAAAGGAAGTAAAAACAGATTAGAGTTCCGATTCTCTCTTTGCATGCGCCGATGCACTACGTTATTTATCCCATTGATGTGGCGATGCGTTTCAAAGCTCACTCGGGAGCTACGCAACATAATTTCAGGTTGTGGAAAAATCATGAAGGAGTGCGAAGTCAACCTCACAGCTACCACCGGGGTAAGGGTACAATTTGAATCGACCGAAATAACGGCTCCCTCGTTTGAGCATCGGCTGTATCAATCTAGTGTTTGCTGCCGAGGCCCCTGAAAGGAGGTCCAACGCCTCCCCCACTTGTGAAAGCCACCTGGGTAAAAGCGAAACTGGGCGAGGGTAGATAATAACAGATAAGGTGAAGGAGTGATCCTCTCGGGTTACCCCCTTTTCTTTCTCGCTGAATGAGTCCCTCGCAGATGAATGTCGTCGCGCCCAGAAATAAGGAACGAAGAACTTTTTTCTTGAGGGATCTTCTGGGAAAAACCGGTTTGGACACGCCAATTGTTCAGATCTGACTGAGGTATCACCCTAAAATCTGACAGCTTTATTGTTTCCGGCTGAGTGATTGAGAGGGATAGCTGGATGGAAGGACTGCCTGTAAGGCAATTTCCACAAACCCTGGGAAGGATATTTTACCATTCGTCACGATAACCTGAATAGAGCCTCGTATTGCAGGTAATTCACAAAACGATTGAATGAATGGAATCATGCCTCTATTTGATGCGAAGGCAGCTTGACACATGGAAGTCGATTTCCATTGAAATGTAAAGAGTAGCAATATCTCCAAATATCAGGGCATCTTTCGGCTTTAGTCTTACTTTCGAAACATCCGTAAAAATTTATGACGCAAGTAAACAATTAACATTGCAAATTGACATATCGAGATAATATTGTTAAAATTCGTCGTGGCAAAGAGGGGTAGTACCAATCCGCGAGTTGCTGCACGCCACACCACCAGCTGCAACGGCAAAATAACTTATCCGGTGGCGTCAAATTTGACATTACTTCACACGTTTGAATTTTTTGATTGGATATGTATGTTCGTAAGTCAGATGATCGTAAGGCGAGGACTTACTGTATTCAATTTGGAGAAACTAACGGCAGGAACTTAAGGTAAAATGGTGCGCGGCTTACATGAAAATCTAGAGGATTCGTGTAAGCCGCGCACCCCCATTTTTTCACCGGCATTTTCGGAAAAAAGGTGCGTGGCTTACACGAGTAAATACGGTATATGCAATCTTTCCATACGGCAGCTCCCTGGCAAGTCGTATAAGTGAGGTATTTCCTGTCATGGGACCAGACAAATACGTTTCATAACGGAGTTTGTCGTATAAATGAAGTTCCATATGTGAGGTTGGAAATACATGAGGTCTTATGAGGTTATTCATGGGACCAAAAAAAACCGGTGTATTAAGTGAGGTCGTCGTATATATGAGGGTCGTATATCCGAGGTTCAACTGTATTAGCAATTCTTCTCCATTAGGGTTACCATATTTTGAAACCCTTAAATGAGTTCACCCTCAACGGGATTGATCAATACATGTCACAGAGCGACCTGGTAGCCAAACTATGAACTATTTCCAACCCATAGTAGACCAGTTGTGCCATCAATCAACAGTTCGTTCAATTTTTTGCACAGAGAAAACAGCATACCGCCAAGTGCCATAAATGGTACCAGCCAAAGGATTCGCTAAATCAAAAGCACTGCGGCACGGCGATCGCTGTCTATAGCCCTAAATTGAAAGCACCCAAATGATGGCTAACGTGTTATTCAATAATCAATGTACAAATACGTATAATTAGTTGGTGATACGAGATGAAAAAAAAAAATCAAAATATATTACTACTTCCCAAAAATGAAAAATGCGGGCATTAGCAGAAATCGTAAAATTGTATGCGGACCCTACATTAGAAGTGGAAAATACGGACATGTCCACATCAATTAGGACGTAAGGTAACACTATTCTCTATACAAATGCTAAAATGATGTTTGCAATGAATTACTACAGCACTGACTACCAGTAGACAATGTGGTGCGGGTTGCGTCATGTTAGAATACAGAAATATAAAATGTAACCCATTTAGTTTTTGTGGAATAATTTGATAATTAGTGAATTTATTGACTGATTCATTTATTGTACTCGAAAGTAAGTGAGTGTTCCAAATTTCAGCTCAATTGAACATCAGGAAGTGGATTAGATTTCGATTAATACAAGATTCCATCCAGACAAACAACAATGAGTGCAAGTTAACACGTTATAAAAAGCTACCTCTAGACTTAAGAATAGAGCGTACTGCACATGCACTCATACCTATTAACTGAGGATAAGGAACCTCCTCAATGCAACAAAGCACTAAGTGTAAAGCACGCATACTAACAGAATGCAAATATTACCACGAGTGACGACAGAGGCTGAAAATCACTCGGGACAAGGCATGCATCATGAGGGACGACGTGAATATTCTCAGCCGCGTAATAACTTATGTGGCCGCGTGGCCTTATGGTAGGTTAAATGCCACACATCCCAAATTCTGGGAAGCATTTGTACACTTTGAGGTTTTTATTAAAACCAAAAACATTTTATGTTACTGTTCTTGACAGAACAAACCTATTAAATAATTCAAATTTTGTTAGACATTTTTCTTATATCCCAATTTAATTAAAAATGCCAGCATGAAATACATTATCCATTGTGTTTTTATTAGAACTTCCAGTTTAAAAGATTGCGCACATATTCGTCATGTATATCACCTATTCTTATTTTATTTACTTCTAAGCATGATGAAAATGCATTCATCATGCTTTAAAAAGGTATATTAGTTAAGTTTCAAATGAAATACATGAAATAAAGTCGATAATTATACGCATTTATTATATAAAAAATACATAAAAATTTTTGTACTCGCACTTTGAGCACTGTATATATTATAGTTTTTTTCTTGATAAAAAATGCTGATATATATTCTCATAAGTATTAAAATTACGATTACAAAAATATGGCTTTGTTTTGTAACAGCAACAGTAAATACATTGGTTACTCACACAATTGTTTAGTGTTTTCATGTCAGATTACACAACAGCCTGTAACACTAATATTTTGCTTTGGGATCTTTACTTTAATGATACATGCAAAGTTATGAAAATCCCAGAAGCAACACACATGTACACCATAGGATATTATTTAAAAATACATATAAAAATAACTGTGCTTACACTTCAAGCACTCTGAACGTCATGGTTAACTCTAGTCTTTTTGATAAAAAGAGAATACACACATTCTGATAGGAACTAAAATAAAGGGCAATAAAAATATAGCTTAGTTTTGTTACAGCCAGAGTAAATACTTTGTTACTCACACAAATTGTTCAGTGTTTTCATGTCAGATTACATAATGGCCAGTGGCACTATCATTTTGCCTTGGATAACTTCTTGAATGATACATAAGTTACGAAAATCCCATGAGCAACTCTACACACAGATGTATCCCACAGAATCGTGAAATCAATACGTCAAGCCCATCATTCAAATTGCATTGCAATAAGAATTTATTGATTTATTGTATCCATTAATTTTTCTATACTTAATAAGGCCTTTCAAATGACAATAACAACCTACATATATATTTCACTTGCATAAAAAAATTCACTGATCCCAAGATGACAGATGATGAACTAATTGAATATTTAATTGCTTGATAAAAATTACTATTAAATTAACAACAAGTTTATTTAGACATGCTGGCTACTTGTAAAGCCCATAGGAATTTTTTTGAAACACGAAGCATGTATGAATTTTATCCCTTGGTCACAAACTAGAGAAACATTATAGCAATGATTATCAGGAGATCAGTTATACAAGCAATTATTCCTGATAACGAATTTAAAAATAAGTTCCTTGACATTATGGATCTTGTAACTGTTGACACCATATTTGAAAGCTAGTACAAATGTCCATAAATTGTTTGTTTTAATGTTACAATGACATGAACTTCATTCTTAGGTAGAGTGGATTATCTTTCCTGAGGGTTTTAAAAACTTGGTTTTTCGTCTCAATCAATACCTTTGAAAACACATCACTAGCAGCATGAAATTTCAACACCGGTATCAAGTCCTGAATCACTGTGACTGCCCTTGTGTCATTCTCACTGATCCTGCCCAACACTGCAGTATGAACCTCAAGTAAGTACTTTATCCCCATCCTCTTCCTTGCAGCAGTTCCATATTCACAGCAGAACTGGCCAAATACCATTTTTATCTGCAATGTCCTGGTGTCACCTTCTCCATATATCAACTTGTGATACTCGTACACGTACTTCAATAATTCAAGCGCCTCTTTCTGGTCACCAACACTTTGGAAAAGCACAGAAAATCCAGATGCCATCTCAAATACTTCCTCAACGTAGGGAGCCAAGCTAACATCCCCCTTTAATACTTCGTACAGATGTTGCAGTAGCGATGTAAGGTCTTTGATCCTCTTTGCTTCAGCCATTTTCTTCATTATTACCATGCAGAACTTCACCAGACGTGGTATGTCTTGAGGAAATTTCCCGTGTCTTAAACCTTTAGCGAGGTACTTGAATGATTCCTCGCATTCACCTTTCTCCCACAGAGCTATGCCAGTATAGTGTGAGTGCAGCGTGGTAAAACCCCAAGCGTTGTTTTCTATCTCTTCTTCATTCTTCAAAAGGTTCAGTGCCTCCTCATATTTTCCCATAGAAATCAAGACAGAGATCAATTTCATCTGCCACAATGTTATCTTTGGGTGATAATCTGAATATTTCCCTTTCATTCGATCCAGGGACGACTTATAGTGCTTGTATGCCTGGTCATAGTCCCCCTCCCTTTCACACTTCTCTCCCAGTATCATAGAAGCACAGATGATGTCATCAAAGTCCACTAGCCCCACATTACCAGACTTCTTCGATATTAGCCTACAGTATTCCAAGACCTTGTCACGCCTGGCATCTCCTGTATTGACTTGACCCGCTGCATTCTCACAATAGACCTTACTCTGGTTCAAGATACTTTGGGCCCATGCTACAACATCTTTCGTGTATTCCTCTAATTCCTCGCCATCAACCTGTCCACGACCATGTAGCAATTTGGTTATCTGGTTCTTGGCATCCAGTACAGTTGAGTGCCTTTCACCGAAAACAACCGTACCACGCTCCACAACCTTCCGAAATACCTCTAGGGACTCTTCTTTTCGCCCCAACATATTTACGGAGAGTCCATATTGAAGCATGGTTTCAAGAGTGTCTGGGTCATCTTTCCCTAGCACCCTTACCTGATCATCTACGATTAGTTTCAGAACCTTGGCTGACTCCTCAAACTTTCCATCAAAAAAGAGTATCCGGCCAAGGTTTCTTTGCGAGCGCAGAGTCTCATTGTCCTCAGGGCCAAGGTGCTTGGACAGAACTTTGATGGCATCCTGCATGAATTCCAGGGACACACCCGACAACATACTCTTGGACAGCTGCTCTGAAATTTTGCCTGGGATTTGGCAAAAGGCCTTTACCAGCCGCCTATGTTCAGTAACCGATTCCCAGACTGCCATTTGGTGTTCCACATCCATGATCTCGGCCAACAGCATAGCTTCATATATAATCTCCTCGTCTTTCCCAGAGTTCCTCAAGCTGATCTTGTTCACGGACTGTACCAGACGATGTATGATGGCACGTGACTCATCCACCCTCAGAATCGACAGCTTTTGCAGTAACCCCAGGGATGCATCCACTTCTTTCGTTGTGAATCTCGGGTAGGCTTTTCTCAATATGTCAACTTCTATACTGTCAGGAGAGAGGAATGTGATTACATTGAGGAGGGGTATTGCAGTATTCCTATTTCGTGAACGTTTTATGTGATCAAGGGCTACCATCATGGTTGCGTACGTTGTCTCCGAGTAACTATTTAACTGTTCTTTCTTGAACGGGCACTTGAGCAATTTCTCCGAACTCTTATGAAATAGATTAATGTAGTCAGATATCTGAAACGTCTCAGAACTGGAGACACGAACCATCTCCTCAATGTAAGAACAGGCTTGCTTCAGAGCGAGGGGGAAGTTGCCCATCTTTTTTGTAAGGCTTCGTGCCCCTGCATCATCCCAGTTGGGGCACTTATTAAGCGATAGTTGAACGAACTCAAAAGCTTCTCCTGGTGTAAAATTGTCCAAATCTATGATATGGAATCCCTTCCAGTCCCTAGTCCTAGCCGTCATCAACACATACACCCCATCATCACCAAGGAAAAACCGTGGAAAGAACTTGCTAAGATGTTCGCTCTGCACCACATTATCGAAAACAAAGAGGGTCTTCTTGCCTCGGAAAAAGTCGTAAGTCTCCTGTACTATGACCTCCACATCTTTGACTTCTCCATTCCTGTCTTCCTTGAGGATTCCCAGTCGGCCAAAGGCTAGCATCTTGAACGAACTCTCAAGACGTTCTCTGGTCTCAGAATCTATCCAGATAACATTGTCATATTGGGATGGGTGGTGTCTCTTTGCATATTCCCTAGCTAGCTCACTCTTTCCTATCCCGCCAAGACCAGATACGACCACGGCACGTGGAATACAGGAATGACTGTTCTCCGATCTCCCTTCCATGACCTCCTGGATTTGCTCTAGCTGACGATCCCTCCCAACAAAATCAAAAATAGGATGCCTGAGGTTGAACCTTATACCGCCCCTCATTTCCCTCTTCCTCTCAAAGAAAAACCTTTTGATATTGTCCTCCGTGAGGTATCTAGCATCCTTGCTCTCAGCCCATGAGTACATCATTTTGAAGAACCTACTGTATGAATTGCTGGCATCGGAAACATTCAGAAACTTGGCCACCTCTGTCTTTATTTGGGATTCCATCTCAGTGATCCCAGGTTGGTTCAGGGCAAATGAGAGTTTCTCTAGAAATTGGCGCACGTCAAGTTCCAACCTCTCCCCACAATATCGTGCAGAAGGATCATCAGCGTTGTCCATCACGATTGAATAACCTTCCAGGGCACTGAAATCCATGCCGATATTCTTCATCCGTGACCTCAGACTTTCCCTGAAGTTGCTAAATTTCTCCGGCACCCAATGCCCTCTCAAGAAACCCTGGTCGAAAACCAACCACCTCCCCTTGCGTGTCAGGACCTGGTCTAGCAGCGTTTCAATGTTCTTTCGCAGGCTTGCATCCATCTCACTGATCTTGAAGTTCTTTGAATCCTTGTTTATCTCCAGTAGGTCCACCAAGGATTTAGCCAACATCTTGGAAGTAACAGGTCTCTCTTCTGGTTCATCATCTCCGTCTACATAGATATCTATCGTTTTGCTAGACAGGTAAGAGCAGAAAGCAGTCTCGTCTTGATTATCACATTGAAGATTCAGGAATCTGAACCACAGCTCATCGCGGAAGTGAGAACCTGCCGATGATAAACCGGAGCCTTTGACAAAGCCAACGTGAAAATACTGAAACCAGGATGCAAAACTTCCGTGGTAAGAGTCTTGATGTAGGATTTGTAGAGGCAGGAGTTCTGTTCCAGTCCCCGTTGGGTTTTCAAGTTCAACTTCTGATCCCTCATAACCGCACTAGCGAACACCCTTGGGAGTGATATGATACTGTTCTTAAGGAACAGGATAACCTCCCTCCTCCCTTCAAAATCATCCTTAAACTTAAGCAGTTCATTCCCTAGGATTTCATCCCTGCCGGAGCTCCTCAAGATGGCTTCCTCGAACACAAAATGGCCTACAGTGTCCCCAAACTTGAAACCCATGTTGCTGCATATCACAAGGGACTTCACCTCGTCATGGCAGGACATCAACTCTGGGTCCCACTTCATATTACGGAACGAGTCAAAATACTTGATAAGGCTGAAGGGTCCACCTGATCTGTCAAAGAGCTGTGATGGCCTGATTACCTTTGTGCCTTGGTTGAGGGTGTGCTTGGCCTGGACGAACTGGAAATACCTGTTGGCGATTATAAAACATGGAAAGCAATTCAGAGTTGGTCTACGAATTTGAAAATTGAGAGTACCAAATTCATTTTTTAAAACATTGTGGTGTATGGGTGAAAAGTTGCCCCTACGAATACCGTATGGCATCTCAGCAAAGACTTGATGCAACCTGCAATGCATCGATTTCGAATTTTTTTTTTGCTCTAATTGAGGTGCCCGTCAATAATAAACCAATAACTTAGCACACATACTCAACGAAAGTTCTAAGAGTTTACAATCTATTTGGATCATTTCATTAATTTTTAACGATGACGACATTTCTAGAGATATATGTATAGTACAAAGCCACAGCTAGGTCCATATATGCAAACAACAATACAATCTTTCTAGAGATCTATAGTACAAAGCCACAGCTAGGTCCATATATGCAACCCACAATACAATTGCACCATTAATACTTTTCCTCACATTATACCTGTGCAGTGCCGCATAAACACACTTGGGGACATGTAGGCAGTACAAGCAACAGGGCCCACATTAATAATCAAGTCGCAAGAGAAGAAAGGGGAAAATAATTCTCACTTCAAAGCCCATACACAACTGCCTACTTTGCCTTATTGGTAATCCAGTACTGTATCTGATGATAACTGAAATAAAATGACCAACTCTATTTATATTTAAAGAAGATTAATAAGAAGGAAATTTGTGGAGTGAGAGTAAATGTGGGAAGAAATTCGGAATCTATTTCCAACAATATAAATGAATTGTTAGGTGGGGAATGATTACATTCAGAGGATATAGAGGTTACTAAACGCCCGGTCTTCCGAAATATACATATCACTTTTTCGGCATTTATTCCTAGAATGTTATAATTCATGTTGGAATAATATTCCTTACGTTTAGAGACTGTTTTATTAGTTTCGTCTCGTTTTACTACAGTTTGGGACATGGTAGTACAAAGTCTTATATGGCGACGATATGACATTCGTTATATTGCTCTTCAATATTGCAAAATCAATCAAAATGATATACTGCGTGTATGCCCGCATATGCCCCTTATATTTTCCCAAATGTCAGCAGTCAACAGGGGGGAGGGGAGCTATATTCGATCCTGGACAGAGGAAACCACTCATCTTCATCAGAGGTATTCCAAAGATGTTGTATTGCGGAGTGGATTGACCTTTTCTTTGAGAAAACTCATCATTTTTCTTCCTGTGTTTGTAGAATTGGAAAGGGAAAGCTTTTCGGTAAGTACCTCTATTTCTTCTGGAATTTCCTGTGTTGTCATGTCACTAAGGCATAGTGACGTGGTGTTCTTTTCCTGTTCCTCTTGAGCCTGACTCTCTTCTGGAATTGCATTCTTAAAGAAGTAGTTAGGCAACATCTTCCTTTTCAGGACTGGCTTGTTTATTAGGTGGAACTTCCCTTTTGATCTCTTAGTCGTTAGCTTGAATACTTCCTCGTCCAGCTTTTTCATCGTGTATGGAAGCTGTTTCTGCATCCACGCCAGCACTTGTTATCAAATCACCTTCTCCAATTCGATAGGTGTCATTGCACAAACCTAAGGCCCTCCGATATAAGCAGATTTCTTTCCTTACACTCTGCACAACGGCTGGAAGAGAAGCCTGTGCATGGGCTGTTCTGAGAGTCACGAAGCTCTCAAATGTGATTCTGATGTAGACTATCCTCTGTCAAAATTTTGAAGCAGTCAGCATGTTGCCACAGTCTGCATTTGATGCAGAGCATCATTAATCCAGTATCAATTGTGGACCCACAGGGACATCTTATCATCACTTCCTGCCCCTCTGGATCATTTGGCTCTGCCTAACTGGATCCTGTAGTGGACACTGCAGATGCAGGCTGTGCCGGGGTTATAGTTGGGACCACTGCATTCTGACTTTCAGGTATATTTCCTGCAGTATATTATATTTCAGTATCAGTAATGAATTATATGTAATACATAAGGAAGAGCTGAGTAGTCTGGGGTTAACTATTTCCTCAGTATAGAGCCTCGGGGATGACTTAAGTCTGCGTGTGGAGTCACCTTTGCATTCAAGTCTTGGGGGAGATTTTAAAGCGATTTTGGTGTTGGAAAAGGTGAGTCTTATATGCCGTCACATACGGTAATTCAAGTCAAATTCACTCATCAAAACAATTTATGCGACTAATACAGCTTGATTATACAGTAACACCTGTATTTAGCGGCCACCGATGATTCCCCTGGAAAAGGGTCGTTAAGAGAGGTGGTCGTTTGACAGGGGTTTAGGAGCCTGGAGAGGTAGTTTCTATGAATAAAATGGCAAATGACCGCGCAGCTAGTTTGAAAATAATGGTAAAAATACGGAGCTCAGTATTCATTAAAAGCAATACGAATTGAGTATGATTCAATTTTTTATGCATAGGAATTTCATCTACACTAGATGAATCCATGCTAAATATACACTTTGTATTTTTTCTACAGTTTTAATTAGTGGTACAACGCATTTCGCCGATCTACGGCATCATCAGATACAATTTCTAAGATTTTATGTTTATTGACCATTGTTAAGTTGTCGTAGTTACGGGGTTGGTTTGAGTGAGGGAGGTGGTGGTTATACCTTGGCTTAGAAGTGTGGATGCGGGTAGGTGGCTTGAATGCTTAATTTTTCTTATAGTTAATTTCTCATAACAGAGTGGGGGGATGACAGTGGGAACAATTGCTCATGACACAGGGTCGTGTGTTAGGGTCAGCAAAGTGCATTATAATCTCGATTTGCTCGAGAGCATCCATTTTTAATCCCTTGGAGACGATATGTAAAACTTCAAGAACAAAATCGCTTTCGTGGTTGCATCCCAAGAAATGTCAATAAACAAAGAAACTAAGAAATTGTACCTGATGATGCCGTAGATTGGCTAAATGCTTTTTACCGCTAATAAAAACTGTAGATAAAATACATAATGTATATAAATAATTTAGTGTGGATACTAATAATTTCTACAAAGCAAAGCATAAAACCATAGAGTGTAACATTAGATATTTTGAAAGTACATAATTAAATATATGGCACTGGTTACTAGATACAAATTACAATATAAAGGTAACCTAGTTCACTATATTGGCAGAAATGCAATACAAAAAATATTATGCATGCATATATTGAGATGGAAAACCAACAACGCCTCTTATGTATGTGCCGGCAATCAACTTGAGTGTTGTGGGTCGAATGGTTCGACTACAAGTCGAATGCGGGAGTGAAGAAATGTTTCGACTACGAAATAAATTTTAGAGTGTGTTATGTTTTGCCGCTGCAAAATGGGGAGCTATTTTAGGGGAAGTCCGGAGTGCAAAAGGATAGAACAAGTTGACCACGAATACAGGAAGGCAGACGGCCAATGTACCAGGAAACCACTGAGAGGGCACCAGGTTGAGAGTGAGGAGGAGACACACCAGGAGAAACAGCGGAGGGGATGCCTGGTTGAGGCATCCGAGAAGACACCGGAGGAGACTGCGCTCGGACCAGCGGAGATAAGTAGACTGTCACTCCCTTTGGACCATAGAGCAGGGAGAAAACCGTTACCGTCCCAATCTGTCCCAAGCAGTCTGGTGTCGACATGCTGAGTGCTACCCAATAGCAGAAGGAGGGAACATTTGTCTCAATGCGCCTAACGCTCTGAGGGCATGTCATAAATTCACTCAATTCTTGCTGGCGCAGAGCGCCATTTCTTTATTATCAACTGGCTCCTCCGTGAGCGCATGTAAGCACGGTTCATTCTCACCCCTGATTTATTGGGACGGGCTGATTATCATAATTGTTTTTGTGTGCTTTATGAAGTGTCGGCCCAATTAGCCACAAGGAATTCATTTTGTTTGGTCCGCCAATAAAAGACTATTGGCACCATGTTTATAAATTGTTTATTCGCAAGGTGGTTTTTCCTCTCTGGCAAATTTTATCAGAATAGTATTCGTTTCATCCACCCTGTGTAGATCCCCATATAGCCACCATCGACGGGGGGGTCTCAAAATCCGCAAGCAAAGTACGATCGAAGTGGGGACAGTTTTCCTCTCACAAAGGCATGTGTAAGGTCAAAATATATATACTTATATCGTCAACATTAAACTGATATTTCACAAGCAATTAAATTCACCTACGAGGTTATCGAAATATTTTAACAAAATACTATGTACTTCCAAAAATAATATTTTTCGTCTTTGATTTTCATTTATCTTAAAATTAGGCAAAAAACATTTGTATAGAGGTCTGCTTCAGACCTTTGCACTCCTGTTTCACCACTACATTTTCAAAAACACATTTCAGTTCCGTAAAAAGTTTGTTCCTTTTCTTCCCGTGGAAATTTGCACTTCTCACTGACTTAAGGCACTTCTCTATCATTTAAAGTGCCTCTGGAGCACTCAGACATGGAGCATGGCTACATTTCTCAATGTGTAAATCATACTCGGCAACGGTTCCTTATGAAACAACGCCCCCAGATAAGAGATACGGAAAAATGTGAATAGTGGGATTATCTTAAATTGACATCTTTCAATAAATGATATAATGCTGCATAATTGGGAAAGTTACCTAAAATAATTAACTGATTAAAGTTAAAGTTAATCTCTGTAAAAAGTAACTTGTAAAAGTTAAAAGTTAATCTTCTAGAAAGTAAATGTTTTAGGGGCTGTCCATAAATTATGTCACACAATTTTGGACCAAACTAGACCCCCCCCCCCCCCCCCTGTCACAGTTAAGTCACAAATAGTGTCACTCCCCCCCCTACTTTAAACAAAAAGGGTGTAGGGCTTGCTATGGTAAAGGAATAAGGAAGATGGTTAGAACTGTTTGCCCCAGTTGTGCAGAAGTTCCAGGGTTGTGTTTGAACCCAATTGTTCCAAGGAATTTCATAATTATTGATTAATTGTTCTTGATGTAAAAATGCTTTAAAAAACCTAAAAAAGTTAAAATTGTTTAAATATGTGTGTGTGCACATTTATGTTACTAGTAAATAAATTTCAGGATGTAAATTGAAATTCAAAAGCTTTTATTTTCCCTAAATTTACCATATGTGTAATAGATGACATCCGTAGGTATATTTTACCTTATATTATAATTCTGTGGAATATAGCAATTCTGTCAAATTGTTCATAGCTACTCGGTTGCATGTGTTGTTGGAGAATTAATTGAAAAATTCGTGTCGAACATAAAACGTTTGTGCAGCAGGTTGCATAAGTACACGTAGCATTCATCAACTGTGATGCCATCAACAAATTCAAACATTAATGACCAAATTTATACGCAAATACTTTTTTAATGCAAAATGAGTTCATGTTATCGTAAAACAATACAAATGAAGTAAAAAAAATTATCCGCCAATATGAGACAATTTAAAAAAAATGCCACGCAGTGAAAGGGTTAATGATGTCACAAAAATGAAAAAACTTCTACACCCCCCCACAGTCTGAATAAAAACAAGACATAATATACAGTGGAAGTCACGTGAAGCATAGCCACCCCACCCTCCCCCCTGTCACAAGGTGGTGACCCCCCCCCCCCCCCTGCCTATCATGCGAACGTCATTTATGGACAGCCCCTTAAGTTAAAGTAAAAAAAGAGTAACTTTTAAAAGCTATTTTTCGCAATTGAGATAAAATAAATAAAAACTTCAAATTTAATAAATATTTATTTAACTTTTACTTAAAAAGCCATTAACACGTTCAACGAGGCATATATTTTGCAAACTCTTGCCGGTGACTTAATTTTTTTTCGCTAATTCTTATGTAGAACAATAGGTTAATATGAGGTGCGTTAATATTTTGTTTATTTCACTCAAAATATTGTTCAAAAAATTTTTCGCTAATTACATTCAAAATATTGTGCAAAAAAGGATTTTATAAAGGACTTCATTTGACGTCTGCCGCAAAAAAAGTTTCAAAAGTGAGGAGTTTCATAACTGAGGTTTCATGGCAAGGGAAACCCCTTTCAGCTGTCCAATTGGGTCTGTTTAAAAACTGGCTGCAATTACTCGGAGGTTGTCTCCTATAGTCTCATTCAATGTTTTAAAAATGGCCTACAATGCTAAAATCCATCCTCATATTTCTTAAGGCATTTTGTTTTGGGGGAACTCATCTGCTGCTAAAAAGAGCATTTTCAGCTCAAAAACATGCAATCAAAGCTATGTATCAAGTCCCTATTCGCATTCCAGGTAAAACTTTCTTTGCTAAATCTAGAATTCTCACCCTTCCATCTCTGTATATCTTTACGTGTGCCTGCTTCGTTAAAGCAATCCTTTCTCAATTTCCCACCAATTCTACCTACCATATGATCACCTCACTCGTTCAAGAAATAACATTCACTCCAATCAGTACTCCAGCTCTCTCTGTCTTAAAGGTCTTATATCCACTCTGCCTCTGTCCTATACAATAAGATTCCTGACGAAATAAAAAATAGCACCTCACTTTCTCTGTTTAAAAAGAAATTCAAACTTCTTTCATCTGAAAAATCCTACTACAACAGTTGTGGAATATATGGAGGATGCACTTTGAATTGTAATTGGTAAGATGTTTCATTTTTCATGCATGTATGTGATTGTATTTATTCTATTCTTTGACTTTAGCCATGCAGATGTATGTAATGCCAATGGTGAAATAAATTATTATTATTACTCACTTGTAGCCAGGAAAATGAAACCTAATACTCTAATTTACTCACAGGCAAAACTACAAATGTTCATGTTACCAAAAAAGAAACATAAATTTGCATTCCAGAACAAATTTCCAAGGTTGAATTTCTTGGTCTAATTGTAAGCATTCCCGGCACTTAGCCTCAGGGCTGAAGTTTCAATTCACACTTGAGAAATCTTCTGATGATGATGCTTAATGAGTAAGCTGAGGACATTGCCTAAAATGCCTATTTTTTCTTTTACTCAGGAAACCAATTTTATGAAGTTATAAGTTCATTTAGTACATTTGTGGCGAAATTAAAGCAATTTGTTGCTGCCTAAAAATGCCTATTTTTCCTGCTTATGCCTTTTTCTGCTGGTATCGCCTATTTAAGGGCATAAAAAAGCAATATTCTTTTCAACGTCGCCAAACTTCTCTTTAGTGCAGAGCTTGTCTGTTATTTCAGTTCCTTTTTAATCTATCAAGGTTGAAATAATGTCATAAAACATGCATAAAGAAAAATCATCAAAAGTATTGTTATATAAAGAGTAGAAAAACAACTATGGTAATTATATGTGATGCGTACATACGATGGTTTCAATTGCCAAAACCATGTTTTTGAAGGTACCACTCAGTATTGCTGAGTGTAAAGGCAGATCAACTTTAGGCAGTATGCCTGAAGTTGATCTGCCTTCACAGTCAGTATTGATATTGTGGGGAACATGGCTAAATACTGCATTATACTCTGTAGATAAAATTATTGAAATACGTGAGGTATGTGACAGGAATAATGTGCGCGTCCGATACATAACGTCTTTTTCACCCAATTAAAGGTACACTATTGGGTCACTCCATGCATGCCAAGTGGTCTGGTGGTCCCCGCTCGACCATCACTCATTTCAATTAAATTCTGTATGGACATTCACTCATATCCCCTATAAATATTTGTAAAGCTTTATGTTCGCTGATGGTATACTTGCTGATGTATAGTAATTTGTTTGGCCCCGTGCCGCAGCCTTCTTCAGTATGATTATGAGATTTCGGTAACACTGAGGCATAGTATCTCAGGAGATATTTTGATAAGAGAAACAAACATTGGCTATCTTGTACAAAGTATTGAGCTCTATTAAACAACATAATAAAAATAACTGTAAAAGCGACCTCCTAGGAAATTCAGGGTGAAACCGGCTCGAAAAATTGCGGATCGAAAAAAATTAAAATTTTGGCTTTTTATATTTCAGGAAGTAAAGGTATTATCAACGTGAAATTTTGAGCATGATAACATATCAATTCATGGTTTATGAATATAATATTTCATCTTCCTAGCGATTTCCATTATTTTTAAAATCGAGTCAAAATGTGACTTTTTGTAAAAACGCCAAAAATAGGGTATTTTCTCCCCGCTTTTACAAGAAAAGACCCTCTGGAATTTCTTTTGGATCATTTTCATTGTCAAGAGAATGATTTCAATGCTCTAAAAAGTAGATCTGGTTTTTCATCGCGGGCATATAAGGCCCTAAAAATAGGGACAACGTTGAGGATGACATTTGTAAAAACGACAAAATAGGTTATTTTCTGCTCGCTCTTACAAAAGAAAGACCTGGATACTCTTTTGAATCATTCTCATTTGAAAGAGCGTGTTTGAAACCTCTTAAAAAGTAGACTTGGTTTTTCATCGCGAGCACATACGGCCCTAAGAATATGAACAACGTTGAGAATGTTGCTATGGTGGTGCCAAATGCATTCTGTTGTTTGTCGTCCTGTTTGTTTTATGTAGACATTTTTAGTATATTGTGTTGGTCCATGGTGACATTATCACTACCAGTTCAGGCATTTGAACCCGTAACCCCGTTGCCGTAGGGGTCGCGCCCAATTGCCGTGCAATACCAGCCACGGGTGGGTTTCTTGGTTGAGGATCCCAAGCCTGCAATTTGGTTTCTTCGACAAGGTTCCAAATCCTTGTGTGGGTATCTGTCTGGTTCCAAAGCCAAAGGTTAAGCCAAAGGTAAAGCCACCTGAAAATGGCGTTATAGTACATCGAAACCTGGGTCGTACAAATAAAATTATCATCGTGGAACCACAAAGTTTAAGTTTTTCATTTATACTAGGTTCCCAAGCATAAAGTTACCAAGCCGAAGCTCGTATGGTTTTTTTTTAGACTTGGAGTTTTTTTTTAAACACGGAGACTATGCTAGAGCCTTGGGTTAAGTCGTGGTCGTGTGGCCGTTCTGTATTGAGTGACTTCGAGTTTTTTAACTTGTGAGTGATGCCATGTATTCATTTCTTGGATCTTTCAAATTTCATCTTAATGAATCCGTTATTCCACTAGAGGTGCTTCTATATTAGTGATAGCTGTTACTGGTATCGACCAACTCTTTGGGGACAAAGTTAACAATTCAACTTTCATCGATTTTTCGGTTACTTTAATTTTTGTTTTCATATCTTCGATTAAAAAATATTTTGAGCGTCTATTTTAAGTGCCTATTTTGAAATTTTTAGTGCCTATTTAGGCTGCCTATTTCTTCATTTTTAGTGCCTAAATGTCCTCAGCTTATTAATGAGTGCAGAGCAGCCAATTTTTGACAACATTTTGCACATGAACAGCTGTTTTCAGGCAATTAATTTTTTGACCAGGATACAGATCAAGATTGAAGAAGTGAGAACCTCATTGAAATTCATGCATATAAATAGCGAAATAAGTAGGTAATAGAAAAACACGAAAATCTGAACATTTTTCGATATATCTTTAGTCACACTTTTCTAAAGTTCCAATGAAGGGATGGTTACGGATTTCACATCTATGTGCACCTTGGTTACTGTCAGTTCATCTTCTTAAATCAACAGCAGTATTTCTTTATAAAAATCTGCCCTGATTAAAAGATCATTTTTTCCAGTGCTAATTAGTTTTCTTCGAAAATAGAGTATAACTATAGATATGTGCAGAGATATGATATTAGTTTTGAGATTCTATTCAATGAAGAAGCAAGTGGTATAGGAAAATCATTGTTCATTCAGTCATTTTTAAATAAAAAAAAACAAATTTACCCTGATTTTGTGTCATGTGAAGAGCATTAATGTAAACTCATTTACCAGATTTCAGCAAAACTTACGTACCTAGCTATATATGAATTTTTACGATAAAAATTTGTAATCAAACACCCTAAATGGAGGCTTGGCAGAATACAAAACGATTACAGTAAAGCCATGTTAATTAGAAATTCAAGGGGCCAAAAAAATTGGACTTTGAATTATCCAGGTTCGAACTAAACGTACTTTCCAAAAATTAATGGAAAAGATCCCTTATTTTCCGAGATAATCACCGTACTGTACTATTTTTTTATAAAATGGCTAAGAATATGAACTAAAATAAGGAGTTAATGGGCGAAATTCTTCACAATTATCAGATTCAAGTTAAAGTTGGAGAAGTGTGCACTATCAGATGCGATCACGTGGAAAATAAAAGCAAAATGAATGATTTCGGGCATGTGTCCAATAGTATCACATAAGGTGTATTTTCCATGTGACCAAAATATTCGCCGTAGACCTATAAATTTACCGGCCTGCTCTCAGCCCCCTTCCCCCAAGACTTTTTCTACGATGAAGAACCGCTGCATTGTCATCCCCCCCGGAAGTACCTAATCAGCCACGACCGCGAACCAAAAGTATCACATTTCACTCATCGCTTCCCCACGCCCTTCTCATTGTCAGGTGGCTTCCAATACGGGAGGGGTTTGGAAGAGGGGAGAGAAGGGTAGGGGTGGAGCATCACGTCAAGGTCAGTGATGAACCTGAGTAAAAAATCCTTAGCCCTCCGAAAGAAGGGAACCCTAGAAACGGCGCACCATAGGCATAAGCAAATGTTCAAAATTGCTTGGCAACACTTAAAAGTAACTTGTGGTCAAGAAAGCTCACAATAATGACTTAATTGAAAGCATGAGACTGATAATCATCATCGGCTAAAATCAATATATGCAATCTTTCCATACGGCAGCTCCCTGGCAAGTCGTATAAGTGAGGTATTTCCTATCATGGGACCAGAGAAATACGTTTCATAACGGAGTTTGTCGTATAAATGAAGTTTCATATGCGAGGTTGGAAATACATGAGGTCTTATGGGGTTATTCATGGGACCAGAAAATAATCGGTGTATAAGTGAGATCGGCATGTATACGAGAGCCGTATATCCAAGGTTCAACAGTATTAGCAATTCTTCTTCATTAGGATAACCATATTTTGAAACCCTAAAATGAGTACACCCTCAACAGGATTGATCAATACATGTCACAGAGCGACCTGGTAGCCAAACTATGAACTATTTCCAACCCATAGTAGACCAGTTGTGCCATCAATCAACAGTTCGTTTAATTTTTTGTACAGAGAAAACAGCATATCACAAAGTGCCATAAATGGTTCCAGCCAAAGGATTCGCTATATCAAAAGCACTGTGGCACGGCGATCGCTGTCTATAGCCCTAAATTGAAAGCACCCAAATGATCGCTAACGGTGTAATTCAATAATCGATGTACAAATATGTATAATTAGTTGCTGATACAAGATGAAAAAAAAAAATCAAAATATATTACTACTTCCCAAAAATGAAAAATGCGGGCATTAGCAGAAATCGTAAAATTGTATGCGGACCCTACATTAGAAGTGGAAAATACGGACATGTTCACATAAATGAGAACGTATGGTAACACTATTCTCAATATAAATGCTAAAATGATGTTTTCAATGAATGCTACCACGCTGACTGCGAGTAGACATTGTGGTGCGGGTTGCATCATGTTAAAATACAGAAATATAAAATGTAAACCAACTAGTTTTTGTGGAATAATTTGATAATTAGTGAATTTATTGACTGATTCATGTATTGTACTCGAGAGTAATTGAGTGATTAAAAAGATATATTAGTTAAGTTTCAAATGAAATACAAGAAATAAAATTGATAATATTTATCATTTATTTTATAAAAAATACATATAAAAATTTTTGAACTCGCACTTTGAGCACTGTATATATTATAGTTTTTTTCTTGATAAAAAAATGCTGATACATATTCTCATAAGTATTAAAATTACAATTATAAAAATATAGCTTTGATTTGTAACAACCAAGAGTAAATACATTGGTTACTCACACAATTGTCTAGTGTTTTCATGTCAGATTACATAACGGCCAGTAGCACTACTATTTTGCTTTGGGATCTTTACTTGCATGATACATACGAATTTATGAAAATCCCAGAAGAAACAAACGTGTACCCAATAGAATATAAATTAAAAATACATATAAAATATACTGAGCTTACATTTCAAGCACTCTGGACATCAAGGTTAACTCTCGTCTTTTTGAGAAAAACAGATTACACATATTCTGATAGGAACTAAAACAAAGGGCAATAAAAATATAGCTTAGTTTTGTTACAGCCAGAGTAAATACTTTGTTACTCACACAAATTGTTCAGTGTTTTCATGTCAGATTACATAATGGCCAGTGGCACTATCATTTTGCCTTGGGATAACTTCTTGAATGATACATAAGTTACGAAAATCCTATAAGCAACTCTACACACAAATGTATCCCACAGAATCGTGAAATCAATACGTCAAGCCCCACATTCAAATTGCATTGCAGTAAGAATTTATTGATTTATTGTATCCATTAATTATTTTGACTTAATATGGCCTTTAAAATGACAATAAAAACTTAAATACATATTATATAATACACGTACACAAAAGAAATTCACAGATATACCCAAGATGGCAGATTATGAACTAATTGAATATTTGATTGCTTGATAAAAATTTCTATTAAATGAACGACAAGTTTATTTAGACATGCTGGCTACTTGTGAAGTGCAGAGGAATTTTTATAATCACGAATCATGTATGAATTTAACCCATGGTCACAAACTAAAGAAACATTATAGCAATGATTAGCAGGAAATCAGTTATACAAGCAATTATTCCTCTTAACAAATTTAAAAATAAGTTCCTTGACATTATGGATCTTATAACTGTTGACACCGCAGTCAAATGCTTGTAAAACTGGCCATAAATTGTTTGTTTTAATGTTACAATGACATGCGCTCCATTCTTAGGTAGAGTGGATTATCTTTTCTGAGGGTTTTAAAAACTTGGTTTTTCGTCTCAATCAATACCTTTGAAAACACATCACAAGCAGCATGAACTTTCAACACCGGTATCAAGTCCTGAATTACTGTGACTGCCCTTGTGTCATCCTCGCTGATCCTGCCCAACACTGCAGCATGAACCTCAAGTAAGTACTTTATCCCCATCCTCTTCCTTGCAGCAGTTCCATATTCACAGCAGTACTGGGCAAATAACTTTTTTATCTGCAATGTCCTGGTATCATCTTCTCCATATATCAACTTGTGATACTCATAGACGCACTTCAATAATACAAGAGCCTCTTTCTTGTCACCAATACCTTGGAAAAGCACAGAGTATCCAGATGCCATCTCAAACACATTCTCAATAGTGGGAGCCAAGCTAACATCCACCTTTAATACTTCGTACAGATGTTGCAGTAGCGATGTAAGGTCTTTGATCCTCTTTGCTTCAGCCATTTTCTTCATAATTACCATGCAGAACTCCACCAGACCTGGTGTGTCTGGTTGATCTTTCCCGTGTGTTAAACTCTTAGCAAGGTACTTGAATGATCCCTCGCAATCACCTTTCTCCCAAAGAGCTCTGCTAGTCAAGAATGAGTGCTGCATGGTACAATCCCAAGAGTTATTTTCTATCTCTTCTGCCTTCTTCAAAAGGTTGAGTGCCTCCTCATGTTTTCCCATCGAAATCATGACAGAGATCATTTTCCTCTGACACAATAATACCTTTGGGTGAGCATATGCATATTCCCCTTTCAATAGATCCAAGGACGACTTATGGTGCTTGTATGCCTGCTCATAGTCCCCTTCCCTTTCACACTTCTCTCCCAATATCATAGAAGCACGGATGATGTCATCAATGTACACTAGCCCCACATTTCCAGACTTCTTTGATCTTAGCCTGCAGTATTCCTTGACCTTGTCACGCCTGGCATCTCCTGTATTGACTTGACCTGCTGCATTCTCACAATAGACCTTACTCTGGTTCAAGATACTTTGGGCCCATGCTACAAGATCTTGGCTGTATTCCTCAATTTCCTCCCCATCCTGCTGTCCAAGTACATGTAGCAGTTGGGTTATCTTGTTCTTGGCAGCCAGTACAGTTGAGTGCCTTTCACCGAAAACAGCCGTACCACGCTCCACAATCTTCCGAAATACCTCTAGGGAATCTTCATATCGCCGAATCATTTGTACGGACACTCCATAGTGATACATGGTTTCAAGAGTGTCTGGGTCATCCTTCCCTAGCACCCTTATCTGATCATCTACGATTAGTTTCTGAACCTTGGCTGCCTCCTCAAACTTTCCATCGAAGTACAGAATCCGACCCAGGTTTCTTCGTGAGCACAGAGTCTCATAGTCCTCAGGGCCAAGGTGCTTCGACAGAACTTCGATGGCACCCTGCATGAATTCCAGGGCCACACTCGACAACAGACTTTTGGACAGCCGCTCTGCTATTTTGGTTGGGATTCGGCAAAAGGCCTTAACCAGCCACTTGTGTCGAGTAACCGATTCCCAGACTGCCATTTGGTGTTCCACATCCATGATCTCAGCCAACCGCATGGCTTCGTATATAATCTCCTCTTCTTTCCCAGAGTTCCTCAAGCTGATCTTGTTCACTGACTGTACCAGACGATGTATGATAGCACGTGACTCATCCACCCTCAGAATCGACAGCTTTTGCAGTAACCCCAGGGATGCATCCACTTCTTTCGTTGTGAATCTCGGGTAGGCTTTTCTCAATATGTCAACTTCTATACTGTCAGGAGAGAGGAATGTGATTACATTGAGGAGGGGGATTGCAGTATTCCTGTTTCGTGAACGTTTTATGAGATCAAGGGCTACCATCATGGTTGCGTACGTTGTCTCCGAGTAACTATTTAACAGTTCCTTCTTGAACGGGCACTTGAGCAATTTCTCCGAACTCTTATGAAATAGGTTAATGTAGTCAGATATCTGAAAAATCTCAGCACTGGAGACACGAACCATCTCCTCAATGTAAGAACAGGCTTGCTTCAGGGCAAGGGGGAAGTTGCTCATCTTATTTGCAAGGCTTCGTGCCCCTGCATCATCCCAGTTGGAGCACTTATTTAGCGACAAATGAACAAACTCAAAAGCTTCTTCTGGTGTAAAATTGTCCAAATCTATGATATGGAATCCCTTCCAGTCCCTAGTCCTAGCCGTCATCAACACATACACCCCATCATCACCAAGGAAAAACCGTGGAAAGAACTTGCTAAGATGTTCGCTCAGTACCACATTATCGAAAACAAAGAGGGTCTTCTTGCCTCTGAAAAAGTCGTAAGTCTCCTGAACTATGACCTCCACATCTTTGACTTCCCCATTCCTGTCTTCCTTGAGGATTCCCAGTCGGCCAAAGGCTAGCATCTTGAATGAACTCTCAAGACGTTCTCTGGTCTCAGAATCTATCCAGATAACGTTGTCAAATTGGGATGGGTGGTGTCTCTTTGCATATTCCCTAGCTAGTTCACTCTTTCCTATCCCGCCAAGACCAGATACGACCACAGCACGTGGAATACAGGAACGACTGGTCTCCGATCTCCCCTCCAGGACCTCCTGGATTTGTTCGAGCTGACGATCCCTCCCAACAAAATCAAAAATGGGGTGCCTGAGGTTGAACCTTATACCGCCCGTCATTTCCCTCTTCCTCTCAAAGAAAAACCTTTTGATATTGTCCTCCGTGAGGTATCTAGCATCCTTGCTCTCAGCCCATGAGTACATCATTTTGAAGAACCTACTGTATGAATTGCTGGCATCGGAAACATTCAGAAACTTGGCCACCTCTATCTTTATTTGGGATTCCATCTCAGTGATCCCAGGTTGGTTCAGGGCAAATGAGAGTTTCTCTAGAAATTGGCGCACGTCAAGCTCCAACCTCTCCCCACAATATCGCGTGGAAGGATCATCAGCATTGTCCATCTCAATTGAATAACCTTCCAGGGCACTGAAATCCATGCTGATATTCTTCATCCGTGACCTCAGACTTTCCCTGAAGTTGCTAAATTTCTCCGGCACCCAATGCCCTCTCAAGAAACCCTGGTCGAAAAACAACCACCTCCCTCTGCGTGTGAAAACTAGGTCAAGCAGCGTTTCAATGTTCTTTCGCAGGCTTGCATCCATCTCATTGACCTTGATGTTCGTTGACTCCTTGTTTATCTCCAGTAGGTCCACCAAGGATTTAGCCAACATCTTGGAAGTAACAGGTCTCTCTTCTGGTTCATCATCTCCGTCTACATAGACATCTATCGTTTTGCTAGACAGATAATCGCAGAAAGCAGTCTCGTCTGGATTTTCACCTTGAAGATTGAGGTATCTGAACCACAGCTCATCGCGGAAGTGAGTACCTGCCGAAGATAAACCGGAGCCTTTGATAAATTCAGCGTGAAAAGACTTGAAACCAGGACGCAAAACTTCCGTGGTAAGAGTCTTGATGTAGGATTTGTAGAGGCAGGAGTTCTGTTCCAGTCCCCGTTGGGTTTTCAAGTTCAACTTCTGATCCCTCATAACCGCACTAGCGAACACCCTTGGGAGTGATATGATACTGTTCTTAAGGAACAGGATAACCTCCCTCCTCCCTTCAAAATCATCCTTAAACTTAAGCAGTTCATTCCCTAGGATTTCATCCCTGCCGGAGCTCCTCAAGATGGCTTCCTCGAACACAAAATGGCCTACAGTGTCCCCAAACTTGAAACCCATGTTGCTGCATATCACAAGGGACTTCACCTCGTCATGGCAGGACATCAACTCTGGGTCCCACTTCATATTACGGAACGAGTCAAAATACTTTGTAAGGCTGAAGGGTCCACCTGATCTGTCAAAGAGCTGTGATGGCCTGATTACCTTTGTGCTTTGGTTGAGGGTGTGTTTGGCCTGGACGAACTGGAAATACCTGTTGGCGATTATAAAACAGGGAAAGCAATTCAGAGTTGGGCTATTAATTTGAAAATTGAGAGTATCAAATTCATTTTCCAAATCATTGTGGTGTACGGGTTGAAAGTGCATATCTCTTATGAAAACCGTATGGAATCTCAGCAAAGTCTTGATGCAACCTGCAATGCATCGATTTCGTAAATATTTTTTTGCTCTAATTGAGGCGTCCGTCAATAATAAACCAGCAACTTTACTCACATACTCAACGAAAGTTCTAAGAATTTACAAACTATTTGTATAATTTCATTAATATATTCCATGATGACGATATTTCTACAGATATATTGTATAAAGCCACAGCTAAGTCCATATATGCAACCCACAATACAATTGCACCATTAAACCTTTTCCTCACATGATACCTGCGTAGTGCCGCATAAACACACTTGGGGACATGTGGCAGTACAAGCAACAGGGCCCACATTAATAAACAAGTCGCAAGAGAAGAAAGGGGAAAATAATTCTCGCCTCAAAGCCCATACACAACTGCCTACTTTGCCTTATTGGTAATCCAGTACTGTATCTGATGATAACTGAAATAAAATGACCAACTCTATTTTTATTTAAAGGTTAATAAGAAGGAAATTTGTGGAGTGAGAGTAAATGTGGGAAGAAATTTGGAATCTATTTCCAACAATAGAAATGAATAGTTAGGTGGGGAAGGATTACATTCAGAGGATATAGAGGTCACTATATGCCCAATCTTCCGAAGTACATATCACTTTTTCGGCATTTATTCCTAGTATGTTATAATTTGTGTCGGAATAATATGCCTTACATTTGGAGACTGTTTTATTAGTTTTGCCTCGTTTTACTACAGATAGGGACATGGTTGTACAAAGTCTTATATGGCGACGATATGACATTCGCTATATTGCTCTTCAATATTGCAGAATCAAGCAAAATGTTATACTGTGTGTATGCCCGCATATGCCCCTTATATTTTCCCAAATGTCAGCAGTCAACAAGGAGGGGGGAGCTATTTTCGAGCCTGGAAAGAGGAAACCACTCAGAAATATAATGCTAATTGTCCAAAAAAATTGTAGTAATGCACTAATATAACTCATATATTATATTTTTTAAATTAACTACATTTTGAATAATTACTCAGAATTTTTCAATTATTTAGTTAATTTTTCTTTATGACGATGTTACTATGGTTGGAATCTCAGTAAAGACCGTATGCAACCCACAATACATCAGTGTCGTAAATACTTTCATCTCCAACCGAGGTAACAGCTCATATATATTTAATGATTATTACAAGTATTTATGACCAATTTTTATCATTTCATCAATATTCCTTCATGAAGATGTTTCTATTATATATTTACAAAGCTGCAGGAAAGGTAATACATGCAAAACGCAATACAATTGTGCCTTGAATCAATTTTCTCGCATTAGACGTGTGGATACCCTGGGGTGAAAATTAAAAGCCCAATGTAATTTTTTTATTTATGTAAGATTAATACGAAGGAAATTCGTTGTCTGAGAGTAAATATGGGTAGAATATAAGAATCAGTTTCCAAAAGTAAAGATGAAAAGTTAGGGGGGGAAAGGCTTACATTTAACAAATACAGTACATATTCCAACCCTAGTACTTTTCTTAACAATAATACCAGTAGTAAAATTAACTTTTAGTCTGCGTTTAATTAACACAACCAAATACATTCATGAACAACAAAAATATTAATTTAAGGAGAAAAGTTTTCAATTTCTTAATTAGTGGTGTGATAGTTAAAAATCCAAGGATTACAGATCAACAGTATTGTATATGTACCCCAGTACATAGTGAGCATAGTAAGCTCTAAACTTTTAAAACTGCAAAATAAAATAAACACATAATATATACCCTCATTGTACTGAGATACTGCACTTCTAAGTAATTAATCCATTCATTCAATTAATTAATTAGAATAAAAAAATATGACATCTTAAAAAACAAGATTCAAAAGCAATGGTCTTTGGGCACTGACGCCTTGAACCTCTTTTCTTCTGTCGTTTGTTTTGTTCATCTTCATCAGAGGTATTCCGAAGATGTTGTATTGGGGAGTGGATTGACCTTTTCTTTGAGAAAACTCATCATTTTTGCTTTCCGAGTTTGTAGAATTGGAAAAGGAAAGCTTTTCGGTGAGTACTTCTATTTCTTCTGGAATTTCCTGTGTTGTCATGACAGTAAGGCATGGCGACGTTGTTTTTATCCTGTTCCTCTTGAGCCTGACTCTCATCTGGAATTGCATTCATAAAGAAGTAGTTGGGCAATATATTCCTTTTCAGGACTGGCTTGTTTATTAGGCGTAACTTTCCTTTTGATCTCTTAGTCGTTAGCTTGAATACTCCTTCCTCGTCCAGTTTTTTTCATCACATTTGGAATCTGTTTCTGCATCCACGCCAGCACTTGTTATCAAATCACCTTCTCCAAATCGATAGGTGTCATTGCACAAACCTAAGGCCCTCCGATATAATCAAGACTTCCTTCCTTTCACTCGGCATAATGGCAGGAAGAGAAGCCTGCACATGGGCTGTTCTGAGAGTCACGAAGCTCACAAATGTGATTTTGAGGTAAATTATCCTCAGTCAAAATTATTTCGCCGAACTACGGCATCATCAGGTACAATTTCTAAGATTGTTTGTTTATAGACCGTTGTTAAGTTGTCGTAGTTACGAGATTGGTTTGAGTGAGGGAGGTGGTGGTTATACTGTGGCTTAATTTTGTGGCCATGGTTAATTTTTCTTAAAGTTAGTTTCTTCGGAAGGAGTGGGGGGAGGACTGTGGGAACAATTGCTCATTGCAAAGGGCCGTGTGTTAGGGTCAGCCAAGTGCATTCTAATCTCGATTTGATCAAGAGCATCCATTTTTAATCCCTCGGAGACGATGTGTAAAACTTCAAGAACAAAATCGCTTTTGTGGTTGCATCTCAAGAGACGTCAATAAACAAAGAAACTGTACCTGATGATGCCATAGATTGGCTAAACTCATTGTTTAGCCAATCCCCCAAATTAAAACTGTAGATAAAATACGAAGTGTATAATTTATTATGGATACTAATAATTTCTACAAAGTAAAGCCTAAAACCATAGAGTGTAACATTAGATGTTTTCAAAGAACATAATTACATACAGTAAACCCCCATTATTTCGAACCCTCTTAATTCGAAATATCGATTAATTTGAAGTTGTGAGCTGTCCCCGGCAAACAGAATAGGATATTGCGTACTTGATGGTACGGATAATTCGAAATACGCTTAATATGCAACTCAAAGTCGAATTTTGTCCCGTGATGCCCAAATGTATCGTTTATTTTGAAACGATTCACAGGGGCAGCGCACTTCGATGGTTAGTTACTATCGGCGCAAAAAAGGTAGAATGCTGAAGTTTAAGCAGTTGTATGAAATTCCCCTTGAGCTCCATAGAGTTGTGTAATATATCATTTTACTACTAAATGAATTAATCAAAAAGTATTTTAATGCAAATGTTTAGCTTCTACGGTCGAAAGGGTGAAGAAAAACATGTGAAAAACCAGGAGAATGGCAAAACGGTTGTCTTCTTCATATCGTCACGGCCAAAGTATTAGATTCTTGCGCTTCATTATTTTTTTATGAAGAGAATGACATCTCTGCATTACAAATATTGTTGTAAAATTAAATTTTACCCATTCTTCGATTTTTAAAATGGCCAAAAGCTACCTTTCAATTTCCGAGATGTAGAAAAGTATGTTTATATCAAATTTACATATAATTTATGGAAAAAATATTGCAAAACTTTTCATCTAAGGAAATTTTGATATTCTTCCTCTACTTAAAATAAACCACAAAGAAGAAAATCGCCCTGCGGCAATGTACACTACCATTATGCACCTCAAATCAAGTTCAGCGTTCTACCTTTTTTTGTGTCGATAGTAGTGCTTATTTCTAAGTCATTGTTATTTTGGCATTGCTTTCTTGAGCATAAGTTACTTTTAAGTGTTGCCAAGTTATTTTGAACTTTTGCTAATGCTTATGGTGCGCCGCGCACCAGTAGCTGTTTACCCCCAATCAAATATCCATCGATACACATCTCAGCCGCTCCACCTTTTGGTTTTTTTCGGGGCTTTCGCACCATGACTACAATGCCTGTATTTGCAATTCTTTCCCCACTCTTCCATCCGAGCCTCCCCTCCTCGAGTGATAACGGTTGGATCGCCAGGCATAGTGGAATAGTCTTTTCCGGATGGTGTGATATCATTTACCCATTTTCCCCGCGTTAGCACTTTAATCGTTTGGTAGCCGCTCCTCCCATCTCGCTTCGCATGCTTCCCCAGATTCTTTTGTTTGCCCCGAATCGCTGACGAGTCATGGTTCTCAGCTTTGTTTACGCTTTTCCCATCTACTCTTGTCCCATCTCCCCAAACTCGAATGTGAATCACGAGGTAAGGAAGGCAGAAGATATAGGGACTACTTCTGGGTGGTGTCTGTCCAACACTGCGTCAGAGATTTTTTTCTTGGGTTCCCTTCTTAGGGAGGGCTAGGGATTCTGAGTTCATCACCGACCTTGACGTGATGCTCCACCCCTACCCTTCTCTCCTCTCTTCCAAGCCCCTCCCCTATTGGAAGCCACCTGACAATGAGAAGGGCGTGGGGAAGCGATGAGTGAAATGTGATACTTTTGGTTCACGGTCGTAACTGATAAGGGACTTCCGGTGGGCAAGGATGATGATGCAGCAGTTCTTCGTCGTAGAAAAGTCTTGGGGGAAAGGGGCTGAGAGCAAGCCGGTAAATTTATAGTTCTATGGCAAAAATTTTGGTAACCTGGAAACCTTACACACCTTACGTGTGCAAGGTTTCACACGTAACACACCTTACGTGATATCACTGGACATATGCCCGAAATCATTCAATTTGTTTTTATTTTCCACGTGATCGCGTCTGATAGTGCACACTTCTCCAACTTTAACTTGGACCTGATAAACGTTCTCTTTATTTTTATTAATATGAACTTCCACAAAGTTAACTCGTCTACCATTGATCTAATGCCAAAATGATGTCTAATGAAAATGTAAATTGATGTTTGCTTTAAATGTTTTTTCTTTTCTTTTATAATTCATAAATGTGTTTTGTATTTTATTTTTTTTTGTATATGGGATTAATCCCGTAAAATAGAGATTATTATTACACTACGACAACAGTACTCACCGTCCACCACGTGTTCCTTCCTTTGGATAGCAGAAGACGACATCGTCAAACTTCCCCGCATGGGCCATCTCGGTGGCGATCCTGAAGTCCTTCGGCCCAAGGTTCAGGGCCCTCGTGGCGTACAGCATGAGCAGGTGGAACTGGAAGGTGTAGCCGTGGTGACTGTCCTTGGCACCAGACCCCACGTACGACTCCCCACTTACGCTCGACATTTGATCCGAGGAATGACCCGATATGCTTCCACTTGCCACATCCTCAGTCGTGGCACCATCCTCAACTGCCGCCATTGCGATTTCGTGGAATGCCGAATTGGGTGAGCTAGATATTCCAGTCCCTCAGATGATGATGCATCTACTGTAAATACAATCCACAGAGCACATTAAGCATTTAGCAATAATGCAGCAATGTAGCAGCCAGCCGTTGAGGTAGATGGAGAGATGGCACTTGCTACTGAGGCCAATGATTGAAGCTGTAATATGTGGGAGTTGCCTTAGTCAACGTTGATGTTTAAATAAATACAAAATCGGATATAAAATAAAAATTCCTCATGAGCGGGCAGAAAAAGAATACAAGTTATCTTTCGTATTGTTACAAATTCCCTGATGACGGTCGCATTTGGAGACATGTATCCAACTATAAATAGGGAAATTCACATTCACAAAGTATTAAAATACCAACAAAGACTAACCATCACCTATAAGTATCAGAAAAACAAAACCAGGAGAGAAGAGCGATAATGAAAGCGAGGCGCTGAACGTGGATAATTTTCACGGAGACGAACGACCTCACAGAGTGAGCAACTTGAAACTCTTAGTTATATAAAAGTGAAATGCGATCTGCTGTAACCAAATATGTTGAGAAATAAAATCCAGAACGACAAAAACACATTGCAGAAACAAAATAACGAAACATCAGGGCGTATGCTCATCAAACAAGACTAGGAAAAATTTTTAGGAAAGGGAGTGGCGAATCACCGTCTTAAGTCTCTCCCAGAAAAAGCAAGTTAACTGCCAACAAATCAAATGACACCTGACCCCAGGCTTACAGTACATAACCCAGAACAAATGACAAACACCACATGCTCTGATGACGAAGGACGACTCATGCATTGAAAAGTCGGCAGAAATGCAGAGTGTGACACAGTGGAGAACCAGAATAGACTTCAATAACATCATACGCTGGAAAAGCATCGCATCCTTCTTAACACGTGGGGTTGTTTCATGAAGCAGACAGTCGGTGAACACGGACGACAAAAAAGAGTTAGCGGGAAAGGAAATTGATTTCTTGGAATAAGGTGGAAAAAACGACAGAATGGCAGTGGAATTAGCCCACATAAGAAATAATTGTGGAAAATTCAAAGATATACTATGAACACCTGGAAATATCTGAGAACCTATAGCTTGCCTGAATGGTAATCGATGAGGAACACTTATACGACAAGCACAAGAGTAACATACTTACAACAAGATACAACACACTTCCTATTAAAGTAACAAATATATACACAATAGCATACATTGCGAAGTAGAGAATGCCTCATAATGGGATAAAATGAAGCTGGAACATAAAGATCCTAAGACTAAAAAAAATGAGTACTCTGAAATAACGCTGCAAAGCAGAAAATCACACGTCAATCGCATTGGATTTATGGATTCCTGATGAAGATGAGCGAGTCGCCTTGTCAAAACGTTTGAAAAAATTGGAGAAACTAAAAATCTATAGATAACTGTTGAGGTTTTCAATCATCAGAATTGCCAGGAAAGCTTTAAGTCATACATCATTAGGATTTTATTTTAAAAGCAGGGGGCAGGAATGACCTCTGGTCGCACACAATGGCGTCTAAAATCTAAATAAATCTAATATGGAAATAAGGTATTCTTTCAAATGAATAACTTTGAAGTCATGAGGATTCTACAGCATAAAGTCTTTCAAAACTGCCCCAATCAAGCATCCATTTCCATTAAGACAAAAATTTACAGTACACAATTTAATTAAGTCCCCAGCACAGTAATTAAAATCTCACTAAGTGTAATTATTGGCTTGCCAGCTCAGAATTTGATCTCTGCAAGCTAGGAGGGAGGGGTTTAAAACATCATAGCCAGCAAATCCAACGGAAACATTAACGAATAGCTGTAACCGACAGAAAGACTTTATTGATTTAGTAACACATGTATGCTGCCATTGGTTGAAGTGCCGATGTTAGAGACTGCCATGCCGAAGTTAGAAATGGACTTTTGGCATGAAAAACATGGTTTGACGTTATCTTCAACTCCAAGGCCTGCAGATTTCCACCGACACAGAATCGAGACACTGCTCCGGCATTGGGTAACAAATCGGAGGAGGATATATTACATATTAACCCTTTGAGTACCAACCAATTTCCTAGGTATTATGCTAAAATTGCAGTGAAATTTTTGGTGATTTTGCAGTAGTTTACGAAGAATATTATTCTTCATACATAAATAAAATTACATAAACAAAAAATTTAGGAAACCTTTATCATATTTGGTTTTACGTTTAACATATTACATTTAATGATTTTGTCGAATATTTATATTCAAAAAAATATTAATATACAAAATAGTGACATTGCAGATGGAGCACGATAGCGCTACCGGCAACTTTTGGCGAGAGACGGGAGGAGCGCAATCGCGCTCTCCGGCACTCAAAGGGTTAATTTCAGTAATTTGTCTCAAAAACATCTACCACAGTCAAAAATGCTTCAAACTTAAGCGTAAACACAGAATGCACATTAGATATATTCTTCCATTTGAGTGACTTTAAAGTCATGAGGATTCTATATCATAAAGTCTTTCAAAACTGCTAAGACCAAGGAACCATTTGGATTAAGACAAAAATTTACAGTACTAATTTAATCAAGTTTTCACCACAGTTTTCAAATTCTCACTGCGCGTAGTTATTGGCTTGATAGGTCAGCATTTGATCTCCACATAGCTTGAAGCTAGGAAGACATCAAATAAAAACATCACAGCCAGCAAAACCAAACGAAAAATAAACAAGGGCACTAATTGCATTTTTCATATTTATAAATTTGCAATTCTTCGAGTGAAATTTTTCTCTAACCATTATAATATCAAAACCTATTCCAATTGATTTCTAAAGCAATAAGACTAAACCCCCTCATCGTCTATAATTTCCCTACGTACTATGTATGAAAGTAATTAAATGTCGCAGGACCATTATGTCTATTTCAATTTATTTGGGGACCACGGAAGGAAGCTCTATGTCTCCTACTGAAACGTTGTCACTGTGTTGCGGGCTGCATTCACATTGCCCCTACGTTCGTTTTTCTCAATCTAAGGTCATCATGAAAAAATATTTGCTTTCTCGTTCCGAAACATTTCAAACAAGGGAAGTTTACAATTACCAAACGGATCAAATATGATTGAGTACTGATCTTATTAGCCCGTCATTGAGCGTTTTGAAAATAAAACTGTTCAAATTGTGTCTTGGATCAAAGTACTGTAGTAGTTGAAAATAATATTGGCAGGTATTTGTAGTAAAATAATTCAATGTCTACATAAATGATATTTTATAAGCAAGTATAACCAAGCATTGCCGAAGCAGTAAACTTGAAATGTTGAACAACACAACCTCCACACTACGCACAGGAAAACTGGAGATTAACGATGGAAAATCTGAATGAAAACCGATGAAAAGTCATTGTGAATAGCATTTTACCATTCTTTGGGTCCCTCACTCAGATACCAAATTGTTATTAATGTCACCGATTCAGCAGATGGACCCGAAAACCGATGTCTTTTAAAAATAATTTTCTTCTACACTTAGCCATTCGAATGTAAAATAATACATAGTGGAAATACCAACAAATTAGTTTACTAAATCGAGAGATTCACATAATCAGAGATACGGCCAGCTACCTGATTCAGGGATAGCGGTTCATGGATATCTGAAATAGTGAGTGAGTGGATATGAACATCAGATGACCAGATGGAATATTTGGTAATAATAAAGTCACATTGCGAAGATTAAGTGAGACGGCGTTCCAAGAGGCCTGACCCAGATTTGAACCCCGGACCTTCTGGACCGAAGATGAGCACTCTTCTCTTTGGGCTACTGCGTCGACTGAGATTATACCGCTTCAATTGGTTCTTTTTATTCATCGAAAAATGAACAAATGCACACGACTCCTTATCAAGCTTGTATAAATTAGATCTCCTGGACTTGAGACTTGTTTTCAGAAATTGGCTAATGTGCAGGCATGAACTAAGAAATTTAGGGACTTGAAACATCCTATCTTTAGTGCACTAGCGCCAAATCTTAACGAGGGTAATTAGGTATCGACAATATTTTAAAAGATAAATTATACCCCCTTTTGGTAAGTCATTCATCTTGGAGAAATTCTGTTTCACCACGTTTCATGCATTTAGACGTAAAAGTTGCTAGATAAAATGTAAAAATTTTTTTGTAATGTTTAGGTTCCCTTGATAGTAGTTTGGGATGTATTAAAATGACCTTCATCCACAGTTATTTACTGCACTCAAAAAACTTTATCTTTGAGGTAGATATAATAGTAGCGAGAAAACAAGATCTGTTTATCCTTAGGAATAATTCCTTTCTCGTGTAGTTTCTTAAGTTTCAATCGAGATAAATAGGTCTAAGGCATCACAGTACTAAAAATATGGTCAAAGATATTACAGATTTCACTACGACTTCATTACCTCAATTGGCTGTGGGGAGAAGAAAACTGTCATCGCGTTTATAACTCCAGGGCAATGTCGCAAACGTGAACCCTATTAGCACCCCTATTTTGCAATGTGTAAAATCTATTTAAATTCATATGGAGTTTGAATATTCCCACAACTTGCAACTGGCTTTCTCAGTGTTGTCAAGCTGTCGAAGGAAGAGTGACTTCAATAAGTTCCTGCGTACGCGGCATCCACACGCCAATGAGGTTTTGCTTTAATTTATTCCTCCACTGTACTCGGCAAATAAGGCAGCATTACCCTTCCTTTCAAGCAGTTACACCCACCAACTAAGTCATGACTGCTCAAAGCTATCACATAGGTACCACAGTTCATTGAAATGAAGGAAAATGACTCGCCGTGTCGCAAGAGAGTACATGTATGGATGGAAATGGAAAAGTGAGAAAGACCTAGAAAATATCTATGACATTTGAATAACATTTTTGACAATTAACCCCTTAAGTGGGTGGTAAAATTTCATTGATCTATCACCAGGTGGGGCTTTGCGAATAAGAATGATATCATTTTGAAATTTTGGTTAAATATTTATATAATAAATCAATGAGGAATTTAAAAAAGATATCCTCTCTAACTATATTTTTTTGTTATGTTTTGACAAGTTTTATAGTATTATTTATAAATTTTCCAAGGAACAAAATTTATCAATTTTCACTAATTGTGCACAGCATTATTTATTTAAATGTTTATATGGCTTCTATGTCCTAAATTTATCACATCTGGAGATTAAATTTGTTAGTTCACCGGCGTAGCTTCAAGAAAACAATTACGTCAAAAGTTGCTCTTTTGCACGGTGTGGTTGCATTTTACCCCTGAAATAGAAATTTAATCATTAATCCCTTATTTATGTTCCTCCCATCAAACCTAAGATATATATTCAGTTTTCAAATGATCATGAGTAAAAGTAACCTTTCGGAACGTATTTTTTGCCTTACCTCTGAGCGTGATTTATGTCTTGGAATGACAATGATCAGTGGTTCTTTCTTCATTCACCTTGATGTTTCAGTGAAACTGTTACCTATCATTTTCTATGTACACTTTTTACATTGCTTTTGAAGTTCTTTAGTCAATATTGGGAACTAGTGTGATATTGGTAAAAACAGGGTTCCGCACAGAGCGGCACATGGCACTTATGACAGCACAAATATGTTTCCTTCCGCTGTTTGTGTGATAAGCATACCACACATCTTTTTCGAGGACGTGCTGTTGAATCTGTGGGGGGAATAGCTATGGGTAAGTGGGTACCGGTCAGCCTTCCTGGGGTCTCGATGTGCGAACCTCGTACTCGTCCAGATTTCTGGCTCTCAGGAGTTGACCCAGCGTATTTACTGAACAGCCGGTGTATCAGGTCTAATCGAAATTCAAGGTGTGTACCTTGACCACCATGCCTTTTATAAATCACAAAGGAATTGAAGGTGCACAAATCAAGTAGATGGCGAAAGACTTTCATATAGTATTTCTTCATCCTCTTCCTCGACGTGCTATATGTAACCATGTACTGATCAGAGAGATCCACACCTCCCATTGCATCGTTGTAGTCTATGCACACTTGAGGCTTTTGCTTCGTACCGCCTCTTCTGTCTCGTACACTTTTTGTTCCCGCATTGTGAATGCTGCTCAACATGCAGACTTCTCTCTTGTCCTTCCACTTTAGCACCATCAACTTTTTTCTATAGGCTGCAGTAACTTCCCCAGAATTTAGCACTTTGTTCATCACACTTTTTTGAAGTTCTTTTCGATTTCGCCTAACTGTACCCACTGCATCAGTTGCAAATTTATTAAGGAAGTCGAAAAGTTCAGGACTACTGTAATAATTGTCTAGCCCTATCAAATAACCTTGATTCAAAAGTTTTTGAGCCAACGAAAGCACAATTCGAGTGGGTTTGGTCATGTTTTTCACCGATATTCCTCCGACATCTGCGACAAGCTCTGTATCTTTCCCAGTATAAATTATCATATTCCACACGTAACCAGACTCAGCCTCACAGAGCTTGAATGATTCCATTCCAAACCGGGATCTCTTCTTTGGGATGAAAACCTTCCACCCTAAACGGCCTTTCCACAGCAAAAGGCTTTCATCAATTGAAATTTCACCTTGAGGGGTGTAGCTTTCTGAAAATTTTTTGACCAAGTGATCTAATAGGGGTTTTATTTTATAAATCTTGGGTGAAACTGTCTCTTCATCATGGAATGCCTCATTATCAGCGAAGTGCAAAAATCTTAGCAGAAGATAAAATCTTTTTTCATTCATCAGCTCATAAAAAATTGGAGTTTCCAACAACTTATTGCGGGAGAAATAATGGCTGATTTTCGGTTTCTGAATAATTCCCTGAAGAAGCAGCATACCGAAAAATAATTTTATCTCCTCCTTATTTGTCTCACACCAATCTTTGTCTCGACTTCTCCTTTTCATTTTACCCTGAAGATTCTTCCTGTCTATGGTTTGTTGGGCGTACAAGTTTGTTTGCTGTGCAATAAGGTCAAAGATGTCAGCATCCATGAAGTGCTCAAAAATTTCATCCGACTGCTCTTTATCTTGCAATTCACCCTTTGCGCCAGCAACAAATATTTGGGGGAATCTGGGCCTCACACGACCATTTTCGGCCCACTTACCGTCATCAGCTTCCAGGGGTGGATTTGTATCACTATCATTGCTGTCACTCTCACTTTGTGAAGATGATGATATGTGCAACTCCTGAACTCTTGACATTCTTGTGCCAGCTCGAGTTGAAGTCCCACTGGTGCCAGCTCTAACACCGACGGATACACGGGATTCTTCTTCTTCAGAGGAATTGTAACTCTCGTCACTTGAAGAAACTTCATCCTCACTTAGTGCGATCATTATAGTCTCTTCAGATAGCAACGATCGCTTCTTAGCCATAGTGGTGTGTGAAATAAAAAAAAACTTCACTAATTATTCCAAGAAGTTGAGGAGTAATGAGGAGAATATAACGCAGCACACATAAAAGCTACTATTTTTAGGCAGTAGGCACTTTCAGTAAACGTAAATACTCGCAAAAAATACTGTATATATAACAAGTATTCAAGACCGCAAAATTTCTAGACTGCATGATGCACTGCTTTCAACGACAGAAGCCGAAAAAAATCCCGGAATGGGAATAACGTGACTTTTTTCACGCCTAGACCGCCAAAACTTTCTCTTTTTGGGAGTCATGTACAGCAAATATGACCGGGACTACGGAGTGTAAAAAAAGGCCAAATGATGGCAGCACACTGCAGTAAGGCGATAGAGAAGAGAGCGCGCATCTACAGTAAAACCCCCATACAACGAACACCCATACAGCGAAATTTTAAGGAAAACTCCCTATTTCGAAGTCATTGGCCCGGTCCCGGACCCTTCCAATGGACAATGCACGCAAAAAAAACCTCCCGTAACGAACCTCTCTAAATACGAAAACTCCGTACATCGAAGTCTGCGCTTGGGCCCAAAACATGAAAAGTGCCCCTCTAGAACGAATTATTGAGAAAAAAAACGTAGCATTCTTCATTTACAGGTAATTTTTCCGTAGACATTTACGTAATAAGCAGGAAGTAGAACCGCAGCGGGGAGTACCGCGTCTTAACCCTTCCGCTCCGGGCTTCGAAAATGTTCCCATCCGAGACCTACAGAGCATAGGACATGAAGTAAACTTGACGCTCTGGCTCAGTGAAGGCTCGTTTACACGTTTCTTATGGTGGGAACCGTCAACTCTGACGGTTCCCACAATAAGAAACGTGCAAGGGAAGCCAAAGCTCATCTCCACGTTACCTGAGCCGGGTGATAATTGGGTGGATGAGTAATGCACCAAGAGGGGAGGGGGGAATATCAGTGCCAGCGGGCCAGCCTTAACCCAATACAGAAAGGTAATTTGAGATTTCTGAGGGCCTATTCTCTAACTCCAAGCATCGGAGCTTTCTGGCGGAAAGATGCTTCAATAAGCTACTTGCTCCCATCGGTATTCTCTATCATGGAAGCTACCGTAGAAAGTGCAAGCAGAAGCTACCGGTAGATTAGGCTCCCACCCGTATTCTGTAAATGCCATGAAGCTACTTCCATAGCCCCAATAAGCTCCCACGGTAACATCACGAAGCGCGGCCTCCGAATACCCTGCTTAAATATTGGTCATTTTATTACGCTTATCTATCTATAATTATCCAACTCACGGGTATGTTTCTTACATTTACTAAATGCGGATTCCTTGCACTTTCACTGGGTTACTTTGTCATTTTCGCCATTTGCAGGATTTTTCACAAAAAGATATTAACTGGAGTGACGGGAAGCCATATTTACATTCGGTAAGTAACGTGATTCCAGCCCATAATAGGATACTTATTGGGCCGTGGTAGCGTGTATCACCTTCGCATTTCTTTTGAAAGCTTCATCTTCTTATATTATTTAAATGATTTGAAGCAGCTAGCAATTGACGAAAGCAAATAGCACGAATAATATTGAATCATATCATCGACATGAACCCTAATTCCCGAATATATTTACGAACAATCTTATTTCAATTGATCAAAACAGCCAAGATGGATGTCGTGCTTACGTATTCACCAGATTGTTCACGAGATTATGTGAGCAAAAATAAAACATTTTAGAATTTTGCTCGCATGATTTTTAATGCGTGGAATTTTTCGCTAAACACGATGTACGAACATCTTCACCGTCTAAAACGGCCTTTTCAGATTTCACCAGTTTTATCCTCGGAAAAACATTGAGACGAGCTTTCCCATTGGTTTTAAGAATGACGTCACCAGAAATGAAGTTTCCGCGGATTTGGTTTAAAAATGTTCACATACCCGCCTTTCGCCAAACCTCTCTCCACTTCCTATTACGTTCTTGAGAAAGCTCCCGCGAGTTAGAGAATATGGTTGGTAACCAATTATGGTAGCTTATTCGAAGCTACTGCATTGGTAGCTTCGAGATAAGAGAATAGCCCCCTGATCTGATCTTTTCAGAGTATCTTTCTGTATTGGGTTACGGCTGGCTGGCACTGACTGGTATTCCCCCCTCCCTTCTTGGTGCATTACTCACCCACCCCTCTCACTCATCCACCCTACTCACTCATCCACCCCACTCACTCATCCACCCCACTCACTCATCCACCCCACCTCATTTGCGAAGGTGCAGGTGGTGAGGATGGAGCTCAATTTTCCCTTTATAAATCGTATCAGATTACTTTTCCGTATTGGGTTACATTCCCGGGACCCCGTGAATGGGAGGAGCTCCATGTTTTCCTCTAAAATGGTTTCAAATTACCTTCGGTATCGGATTTTATTTTGGGAGAGGCAGATGGACGGTTATCGTAAGACTGTCCACCTGCCTGTGGACCGTGTTCATTCCCATCGGCGATAAATTTTTTCATGTTTATTTTCTTTGTTTTTCCTTCGTGGAATTCTATGTTAACATCTAATTTTTAATATTCTATTCAAAGTTTATTTTTAACGAGTGGAAATATTTTTTTTTCCCGAATATCATAGGGCTTATTTTTTTTTCTTTCCCGCGAAGTCAACGTAATTTCTTTGTTTCCCCATTCTTTCACCACGCAAACTTCATTTGCAAGACCGCCTGTTGATATCATAATTATACAATAGTCAAAATAATTGTTACATCATTATTTATAAGACCCACGATCAAAGATCCCCGTTTTCTTGTTTTTTCGTGCATTGAAAAAAGGAGGGGAAAATGTGATCGGCTTATCTACTAATTTCTGTAATCGAATCACCATTTCACGATCTAAAGACATACAAATAAATACATTGTAATAAGGCTCGTTGAGAAAGGCTCGTGTTATAAATGGCGAGTGACCTCTTGCAGAAAATTTTTATTATTGTATAATTATGATATCAACCGGAGGTCTTGCAAATGAAGGAACAAATCAAGTTTGCATGGTGAAAGAATGGGGAAACAAAAAAATTTCGCGGGAAAGAAAAAAAATATTTCCACTCGTAAAAAAAAACTTTGAATATAAAAGTAAAAATTAGATTTTAACATAGAATTCCACGAAGGAAAAACAAAGAAAATAAGCATGAAAAATTCGTCGCCGACGGGAATCGAACACGGTCCCTCCGCACCGCAGACCCGTACGCTGATCAATGGACCACACACACTCTTGAGGGCGGAGGAGGGCGAAGTATTCAAAACTTCATTGGTTGGTGTTAAACCAATGAGAGCGAATTTTTATCTACTCTGTCCCCATCCCAAAGGAAAATCTGGAGTAACCTCTCTACTCTATCCAAATATTGCTATTGCCGTCTTAACCTTGATGGATGTGGTCTGTTAACCGGCAAGTGGTGCGTTTGCTCGAGATCGCCCTAATATTTGCTCGATTGCTTGAGGATACCATTTTTTCCCAGAAATCGCAGCCAAAAATGAGGGTGCGCCACTTACACGAATTTTTTATCTGCCAGCCTTCGAGCCTCGGTCACGATATGAGCGGCAGGCGGTGGGCGGCAGAGCAGTATCGCGACAGGTACTGTTCTCCTGACTGATTTTGGCCTGCGCCTAGCGCCAGGGGGAGCGTGCGAGGTCCTCATTTGTTCTGGGACGATTGCTACATGCCTGGTGTGAAATCACCCCGTGCCACGCACCCTAGCGGAGGCTTGCACGGTACATCGTAGATGTAGATGAAGTTCAGAATCAGAAATGGCAGTATATACTGTCAGAAGACAACGTTCTCGGCCGATATTTTGCCACAGAATGAGTAGAACGGCACAAGAAAAATTTAATATCTGGGATTGGCGGCGAGCGGCACCTATGCTGCTCACGTCTATCATTGCTGGGTTCGAGTGTGTTCCATGTCAAACATTAGGAACATAAAACTCAGCGTTGCCACTCTTTCACTCGCCTACCGCCGCGCCGCTCGTATCGTGGCCGAAGCAAGTCCCTGGAGAGCTGAGTGACCTTGGTGCTTAGCGTGAGTCATCAAGGGGAGGGTATCATTCGCTCGCTTGTTTAGGGGGGACGCAGTTGCCTAATAACTTTAAAAACTTGTTGTTTGACAAGGCAAGGGTGTTGGGTGCAATTGGGGGACAGCGATTGGCCGCGCGACAAGTGCAAGCACTGGAATTTTCCACCCCCCTAACTTTCTCATTTTCTGTCACCGGACAATTTTGAGTGACTCAACTGTATGCACCTGCCTTAAGCTCAACTGAGAGAATTCTGTGAATATTAACATTTGTGCATGCGTCAACAACATAGGTCAGTGTTCCAAAGGGCAAAAAGTTGTGGTCTTTCACGGTAGTTGAAAAAATTAAAGTGCTTTAAGTCATCAAAGACGCTGAGGATGTAGGAAACCGCGTGGCGGACTAAGGCATGGTGTGCCGGAATCGTGCATTAGAAGATGGAGGAAGGATAAGGTTGCACTATTCCATGCCAATAGGGACAGAAGGTCTTTTCGGGGAAAATCTACGAGCTGTGACAGGACATAAGCGCGCGTGCCGCCGTACTGCGATGCCCGTCTCACTAGTAAGTCAGCCGTTTTTATATAAATCATGAAATTTTTTTATTTTGTCATTCATTGAACATTTTTGTTGGACCATATTAAAAGAGTAAATGCTTTAAATTCCATAGACAGTTATGATTTCTTTCAAAGTTTGATTTTTTTCAAGTTTTGATGTCGTATCTACGCCTTATCGTTCGTTTTTTTACGCGGCTGACGCTTGGGTATTTTGCATTTAACGTGTTTGCATTCCCACTCCTCATCGTTTCCAGCAAAATTTAATTTGTAAAATTTATCCACGTTTTAAAAGGCGACTTACAGCGACTATGACTTGTGCATTAGGAAAACGGTAGGTGGATTCGGATTTATAAATCAGAGCTCGGTGCGACTGTCCGCACTTACCAACTAAACACGAATTGTAGCGAGGTCGGATTTGTTTTGTTTTAATGAATATCAATTACTCCACCCATTCCAAAGGACAATAAACAATGCAAGCATTGTAGGGCTAAGGATACAAGTGAATACTTGCCTCCGAGGTCCATACATGCCTATGATAAATGCCGCATAAATTATAAGAGAATATCGCAAGCGGCTTTGATAATGGCCGAAAATTCGAAGTTAGGCCCGCAACACCTCGCAAAAGGAGAAAAAAAGCCCCAAAATTTTTTCTTCAACTTCGACGAACAAAAAGAGGGGTGCGCCTCTTACACGCGTTAACGGCATCGTCAATGCATTATCATCTGAGATTGTCATTGTGACCTCAATGCATTGCCGACTGCCACGTTTTTACTCGAGGTAACTAACTTGCCCCACCTAAATTCCATCGTCGTTTATCGATATCTAGTATATTCTGGTCACGAACATAGATATTTACCGGTATTTCAATGGGATTCCAACAGTGCGTTTTATTTCGGAAGTCTAAATGGCAATTTGTGCTCTTTCAAGCAAAATTGCTGCATTAAACTGCCAATTGATATTGACTTAAATTATTGCACTCTAAGAATAATATCGACTAGATACTCAGAAAAATTATGGAGCACTTTAAAATACGTAATCCTTAGGCATTACTTTTGGCGTTCCTTTACTTTCAGACCGTAACTAAAGTAAGCGATGAGGCGTAGAGCAGAATCGACGAAAAAAACAATAAATTCAATTAGAAATATGCAGATTGAAAATAACGCGGTGATAGCCACGGTATTTGATGGTAAACAATAAAAATTATTTATCATCACTTTTGGTGAATGGTGAATTGGTTTTAATGGTGAATATGAATTTACTCGACTTGCATCGTAAAGCACGTGGAACACTTCGATTCCCCTGTGGAGACGCAACCCGCACACCACCTCCATACATCGAAAACCCCCTACAACGAAGTCATGATTTCAGTCCCAACAAATTCGTTGTATGGGGGTTTTACTGTATAAGCTTAGCCCACTGAGAAATAGTATTTGATGAGAAGCGCGCATATATGCGCGCTACCCACCGGACGGTCGTTTAAAATCCGCGCATATATGCGCTTAGCCCACTTAAGGGGTTAAGCTAAAACTGTGATACAAGGAATCAACTCGCAACACACACTGCACCTACTCTCTCCAAGGGGCATGGAGTCACTATGACTCCATTGGGACTTTGAGGTAAATCATGAAATATTTCAATAATTTATGAATGAATTTCTTTGTATATCAGACAGCCAACACTAATCACAAAATGAATAAAAGTCACAAAAGGAAATATTCAAATGCATCACTTTATCGAAGATACACCAATCATAAAACCTCAAGGAGTCATTTTGACTCCCACTAGGACTCCCGAGTGTTAAAAGCACTAAGATCAAACACCTATTTGCGTTTTGACAGAAATTTACAGTACGCATTTAATGAAGTTTTCATAACAGTAATTAAATTATAAGGGAGCAAAATTGTTGGATTGCTAGCTCAGCTTTTGATCACCACACAGCTTGAAGCTAGGAAGCCTCGGATAAAATCATCACAGCCAGAAAATCCAACAGAAAAATTAACAAGTAGCTGTAACTGACAGATTTAAGTGAAATAGTAATACATGTACATATATTGAATACGCACAAGTTTGCATGGACTTTTGGCAAGAAAAACACGGTTTGACGTCTTCTCCAAACCTGCACATTTCTACAGATACAGAATCGTAAAAACTTCTCGAGCATTGAGAGGTGAACTGAAGATAATGGAGGAGCTATAATTACTTATTACTTTCTGTTATTACTCTCAAATAAAACCACCATAGCCAAAACATTGCTTAAAACATATGCATCAACCTCACGTGTTAATTAGTCAAATTCTTCCTAATGAATGACCATAAAGTAATTAGGTTTCTACGGCATTTAGTGTATTCAAAACGTTCAGATCTAACAACCTTTCAAAGAAAACAAGAATTTATATTACGTGATTGACGAAGTTTTCATCACAGTAATTAAATACTCATTGCTCGTTATTCTTGGCTTACTAACTCTGCGTTTAATCTCAAAACAGCTTGAAGCTAGGAGGCCCGAATATAAAAACATCACAGCCAACAAAACCAAACGAAAAATAAATAAGGGTGCTCAATGCGTATTTCATTTTTATAAATTGATTAAGAGTTTGAGTGAGATTTTCCTCATATCATTATAATATTGACACCTATTCGAATAAATTCATCTATGATTTCCCTACGTACTTCATGTGAAAAACTAAGATGTCCTGGATCATTGTGTCACGTATAATATATTAGTGCAAAAGAAAGCAAGTTTGCAGGTGATAATATTGACTTCTCCATTGAAAACTTAGGGTATTTCACCCAACAAATCCTTCAACAATGGCATGGGTAGGAGAAGGAGATTGCTTTTCTAAAAAAACCAATGGATTTCAGGATATTTTAGAATATTTAATAAACCTGAGAAATACTCCAAAACGCAGACATTCGAGGGTGTGTGACACGGGGTGATTCCACACCAGGCATTCAATATCTTCGTCCCAGTTCAATTTCGAACTTTGCACCCTCTCCCGGACGATAGGCAGAGTCCGTAAAGCGGTCAAGACGACAAGGGAATGCGTAGAATGTACGTGATTAAATAATTTTTATTGCAGAGTCTTTCATTACGTGTAATAATCACCTTGCATGCTCAGCATTTGATCTCCACACAGTTTAAAGCTAGGATTAACGACCATAACAACATCACAACAAGCCAGTCCAATCCAAAAACTAACAATGTCTTTCACTACTTCAATTTCAAATTGTATCTTAAATTGTATGTTTAAAAATATAATACAGTAACCAATCTCAATTATTCAGCATATCTAGTTGCGTTTTTAACAGCATGTGTATTTGCAAAGTATGTGGTTAATTACATTTTTATTTTAGAGAATAATCTTTCTTTACATGTAATTATTGGCTTTGCCAGCTCAGAATTTGATCACCGCAATCCATTAAGCTAGGATGGACATAGATATCATCACAGCCAACAACACCAATCGACACAGTGACCGAGGACGGTCATTCATTTCTTTTGAATTAATAAAAATCTAAGCAAGATATTTCACTCGTCATAATCACCCTCCAACTCACGAAAGCCTCTTCTCAGAGACCAAGTACTTAAATTTCTCAACCTGCTACAATTTGTGTCCTCCTACCTTTAAGATCAGCCTGGCTTTCCTTGTCCTAGATAAACTCTACACTTTTGTTTTCTAATGATTTATCTTCATTCCATATTTTTCGCACTGCTTTTCAAATGCATCAATGAAAGCTTGCAATCCAGTCCATGATCGACAAACCAACGACTGCACCTACTTTAGAGGAGTTAAATAATTTGAACTAGCAAAATGAAACCCCTCCACGGAATTGAATGATAATCTTATGGGTCAAAAGTTAAACAAGTGGGATATAAACAAACACTATAAATAGTTATTCGAGGTCTTTACTGCTTTTCTCTAACGCTTTTTTTTTAGGTCAAGGCCTGTATTCCTTCCAAATTTCAACTTCCTAGGTCCTCTTAAAACAGGGGTGACAGGAACAATTTAGGGATTTTGTTACAAATACACTATGGGTTCAATGCAGAAGTTCTTAGGAACGTTTTGCTTAACAAACAACATGCCTAGACGACTTATTCAACTCCAAAGCAGCAGGTTCCTACTGATGCAGTACCGAGAAATATTTCCAGTGTTGAGTGGATAGTCTCACTTAATGGAGGGGAATTTATTAGTGATAATTTCAGTCATTCCTCTCAAATGAAAATAGGCATCAAAGGCAAAGAAAATGAAGCGTCAAACCTAATAGATAAGGTATTCTTCAAAATGAGTGAATTTTAAGTCATGGGGACTCTTCAGAACAGTGCCTTGAGAAAGTCAGTCGAATAAAGCAAAATTACTGGTTCGGCAAGAATTTAAAGTATGTGATTAAATAAATCTTTATTGGTTATACTTAGCATTCATTATGAGTAATAATTGGATTGCCAGCTCAGAATTTGATCTCCACACAGATGTAAGCTAGGATCACGGAGGAAAAAACATCACAGCCACCAAGTCCAATCATAACACCAACCAAAGACGAGCATTCATTTCTTTTGAATTAATATAAGCTTAAGAGAGATTTTTCTCTTATTGTCATATTAGAGGACCTAGTGAAAATTCCAAAGTACACGTATCCTGTGAGCGTGGAGATATTTACATAAGAGAAACATGCCGGACGATTGAAACAAGAACTGAAGAATACCGCAGGCACCTGCAGCCGGGTCAATTGGTAGAGTCGGAATTAGCTGAGCATAGGAAAAACGAAAACCACTCAATTCGCTGGGAGGAGACAAAGACTTCTGCACCGAACTACTGCATATTGGAATCTTATTGTGAAGGAAGCAATTCAGATCTTACTGCAGAGAAACAATTTCAAAAGACCGAGCAACACTTGGGATTATTAACCCTTTAAGGTCCATAAGGATTGCAGCCATAAAATTGAAATACAAAACACATTTTTAGGCTAATATTGATGTGTAGATTCCAAAAATATTTACTTTAAAGTGATATCTCTAATAGTTTATGAGATACAGCCTGGGACAAATATGTCCCTATGGACGGTAAGGGTAAAATTCGTTCAAAATTAAAAGAATCAAACATATTGATTATGGAATGATTTATTTCTATAAATTAGGCCAATAAATATCGTCTTCTGGTATTAAAAACGTTTTTTATGCAAATTCTTAAAATTCCATGCTTATGGCAACGTTTACATTTGCATAAATTAGGAAAAATAATAAATTAACAGATAAAATTGAAAAAAATCAAGTTTTTCTGAGCATCCACCAACATATAATAACATTTTACTGTATATTGTTACTATGATTAAGACAAATATTTTATGCAAAAATAAAGTTATTAATAAATAACCATGTCAAAAATGCAACTTGCAAAATGCAATTATTTTCTTGTGGCTGTCCTACACACAGTGATAGCTCATAAAGCAATTTCGTACTGTTGTGTAACACAAATAAACCTGGCATATTCCACACATATTGGCTGTTCGGTTTTCAATTTTATTTTTTGCACATTCAGCGCACCTCTTCCGTCTAGGCATTTTCAGCAACTTGTGCTCAGGCTGTGGTGCTGGCATGCTGTTCCTACAACTACGGACAGGAGCAGCTGGAACACCTCTCTTCCTATTGGAATAGTTTGTTCTGGGAAGCATTTCTTCATTATTTGCAAAATGCAAAGCATTCCTAATGATTTCAAAACGCCTTCGAGGCATTATATTGGCAATGTATGGCACTTGCATGTCAGGATCAGAGGACCAATAGTCCCTAAAACTCGGAACCACATGATAACCCATCACTAAATTCATCCCCAAAAACGCGCTAATCTCTTCGGTAGTAGTTTGGAAAGATGTCCCCATTTGTTTCATATAGAGTTCACTTTGTTGAGCGATAAGAGCGACCAGTTCATCAAAACCGCAGGCTTTTCTAAATACATCATAAGCACTGAGTTCTAAACTCAAGTCTACATCTAGGTTCACCGCTCCGTACTCATAATCAATCGTTTCTATTTGGAAATGTGATTTCCGGGGCTTCCAAGTGAATGTAATATCTTTGCTCTGGGTTATTTTTGGATGACGTTTGCTTCGTTTTCCTTCAGGTGGGTCATTGGATGATTCTAAAGATGAAGGGACAGTAGTTGGTTTGCCAAATTTTGTCGGCATGGATTTTGATGATTTCACCGATGACGATGGTTGCGGCGAAGAAGAAGGGCCGGCAAATGATAATTCTGGAACTGGGCGTTCGATGATGATTTCAACACCCACGTTATCAGTATCTTCACCAAGGAAGCCTAAATCTTCTTCATCAAGCGGAAGATTGTCTTCATCATCGCTCTCATCAGCTAGTAGAATCTGCTCAATAGCATTGTCAGATACAGCGAATAAGCGTTCTTTTATCGGCATTCTTTTCAGTTAGCTAACCACTGCAATGAAGCAGTTGACAAGCGTATTAGCACCCACACCCATACTAAAATGTATAAACTACATTCGCAATAAAGGGGATTTACTCACCGTGTTGCTCTAAGTATCAGGCCACAGCAAAACGAAGAGAATCACTCAACCAGCAGAGGCAGTTGCGTCGTATGGAGGTGTTCTCTGCACAGAACTGCATCAAAACACAACAGGGGCATGACTAAAAGTGGAGGACCCTGACCACCCCACCGGAGTGGGAGGAGAGATCTTACCACATAAGGAAGGGATGGTTGGCACCGCCAAAGCGGTATGGTGTGCCTTTTCTTCAGAGGAACCCCGAGCCCCTTCTTTACTTTGTACCTTTTTTGCCCTCCCTCTTTCCCCCTCCGTATACCAGGCCTATTGCGTCGTTTGGTCGTATGTATCCGTACCGAACTACGTCATAGCACTTCAAAAGTGAGGAAGAAGCATGTGATGTATTGTGTGCCTTCTAAATGGCGACCACAGCCACAACCTCGAGGGTCTCTCTCCCCCCGTTGGAGTGGTGGAGTAGGTCTGCACCACGGAGTAGTAGTTGGGGTCAGCGCCGCCAAGTCAGTATAGCATATATACATTTTCCATAGGGGTCTAGGCTCTTATTCATGGATATTCTATCTACACCACGAGATAACAAACGGAAATACAACATGATAGGCATTTTCCCTTCAGCCAGCGAACATGATGCGGAGAGCAGGTTATAATACTATATACAAGCAACAGTTGGAGTACTTGAAAACAATACCTCTGAGTTGGGACACAGCAAGCAATTTCCAACCTTTCATTTCCAGGACAGTCATAAGGCAAAAATAAAACCCATCTCCATGTGGAGCTTTGCGTTCAACCACAGTAACCGTTCAGGTGGTGCTAATATCGTTAGCCATTCAGTTACTTCGAATCAGTTTACGTGAAATAATACCAAGTCGCGCTCCCTTATGGTCCATAGGGACATATGTGTCCCATGGCATGAAAACACTAATTTTGTCAAAACTAAAGCACAATTGTGGAGTTTTTGGCTCTAACTCTACAGGCTAGGTAAACATGAAGGATAAACCGAAAGTCCTGTTTTAATTGACCTCCTTATTGATTTGTTATAAAATATCAAATTTCCGATTCGTAAACAGCATTTCAAGTGAAAGTTCTTAACAATGTGGGAACTACAATATCTAAAGGATATCGCAAAAAAAAATTTAAACTAGAAGCCAAAAGCCTATTCTTCAATACACCCATTCCTTACAATCATAGACCTTCTCAATTGAATTTGAGAAAATTTCAAAAATATGGGACATATATGTCCCTTGGACCTTAAAGGGTTAAAGTCTATTCTGGTTCTCCACAAGGTCACAAACTTCATTTCTGCCGATCAATTGAGACTTGTCAATCGTCATCAGGGGATGTCACTTCATTTCTGCGGACATTTCCATGTCCGCGTCGTCTCATTTGGTCAGGGTTATGTATGCTACGCCTGGGGTCAGTAGTCATCTGATTCGTTGGCAGTTTCTGGCTTTTTCTGAGAGATCTGGGAGAGACCTGACAATGGAGGCCACCGAAATACGGCATGAAAAAAATCACATTTAACCTTGACATCGGATACTCTCTCGGTAATTCATGGAAATCAGTGCTGAGTAGTCTTCCGAACCTCCAATGCCCCAGGCTTAGAGAACATACATAAATGGGACCACAAAACAAACACAACATGCCCTGAATACGATGGACGACTCGTACATCGAAACGTCTGCAGAAATGCAGAGTGTGATCAGGTGGAGAAAAAGAATAGTCGTCACTAACATCATATGGCAGGAAACCATCAGATTATTCTTAACACAAGGAGTTGATTAATGAAGCAAACAGCCGTTGATCACGGACGACCAAGACTGAGTTAGGGGGAAAGAAAATTGACGGGAAGCCAATCATCGACCACCTGATCACGCAATTCATGGTATATATAAAGTAAGTCCTCGACATACGAATGAGTTGCATTAGGAGAACCTGTTTGTAAGTTGAATTTGTTCGTAAGTTGAAAAACGTTAGTCAGGCATCAAAAATTGTAGTTCCCGTATTACTTGGCCCATAAGATGCACTTTTTTTTGGCTCCAAAATGTGCTCAAAATAAAATCACACATCAAAGCAAAAGAAGAACCCTTCGAACTTCAGCTTAAACCTAGTAAATAAGGTATTCTGCAAAATGAGACAATATTAAGTTATTAGGATTCTTCAGCACGATGCGTTGAGAAAGCCAGTCTAATTAGGCATCATTATAAGTTCGACAAGAATTTACTGTACGTGATTAATTAAAATTTTATTAGAGACAATTGAGCTTACAATACGTGTAATTATTGGCTTGACAGCTCAGAATTTGAATCTCCACACAGCTTAAAGCTAGGATTAACGAGATTACATCATCACAGCCAGCAAGTCCAATCGAAAAACAAACCGAGGGCGGTCTTTCTTTTACTTTTGAATTGATAAAAGTTTGGTGAGATTTTTGTCTTATCGTCACAATAGAGAAACTAGTCGAATTTCTAAGTACAAGTATCCTGTGAGCGTGGGGAAATTTACCCAGAAAGAATAGCGGAATATTCAAATAGATACCATGAACACCTGGAAATATCAAAGAACCTATAGCTTGTCTAAACGGCAATCGACAAGCAAAGTGTACATGACAAGTAGAGATTGGAAAATTACTGTAATTTTCATCTGAGGTAAATTACCACGGTAAATAAAGGTAATTTTCGAAAATTACCATAATTTACTGTGAACACCGTAACTATGATCACCTGGAAATATCTGAAAACCTATAGCTTGCCTGAATGATAATCGACAAGGAAAACTTATATGTATATCAACCACAAGAGTAACATACTTTCAACAAGAGATACAACACACTTCATATTAAAATAACAAAAATATACCCAATTGTACACAGAAATTGAGAATGTATTTCTTTAGTTTTAACCATTTCACAGTAAATGTGTGGTTAAATAAGAAAGCCAATAGCAATAGGAAGTGAATAACGATGTTTAAACCATAATTAATACAACATTAATCTCTTAGAAAATTTTTAAAATTGTAAAAAGAACTACGGCAGCAACACGCAATTTGGCTTTAATTTGTCAAAGTATGAGAAATTTTCAAGAAGAATATTCTAAAGCTTTAATCTTATAATGTTATAATTCAAGTAAAATATTCCAAAAATGAGTTGTACTCATGCTTCAATTTATTATTTAACAAGTAGGAAATGTGAACTTGGCTTAAAAGAACATGTTGGGAATTTATCTGTATGAAACATTATCTCAAAAATAGGTGAATCATCTAGAAAATTAAGGTAATTTACAAGGGACGCGGTAAATTACGAAATATACCGCAGTAATTTACAAAAATTACCAAGATAATTTTCAGATTTTTTTTTAATGACAAGATACCAAGATAAATTTCAGATAATTTTAATTTTTCTAATGACAAGTACAACAGACTAAACTTTCTATTAAAATAACAAATATAAAAAACTATAACATAAAAATTGAGTGCGAAGTAGAGAATTCCTCATAATGGGATAAAAATGAAGCTGGAACATAAAAGAGCCTAAGACTAAAAAAAAGAATACTCTGAAATAATGCTGCAAAGAAACAAATCACACGTCAATGGCATTGGATTCCAGGATTCCTGATGAAGATGAGCGAGTCGCCTTGTCGAAACGTTAGAAATATTGGAGAAACTTAAAATCTATTGAAAACTAGAGAAGTTTTCAATCATCAGATTTGCCAGGAAAGCTTTAAGTCATACATCATTCGAATTTCATTTTAAAAGCAGGGGGCAGGAATGACCTCTGGTCGCACACAATGGCGTCTAAAATCTAAATAAATCTAATACGCAAATAAGGGATTCTTTCAAATGAATAACTTTGAAGTCATGAGGATTCTACAGCATGAAGTCTTTCAAATCTACCCTGATCAATCACCCATTTGCATTAAGACAAAAATTTACAGTACACAATTTAATTAAGTCCCCAGCACAGTAATTAAAATCTCACTGCGTGTAATTATTGGCTTGCCAGCTCAGAATTTAATCTCCGCTAGCTAGGAGGGAGGGGCTTAAAACATCATAGCCAGCAAATCCAACGGAAACATTAACAAATAGCTGTAACCAACAGAAAGACTTTATTGATTTAGTAACACATGTATGCTGCCATGGGTTGATGCCAAAGTTAGAAATGGACTTTTGGCATGAAAAACATGGTTTGCCATTATCTTCAACTCCAAGGCCTGCAGATTTCCACCGACACAGAATCGAGACACTGCTCTGGCATTGGGTAACGAATCGTAGATAAGGGAGGAGGATATATTACATATTAATTTCAGTAATGTCTCAAAAACATCTATCACAGCCAAAAGTGCTTCGAACTTAAGCGTCGACCCATTCATCATTCGACTTTCTTTTTAAAACCAGGGGATTGTAATGACCCCTGGTCTTCTGATGTTACCCAACACCCTGACTGCCCTCAATTCGATCACTCACCTCTCATGCTAAGGAGTGGAAAAAATAACAATCATTTCAAATGTACCAGTCAGCACTTATAGTATGTAAGTATATACTTGATTCCATTCTGTCATTTCTGAAAAGTAAATCATTGAGCTCATTTGCTAATTCTCCAGTTGTCTATTGCTTAATTAATAAAATAATATCATTTATGCAATATTCCACTGTGGAGAAATCATTTGCCTTGACCTGGATCCAAACTCGGATCCCTGCAAGTACATCTGCAAGTCTCCTTCAACAGTGAGTGGCACGGGGTGATTCTACACAAGGCATGCAATACATTCGTCCCAGTTCAAATTTGAACTTCGCACCTTCTCCCAGACGATAGGCTAGGTCCATTAAGCAGTCCAGATGACAATAGGATGCCAAAGCATAAACCAAGGACGAGCGACGTTGACAAAAATGGTGTAACGCACTAAACGGGTTATCCTTCAAACAACAAAGATCAGTGTCAATAATACTATTAATTCAATTGGTTAAAAAGAAGACTGAATAATACCACTTGGTAGGTACACTAAATTTTGTACTTGTGTTTGATAACTTGCCACTATTACTATCGCCTCATCTGGCTAGCTATGTCTCGTGTGATTTCATTCCCTGCATTATATGGTAACTTATATTTCGAAAGAATTAGTAGCATTAGTAATACTGATCTGGAGAAGTATCCTAACCAGAGTACTACATTTTAGCATGTTCGCCAATGTGGGTGTCTCCTACTCTATTGTTTGGCTGTGCCCAGTTTTTCTTAGCGTGATAGAATAATGACGCCTCGATGTACCCACTTTCATCATCATCATCTGAGTAACACGTACCGCTTAACACGTTCCGTGCTCATTATATTAACATCTACGTCACGGCAGTCCCTTGCGAGTGACTGACAACTTAAGGGCTACGTCATGGTTCCCTCGAACGGTATATTTGGTTCCGAGCGCTAGCAATTGGCGGCAGGAGAAGGGAAAGGGTCAGAGGGTCAGTCACCAGTCTGGGCCTGGCTGCTGAGATAAAAGCTTAGAAAAAAATTTTCCCTTTTTTTTGTGTTTTTCTTTTTCACTGTAAAACTAGGGAACGTGAGCTCTACGGCCTCTTAAAGTTATAAGGTATAAAAATTCGCCAATGGCCGTAATAAATTGGCACCACTCCATCACCAACACAGCAAATGTGGCGTATTTTTGACGAGTGGTGCCAATTTATTACGGCCATTGGAGAATTTTTATACCTTATAACTTTTTCACTGTACTTCGCTGAGAAAGGACACTTTTGGAGAGAAGAAATTATTATCTCTTTTATTTTATTTTGTGGAAAACAGCAGTTGCCTCTGTTTATTTTATTTTGTAACATTTTATCGCATACATTTTGTCTTAAACCGTATTGTGTGTTTATTTGTAATTACTTTGCAAGGATGAATGAGAGTGCATATTAATATCAGATTTCACTCTCATGTTTCAAAATTTCACTTTCACTAAGATGAGTGTCTGCTGTACTCGTAGCCTAATTTACGTCTATGGTTCCATGGTGAGGTAGGTGGGCATTTCGTCAGTGTATGAAAGACAAATTATTTAAGGCCACGAATAGACGGGGGCATACTTCACGGAAGCCAGAAGCAGTGGTGGAATATAACAAGAAAATGAGTGGCATCGAACTACTGCCCCATTGACAGAAATATCATCAAATGGTACAAAAAATTGGGTATCCACCGACTGAACCTTTTTTACTTTGCTAATAGTTACTTTTTGTACTATGAAAACATTCGGAAACTTTCACTGATTGATTTTCGGCAACAAATAATAGAATCACTTTTGGGATTTTCTAAAACTTCGAACCCTTTGGAAAGACAATTGATATCCCAAGCTGCCTCATCTAGAACCAAAGGTTTATCTGTCCTTTTCCCCTGATTTTAGTACACAGAGGAAAGACAGAAAAGAAGAAAGCAGAAACGGTTTGGGGAGTGCTTCCACAATAATTTACGCAAAGATATCTCATACTACTGCCCCGCCTGCCCGGAGGAGCCTGAACTACGATTGGAGGGAAGTTTCCACGAATTTCACAGCAAAATGTACTGTCAATAACAATAATTTATAAGTGCTATTTGTTTTTAAATTATTGTACATGAGTATAGATGTATGCATGAAGAAAATGCAAATATGCTGTACATACAAATTTGAAGTGTCATAAATTTAAAATATTTTCAATGCAAGGCATTATTTATAATTGTACTTACATTTTTTTCCTGTAATTTGCTGCAATATTTGGTCCTAAGTTCTAAAATATTTTAATTAAAATATATTGAAAATAATTTGCCTTGTAATTCTATGACACCAACCAAATACTTCTGACAAGATGATATTCTTGTTGAAGGTATTTAGTTGATGACTCACATATGAGGTAAATAATCAGCCAAAATTGTAAACAATATTTTCATTGAAACAATAGGTAACATTTGCGTTGGCATAATGTAACTAATTATCAAATTGATAAATGAGCATTTTCAGTGTAAAAGAAACAGTTATGGTGTACCATGATATTCCGTTAGGTTTTTGGAATGTTTCTGCCTCATATGTGCTCTTTCTCCTCAGTATTCATGAAAGGTGAGGAATATCGAAAAAAAAAATATATTACGTGTATTGCGGGGATGTATCATCTATATAGCAGGATACTTGTAAAAATTAAACCAGTTAAAAAATAAGAGGGGGACTATTTTACGCAATAAAAGCCAAAAATATGATCCTAGCATCAAATTTCATGTAAGCGCCTGGTTTAATATAAATACAAAATGTAAAAACTTTACCCAAATTTCAGTCACTACTAAAATACGATCAGCATGGAATGTGTTAAAGATAAGTTATGATGAAAGTTAGAGAAAGTTTAACAGGTTCTTACACGTGTAGCGCCTTGTCCCTCTAGTACATTTTTCCTCATCCAAGTGTGTCTTTCCCTTCTTCATCCCGTCCATAAAACCTATTCTCTCTCTTCCCCTTCCCCGCTTACCCAACATCCTTCCCTCTATCACGACCTTCAGCAAACCATCATCCCTCATTACCCCTTCCAGCCACCTACCCTGCCTTCCCTTAATCTCATCTATAAATTTCCTCTCCTTGCCCGCCATGTCAAGCACTTCCTCATTTGTCTTCCTTTCCGTCCAACCGCACCTTCTCCATCCTCCTCCACACCCACATCTCGAACCCCTTCAGCCTATTCTCGTCGTCCTTTTTACAGAGACCAAGCTTCGGCCCCATACAACGCCACAATGCATATCAAGCTATCAAACAATCCCTATCATCAACTCCCTTCTATTATTGAACGCTTCCTTACCCAGCGCTCTTCTCCTCCAAATGTCTTTGCTACTATGCCCGTTTTCATCTAGCGTACTACCCAAGCAATTAAACAATTCTACTTGCTCCAGTTTGTGCCCTCCTACCTTTACGATCAGCCTCAATTTCACTTTTGTTTTCTTATGATTAATCTTCATTCTGTATTTCTCGCACTGCTTTTCCAATTCATCTACTTAAGCTTACAATACCTTCGACTATCGATTGAACAACGCCAGCACCTGCTTTAGAGGAAGTAATTAATTTAAAAAAGCAAAATAAAACCTCCTAACGAAGTTTAATGGTTACCTAATGGAGTCGAATGATAAACATGTGGGGTACAAACAATCACTTCAAATAGTTTTCCGGATTTTTAATGTTTTTCTGTTATATTTTAATTCACGGCCACTATTCAATTCAAATTTCAACCTCCTACGAACCCTTAAAACAGGCGTTAGTGGCAGGTTTAGCAATTTAAAAACACTTACACTTTGGGTTCAATGCAGATTTTTGTAGGGACGTTTAACCCCTTCCCTGACAAGGACGAGTTAACTCGTCCAAGGCCGCTCTTTCGACTTCCTAGCTTCGGAAGACGAATAATCTCGTCCCCTTCGTAGAAATTCTATATCAAGGCAGCAGATGGCGTTTGCGGACACACTGGCTCATTTTTAGCCAGTTATTGAGACTTATTTCGTTGCATTAGCGTATGGAATTGCGTCATAATTTTCGTAATTTTTACCTTGGTATTGGGACCATTACACGTGAGATTTAGCGCATTATTTGCTCTTGTTTTAGATAAATTTATCTGGTATTGAATTCACATATTTAGGCGTAATATCAATGCATGTATACCGCATTCAAATGTAATTACATTTACAAAAATATTGCATTTGTTTTTTATTTATGGGTTCAAAACGCTAAATATAATTGATTCCGACATTCATGGTGACTGGCCGGATGCAAAAATAACAATCGCGCGATATACACTCGTAATGGTGATACTATGTATTAGGAAAAATAAAAATAATCCCTTACAATCGCTTCTAAACAATACATTACGTACCTAACTACCCGTAAACTGCACCACGGACGTGTAGCAGGGGGTGTTATGCAACCAGCCATATAAAAAGCGAATACAGGATAAAGGAATATTCGGATAAAGCTATGACTAGTGAAGTGTGTTTTCGCATGATTAGTCTAGATATATTCATGCTCTAATAATACATTGTGTGGGAGTAGAAAGAATCGTTGAACTTATGCATACCTATTACAGCAAATTTCTCAAATACTTAGCCTTCCTTTCCTATCCTTCGAATGCGGTGTTGTAGTTAAATAAAATCTGCCGTGTTGATGTGAAACTCGTGATTTCTCAGACCTTTCAGTCTCTAGTGGCTTCCACTTATGCAACAAACGGCTTTTAGACGTTGAGATTTAGACGATGATAGTCATCTTATATCCAACCCCCGTAAATGTAATTTTTCGGGAAAAATCGGAAGGAATCTCTCGACAGCATTACTGGTAGTTCAAAAAATGTTCAGAAAAGTAGCAGTGGCTTGTTCTCCCGTTCATTACATTGCGTTCAGGTTTCCTCTCGCACTCATGTACTTCGCTGCAGCTCTCTTTCTTCCAAGGTCACCCGAGAAAAAAGGGACAATAGATAAGGGGTGCGCCGCCAAGAGTGCATTGTCCATCTGGGAAGCCCCAGGAAAATGGTTGGGCGTGCGGTCGCTTTCCGACCCTGCTTGGTGCCTGTCATAATAGAGCCATAATTTCTTCACTCAAGTGGGACAGCGGACCCTTATGAATGGGAAAGATCTTATGTGGAAAAGAATGCCTTCATCCTCATTGCTTTACGACCTCATGTGCTTGTTTTGCAGTAATCTTTGAAAGCGAAGAATACGCACATAAGGAAAAGGCATATTTTCCCTCAGACGTGCATTTAGTAAGACTTTGAGCAGGAAGACTCCGCCTTTGTTATTATTCCCCCTGATTTCCATCTTTCTCGGTACCCCTCCCTTCTCTCTAAATCTCACCGATTTGTCTTATCCTCTTCGGGAAGGTATGGTATACAAGCTTATGTCAATATCTCCGTGGATATTCCTAATGTACCCCTGAAATTCTTTTACCTTTATCAAAGGATGTCGACAAATCATTTCAATTTATCCTAAATTTCCAACGGAGACATACGTTAGTACTTCACTCTCCTCCTGAGCATTCATGTCAAGTGTCCCTTCTCCATCAGCGTTTCACAGAAATCCGTTTTTATGCGATTAGAGGTCGAGAGCAATTTTTGGTTACCTCAGTGTTTTTTTACTGTTTTGCTTTATTCATTCTGCAACAGAAAGTGAGACTGAAAGGGTGTTGAGGTGGAAAAAGAAAATTTAGAAACTTCGGGATCTGAATCCGAGCTTCTCCGAGCACACCATATTAGATGCCGAGTGCGAAGGTGAGCCTATTGAAGACGACCAATGGAGAGAAATGTAAAGTAGCGAAGCTCCCCCTCCTGCACCCGCAAGGTTCAATTTTGAAAGTGCTTCATGAAGAGTTCATTCATGATCTCAGAGCTTCATGATCATTCAAGTTCAAGAAGATGGTGGTGTACTCCAGTTTTTTCAACTGTTCTTCAGCTATGAATTTATATAACTAATTACTGATGAGACAAATTGGTATGCTGATCAGTGTCTTCGTGAAAAACGCTCTGGTTCCAGAGAACAATGCCGTGGAGTGCTCCCGAAATACGAGTTTTCTTGGCGCTAATAATGCTGCAGAGCATTGTATAAAAGCCTGTCAAAGAGTATTTTTGGACCACACTGTGGATTCTGTGTACGCCGTTTTTTGGGAAACGATGTCATTCGCCGATTTGCAAAAAAATCTGGAAAAATTTACACTTCACAAAAATGAGGAATATGTCGCAGAAAATCGTACTAATCCAAAACTGAATAAGATTTGAAAAATCTACCAAATGTTGAACAGGTGGAAGGAAGTCATATTTGAATAATAGACTTGACCTCATCGAAAAAAATTATTGAGGAGTACATCCCCAATTTTTTGCTCCTGAAGTGGGTAGGCCACCCGCAACACCTCACCCTCTCCACCCCTCAGAAATGCACTTTCCTGAGCAGATCCTAGCCACTAATAAGAAGGCAAGCCCAACAAGCAAGTGCTTTTTATGTACTAGAAATCGAGATGTGCACGGGAAAATTATTCGAAGGGAAAGCAGATATTTTTGCCCAGATTGCGATGTAACTCTGTGGTTGTAACGCTGTCTCTCACCATGTTTTAGGACTTACCACACCAAAAAATCTGAACATAATTATAATTTGTACTTATCGATTTGGATATATGTTAGGTTTGTAGAATTTTCAATAAAAATATAGATATTTTGGCTTAAATACTTGTTCTAGCTGAGGTAGAAGTGAATCTCTCTCACTTTAGACAATTGATAACAATAAGGGTTTAAATTGAAATTATTAATAAATAAAAGCTCAATGCTCTAAATAAACTTGTTTTCCCATCATTATAACATATAAATAATTAAAAAATGCAATAAAAAAATATGATCCTTTTTGGAACCATTTCCTCAAAAAAATTCGTCAGGGAAGGGGTGAACTTAACCTATTGCCTTTGTATTTTTTGAGTGATCTCCTCATCCTGGGTAACAATTTATATCATCAAAATTTTACTGATGAAAAAATTTTTATATCTCTGAGTATAATTGTTTAATTATATTAAATTTATACAACCTTTCAATTACATAATTGTGTAAATATTTTAATTTTTATATTATGAATGGGCATTATATTGTTTAATAAAACAGAGTCATAATTGCAAAAATGTAAATGTTTATAACAATTTACTAATTCTCGGGGAGCGAAGGGAGGTTGAATATTAAAGAACATTTTTGATAAATTCTGGAAATCCCTCAAAATAATAAATACAGTACTCCCTCTATAATCCGGCACTTCACTTCTCCGGCCCTGCCAGTAATCCGGCATTTTTATACAGGCAGCTACCAAGCGGGTAGCTCGGTATTTTCGAGTAGTCTACTTTGGAGGTCAGCCTAGTCCAACTCTTTTACTTCAGTTAAGTTTATTTTTACTTTACGTTAACACTTCAATTGCGTGTATGTACTAATTTAGTGTATAATACAATATATTATATATATGTTTGGAAAATAAAACATAGCTTCTGTCGTATAATTGCGTCATTATTAGCGATTTCCAATAATCTGGCGTTTCCAGTAATCCGGCAGTGCTCTCGTCCGATATCGGCTGGATTACTGAGAGACCACAATACTAGTGATTTTTGTGCACAGTTCACCAATTTCATAAGATGCCTGCTTAATTATTGCACTATAATTCGGCAAATATTTGTGATAAGGTGTTCATAAAATTGGATTTTTTTCTCTAAAGCCAAGTAATATGACTTACAGTTGCCTCAACCGTAAATAAAGAGTCTTTCCTGAATGAGTGAGGACAGTTTAGAAGTCTTTTTGTACACTTACAACCAAAGTGAAAAGTCACGATTGAGTACCTGGGGAGTGAAAAAAAACCATCAAAAAGTTGCATCAAGGCAAAATATTATTGAGTGGCAAACGGCGGCGGATAGCTAAGGGAAAAGCATCTTGACGAAATTCACTTGGGGGGTGAATGGTTGGAAAAATAAAATTATTCTCGGTGAAAATTCACTCATCCAGGTGTGGTAGTGAGGAGTTCCAAATGAAAGCATTAAGAAATCAGGGAAAGGTGTTAATTAAAGGGTAATATAATAAAGTAATTAAATATATATAATATAGCTGTTCACAGCAAGATTCCATCTATTTGGGTACATCTGATGCTTCGAAGAAGAAGTATCTCATCTCTAACATTCCGTTTCATATCATTAGAGGAAACAAATACAATAGCAAACAAATCTGAGATAACTAATGACAGCAGAAATCACTTTGAAGAAGAATAAATGTATTATAGCTTAATAGTGCATATAAAGCAAGCAGTAAACACATCCACGGTATGCAGCGATAACAGACGTGCTGAAGAGACTACGAAGGAGGCAGCAGATAAATAATTAGCAAATATAAACCAGAAAAATGGGATTAAAATGCAATACACAAGAAGAATAAATGAATACTGGGCTGACAGAAGAAATCCAGAAGATGACTAAAGTGGTCCAATGAAGGCCATAAAATAAAAAATAAATAAATACATGAAGAATTATCTTTTCACTAGGAGATAAAAAAGATTTGACCTTGGAAATTTATGCCTTTAATTATTTATGCAAGTTAAAAGACAACAATGCATGGAACCGGCTAATCGCCGGCTCTTTAATTTATGACCAAGTCTGGCAGGCCAGCGAATCGCAGTCTCTTTAAGCCAATGCGTTAAAAAAAATCATTCTGGTTGTTTACTGTCAGGTGGCGCCACACATTGGCGTGAGTGACATGTATATTAAGTGAATATGTATGTGTCGTATGTATGATTAGTCAGTAGTGGTTCAGCTCTTGAGATGGACACATGTTCTCTAGTAATCTCCAGCATGGTAAAATAAAGTGAAGTAACTTTGTTAATACGCTCTACAATTCTTTTGAACCTACAACCAAAGTTAACATGGCGCAGTCGGTTTGGTTCAATTTAAAAAAAAAAGCGCATCCAGTATATCCAGTTGAGTCCCGCAAGTGCCACGTGTCTCGACAGGTCTAGGTGTGCAACTAGCCTAACATGGAGAGTGCAATGAGAGCTCCTTCCACACTTTCTTTCGAAGGTAACGTTAAAGAAAATTGGAGAAAATGGCGCCAAAAATTCGAAATATATCTAAAGGCTACGGATCTAGAATCCAAAGGTGAAGAGAGAAAGGTTGCCGTTCTCTTGCATGTAGCAGGGGAAGAAGCCATGGAAAAGTTCGATACCTTTGGACTGTCGGAGGTACAAAAAAGCTTGACGAAGTGTATAAGGCCTTCGAAGAATTTTTCACACCTAAAGTGAATGAAAGTGTCGAGCGTCACGTATTTTTTTCGCGTGCGCAAAACAGTGGTGAAAGCTTCAACAGTTTTGTCACTGATCTTAAAAAGTTAAGTGCATCTTGTGCTTTTGGCACTCTTAGAGATAGCTTGATAAAAGATCATGTCATATGTGGGATACGTGATAACGAGTTAAAAAATAGGCTACTTCGCGAAGATAATCTTACGCTAGAAAAGTGCGTAAACATATGTAAAGCCGCAGAACTAGCCGAAGTGCAGATCAAGATGATGGATAGTGATAACAAGATACAGGAGATCAAATCAAAGAAATCATGGACTCAGCAGTGCAGAGCGTACAGCAGACCACGACAGGACTGCAGTCAACCGTCACCAGCCTCGCAGAGCAACACTCAAATTCCCAGAAGTGACGTCAGGCATCGAGTGCAACAACGCCAGCGCTTCTCTTGCTCACGATGCGGCAGACAGCATAAGCCAAGAGAATGCCCGGCGTACGGTAAATTTTGTAAGTCTTGTAGAGGAAAAAATCATTTTGCGATTGTATGCAAAAAAAGTAATGTAAATTCAGTAGAAACAGATCTAGACTCTTTATATATAGATACCATACATGGTGCGCAAAACAAAAATGATTATTGCAATATTAGTAAAGAATGGTATGAAACTATATTAGTTAATAGAAAATATAAATTGCCAGTGAAATTAGATTCAGGTGCACAATGTAATGCCATTTTGCTTAGCGAATTAAAAAAGATTGATGGTAACATTAAAATTGAAAAATGTCACACGAAATTGTCTGCCTATGGTGGTTGTAAAATTGAAGTAATTGGCACTTGTAAATTAAGTTGTAAGTTTAGAAATAGAAGTGAATGTGAGCTGGAATTTATTGTTGTAGATGGTGAAAATAAGAGCCACCCTACAATTATTGGGCTACCTACTCTGTTAAAATTACAATTAATAACGCGTGTTGAAACAATATCAGAGCTAAATGAAAAAAGTATTTTTAAAGAACATAAAGATATTTTTTCTGGTCATGGCATAATAACAAATTTTGAGTACGATATCAAGCTGAAAGAAAATGCAAAAGGCAGTGTTGCCTCCTGTAGAAAAGTACCAGTAGCTTTGATTCAATCGTTAAAAGGTGAATTAAATAAGATGGAAAAATCTGGGATAATTGAAAGAGTTTTTGAACCATCTGAATGGGTTCATCCACTTGTCATTACACAGAAAAAAGATGGAAATATAAGGATATGTTTAGATCCTACTGAATTAAATAAGTATATATTACGTCAACACCATGTTATACCTAGTTTTGATGAATAGTGTGCACGAATGCCTGGTGCAAAAATATTTAGTACTTTAGATGCAGACAGAGCATTCTGGCAAATTAAGTTAAGTGAAAAAAGCTCTCAATATGTAACTTTTATTACACCTTTTGGTAGATTTAAATTTAAAGTCATGCCATATGGAATCTCTTCTGCGACTGAACTTTTTCAATGTTGCTTTGATCAAATTTTTGGTGACCTAGATGGTATAACCATTTTGGTGGATGATCTTTTAGTTTGGGGGAGTACACCTCAAGAACATGATGTTAGACTTAAAAGGGTACTACATAGAGCAAAAGAAAGAAATGTTAAGTTTAATTTGAATAAGTGTCAATTTAAGAAAACTGAAGTTAAATATGTTGGTCACATATTTTCTGAAAAGGGCATTGAAGTAGACCCTGATAGAGTTAATGCTGTTGTTGAAATTCAAGCACCAAAAAATAAGGATGAATTGTTAACCTTTTTAGGAATGCTATCATATGTGGGAAGATTTGTTCCCAATTTGTCTCAAGCAAATTCAACTCTAAGAAATTTAACAAAAAAAGATGCTGCATGGTTTTGGGATTCTAATGCTGAAAAAGAATTTCTAGATCTAAAAAAATATGTTGATGAATTCTCCCATTTAAAAATATTTTGATGTAAATAAACCAGTAGTTTTAAGTGTAGATGCATCTCAATATGGCCTTGGAGCTGTAATACTTCAAGAAAATCTTCCTGTAGCATATGCCAGCAGAGCTTTAACTGATAATGAAATTAGATATGCTCAGATTGAAAAAGAGGCCTTAGCAATCGCATTTGCATGTAAAAAATTTCATCAATATATTTTTGCGAAGAAGGTTTTAATTGAAAGTGATCATAAACCTTAAGAAAATATCTTTTAAAAAACAATTGATCAATGTCCATCCAGAATACAAAGAATGAGATTGGCAACTCAAAAATATGACATTGAAGTTAGATACAAACCTGGTAAGGAACTATTTCTACCTGATGCTCTATCTAGAAATTGTTTAAAAAAGGAAAAAAGTAACATTGATCAAGATATAGAAGAGCATGTATGTTGTATAGTTAGAAATTTTCCGATCAGTTTAGAAAAGAAAGAAATGTTTCAAGAAGAAACAAAAAATGATGAGGAGTTGCAAAATTAAATGAATTTTATTAATCACGGTTGGCCAGACAGTAAAAAAATAATTCCTGATTGTATCAAACCTTATTATGGATCAGCTGATGAGTTTTCTATCATTGAAGGTATTGTTTTCACAGGTAACAAATTAGTAGTGCCCAAGAAACTCAGATCTGAAATGTTAAAATTGATTCATTATGCTCATTTAGGTGTTGAAAAATGCAAAGCTCGAGCCAGAGAAATTTTGTATTGGCCTTTTATGAGTAGAGACATAGAAAACATAGTTAAAAGTTGTTTTGTATGCAATAAATACCAAAAGCAAAAAACCAAAGAGCCATTAATGCCAAGAGATGTTCCTTCTGAACCCTGGCAAATGGTCGGAATGGATCTTTTTCATTATAAAAATTCTGAACACTTATTGATCATCGATTATTTTAGTAAATATGTAGAAGTAGTCAAATTACATACAACTGATGCTGGTAGTGTAATTAATATACTAAAAAATATTTTTGCAAGATTTGGTATACCTCAAATTGTTTGTTCAGATAATGGTCCTCAGTTTAATAATTATCTAATAAAACAATTTTCAAAGGATTGGAATTTTAAACATGAGACTTCTAGTCCTTATTGGCCTCAATCAAATGGCATGGTTGAACGTTATATTCAAACCATTAAAAAATGTTTAAAAAAGTAGAGGAGGATGGGAAAGATCCCAACCTAGCTTTGTTAGAATATAGAAACACACCAATTGACAAAAGTATTAAGTCGCCAAATGAGATAATGTTTAAGAGAAATGTAAGAGGTATAATACCTATTAGAAACATAAGTCAAGATAAGTCTGAGTATAAAGATATAAGAAAGAAATTAAAGGACAAACAAATTTACCAAAAAAGATACTATGATAAGAAGGCTCATCAGCAAAGAAAAATGAAAGTTAATGATAAAGTTCTGGTAAGAAAGGATATGAATAAACCTTTGGTACCTGGAAGGATTATTGATAAATGTGATAGACCTAGATCATTCAGGCTACAATTAAATAATAATAGCCAAATTGAACGTAATAGCCAACACATATATCCTTTCAAAAGCAGAAAGGAACACTTTGATAAAAGCATTGTTTATAACAAATCAAAGTACATGTATGATAAACTTAATGTTGATAATGATAATGATTCTTCCACTGTCCATGTTAATCTAGATGTAAACAGTGGCAGTAGTTCTGGTACAAGTGATGTAAACCTGGACTCAATTGTATCTACTCGATCTGGTAGAGTTGTGAGACCACCAAGGTATTTAGAAAATTATGATTGTACCTAAAATTAAAAAATATATAAAGCAAAGGGGATGTCAGGTGGCGCCACACATTGGCGTGACTGACATGTATATTAAGTGAATATGTATGTGTCGTATGTATGATTAGTCAGTAGTGGTTCAGCTCTTGAGATGGACACATGTTCTCTAGTAATCTCCAGCATGGTAAAATAAAGTGAAGTTACTTTGTTAATACGCTCTACAATTCTTTTGAACCTACAACCAAAGTTAACATTTACTACCGCTCAAAAGCAGCAGGTTCCACAGATGCAGTAATGAGAAACTTCCATCATTGAAAGTGATACATATATAGTAACATATGAGTTATATATTTTAGTAATTCGTCTCAGATAAAACCATCCATCAAAGCCAAATAAAATGCTTTGAACTTCAGTTAAACGTAATACATCAGGTATTCCAAAGAATGAGTGAATTTTAAGTCATGGTGATTCTTCAGCACAATGCCTTGAGAAAGCCAGTCTAATTAAGAATCATTACAGGTACAACAAGAATATACAATGTGTGATTAATCAAGTTTCCATTGGACAGACTACACTTACATTAAATGCAATTATTGGCTTGCCAACTCAGAATTTGATCTCCTCACAGCTTAAAGCTAGGATTAACGAGATTACATCATCACAGCCAGCAAGTCCAATCCAAAAACTAACCGAGGAAGGTCTTTCTTTACTTTTTGAATTGATACAAGTTCAAGCGAGATTTTTCTCTCATCGTCATTATAGAGAAACTAGTCGAATTCCAACGTATGCGTACCCTGTGAGCGTGGAGAAGTTTACCTAGAAATAATAGTGAAAAACTCAAAGAGATACCATTAACACCTAGAAATATCAGGGAAGCTAGTGCTTGCCTAAACGACAATTGACTAGCAGAGCGTAAAAGACAAGTGCCACAGATCGCACTATCTAAAAAAAATAACAAATATAAAAAACCATAAAATGTAAAAAAAAATGAGTGAGAGGTAGAGAATGCCTCGTAAAAGGAAAAAAATTAAGATGGAACATAAGAGGCAAAGATTAAAAAAATAAGAATACTCTGAAATAATGCTGCAAAGCAGCAAATTACACGTCAATGGAATTGGATTTCAGGATTCCTGATGAAGATGGGCGAGACACCTGTCAAAAGGTTGGAGTTAATGGAGAAACTTAAACTTTAAATGCCCAAAAGGAGACCTTCACTGCCCAATTTAATTTTGGTTCTTTTAACTTTTCCTTGCACTAACTTTGCTAATCTTTCATACTTTGCGAACCATGTGAGATAAATTCGAATATCTTGCATTCCCAAATTTTATTTCAAATGTGTACCAATGCAGAAACAGGCTGAATATGCTCGTGTGCAAAGATGAAACACCTATGTAAAGACGAAGGAAGAAGTTGCCAAATTTCAAGCATAAGCAATAATCACAGCAATATTATGTGTCCAAATCTGGCGTGCATATGAGGAGATATTCATCCGCTCATCTCATTGTTTACAATCATTGAGTAACACTTGTGTGACCAAAACATATTCTTAAGGCCGTTTTACACGGGGCACATCATTGCGCAATCTGACGTATGTCCGAAGGCGCAGTCAAAATTGCGTCGTGTAAAGCGGTGAATTGCGAGAATGCATGGATGCGAGATGGCAAAATAGCTCCTGTTCTAATTTCGTTCATGCATTCGCGCAATTGCCCGCCATATTAGAAATTAATGCAGCTCTAACCTGCGCAATGACGTACCCCGTGTAAAACGGCCTTTAGCAAAAACCACTAGGCCATTTCCATCTCAAATCAGGTGTGGGGTGACCATTATGGATTTTTCTCAAAAAAATCTATGTTATAGACCAATAAGAGACATTTAAAAAATTGCCATTTTTATTTTTATAAATTGATTTTTTATGAACTTACAGCCATTTAAAAAATCACCTAAAATGGTCGTTTTTTACAAGCAAATGGAAAAGGGTGAATTTTCAAATGTCTCTGATTTGGCCAATAATAAAGCTAGGATGTTGAAGGTTTTTTTGTTTTGCAGTGCTTTCTTTGTATTTGTAATCGATGCTTTGAAAAAAGTTGGAAGTTAAATGGAAAATGGAGTATAAATTTCACAATTGTTTAAAAATCAGAAAATTGTTCCAACTTTAACAATTTTTTTTACAGCTATGAAATGTGCTGAAAGAGTAAAATTCAGTTTTGCAGGTATCATTTAGGCATATTAGTGACAACATATTTTTTAATAGCTCCGATAGTGTTGCATTTCCATGAAATATGCCTTCAAAGTATGACCAACTGCCATTTTTGCATAAACAAAAGAGGCTATATTAAAAAAAATCCATCTTTAAAAATTATGAAAATTGGCTAAAATATACCAGTATTTGTGAGCATTAAGTCCATGCTAAAAGAGTGGGCAATATATTTGTCGGTAATTATTTATGAATTTTATAAGTGTGTACATTACACCCATCAGCCAAGTTAGCACATTCTGCCTGGTTCCCATGATATTTCCAGTTTTAAAAAGCAATGAGGAGTCTGAAGATTGATTGACACCTCCTGAACTAGTACGAAGTTGATGCCATAGAGTTATGTTACAATGTATCACATTCTGCTTCCACTAATCCCATAAAATGATCTGATCCTAAAAATGTGATTACCATGCATTTGTATATTTCAAACCAATATACTACCAATCTGTGATCAAAACTACGGAAGTTGTAGGTGCCCAAATGTAGCGTACGGGTACGCTGTGCAGTGAATGGAGTTTTTTTAGCGTACCCATATGGGTACGCTGGGCATTTAAAAGTTAGAATAGAATCCATAGAAAATTCGTGAGGTTTTCAATCATCAGATTCAGGGGCGGCGTGGCCAGGGCGGGAAGGCGGGGGTCCCCACCCAGGCCCCAGGCCATGCACTAGGTTTCGGGCTTGGGTCCGTAGCCCATGTAAATGTCGGTATATTTTCCCCATGATCCTTATACACACACATTAACCTTATACACACACATTATCCTTATACACACACACATACTTATATACACATATTTTAAGGCTTTATTTATATAATTTGCCATAATCTTTAGCTAAATATTTTTATAAAAATTATCTTTCCCTGGTGGTTACACTTCGGGTCGGGTCCCAAACTTTGAATAACCGGCAGACCAAACTGTGCATAAATACGAAATTGTAATTAAACAGGTTTTTAACTCACAAATTTTTTCAGAAGGGGGGGAGGGGGCCTGTCCCCTCTGGAACTGCAGCGGCCTGGGCCCAAGCACCCACGCCACCCCTGATCAGATCCCCCAGGAAAGCTTGAAGTCATACATCATTCGAATATTATTTTAAAACCAGGGGATTGTAATTACCCCTGAATTACGTGCTATCACACTTCGGATTGGTGGGAATGTTCACAGGTCGACTTGAAAGTTGAAAAAGATGTCAGCACCAGCACGGGCCGAATGAAAGAGTGTAGTTACTGGAATCGCGATGACCTGAGCGTTCGTGTTGACTGGAGCAGGTCACGGCACTTAGCTCATCGCTCTCTGGCACTTTGCAAGACGCGACAGTCTCCTGCGGTTTCCGAGTCTCGAGGTTTCAAGGGGGGGGGGGGGAAATTGGCAGATAGTATGCAAGTATGTACTTTTATTCCCACTTGCTAATTATCCAGTTGTCTACTACTTGATAAATTAAATAAAAATATTAACACTATATATATTCCACAACGGAAAAATTGTTTGCCTTGATAGGGATTCAAAGAATTAACCGCACATGTTTAATGAAGTTTTCATTACAGTATACAAATTATAAAAGATCTTAGGCTTTCCTGGTGAATAATATTAGTAAAATCTTCTCGGGTTTGCCACCGGGTAAGGCTTTTAAAGGCCAATGTTTCGACGAGTGACTCCCTCATCGTCATCAGGGCTGAGACTGATTGCTAATTATCCAGTTGTCTACTGCTCAGTCTCAGCCCTGATGACGATGAGAGAGTCACTCGTCGAAACGTTGGCCTTTAAAAGCCTTACCCAGTGGCAAACCCGAGGAGATTTTACTAGTAATCAAATTCTCACTGCACATAATTATAGGCTTGCTAGCTCTGCATTTTCTGGGACAGCATCGATTGAAAACATCACAGACAGCAAAACGATAAATAAGGACTCATTCTGTTATTCATATTTATAAATTTGTACTAGTTTGAGAGAAATTATTCTTTAACATTATAATATTAAAACCAATTCCAATTGATTTAAAAAACAACAAGACTAACCCCCCTGGTCGTCTACGATTTCCTTACGTACTTTGTATAAAAAAAATTAAGATTTCATTTAGGACCATTATGTCCAATTCAATTTATGGCAATACTTTTGAAGAACACAAGTCTGCGGATTCCTGTCGTGTCTTAGTAGATTTAAGTAGATGAAATAAACTTTGTGACATAGAGTTCAAGGAAGGTATTAGAACACTTGCATTGCACTGGGATTGACAAATGAAATGGTATCATGATCTTAAAACAATCTTTTCTTGGGCACTTCGATATAGATCACCACACTATTCTCCAGTTACTTCAACGCAAACCATTTATTTCCTCAGTTAGTCATCAACATTTCTTTCCTATTCTCATCATTGCGTCACATGTGTAGCGTTCAACCACTTGATGCGCGCAAAATTTAATAGCGGGTTCGACATTACTAGCATGCTTAAGTTTTAGTTAGACCATTGCACTTGTGACGACACGTCCTGAAACCAAACTACATACAAAATTGAATGATTATCTGTAATAATATATAAACGATCTCATTAACATATCTAACTAGCTGCGGGATATAGGCGCCACTACCCCAATGAAAGGGTAGGACGCGAAATAACAGCAGTATGTAGTGTTCAACTTTTTGCTAAATTGAATCATAACCTAGCTCCATTTAAGTACATCAGGGTCTTTAGCAATTTAGAATACTTACGGTTGGTGCAATGACGGCAGAGATCACGGTGATCACCGATGAAGCAATTCAAATCCGCTACCTCACACGTTGCATGTATCGATTATACACTCATGAGCGATATATCGCTTAATTTCTGAAAAAAAAAAAAATTTTTTAGCACGTTTTAAAGTATCAACTGTAACTGAATCGTTCAAAAACCATTCTTAAACACAGTCATTATGATCACACTTCCATAAGCATTGACACTGGAAGAGTTGCAAGGATTATCGTAGAAAACCGTTGCATGCTATTGTCTGTCATCGACTGTGATGACTATGGAATAAAATACGCCGAACATTTTACTGGTTTGCCAAACAAATTTTGGCTAATCGACCGAAAATGACATGTTAAAATTTACGATATACACGAAAATGAATAAAGGTACTCATTAGTGGTATCAGAAGCACCACTTACCTCAATCTGTGATGATGGATTACAAGCCTCAAACTGATGGTTAAATGTTGATGTGCGTATAAAAATACCACATAATCCCGAGGAGAAAGTGACACAATGAATGAAGAGATGGAATTAGTTGCATCCACCGGTTACCATATCTCCTGTAATTAATGTAAATGAGCAACCGATTTCATCATCATACTATGTCGACCCATAGGACGTCGAATGAATCAATCCTCCACCAACAGTCAAATTCCAATTCTCACAGGAGATCGTATGCAGCCAAGGCACTATTTCAGCATTTTATAAAATACAACACGTTTTTCCAAAAGGTAGATTAACTTACCTTCAACCTTTGAATCAGATGGTTTCGAAGCTTTGAACAACGTCATTAGCTCTACCGAACTCCATTAGAGCCACTCCATATTTGCTACCTTGTCTATATATTCACAATAAATGAGACTTCGATGTCTGTGTATGCGCAGCAAACGTGCAAATCCTGTTGAAGAGAGCTCTCAGTACACTTTTGAGAAGATGCTGTTATCAAGGGAAGAGTATTCATTAAGATACCGCGGTATCTGCCGAGTTAAGGATAGCTGTCCAGTGGCCGTTGGCCCATAATTCATACTCGTTGGTCTGATGGGGGCGCAGCGGGACGCCAAGAGATGCGAAGGTTAATATCACGTGAGCAGAGGGCGCTGGACCATTTTAGTGATATTATATTATGGAAGTCACCAAGACTTTTAAAGAAATAGGTTTGTCGATAATAAATGCAGCGAATTAGTTGATTTGCTAATTAAATGCATGGCCGGCCCGATCAATGGTGTTTAGAAATGGTTCTGTATTTTTCAGTGTCCATGTCCCGTGATCGTACCGTAGCTGAAAGGAGGCACTTGGAAAATCTTCGATCCCAGTTAAGTCGTAGAATTGAAGCTGGTGAACTGGATCTTACGATTAAGTATATAAAAGGTGTCCCTCAAATTGTTTCAAAAAACGATCTAACAATTCAGTAATTTCAATGAGATCCTTTCACGCCTTCTATCAAAATGTGAGAGGTCTTCGGACTAAACTTGACGATTTGCGACTGAATGTTCCTCTTCTGAATACGGACCTGGTCTTTTTAACTGAAACTTGGCTTGTTCCTCATATCCATGACTCTGAGTTAGGTTTTTCTGAATATGATATATTCAGGAAAGATAGATCCTCTGTAAATTGTGATAAAACTCGTGGGGGTGGTGTTATGATTGCCGTGAAACTTGGATTGCCAGCTTATACCCTGCCTTTGAGTAGTGACAACGTTGAACACATTTTTGTGATGTTACCTCTATCGCACAAAAAACTTATTCTTGGTTGTGTTTACTTCCCACCGGCATCACCTTTAGCAAAGTACGAGGAACATTTTGAGCAAATAGATAGATACTTACAGCAATATCCGGATTCCTTTATATTAGTTTTTGGTGATTATAATCTTCCAGACAACATCTTACCTGCAGATAATTCAGGTAACTTCCCAGATTGGTATTCATCCACTGGGAAATTTGTGAACGAATCGCTTCATTTTTTGGGTGTATCACAACGAAACTCTGTGATGAATGTAAATGGACGCATTTTGGATCTTTGTCTCTCTAACATAAGTGATTTTTCTATTGAATGTGATGATCCACTAATCAATGCTGATGTTCATCATCCACCACTGCAATGTACTTTTACTGTTGATTCTAATGTTATACCTGATTCTCGTGATATTTCATACTTCAACTTTAGGAAGGCCAACTATGTTCTCCTCAATGACTATTTCTTTGCTGTTAACTGGTTACCTTTATTGTCAATGACGGTTGATAATGCTGTGATGGAATTTTACTCAATTTTAAACAGTGCAATTAATCAGTTTGTTCCACTAATCAGCGTTAAGAAAAGTAAAAATAGATTTCCACCCTGGTTTACTAAAGAACTGAAGGAAAAGATTATTGCTAAGAAGAAAGCCCATAAAATCTACAAATTATCACATTCAAGGATAGACTATTTATATTACTCTAGTTTACGATCTCAGTGTAAAAATCTTATCAATAAGTGCCATCAGGATCATATTATTACTATTGAGGACTCTATAAATTGTAATATGAAATACTATTGGAAATATGTCAAAACCTTGTCTGGTTCAGACCAGTTACCTAAACAAATGCACCATGGTGATATTTACTCATCTGACCCAAAGTCATCTGCTAACCTCTTTGCTGACTACTTTTCCCAAGTCTACACTACCCTCAATAACGTCAGCTCTGTACCCAGTCACACTCAATCAATTAATTTGGGATCTCTTATAATTGCTTCTTCAGAAGTCTTGAATGTGCTAAAAAAATTGGATATTAACAAATCACCAGGGCCAGGTGGCATTCCACCAATATTTCTTAAGAATTGTTCACAATCACTTACATTTCCACTCACCTTGCTCTTCAACCATTCATTAGATAATGGGCTTTTCCCCTCTCACTGGAAATTAAGCTATATTACACCAATTTTCAAGACTGGTGATAAAGCTGAAATTAGTAATTACCGGCCTGTAGTAATCCTCTCCTGTGTACCTAAAATCATGGAGAAAATTCTGGTTTCTCGAATTACTCCTCATTTTAAACATATTGTAGTCTCACAGCAGCATGGATTTATGCGTGGTCGATCTACCTCAACTAATCTATTGGTGCTGCAAGATTTTATAATTAGTGGTTTGGAGTCTAATTACCAAACTGATGTAATATACACTGACTTCAGTAAGGCCTTTGATCGAGTCAACCACAAGTTACTTGTATCCAAATTAAATTCCTTAGGTATTCATGGTAAGCTCTTAAGTTGGTTTGAGAGCTACCTAAAGTCAAGATCTCTGATTGTTCATGCTAACCATGAATTCTCTGAACCGTTTCCCTGTGTATCTGGTGTACCTCAGGGTAGTCATCTTGGTCCTTTATTGTTTTGTCTTTACATAAATGATGTTTATAATATATTTGATGATGTCAACTTCTTGCTCTTCGCTGATGACTTAAAGGTTTATAAGCATATTGTTTCTCTGCAGGATTCTCTTGTGTTACAGAAAAAAATTAACCAGCTAGTACAATGGGCTGATGCAAATGATTTATCATTCAATGTACCAAAATGTAGTGTAATGACCTTTCATCACTCATGTACTCCCTACTTTCATGAGTACACCATTAAATCCACTGTTCTAGCTAGACCAACTGCAGTTCGTGATTTAGGAGTTTGGTTTGATAGCCAGCTCTCATTTAAGGTGCACCTAGACCGAACTGTCTGTGATGCCTTACAGAATCTAGGATTCATCAAGAGAGTCTGTCAAAAATTCAGTAATATTCATGGTTTAAGGACTATATATATAGCTCTGGTACGCTCTAAATTAGAATACTCTGTTGTTAACTGGTCACCTTATTATAATACTGACTCAATCCGGCTTGAACGTGTCCAAAATAAATTTCTCAAATTTATTAATTACAAATTAGGAGTCTCACAGTCTGATTATAACACTTCATATCTTCTATCCCTTGTAAATCTAAAACCCTTATGCGACAGGCGATCTTCCAATGATGCCCTATTCCTCTACAAGATTATTAATTCCTATATAGATTGTTCCTATCTCCTTTCATTAGTAAATTTTAATGTACCCCGTCATAGTTCTAGAAATCCTCACCCATTCGTTGTTAATTACCATAGAACAAATTATGCCTTTAACTCCCCCCTATCTAGAATGATGAGAAATTTTAATAAATTAGGTCCAAGTATTGATTTCTCTATGTCTATATCTAGGTTTAAAAGTAACTTGTGGCAAAGTTGAACTCAACTGATTATAGTCAGACTGGGTATACCCAGCTGGATATCTTCATATTTTATATGTTCTTTGTTGTATGTACCTACCTACATGTATTATACGTCATTCGTGCAATCTTGTATTGACTAATTTTAATGGATTCTATATGTGTGTTTGCTATTTTATATTATCTGTGGAATTTTGTGTAAAATTGTGGTAAATGGGTTAACCCGTAAATAAATAAATAATAATAATAATAACAAAAAGGCGGGGCCCGATATAAAGTTGGACTTGCGCGGGGCCTTGAAACAATTGGTTCATGCAACAAAATAAGATATTTATTGCATTACAATATTTATATTGTATTAAGTTAGGAAATCTTTTTTTATTTCTTTTGTAATTTAGTTAAGGAAATTTTATCTGGTTAATTAGGTAAGGAGTCAATGAAAATTATAAATACTTATAATATTTTACTAAAATTTACATTTCAATAAAAAAGTTAGTAAATTTATTAATAGAGACAACGAAATAATCGTTGATTAACAGAAATAAATTTTCAAATACTTATAAATTACAATTTGGTATGCGAATTTCTCGAATAAGTTGACAATATAAATTTTTTGTTTAATTTTCTTGCGTAAAATTAAAAAATAATTACAATAAAGAAATAAAACATATTCGTTGATAATGGTATTCAAGCTTTTGGTCCTGCGATTAATTATTTAGTTTTTGGGCAACAGTATTTAGTTAGCTCGTAGGCTTCCGCGGATGAAGTGTTGACTGTTTCTTTTTTCGGGATTCATTCCACGATGTTTTAAATTGCAAAAAAAAAACAATATTTCGCTGGTCCTCCTGCCAGCTTCATCACGTTAACTGAAGCTGAAGCATCAGGTATTCAGTTAACCTGATGAAGCTGGCAGGAGGACCAGCGAAATATTGTTTTTTTGCAATTTTAAACATCGCGGAATGAATCCCGAAAAAAGAAATAGTCAACAGTATTTAGTATTTATTTTTTTTAAAGACCATTGTTGTTCTTAAAAGCCCGACGAAGCCGGCAGCATAGCACGGCCAAACTGTTGCCTAATACTAAATAATTAATCGCAGGACCAAAAGCCTGAATACCATAAACAATGAGCTGCGAAAATCTACAAAAAAATATATATATTCGTTGATAATATCATCACAATTTATGTTCTTTGGGGAATTCGGATTCGATAGATAAAATGGCTAGAGGGGGTAAATCTTTCTTGACTGCAATGCCTGATTTAGTAATTTTTTTCAATTTTGAGAAAGCTCTTTCTGCAGTCCACCTTTGTGGAATAGATAAATACTACCCCCCGCTATACCCAATATATAGCGTTTCGCTTCCACGACGTCGCGTCATAGGAGGAGAACACTTTTGAACACTGCGATATTCGCTACTCGGCTATAGACAAACACCAATTGACTCGTTCTTTTTTAACTTTCAATCGACCGCTGATTGAAAGAGGGAAAAGCTATTCGCAGCAGGACTCCAACTCCGCGGGACCATTCTCTATCGAAGGATGCGTTACAATCACCCTCTTTCGAATTAGGTTTCCTCAACTTCGAAGTCTTAGCACCACCGCTATATCAATTATGCTTGAATACATCAACTTGAACGTATGAAATACGACGCAACAGTTATAGCTTATATCAATGTGTGTTTTCAGTAGTGCATTTCCTAATATTTATTTCGTTATTTATTTAAATACGAATCACGAAGATTGCTCCAAATGGACAAAAATTAGAAGATTTGAAAAAAAGTGACCGCACCTCTGGTGCTCGAATCCTCATTCCTCGGCTCATTCCATATACCCACTCCAAAGTATTACCCCGCTTAAAGTTTGATGAATTGCGATGAAAAATAAAAATATCTTTTTTTTCCAATGATAACAAAACATCTGCCGTAATTTGGAAATTATTTCACTTTGTAATATCCCACAGAAAGTTGGTACGGAGGCGCTTCCGCTGTTATTTGATAAGTCGTTTTTATTCGGGTTTTTCCCGCATTGATTAATTTTATGGATGACAAAGCAGTTTCACTCGCGTACTGCAGCTCGCGTCGTCATGGTCACGACGCGCTAACTGTAAACACGAGTGAAACTGCTATGTTATCCATAAAATTAATTATCGCGGGAAAAACCCAAAAAAACAACTCATTCCACAGAAAGTTTTTTAAATTCTTCCGACCCAGGGTTTCAGGGTCATTATAAAGGTGACAATGGTTCCCCATGAAACCCTTATATACAAAGTAGGAGGAGGGGAGGCAGAGCATGGGGAAGGAGCCAACGGTCTGGGGGTGCATGACTGGTCCGAAGCAAAGGAGGAGGGGGGTGGTTTGAGCATTGTCAAAGAATTGCAACACGGACCGAAAAATCTTTCATTGACTTATGGTATTCAGGCTTTTGGTTCTGCGATTAATTATTTAGTATTAGGCAACGGTTTCGCCGTGCTATGCTGCCGGCTTCGTCGGGCTTTTAAGAACAACAATGGTCTTTTTTCAAAGAAATAAATAAACAATTCCAGCAGTTGATGATTTTGAGAATTAAAAACCCTGAATACTATGAACAATGAGCTGCGAAAATCTACAAAAAATACTTTCATTGACTTAGTTGGGTACTTTCCAAATTACAACGCAAGTTGACTCCGAGCGACTATTCTGCTTTCTGATTATTCCGTGTCGCTGACGCGAGTCGACTCAAAAGTTAATAAAAGATGGTCGAGGAGAGTTTGCTGTTGTCGTGGTACGTGCTAGAGTAAAATCCGGTCAATGTTTTTCAAATGCCAGATGGCAAATGGCGGTTGTAGACTCTTAGGGCTACGTGGAATGGACCTGAATTAAATTATGCCGTTGATTGATAGTACAAGTCAGGGGCGTCTCCAGACCAGAGGTTCTAGGGGGGGGGGGGCACCATAGCGGCTCTTTGGGTATGGAATACCCCCCCAGGAAAAGGAGAGTTTCGTGGGTCTCGTCTCGGAAATTCGTAACAAACTATATGCTCAAAATGGCGCGTCATAAGTGGTTTGGAAGCAAAGGTTTGCCTTTTAAGAGAAGCAAGTTTTTACTAAATGTTTTAGATTTCCACCAAGTTTCGATTAATTCCAAAATAATTTTTATTTGCATTCGCATTTTATAGCTTGTGGTTTTAAAAAAAATTTAGTTTATATAAAATTAAATTGGATTTCAAAGTAAAATAACCAAAACTTTGTAACCTAACGCCCGGTAAATAAACAATAACAATGCATAGTTAGGGCGCAGATAAATAAGAAAAGAGCAGCGAAAGAGAAAACAAGGCAACAAAGGGTCGTAACTTGGACGCGAAGGGGGAGAGTGGTGGAAGGAGAAAGAAGTTCGAAGAAGTAAAAGGAATAAAAGTGTGTGCGAAATAGTGTTGGATTGTCAAAGGGTGACGGAAGGAGTTTGGAAGTGGTATCCAGGAAGGAAAACGGAAAGAAGCCGAAACGGAGGGAATTACGGCGGAAGTGGGAGACGACCAGACGAAGGTGAGGGTTACAACTTCCATATAAGAAAACGCAACAAAATAATTCAGGCTTTTAATTTAAGGTCTATGAAAAAGAAATACGCCGAGTTTTGGGGGGGGTTACTTAATCCCCCTCCCCCTTTGGGGCCGCCAATGGTTTGAGCATTGTTAAAGATCAATTGCGTCACGGAGGGGGGTGGGGAAGAAAGGTAAGGAGAGTGGGCGGGGAGCATATTCCATTCATCAAGTATAAAATTTTCTTTTTGGAGTGCAAATAAATAACTTATAGATTTTAAATATAGTCTAGCATGTGCCTATAAGAGACGGGAAAATGACAGCAATTTTCATCTGAGGTAAATAACCACGGTAAATTACGGTAATTTTTTAAGATTACCGTATTTTTTTGTTTCAAGCATTTAACAGCAAATGTATGGTTGAATAAGAAAGCTAACAGCAATGGGAAGGAAATAACGATGTTTAAACCATACCTAATACAGCATTAATGAATTATAAATTTAAAAAAAATTAATTACGGCCGTTTCCTCAGAAAAATCCAGAAAAGTAAATTTTCAAGAGAATTTATAATGTCTAAATGAACGAACTCGTATTGTATTGTTTCCCTTCCTTTTTATTAGTGAGTAAGAACTAATTTTATCCTTAAATGTACACAAATCATAAAAAAACACTTAACAAAGTTATTTTGTTGTTTCTCTTCCTAGATATAATGTCTTGGGGGGCGTAAAATTCAAATCCTGCCAGGGGCGCTCATGTTGGCTCATGACCCCAGCTACGACGCTGCAGAGGAAACATGACAAATGATTATTTAGCAAATCATCTCTTAAAGTATCCAAAAATTGCCAGAGATATAGGAGTCTAAAGTTGAATGGATGGGCAACCTTCCCATAATGGCCGTGACGACATTTCATCCATCGCTTATTCCTTATACATTCTTAAAGATGCCTTCGAGAGGATTTTGTGAAGGTGTCCACTTCTGCCGGAAGTACAACAATGTAAAGATTTGGAAAATACGAGGGCAGACTTAAAAGTAAGGTCTCCAATTTTTTTTGTCATAGAAAATGACATTTATTTACATTGTTGGATACATCGTTGGAAAGGTCATGGCTTCAGCTATTTTTCGATGTAGTCACCCTGGCGCTCGATGATTTTCCTCATCCACATGATGAACTTTTGCATACCGTCGTCATACCAGCTTCCGTCCGCGTTGCGAAGGCGTTGACATCTTGCACCTCGTCGTCCGTCGCGATCTTCATCCCTCCCTGGTGTTTCTTCAGGGTGAGGATTATTGTTGGTGGATTTCATGCCCCTGGGAACCACTATCAATAAGGAAAGATACTGCCACACACTACAAAAGCTTCGGCGCGCCATCAAGAACAAACGTCCAGGAATGCTGACGAAGGGGGTCTCATTTCATCACGACAACGCACGACCGCATACGGCTAGTCAGACGCAGGAACTGATCTCGAAGTTTAGGTGGAAAGTGATCGGGCATCCTCCGTACAGCCTCGACGTCGCACCAAGTGATTTCCACATGTTCCTCACCCTGAAGAAACACCTAGGAGGGATGAAGATCGCGACGGACGACGAGGTGCAAGAGGAGGTCAACGCCTTCGCGACGCGGACGGAAGCTGGTATGATGACGGTATTCAAAAGTTCATCATGCGGATGAGGAAAATCATCGAGCGCCAGGGTGACTACATCGAAAAATAGCTGAAGCCATGACCTTTCCAACGATGTATCCAACAATGTAAATAAATGTCATTTTCTATGACAAAAAAAATTGGAGACCTTACTTTTAAGTCTGCCCTCGTACTTTGAAAAAAATCAGTCTTCGCCGGGAATCGAACCACGGGCCATTGATAGATGGATGGAAATATGTAAGAGGTCGTTTTCAGAGGGGCAGCTAGGAATTAAGGCTGGGGGGGGGGGTTTAGGTGCAACTAATACTGGGGGGCCAGGAATACACGCCAGGGTAAGCAGGAAGTGCGGGGGCCCTCCCCCAGAAAATTTTTAAGATAAATGGTTCAAAATTGTGAGTTTTACGGCTTTCTGAGGGATATTTTATTAATCCTTTGCCGCAAAATTTGCCACATTAAAATATTTTTATAAAAAAAAAATTTCTCTGAGCTCTGGGGGAGGGTTTTATCCCCCAAAACCCTGTTCTTTTTGCGCCACTGTTCTTTTTGAGGAAACAGAAAAAAATGCAACTTTCTACGATTAGTTATTTGGTGATAAGGCCTTAATGTTTCGAAGCGACTCCAAGAAATCTAAAACCTTTGCAAATTTGATTTCAGCCGTAATATTGAAGAAGCATTCGAATGATAATAATCCCCCAATATTTTCAAGGGGTGCGGTGATTTACGAAAAATACGTAATTTTCAGAGTGGCGCACCTATCTAGACCACGAGCCTCTTATATACAGAGTGTGTAGGGGAAGAAGAGGATCATGGGGAATTGGAGCAAACGGGAGGAAATGAATGCATGACCGAAATAAAGTAGGGGTGGCTTGAGCATTGTAAAAAAAATTGCGTCACGGACAGGTGCGGCTCCAGACCAGAGGTTCGGGGGGAGTTTGATCTTGCCGATCTTTATAATATACATCGATAATATTAAAAGCAATAAATAATATACCAATCTAATAAAATAAAAAAATACAGAAAAGTCTCCGGAGAGTCTGCTATTGTCATGGTATGTGCATGCTAGAGTAAATTCCGGTAAATTTTTCAAATGCCAGATGGCAAATGGTTGTAGACTCTTAAGGCAACGTGGAAGTGACCTTTATTAAATAATGCCGTTGATTGATAGTACAAGTCAAGGGCGGCACCAGACCAGAGGTTCTATGGGGTATAGAATACCCCCCAGGAAAAGGGGAGGTTCGTGGGTCTCGTCTCGGAAATTCGTAACAAACTATGTTCAAAATGGCGCGTAATAATGTGGTTTGGAAGCGAAATTTTGCATTTTAAGAGAAGCAAGTACATAGTTACTAAATGCACATATCTCTTATAGATTACCACTAATTTCCGCCTAAAATCACAATTATTTTCATCTACATTTCCATTTAGCTTGTGGTTTTAAAAATCGTTTTAAAACCATTTAAGGGCAACTATGTCTTAATTGATATTTTTTATGGTAAACCTACTAACTTATATCTACAAATTAAAAAATAATTCAAACTCTATATTCCACTCCTACTACTAGAAAAAAAATTTCAAATAGTGAAAATTCACTCGTAAACTTTTTAAACTTTGCTTGTAGTTTTACCTTAGAAAGGATTGCGATAGTAAAAAAAAACAAAGAACTTATTTTTTACCTTGGGAAATTAAAAACGAAATGATTTTAGTTTCAGCTTCTAGGATAAATACTTTTATAGTAATAGACTTTTACGTAAACCTTTACAAAACGCAAAAATGGGCTTGCACAACATTATAAAAATGGCCGCAAAAGGTAAACCGCTTGAGACAAAAATTTGAAAAAATTAGTTTTAACGTCTTAAGACACGAGGGCTGGAGATGGGAAAATTTCAATTTTTTTTTTAAATTGGTCAAGCAACCACCCTTGGACCACTTAAAATGGATTGATCCTTGTATAAAATTTAACTGGATTTTAATGTAAAAATAGCAAAACTTGAATAAGAAAAAAAGCAACAAAATAATTTGGGCTTTTAATTTAAGTTCTATGAAAAAGAAATACGCCGCATTTTTGAGGGGTGGGGGTGTAATTTCCCGTACTGCTGGGACTTTAGGCAGCCTCCCCCGATTGGGAATTGCTTGCCCCCCCACCAATGGTTTGAGCATTGTTAAATGCCAATGGTTTCATACATTACAGTAATTTACCGGTTAGAGGCAGGTAGTGATGAAAGTCAGAGAATATCCAACGAACTCTTACACTTAAATCGAAACTAGAAGCTATGACGTGGTGGAAGGGCTCCATATTAGCAATGAAAATACTTTGTGACTTCCACAGTTTATTTATTTTTATGATGGCTTTTATGATGGCTTGACAGCCGAAACCGGTAGTTCAAAATAAATAAACTGTGGAAGTCACAAAGTATTTTCATTGCTAATATAGAACTCTTACACTTGCTGTGCCCTTTCTACCTCTAGTATTTCTTTCTTCATCTCAGCTTAAGTGCTATCATTCTTCATCCCGTCCTTAAAACCGATTCTCTTCCTTGCTATCCATGCTTGCACAACATCCTACTCTCTATCACGGCCTTCAGCAAGCCATCGTCCCTCGAACTACCCCTTCCAGCCACCTACCCTGTCTTCCCCTTAATCTCATCTAAAAGTTTCCTCTCCTCGCCCACCATGTCAAGCACTTCCTCATTTGTCTTCCTTTCCGTCCAACGCACCTCCTCCATCCTCCTCCACACCCACATCTCGAAAGCCTTCAGCCTATTTTCGTCTTTCTTTCTCAAGGTCCACGTTTCTGCCCCATACAACGCCACGCTCCATATCAAGCTCTTCACCAGCCTCTTTTTTACATCGCCAATGGTTTGAGCATTGTTAAAGAATTGCATCTCGGAGGGGGGTGGAGAAGGACAGGTAAGGCATTCCATTCAACATGTATAAATTTCTCTTTTTGGAATACAAAATAATTCTTAAGAGTTTCAAAATAGTACAGCTTGTGCCTCTTGCGTTGAAAGTGGACTTTTGGAATGCAGTCACTTTGGTGGTCTTCTTCTATGAGGCGCTTGGAAAACTGGGAGCTTACATTGCCTGTAATTAAACAATTCCGGTGTTCTTTTACCCGTGCACAGATAGCACCTGCCGTGCCGTGCACTGAACAATTCGAACCTTTACAACTCAACAAGTATACACCACTTTTATCCAACACATCAAATTTATCGTTGGAATTAAACAGCAAATTAACCAAGCAATTTGGATTTAAAATCTGTGGTAAGATGGCTCAATGTGATATGTCATGATTTGCAAATTTTACAGGAGGGACAATTTTAAAGTTAAGCAGGCTCTGAAAAATCTGAATCTCAAAGTTTAGCTCTTACCTTTACGTAATAGATGTTAAAAGCTGTTTAGAAAATATTTTTTTAACTTTCGAATTCAAACGGTACTAGCCATACGAATCCAACGATTCCCAACGATGGGCAGGGTTGCCACCTTTTCAAAATACGTAAAAAGGACACCAGGCTGAACTACCCAAAAAACTTTTTTTTTTGGGGTGTAACACCCCAGAAAATCCAGCAAAGTTTTGGAAAAAGGGGCGTGGCAAAACGATTTTTAATCCATTTTTATTTCCATGCAATAAAAAAAAGAGAACTCGTCGATCTTAACAGGGTGCATGACCATGATGATGATAATATATTCTGAGTGGGGTCAACAGTTTTTTCTGCTGGGGGTGCGGGTTCGACACCCGCGCCCGCCCCAACGAAAAAACATTGTACAATTAAAATGACACATTTTGATGGAAATTGTCTATTTTTACAATATTATTTAGTTTTTATTTGTTACTACTGGTTTTGCTGGTCTTCGTATCCCGAATTCTCACCAATAAAATAATGAACATCTGAATAACTTCTGATCACTGATTACTAAACATCAACAACAAAATGAGATATTGAATTTTTAATTAAAAAGAACAGATTTTCAGCAGGTATATTTTTTTAAATTATCCATTTTTACCAAATTTCTTTGGTATCCTCTTTTAAAGTGGTAAAAAAAGGGTCTGTTCTTGTCCCTTTTGAGGACAATGAAGCAGAAAGAACGAGCGCTGAAAAAGACGATGTCCTCTCTTAAAGAGGACAGGTGGCAACCCTGCTGATGTGAACAATAACTTTGTGCATTTTAGGAAGTCCATATATATTATTTATATATTATTAATTCCACATAAAAACTTCTAATAGTTCGATGGCCGAGACCACCTTCCTCAGTGTAGGGAGAATGGCAAATTGGTTGGCAAGGAAATGGAGGGAGGGGGGAGGAAAGAGTTTGGTGGGAAATGAAGGGAGGAGGGGTAAGGGTAAGCAGGGGAGGAAGTGGGGGGAAAGGGAGGAAGGGAGCAGGAAGGGGGTCGGAGAGAGTAGAACTGGGGGTGGAGGGTTTAATGTGATTTGTTGAGGTGAATCTGCAACAACCCTGACTCCCTTGATAAATTCCTCTCTAACCTCCATCAATCTCTTCTTCGCAGAGGCTATCCAGAGCACCTTCTCAATAATAAAATCCTCAAAAAACCACACTCCCCCAAAATGCCTCCCACTAATAGCATTTCTCAACACAATATCTCCCTCTGTACCACCTACTTCCCTGGTTTTTACTCTCTTAGACGTATTATTTAAAACCTCTACCCTATCCTTTCAGAAAACCTAACCACTTCAAAAATATTTCCTCAATGTCCCTCTCTCAACTTCAGACTCTGTTGTTACCTCTTTTTTTATTTCCTCCAACCTCCAATTCACGTCTGTGGAAAAATAATTTCCACAGACGGCTGCGGTGACAATGGCCTTATACACTCCGATAAGGCAGGGAACCGTTGGTTAAACCCAATTACAGCAGACACAGTTCACAGGCCGCATCAACCCGGGAAATCCCGGCCCTCAAAGCGTGTGTGCAGCTCAACCACCGAACCAGACTCTCAATTTTCCCTGGAGCCGAAGGGAGCACGGACCGCCCAGCAACACAGGTCATAGCACGAGGCATGACATCAGGCAATGGGTACGCTAGGCTCGGATACTAGACCAGTGAAGCCGATCCGACACCTCAAACGCCTGCCCACCCTACTGGACAGCGGGGGTAGCCGGAGCCCCCCCTAAGGAACCCATGCCGCACTCAGAACACGGAGATTCCACTATCACTTCTAACGAGTCTCCGCCTCTAAGAGGCCGTGCCCAAATGTGGTGGTCATCGTTGCCGGGACGATGAGGGCTCCACCTCACCCTTACACCTTCACCTCCAACAGGGGCGGATTAAGGTCGTTGTTTTGGGGGGGGGGGCGGTTCACTACTTTCCGCGGTGCCTGGGGGGTATGCAATGCCTTTCAACGAAACGGGGGTCCGGCCGTCCTCCCTCGGAAAGTTAAAAGAAATGAAGCGCTTGGAACGTAGTTTTGGTGTGGCTATATTATAAAGTAGATGTGATAAATTATTGAGTAAAGCTCTCTAATCACATTTGAAAAACGTTGACAAACGATGTAAAGAATGCCATTCTTGTGAAGATGCAGGTCTCCCGGGTTTTACACCACATTACAATTATATTTAAATATTGTATATGGAGCTGGTGAAATAAAAACTTCCATTGGAGAACAACCTTAATGATTACCATCTTTTCTGTTTTCCCGGGAATGACGGGGGGGCGGCCGCAGCCCCCCGCCCCCCCCCCCCCCTTAATCCGCCCCTGACCTCCAACCACCGCCAATCTATCCGTCATGTTTAAAATCACCAAACCCAAAATCACGAAATGGAGGAAGGGGGGAGGAAAGGGGTTTGAGGGGAAGGAAGGGAGGAAGAGAGAGGGGAGGAAGGGGAAGCGGGGGAGGGAGGGGAAGGGAGAGCAAGAAGGGGTGGTGTAGGGTTTAGAAAGAGGAGGGGACAGAAGAGAGTTGGGGAAGGAGGATTTAATGTGATTTATTCAGGCCTGGTGGTGTGAGGGGGCGTTAAAAAGAAGAATAATAAGAGGAATCAAAATCTCTCTGTTGGAGCGGAGTACAGGAGGGAGGGAGAGGGGTGAGTACACCAACCTTAAAGGTGTGATTGAAGGTGGAGTTGCGGAAGAAAACCTGTTCAGCTACAGAACAAGTTCAGAAGAGGAAAGGGTTATTGCAATTAGAACGATGTCCATTAAGGTGAATACTGAAGAGTAAACTTTTTTTGTAGATTTTCGCAGCTCATTGTTTGTGGTATTCAGGCTTTAAAAGAACATCAACGTGCAATACGGAAGAAAGACTGGTATCATTCTGCCGTGGCTGAGCACACTACTATTAGAGGAGGGTCACGCCATTGACATCGAGACGGCAAGAGTACCACACAAAGAAAGCAGTTACTTTCCATGGCTCATAAGGGAGGCGATTGAAATAGAAAAAAGACCAAATAATATCAATAGAGATGATAGTTATAAACTCCCTTACACCTGGAAGAGACTTGTTCGAAATTAAGTTTTTACTTCTCAAAATCATCAACTGCTGGAATTGTTTATTTATTTTTTTAAAAAGACCATTGTTGTTCTTAAAAGCCTGATAAAGCTGGCAGCATAGCACGGCAAAAATGTCGCATAATATAACAAAATAAATCGCAGAACCAAAAGCCCGAATAGCATAACTTATAGTGAGTTTTTAACTTGGATCAATCTTTTGTTTCACATGAGAAGTATGTATTCCTATAAATAAGATATTACACTACTGCAGCGCTGATATCCTGTTTAACCTACCTAGCTTTCGGAGATGCACGAGTCGTGATCGATTCCTCTGCACCCTTCATTTTTCACCCAATCCCTCTCCTAATAATCCATAACTTCATGATAAACTGCACAAAATACACCCCCTTTTAGATTCATTTCACTGTTTATGCCCTAATTGTTCGTTCCCGCAAGCTTTGCATTGACTGGTCTACGCTTCTCTGGAGGGGCAGGTTGCGATTCCATATTTATATGAAATCCAAGAAGCATAAGTACAGAATCAAGCTGTATATGCTGACTGAGCCTTCGGGGTTTGTTCTACGATTTATTGTGTATATGGAGCAGGTGACTCAAACCTTGAAGGGCGTAGACATGTTGATTGCATTGTCCATTTATTAATGAATGACCATTTAGACAGGGTCATTCATTGTTTATGGATAATTATTACACCAGCATCAATTTGATCCGCTAACTGCTTGAGAGGAGAACGCATTGCACGGGAAGTCAAAGGAAAAATAGGAAAGGCATCCCCTCCGAAGTGGCATAGGCTAAATTGAAACTAGGTAAACTAAATAAAACTGAAGCCCGACAAAGCCGTAATTGTAATTTTCAGAGTAGCCCATCTCTACATAAGCCTCACTAAGCCGCCTATCGAACAGCTTCAAAAAATGTGACCGAAAAACAATGATAGGGCACTGAACTTGGCGGGACTGGTAAGGGCATTGAAAAGGAGGATGAGAAAGCCTGCAGATCTCTCTGTTGGAGCGGAGGACAGGAGGGAGGGAGAGAGGCAAGTACACCAACCTTAAAGGTGTGGTTAAAGGTGGAGATGTGGGAGAAAACGTGTTTAGCTACAGGGAGAGAAGAGGAAAGGGTTATTGCAATTAGAACGATGTCCATTAAGGCGAATATTAACCCTTTGAGTGCACACCAATTTCCTAGGTATTATGCTAAAATTGCTGTGGAATGTTTGGTGATTTTGCAGTAGTTTACGAAAAACATTATGCATCATACATAAATAAAATTACATTTTCAAAAAATGTAGGAAACGTTTATTATATTTGGTTTAACATTTGACATATTATATTTCATGATTTTATCGCATATTAATATTCAAAAAAATATTAATATACGAAAGAGTGACATTGCAGATGGAGCGCAATAGCGCTCCTGGCACTTTTGGCGAGAGACGAGAGGAGCACGATCGCACTCTCTGGCACTCAAAGGGTAAAGCAAAGAGGAAGGCAATACGGGAAAAAGTAAAACACTCTTTGAGTAAGAAACATTTTTATTAGAAACAATTTTTCAACAAAATACTGAAAATCTCCAGCCCAATCAAACAGTGTTCACAGCTAAAAGCCATCACAATGCAATATCCATTTGGCAGACATTTAAAAATATCATTCCAACATCTGAGAGGACAAAAAAATTGTAATTATAAACATAAATTATTATATAATTGCTGCGGCATGGCACTGCCATGAAGGATAACCTATTCAGCTAACAAATTATGATATACTGAACAAACATGTTGGAACAAGGTTTACGAATGCAAGAATAAATAATTCTGCTCATGAGCAGCAAAATAAACAAGGAGTCAGGAGTTTATCAAGCAACAACATAATCACGAATTCATTACTTTATTTTTAAAACAACACAACACTTGGAAATGCATAGACTATATAGAGCAGACTAACATCCAAATTTTTATCACTTTTGAGAAAATCACAGGGTGAATTTTCGTATTATTATAAATATACATACCACACTTATTATTGCAAGTAGATAGAAACAGATCGCATTGAAATATTAATTGGATGTCAATGATATCCATTTTTAGGAATATATGTGCTAAAAGTTTTAAAAAAAATGAACAATAGGAGAAATTGTCATAAATATCCCATTGTGTAGTGGTTACTTATTCATAGTTGTGTAAAAGAGTGAAATTTTCCGAGGCTTATATGGGTACTGGATCGACTTACGTCAAAAAACAACTTACTTTATGCCCTACGGCACCAATTCACAACGTAAGGTAGGGTGTACCTGTATTTAAATTGGATGAAACTTGTGCCAGGGAGGATCGCTTGCGTTCAATTGATCCATTGCTGCTTTTGAATGCGATCACGCACATACTGGACTTCTTCCCAAAAACCACAGGTTTTCCGTTTCATTATAACATTTTGTGTAAAATACCTCTAACGATCCCTACCCTGTGATTGGGAGCAACAGGTGACTACATGATACCCCAAGATTACTTCAAGAAATTCGGATCACGTTACGTAGAGGGTGACGTGGACGATTTTATTTCCACCCCGCACTATACTTCTAGATCTGACAGAAGCATTAAGATCAGTGAGATTCACATTCAGAAAGGGGAGCTCCTTGTAATGCCGTCGGCCCAGGGCCAACAGCATGGGGGTAATGTCAGCTTTTTAATTGGGGTGGCAAGGCCTAATGGCATGCATCAGATGTAAAACAGTTATTAATACTCCAAAAGATCGTGGTTTGAGTTATCTCTAACTCTGGATTTAATAAAAATTGTAAACCACTTTTTGTCAAATTAGGCATAGTGACTGTATACATCCTATACGTATTTCATACTCTGTTGTTCGTCAAGGGAAATCTGCTAATGTACTCCACAGGAGCTGATGTACACAATCATGACACTAGAGCAAATCATAAAATAGATATGCCTCACTGTAGACTGGTTAAATCTTTTAACTATGAAAACTTGGCTATCAAGTGTTTCAAAATGCTGCCCAACACAGCAAGAATGGTTGACAACAAAGTCTTCCGCAGGGCCCTAGAGAAATGGCTCATCTCTAAACCTATATATTCACCGGAGGAATGCTTTGAAATTGATTTCTCCACAACAAGTTTTTAATTGTAAACTTGTATTTTGATTCTGATTGTATTTACTTTATGCTTCTTACTGTTTACCTACATTTTGCTTCTTACTGTATATTTGAGTTTTGTATTCAGTGTATTTCTTTCTTTCTGTATCCTCGCAAGATGAGTGTAATGACTGACGACATCTACCACAATTATTGTTGTGCCACAGATGAATAAAGACATTATTATTATTACCGGGTTGGTATGGAATATCCCCCAGGTGGAAGGGGGGGCTCCTCCTAAATTAGGCATGACTAATGAAGAATCAAGAATATTCAAGTGAGGGTCATGCATGAGGAATTGTATTCTCCAATTGTTTGTAAATTATTGAGATTTTAACTTTAAAATTCAGAGGTGGCAAAGTCCTGGGTTTGACAGTTCTGGGGTGGCAACTGCCACCTCTTGCCACCTCCAAAATTACGCCACTGGCCAACGGTACATTAACCCTTAAGCTGCTGCAGCTAGAGCGCATTTCGTCCACCCTGTGCGGAAAATATCTATTCGGACGGAGCCTGTCATTCCTTCCCACGGGCCAGGCAGTTTGTATGACCCATCTAATCCCCTCCCGACCCTTTTCTCGGGATCCCAGGGGGTGGGGACCGGAACTTGTCGAGGGATTAGTGGAACTTGGAACTAATTTTGAAAATTTGTTTATTGGCGTAATTGTTGAAAACAAATATGACAATATATTTTCTAACAACTTTCTGTTTAATTTGATACCAAACACCAAAAAAATCCATTGATAATTGAGCCGGGCTCGAGCATAAGACAACTAACTTTTGAGACAACCGTAGCCTCTTGAGCAAACAATCGGAAGAAAGGGTTGTACCTCATTGCAGTGGTATGCGATCCTTAAAGAGCGTGGGAAGGGAGTGGTTTGGGTAAAAAGGGTGGATTCCCAGATGTCCACCGCTGGAAAGAAAGAGTTCGGGGTCATAAAAATATGAAAGGACTGAGGGAGCAGGTAGACAGAGAGGGTCAAACGTACAAGAACGTTCTCTCCGCAGTTCCTGATACACACGTACATGTACGTTTCCCGCAGCCTAAGGGTTAACACACTTGCTACATTTAAGTCTGCTGTAAAGGGGTGAGATACAGCCCTGCACTTAGAGATCTGGGAAACAGCGCAAGAGATATTTCTCCAAAAAATATTATTATTCTATTAAACGGTGTTGTGGTAGTTATTATATTAAACGGTATTGTTGTTCCAAATGGTATCAGGGTTCATATAAATTGTTTTTATGGCCTCTGCAAAATCGAAGAAGAACAATATATCGGAAGTCACATTGTCTGCCTTAGACAGGGCTGCAAGTGGTCCTACCGGTTGGATTTAATGGAAAAATGACTTATATTTGCCCAAATAATGACCAAATACAACTAAAACCGGCCAAAAATACTTGAGTGTATGTTTCCTAGAATCCTCCATTCTCCGCCAACTCACAAACTGGTGGCCAACTGGCCGACTAAGCAATGAAAGTCTGTAAAATGCCGATTCGAACACATATCTTGTACTTGCGTAGCTTCAATTCGCGCATTGCAAGGGATTTTTAGGGTCCAGTCGGCCGCCAGTTGGGGAGTTGGCAGAGAATGCAGGGTTCTGATGTTTCCTGGTACATATCGTGCCTTTGAAGAGGGAAAGTATAATTGAACGATGTATTAAAAATGTGTCAAATAAAACTTTATTCACATGAAAGTAATGAAAAATAAAAAAACTCTCACTTTCCAAAAAAATAACTTGCACGTACTTCCTAACTAGAAACGTACGGTAACAAAATAGTAAAATAAAATATTTACTTCGTTGAGTGATAAATATAATGTGATTACATCAGAAACGTTTTTCAGGCTAGAAGAACAAAGTCAAGAACACAGTGTCAATGACCTGGGTATTACTTTCGATCCCAAACTGTCTTTCGTCCCGCACCTCAATAAAATTAAATCTAAGGCTATGGCAGTCGTTGGTGTGCTTTATAGATTCACCAATGTCACAAACCCCATAGCCCTGAAAACCATATTCACTGGCTGCGTTCTCCCAATTATCGAATACTGCTCCGTTATCTACTCCACTGCATGTCCCTCCAACTTGAAAATTCTTGAACGCCCCGTTAATTTCTTCATTTCCGTAGTCCGTCACCGCGTATCGCACCTCCGTAATTCTTCTCGTACTGAAATCATGTCTGCTCTATCATTGACCCCACTGGCCACCCGTAGGAATATCAATGACCTTTCATTTCTTTACATTGCGTTAAATGGTCAGTACCGATCCACTGAAATACTCCCATACTTCTCACTTCACATCCCCGGCCGTGCCTTACGCAACAATCACCTTATACACCAACCTAAATTCCGTCTTTCTCTCTCCCAGCGATCCCTTTTTTACAGGCTTCCTGCCTTGTACAACACCATTTCATCTGCCTGCCCTTCCCTCGATCTCTCTGCTCCTATCGGATCATTCAAGCGCCAGCTTAGAAAAGCGCTTTCCCCCTGATTCCCTAACTTTCATGTTGTTGTAGTGTATTGTTTATGTTATTGTCTCTTTGTTTTTATTTGTTGCTATTTGCCAACACATGTTTTTTTTTCTTATTTTATTTTGTTAATGCTGCAGATTTTAAGTTGCAAATGTTCAATGTAAAGGCCGACATCGGCTGTTTTTGAATGTTTAAAATAAATCAAATCAAATCAAATCAAAAATAGCGACAAGTCACCCATCATACAATGTTATCGTTGCACCATCCAACAAAGGTGACTTTGATTTCGACCTCGACACTAACCCAAAAAAAAAAACAGCAAAGAATCCTTCGCTCGCGAACATAGGACGACCCCGATCTTTTAAGCGGATAAAAGTGGCAAAAAACCTCGTCCTATATGCAAGTAAGTACGGTATAATAATGACTTTTAGTGACTTTTTAGAATAATAATGACTTTTAATGACCAAGATCAGAAATAATGACCACTAATGGTAATAATGACCGACTTGCAGCCCTGGCCTTAGACGACTTTGTAATTTCATCCCTATTGCTACTTGACCCTTTTTCTCAACTCATGGTCCCTGGCATTGAAAGGCTTTGGTTTAACTTTCACTATTTTCCAGCCGATGAGAGGAGTAATAAAAACTTACTAGTGCATTTACACATAGACACCTAGAACAGTTCAACATCTATGAACAAACGACTTATGTACAATAGAAAAAAACTGAGGAACAAGCCACGTGGATACTTTTAACCCTTTAACTGTTAAAAAATAATCAGAAATGCACTCTTCAGGCACAAAAAAAATTGTTTCTTTTTTTTTAATTTTATTAATTATAACTTTTTATTCAAGGGGAAAATTGATTAAAAATTTTATAATGAGAAATTGTCATCTGATTTTACTGTAAAATACGAATTGATGGACTTTTTTACTAAAAGACAAAAAACCTTTTAGCACCTATGGTGTTTGGGAGTAAAACCATGTACTTCAAATCGCCAATAGACGATGGTAGCAGTCTGCTACGGCGATCGCTAATAGATGATGGGAGCAGTTAAAGGGTTAAGGGAGCCACCCGCAACAGGTGCGAGGAACTTTTTGAAAGAAAAATCATTCGCCTGGGCCGGGATTGGAACCCAGACCTCTCGAGATATCACACTGATTGCTCTACGCCATTCAAGTATTACATAAGGTGGTTTTTACCACCTTCAACCCTCCCCGTACCCATGTAAGACAAATGTTAATTTCATGTAGGATGTAGGACATGTCGGGGTTTGGGAAAAATACTACGGATGTTAACGAAGGGGGGAGAGGATAAAAAAATAACCGAAAAAGGTAACTTAGTTTATACACGACCCCTAACATAAGTTGTCATATGCATTTTTGGAATCATGCACATAGATACATCATTTCAACTGTTGACGGCTCTACTTGGTGGAATAACATATCGTGGGAGAATTAAAAGTACTTAGTAGTATTCCACAATGATTTATTAACCCAACCGGTTGCAATGCTAAAGCGTCATTCATTATCAAGGGTACAATTCTCAAAGTTTTGGGAGGTGCGCCAAATATACAAAGTACAAATCCACCCCCAGTTTCCTCCCCCCCTTTCTACTTAAACCGCCTCCCCACCTTTTGAGAATTGGATATATATTTGGCGCACCTCCCAAAACTTTAAGAATTGTACCCTTGATAATGACGCTTTAGCATTGAAACCGTAAATCATTGTGGAATACTACTAAGTGTTTTAAATTCTCCCATACATACATCATATTGTATCGGCAATTCCATGTCCAAGTGGACAGAAACCGCATACTTTTTAATGCCAGACGAATTTATAATTTTCCATGACCACTTTCACTTTCCACGACTTTTCCAGGTATCGACCTGGTATTTCAGATCCATTCCAATCCTGATGTAATAAAAATTTTTAACAAGAAATGTAAAATAAAAATATTAAACTAAATTTATTTGCATAACAAAGAACTTAAGATATAAAACCAAGTATTTATTCACAAAATACCATGTAAATACATCCTAAATGATGAGAATGATGAAGAATCCTCCTAAGGTAAAAATAAAATCTTTCAGATGCCTAAGATTCAAATAACAAGTCAATGGAAAAAAATAAATAAAGCAATGGTTCATTCAGTTACCAGGAAGAAACAAAACAATAATTAGTTGTCATAAAAGACTTAGAAGAAATGGAACTCATTACGCTATATTAAGCTGTCCCTTTTTGATGTGAATGCGAATGAACTTCTTAAGGTTCATTCTTGGTTGGCTACTTTTTAACCCCCATTGTAAGGCAATAGAGATTAACCCTTCCCCCATGCAAGACAACATAAGATTTCATGAATTCCCCTTCCCTATCTCACGTAATTTGTTATAATTTTTATGCATGAATCATTTTAGAAATGCCATATCCATGTGTGCAAAAACTGACCTCAACCCCCTACGGTCTTTTGATGTGTTTATTCATAATCATATGCCCTATAGAGAAATCTGTAGAAATATAAATGTTTAGTCGGATAGCGATTAATTTTTTCGAGATTTCACAACTTACAGCGTGCCCCATTCGCAAAACATGGGATCATTAACCCTTTAACTGCGCAAATAATCTGAAATATAGCTCTCCCCAAGCGAAAACTTTTTTTCTAAATTTTTGCGTAATTTTAAAATTTGTCACTTATTATTTGAAGGAAAATTAGTTTTAAAATATACAATGAGTAATTATCGTCTGATTTTACTGTTGAATACGAATTGTTGAACTTTTTTTTACTAAAAGACGAAAACATTTTTAGCACCTATAATAAAACCATAAACCATACTTCAAATCACCAATAGACGATGGGAGCAGTCTGCTACGGCGATCGCTTATAGACGAGATGGGAGCAGTTAAAGGGTTAATAATGTGATTCCTCCAATCTAGTGAACGCAAAGAATTGATCTTGCATTTTTTCTTTAATTTACATAGAATAAATTCAGGCGTACACGGCGACGTTAATCCTAAAAAATTAAGCTATTAATGAATCCTTCAGGAAATAATTTAAAAAAGTGATAAAAATACTCAGTTGTGTGACTAAATTAGTGACTAAAATGAAACGTAAGATTATTTCAGATCCCCTTACACTCCCAAAGTAAGACAAAGTAAGAAAATCACTACTCCCTTCACCCCCCACCCCAAAACATCTTACATAATACTTGAATGGTTTTGAAAGGAGTAAGTTTGTTCTCGCGAATAAAAGTATGTAATACAATTGTCAACGATGTGCGTATATATACATAGGCATATCCAGGGGGGGGGGGGGTTTGGGGGTAGTAACCCCCCCCACCATTGATAAAAAACGTAAAAATTATGCGTCTAACACATGCTAATAGTACACCTATAGATCACCTTCCATAACATAATAGAACACCTTCAAAACGTCATTTTAAGATTTATATTTTTCAAAATCCCTCAAATTTTCAATAACATACATATATACAAACTATGCATAAAAAATGCATTTGCAGCGTAGTTGTATAAATTGTTTACCAATGTGATTTAGGATTGGCGGGACCAATCATAGCACGGTATAAAGCGTACATCTAACACTCTAGATTAGTAAAGTACGGAAAACGTTTTCCCTCGACCGATGCCGACAACCGAGGAAAGTTTGTAAAATATGAGACATTAGAACATTGTAGTAATATATAACACATCACAATTGATGACATCACAAACTTGCTAAAATGCTGGGAAACAAATTTAATAATTTTTTTCCTCGTTAGAACAATTTATTCACTATTTTCTCAATGTACTGGATAGGTTTGTTTTGGTTTCGTTGTCCATAGTTTTCTAATCTAGAGCTTTACGTAACTCATAAAAGCCGTGCCCTCTCGATTCAATTCGTAGCTCAAAGGGGAAGACATAGAAAGGTAGCGAAGCGAAACAGAAAGGTAAAAGAGAGATGGGTATGCCCAAATGTATCCGAAGGCGAAATGTAAATGTATTCTTTAACCCAAGAAGGTTTGTATATATACATACATATATGTCATTAACTTTCTCACAAGAAATACACGGGAAGCTGAATCTTCATTTGGCTGCAGACGTTTTTTTATTTGCAAAATTAAATTAGAAATATTGGTTTTCTGTTATTGGGAAAGGTATAAATACAAAGAAAATAAAATAAAGAATTTTATTTCTTCAATCGAATATTGTAATCCGGTCGAAATTCCGAAATGTTAGCTAAAACATAACGATTTTTGTTAACGACATGTAAATGATAATATTCTTCCAGTTGATATTCAACGGGCATCTTCTATAGTATCCTACATCAGTTGATCCGGACAGGCCTCCTGCACGTAGTTCGAGTAGTCTCTTAAGCAATTTTAAAACAAGTCAAGTTTGTTCTAGCGAATAACAATAGTTTCTCATTAATCCTGTATATGGCATGTAGTGCGGGTGGTATCTTAAGTTATCCTGAAAGGGGTCACGTTTGTTCTTGCAAATAACTGTTGAACCTCGTTAAGGGATCATGAAATGGCATCACTGGCGCTACATTCCAAATTATTTCCTGAACAACAATATTTTTGGTTGTTATTGTTGACTTCTCGCTGACATGAAATACCTAGAAATTTATTTTCCTGTTTATGTGTTTTGCTACGCTGTAAGTTGGAAAACACCGGCAAGGTACATAATGTAAGAACAAATTTTGCATGGAATATCGCCAGTAGTTAAAAAATTAACAACAAACATTTTCAAAGAAGGGAGAGCTTCAGATATCTGGGATCCTTGCTAACAACAAAAAATCAGATTTCCCTTGAAATTCAAGACAGGTTACACATAGGTAATAAATGCTATCATGCACTGCAGCCTATTTTGAGGTCAAGAAATATTTAAAAAACCAGGAAAATAATCATACACAAGACAGCGCTAGGATCTGTTGTCCTCTATGCCACTGAACCATGGACACTAACAGTAAAACAAGAAGAAATAATCAGAAGATTGGAAAGAAAGATTTTCTGAAGAATATACGGTGGCGGGATAGATGCAGGAATATGGAGAATAAGAACAAATGCTGAAGTCTATGAACTATATGCAGAACCAGACATCATATCAGTTATAAAGCAAGGAAGACTTCGTTGGGCTGGTCATGTACAACGCATGGAGGAAAGCAGAGCAGGCAAAAAGGTTTTCAATGGCACTCCAGGAGGGAGGAGAAGCAGAGGAAGCCTGGCTTGCCCGAAAGCGGTGGCTTGATGACATAGAGACCGACTTGAGAAGACTGGGAGTCAGGAGGTGGAGGCGAGTTGCAGAAGATAAAGAAAAATGGGGACAGATTATTTTGGAGGCCAGAGCACTACATGGGCTGTAGCACCAAGTATGATGATGATTGCCCGGAGTACGTACTGATTGCAATTATGAACTCCAAAGAGGATACAATCTTTCTCCACAGCCAGCCTCCGATCTGTGAAAACACCCATTCACTCTTTGAAACCCTTTCAATGCTATGACTCTTCCTGTTAGTAATGGGCCACTCTGAAAATCAACTCAGTAATTTGCATGAATTACCAGTATTTTTTATAATTTACCGCACCCCTTGAAAATTACCGTAATTTTCTAGATAATTCACCCATGTTTGAGCTAATTTTTCATGCAGATAAACTCCCAACATGTTCTTTTAAGCCAAGTTCTCATTTCCTACTTGTTTAATAATAAATTGAGGCATGTACAACTTATTTTTGGAATATTTTACTTAAATTATAACATTATGGAGTACCTAATGTATGAAAATATTCTTCTTGAAAATTTCTCATACTTTGACAAAAGACAGCCAGATTGCGTGTTTCTGCCGTAGTTCTTTTTACAATTTTAAAAATTTATAATACATTAATGTTGCATTATGTATGGTTTAAACATGGTTATTCCCTTCCTATTTCTATTGGCTTTCTTATTTAACCATAAATTTGCTGTTTAATACTTAAAACTAAAAAATACTGGAAAATTATGGTAACTTTCAAAAATTACCGTAATTTACCGTGGTAATTTCCCTCAGGTGAAAATTACGGCGATTTTCCCATCTCTAGGTACAGCCCAGAAGTTCTAAGAGTTATTTCACAGACAAGTACACAGTCTTTCCCCCAAGAAACACAACCAAGTCACTTTTATATAGGAACACATCTATTTTTTATTTTTATAAGGCATGAAGAAAAGTATGTACCTTGAGTATTAACCCTTTCGCGACGGGGACGTGGAAAACTTTTTTGCTTTGCCAGTACGGAGCTTTCACTACGCTAGGATCTTCACCGGTACCTATTTCCCTAACTTGAGTCGGGGGCCAGAGGGGTGTTGTACCTTTTGCTCGGCGACTGGGCTGAGATAATCTCCGCCCTTTTCCGCTTGGAGTGCCCATTACGGCATGCGGTCGCGGTCAACTATTTTTTATGCGATGGTTTTGCTAAAAACATTGTGGCTACAGTATCGATATTTATTTAATCAAAAATGAATTATTCTTGTTTTACAATGTCTTTACAGCTTTTAAACGAAATTCTATCGTTAATATTAAGCTCTTTAGCAACAAAAATCGTATCAATGGTAAAGATTTCTTTACACACAAACTACGTTAAAAATAACAGTAGAACTCCGTTTTAAATTTGTGGTTGTAGTTCTAAACATAAGCAATGCACTTATAATGCTCAATTTGCCAATAACACAAAAACCTTTACGTTTGTTATTCCACTGCACCAGCAAGCCACTGACCGCGGACCCCTGCTGTGAGTGGGGCGCGCACTGCGAGGAAGGGTCGAGGTAATCCTCTCCCGCGAACCGAGAAAGGGTACCGACGGCGTCCCGAGAAGAAGTCCTTTATAATACACACCTTTTAGGCTTGCTTAGGGCTAGCTTAGCGGCATGACGTGCTATCACGTCGTTCGTTCGTTTGCGTCGAAAAATTTACGACGCTCTATCACGTCGTTCGTAGCGAAAGGGTTAATTAACACATTAATATTAAGCTATTTAATGCGTGTGCTGAACAACATTTTGGCCACGACACAAGGAACGATTTATCACCGTTGGAACTCTGGCCACGAGGAGCCAACGACGATATGACGTTACATTGCACTCAAATGATTTACACATCACACACGATTTCTATGAGCTGTGGTGTAACCACGAGACCTCACCAGCTAGCACCACGAAGGTCCAGAATTGCCATGGGCCATTTCTCGGAATTTTGCATTGTTTTGTTTTATTTTTTTAATCACAACCTTTCACAAAATCAATGATTAAGGTGGTTTTTAGCGAGAGATAGTACTCCCTAGTCATAATGGGGGCCATAATCAAATTTTATTTTTTGATTTCAACGTCTGTAAGAAGTATGAAATAAATATTTAAGTATTAATGGCGTGAAGATACAGTTATATATGACCAAAATTCGCTGTAATTAAATAAATAAAACTACATAAGTCTATAACTTGACTCATTTTTTCCCGCTGTACGGCCGAAAACTATTCAAAACAGCAGGTTTATTTGCGATTCTGTAGAAATTACTTCAGTGAGTAATAGATTATTTTTTATTATTAGTTGAGAAAACTTGCAATCTACACACCGTTAGTTTTTTGACAAAATATAGGTGTAGTAAATTTGAAATTAATTCAATATTCTCCCTCTAGAGCATACAGCCGTCATCTAACCCATGTAAAACAGCTAATGCTTTTTAGACAAATTGCTCGAAAAGTAGTTCGGCAAGGGGTTGATATTTTGATATTATTGGAAAGATGAGAGTTTTTTATTTAAAATTAAGTCAAATTCATCAAATTCTAGGTCAAGTGATTTTTCACTCAAACTACTTAACGTGGTTTTAAAAAAAAAAGTCTTTCTGAATTTTTAGAATATAGGTGTGCTAGGATATTTTAACACACACATTTTTCCGCTTTTTTCATGTTTTCGTAGAGACGGATGCTTTATTAGCGAGAAGAGCTTATTTCTGCTCTTCATATAGCTTTTCAGCAGGAGTTTCAGAACAAAAACTGTGCTTTATTTCGAATCGTTTGACATAGGGTTACACCATATTTTGAAACCCCAAAATGTGAATACCCTCAACGGGATCCTCCCAGACCTCCACGGCATAACCTTCACCCCCTATCCGCCATCCCCCAAACTCCTGCCTCGTGTTTAGAGCATTGCAAAACGGCCTCCGTACTTGGCTATAATTGTTTGGCTGGTAATGACTCACCTACATTTGGACCAATCTGAAAATTACCTCCGTAGTTTTCGTAAATTACTGTGGTATTTTTCGTAATTAACCACGCCCCTTGAAAATTACCGTAACTTCCCAGATAATTCACCTATATATGAGATAATTTTTAATACAGATAAATGCCCAATAAATTCTTTTAAGCAAAGTTTACATTTCCTACGTGTTTAATAATAAATTGAGGCAATTGACAACTCATTTTTTGAATATTTTACTCAAATTATAACATTATAGAATAATGCTTTAGAATATTCTTCTTGAAAATTTCTCATACTTTGACAAAAGAAAGCCAGATTGCGTGCTGCTGCCGTAGTTCTTTTCACAATTTAAAAAACTTCTGATAGATTAATGTTGTATAAGGTACGGTTTAATCATCGTTATTCCCTTCCAATTGCTATTGGCTTTCTTATTTAACCATACATTTGCTGTGAAATGGTTAAAACTAAAAAAATACATTCTCAATTTCTGTGTACAATTACAGTAATTTTTGAAAATTACTGTAATTTACCGTGGTAATTTACCACAGATGAAAATTATGGTAATGTTCCTATCTCTACCTACACCATTTTCCGATATAAATATTAATAAATGCTTGAGCGTTTTTTCCCTTTGACTATGCATGTGCCCAGCGCTGGTCATACTTTAGAATTAATGTGCGTAAAAGTAATTGGTCGTACGAACCAAGGGAACTCGTATTTTCTCTGATTTCTTGGCTGTTGGCGACGGAAGAAGGGAAGGGCAATACCTTGCTCGAAGTACACATCAAAACACTCAATTAAGGCAGGAAATTAAACCTGATTCTTTCGATGATAGCTATTGCCAGCCGGAATAATTATGCCGTGGTGCAAGGTAGAGTTTAATCAGTCTGAAATAGACTGATTACACTCAACCTTGTCTAGACTCACCACCTCAGCTACGTTTTGGACGGAGAAACAGGTGGGGAGCCCATACCGTGGTAGAGTATTCGGAAACCTGAGCCCGAGTATGGCTATACTCGATGTCGCCGAGTGTATTCATACTCGGTCGGCCACCGCTAGCAATCACTCCTCGCCTTTTCAGCCGGGAAGTCGCTCGCACAATTAGTCTTACCCTTTTTCGATTTCCCTCTATGTCGATAGTTTTTCATTTTTCCCACAGGCAGATGAATCAATGGAAAATATCCAAACATTTTGAGCCTTTTACTCAGTTTAGAATTTCTTACAGGACCAAATCTTATTCCAAATTGGTGAACTATGGAATGTTTAGAGACGAAGTTTTTTAGTGGATGAATACGGAGGGGGATATAATTTTTAAATTCAAAATAAACAAAAAGCAACCTTGTTCATTGACATTAAAAAGGCTTTTGACACCCTTGACCATGAAATACTATTAAAAAAACTTCAACAAGCCGGAGTCAGAGGAAATGTCCTTCAGTGGTTCAACAGCTATCCATCCATTCGCTCACAATGTGTTCGAGTATATAACTCCAATAGTCAATATAAAGAAATTAAGGCTGGTATTCCACAAGGCTCATTACTGGGACCTATACTTTTTCTCATCTATATAAACGATCTTTGTAATCATAATTTTAATGGGCATGCCACAGCTTACGCTGATGATGTTGCACTAAAGCCAAGCTGCCGTCGAGTGTGTTAATACTCGTCAGTTGTTCGTAGAGTCGGGGTGAGTGAACAGCCGAGTAAACCGAAACTCGGTTGACTCTGCACTCGAGTGTGTGCATTCGATTCAGCCGGCAACCGAGTGAACGTGGGCGAGTATGGAGGCCGTTTTGCAGGACTCTACTCGTGATACAGAGTGATCTGGTAGCCAAACTATGAACTATTTCCATGGTAGACCAGTTGTGCCATCTATCAACAGTTCATTTATGTTTTTGCACAGAGAAAATAGCATACCACAAAGCGCCATAAATGATGCCAGCCCAAGGATTCACCAAATCGAAAACACTTCGGCATGGCGATCGCTGTCTACAGCCCTAAATCGAAAGCACCCAAAAGATCGCTGACAGAGTAATTCATTAATCAATATACAAATATGTATAATTAGTTGGTGATACGAGATGAAAACAAAAATCAAAAGATCTTACTTCCCAAAAATAAAAAATGCAGACATTAGCAGAAATCGTAAAAATGTACACGGACGCTACATTAACAGTCAAAAACACGGACATGTCAGCATAAATGAAGATGTATGGCAACCCTAGTTTGACATATTTTAAGTTTTTCTTTTGTCTCCTGAAAATTTGCAAAAATTCTTTTTGAAATTCACGATTCAATTATTTTAAGGATTTGTTGATCAAACTTAATCAACCCTTTGACCACCCCAATCATTGGTGAAGCCGACTTCTCCCGACGTTTATTGGTGATTTAAATTATGAAACTTTTAGCAGTTGTGGCAGCCACTTCAACACTTCTAATTAATGTCTTAATCGGTGGTTCTAAGTACTTTTTGTACCGCAACACCCCTTGGTTGGCACATTGTTTCGCACAATAGTCCTAGAAAAACACTGAGATACACCAGACTGAAAAATTTAACGGGTAAATATTATTCTTGTGCTTGGGGGAGGGCAATGTTTCTGAATGATTGTGCATTCAAAGTTATTAAAGACACATGATTCACAATTTTGCCTCACACCCGGATGAAAAAAGTCCTTTCCCAATATTGATCAGAGAATCCACTGAGGCAACCAAAGCAAAAATGAATTTCTATCTAAGAGAAGATGGTTACATTGCGGTAACATTACCGTAGAAGAGGATTTGGTGGGATAGTAAAAGCCAATTAGAAAACACAGAAGGTAAGGCAAGGCCTATATTAACACAGCCAATATGAAGTCCTGGCACTCTGACCTGAAGACACCCGTTGGATCACAGGTGAAAGAGTTATCTAGAAAAGCAACCTGCATGGCAAAAACCCAAAAATGGATGAACACATGGTTCACAATTCACAGACAACAAATGGCTCACGATTTCTCCAAACCGTGGTACTGCCACGACACCTCGCCGGCTGGCGTAACAAAGTAATCGGCAAAGTTCTGCCTAGTGTCCTTCCCTTCCATTTTGATCCCAGGCCTAAACAACTGGTAGTCTTCGAGGTGGCAGACATAAGAGTCCTCCATGTTGAACCCGTCCCGTTCACCGACAAAGTTGTGCAGAACACACAACGTTTTCACGATCATCATCCCGAACTCTGGCGCCACCGTCAGACCTACCCTCAACAGTTTCCACTTGTGGCACAGAATTCCCAAGGCGCACTCAACAGAGCTGTGAGCCCTAGCGAGACGATAGTTAAAGATGGTACACTTGTCATCCAGGTCCTTGCCGGGGAAAGGCTTCACGAGATTCTCGTGCAAGGGGAAATCTTCTCCACCGATGAAAACGTGGGGGTGAGGTTCCGTCGTATCGGGCAGGGGACGATTATCTGGAATACTTAATTGGTTCGCGAACAGGCTCGTGCCAAAATTGCAACCATTGAAGGAGAACCCTTCGTTGTCTCCACCATACAACCCAACTTCTACCGCTGTGAACTTGTAATCCGCGTCAGCCACAACCATAAGCACGATGGAATTGTAGTTTTTCGACTTCTTGGCTGCCAAGATCCCCGCCTGACTGCTCACAATCCTTATGTGTTTCCCGTCGATCGCCCCGAGGCAGTTGGGGAAAGAAGTCTTGCGGTGAAAATTCTCCGAGATATCTGTCCACCGTTCCTTCGTCGGCCAAGCCATTTCGGTCGGCTCGAGGACTTTCCTGATGGCAGCACATGTTTCCCGGACGATTCCTGATATCGTACTTCGTCCAATCATGAAATCTTTCCCGAGGAAGGAGAAGGAGATCCCATGTGCCATATACCTGAAAGAAAGTAAAATAGACTCACGTGAATTCCCTCAAGCACACTTCACACCTGTTTTAGGTTCATTCATTTCTTTATTTCGTTGACTTATAATACATTTTCATTTTGGTTTAATTAATTTTAATTTAGGTTAACTACTTTCTATTTATAGGTGTTTATACAGTTATTTATTTTAGCTCGTAGGCTTCCGCGGATGTAGTGATGACTGTTTCTTTTTTTGGGATTCATTCCGCGATGATTAAAATTGCAATAAACAATATTTTGCTGGTCCTCAGTCCCAGCTTCATAAGGTTAACTGAACTGATTTCTTAGTCTCGCTCGTCTTTATATATATATATGAGTGAGGACTGCCATTCTTGCCGGAATTTTTAAATTTGAAAAATTCGTTTAAGATTTCTACTAAAAAAGTATTTTCTAAAAATAATAATTACCGCATTTCAACTTTGAGGAGACACAATTAATATCAAGGGAAGTACGCTATTACCCAAGATTAATCAGGGAGGCTATAGATATTGCGAAGAGACCGGAGAATATCAACCAAGCAGACGGTTACACGTTGAGTAGAAAGCTTAAACAAATTTTTTAAATTTAAAAATTCCGGCAACAATGTCCTCACTAAATGTATATAAAGACGAGCGAGACTAAAGAATCAGTTCAGTTAACCTGATGAAACTGGCAGGAAGACCAGGGAAATATTGTTTATCACAATTTTAAACATCGCGGAATGAATACCGAAAGATTAAACAGTTCTTTTGATTTTGCTGAGAGAGAGTCGCAACTAGTTTCAGGCTTTAATGTTGAATAAACTAGAGGAGGATTTGCATTAATTTTTGTAATGGATTATGCAAGAATTTTATTTATGAGAATACTATTCGTTATTATATTCTTAGGGTGTTTTTTAAACTCCTTAATTTTTTTTATTGAACCAACTTATATTTCATTTGTTTCATTTGGAACATTGCCTCAATATCGTTATGATAAGTTTCAGCTTAGTTTTGATGATAAGAATAGCATGATAAATATGTATGATAGCATCCGAAAGTCATTTGAATCTATGGTTTTACGTACATCGAATGATAACATGCAACTGCAGGATACCCAAGTTTTATTTTGTCTGTGAGACCAGTAAATGTAGGAAGACCCATGCATCCCATAGGATCAGGGGAAAAAAATGTAGACTTCATTGATCCAAGTCCGTGAAAATATAGACCAAAACATACTCATAATACACATGAAAATCAAGGCAAATCGGATCAAATCTGCATTATAATGGATAATTATGCATTTCATACTTAAAAGCTTTGTCTGGTTTTGTCAACAGCAAAAATTGAGAGAAAAGAGGTAGTAGCAAATACAAACAATTTTATTCATTAAGTATACATGAAATTGAATATACGTGCATTACGCCTGCGCGATTACTAGATAAATTGAATCGTCGATTCAATTATTTAAACAATTGATCGATTATTTCAGTACATCGATGTCGATTGCTGTAACTGACTCGATTGTCAATTTTTTTCAAGTGTCAATTGTTGTTCAATTGTCATTCAATTCACAATTATTGTCCGGTGATCGATTAATTGACGGTGGTGACGGCCACCACCTACCCATTCCTCCAGAAGTTAGCAAGATGATCCAGAAGTTAGCTATCCCGGCAACTAGCACTGCGTCCAAGAGGTTGTTCAGTCTTGGTGGGAACATCGCCATCGACATAAGCCAGTGTCTGTCAGATGAACGCCCTGGGGATCTCATCTGCCTGTCTTCAAATAGCGATCTATTCCTTTAATTAATTAATAAAAGCTAACTGATTGAATTATTTTGTTGTTTTTAAAATTGGTTTTAAGATCTATCATTCTTCTAACTGCCAAAGGAAAGTCTTTGAAAAACACGATCCAATTGTGTTCTGTCAATTAATTGGTTGATGTCAATTGATTGAGCAATGACAATTAACTGAAATACTTCAATTATTTGTAATTTCTTCAATTCCAGACAATCGAATCAACCACATTTACAATTATTCTTATAATTGATCGATATCTTTTTTTTTCGATAAATGCACAGTAGGGGTGATCGTCAAAAACTTTTTTTCGAATTTCTAGGGGCTTGGGGTCAGAAAAGTTATGTATGGGGCTCAATATAATGCAGGAATTTTTTCAGAATTTTTGTCAAACGTCCTGAGGTTCCGCCAAGCGTTTAAAGTTTAACAATTTTAGGCCATTTTGGTAAAAAATTGAAATTAGCGAATGAACGTGCCCCGCCTCATTTTATTGTTTGAAACACTTACATATATGTCAGAAGGTAAATGAAAAGGGGTTTGGAAGTAGTTAAAACCCCTAGAAATACTAAAAAATAAATATTAATAAAATTGAGGATAGGCAACCCGATGTATATATTGCTGACATAAATAGTGATCAGGCGTACCTAATAGATGTGTCAAGAGCAGTTGTGACTGGAAAATGCCCAATGGGTTTCGTTGAACGATCACCGGGAAAACTTTGCCACGCCAGATGGGTTACAACAGCCGCTAGAATTTTACGTTTGTGGTTTTCAATGGAGAATCCTTCAGAGGAACTGCTGATATTGGTCACTTATACAGTAAGATGTGGATCATGATTAAATCGAAACCTTACTGCGTTGATGGAGCTCGACATATGTTCGACTTGGTGCACTACACAAGGTAATTAAGAGAAGACCTGCTGAAAGTTGTCGATCAAGTTATACGACGTGGTGCTTTCTGGTGTCATCCTGAAAACATGCTCATCTGTATGATGACGGATGAAAGTAAGAAAGTAAGAGAGCAAGCCGTAAAAAAAATACTCCAAGCTAGATGTACAAAAAAACGAAAACAATCTAGTGAGAAAATTTGAAGTGCCCGAATTACAATGGAAAGCAAAGACGTATCATCATTTGATAGCTTGGAAAAGCATTGTTGTGACTGAGCCTCCACTTCTAAAGAGTTTGACTGAGGAAGACATCAGAAAAATGGTAACTAACGTAATAAGCTCGGAATTGCCAAAATTCCTACTAGTTCCCGTCCACACTCAAAGTGTTGAGAGACATGTTCGTCTCGTGAAGGATGCATCTGCAGCAGTCTATGGGAGACACAACAGAGATATGTTCATCACAACTTTCATTGGGGAGAGAGCGCATACGCCTGAATTCCACCATAAAAGTCAGTACAAGGTCCACGATTCAAACTAAATGCAGTTGGTTGGTTGGGAGGTTGGGTTGGGCACGGGTGGAACTCAATGCGTAGCCACCTCCTCAAAATGAGTTCTGGGTTGTTACTGGAACGGTAGCAAGGGAAGAACTACGCAAGCATTAAAAGAGATATCCACTTTGCGTATGTCGGGTTGCCTATCCTCAATTTTATTAATATTTATTTTTTTTAGTGTTTCTAGGGGTTTTAACTACATACTTCCAAGCCCCTTTTCACTTACCTTCCGACATTACGTAAGTGTTTCTTACAAAAAAACGAGGTGGGGCAAGTTCTTTCGCTAATTTCAAATTTTTACCAAAATTGCCTAAAATTGTTAAACTTTAACCGCTTGCAGAACCTCAGGACGTTTGACAAAAATTCTGAAAAAATTCCTGCATTATTTTGAGCCCTATACACAACTTTTCTGACCTGAAGCCCCTTGAAATTCCAAAAAAAGTTTTTGATGATCACCCCTAAAGCACAGGCCAAACGCAAGTTGCACAGCTTGTCCGCCAATGTAAACAAACAACAATCCTGTCGACGCCTGTTGCAGTGAGCAAGCCAGCGGGTGGAAGGGTGAGGTGAGGGAGGGGGAAGACTCAGCCAGACAAGTGCGCTGCCGAGCAGACATGAGCGCTGAGCACCACAGCCACACTGCAGGAGCGTGGAGCCAGACGAACAAAGCAGCAGTGCTAGGCCGTGGCATGCATATTCAAACTTCGCTGTGCTGTGCCGGCTGCTTCAGTGTACATTGTAGTTTACCTTTGTTCAAAATATAGACCCTGCCCCAAAATATCGACCGATTTGGACCAAAATTCGGAATATCAACCAATATAGACCACAAGCAAAAATATCGACATTCTATATTCTCTATATATGTACCGTATGGGATGCGTATGAGAGTGACTAGATCAAAATTTTCAAAACCAGGACATTTTGAAAAAAAAATCGTGACAACATATTACTAAATTCCTTTTCATTTGCTAAGAACAATAAAAACAATACACAACTTAAGTTATACATTGTTTTTAATTTTATTTTTTATAATTCATACTTCTGCAGAGAGGAAATTACCTTCGGTATAGCATCGAAGATAGCAACAAATGGGTGCGAAATTAGTTACAAGTATAATGTTTCATATTATAATGCACTGTTACAATGCCCTTTACAGCTTCGAGTGATAATTTGTTCCTTTCATCTGACCATTGGGTGTTAAAGCATAAACTAGAGCAGGAAGCAGAAATTGATGTAAACATCAAACCGGCCAGACTGTTGCGAGGATTGTGGCTGCTAACCTCTCAGGGCGTTTTGACATACATGTGTTATATTGTTTGTTGGGGGGGCCTTCGACAGGAGCACGGGCACTTAGACCTTCTTGGTCCATTGTGCCAACCCCATGCCTGTCTGCCACATGCAGACAGGGGACAAGATCCCCCTGTCATGCAATGCATGGGAGAGCATCCTGCGATACTCTCAAATATTTGCGCAGTCGGCTGCGATGGAACTGTTGTAAATACAGGAAAAAATTGTGGATTCATTAGGATTCTGGAAGAGCATTTAAATAAGCCATTGCAGTGGTGCATTTGTCTTCTCCATTTAAATGAACTGCCACTCCGACACCTTATGGCTCATTTATATGGGGTTACGGCAGGACCCAAGAGCTACACTGGCCCCATTGGGAAGCAGATCCAAAACTGTGAAGATTTACCTTTAGTTGACTTTGAAACGATCCCAGCTATATTTATTGAAATGGACTCGGGTTTCGATGGTTGACTCAGCCATCGTCATCAGGATAATGAGTCGAGCAAGGGTGATGGCGGTTATATATAACCGCAGATGCTCCATTGTTGTGGGAGCCATTACGCGTTCTTTGAATTTCAACCAATTGGCCTGAAAACAACAGGGGTATACCGCATACCATGCGAGTGTGGTAGGTCGTATATCGGCGAGACAGGAATGACCATCGAGAAAAGAATCAAAGAGCGTGAAAGACGTATTAGGCTTTTCCAACTGGAAAAGTCTGCATTAGCAGAGAATAGCCTTTACCATGGACATCGTGTCGATTTCCCAAATTCCACACTACTTTCCCGGGCATCCAAATATTGGGAAAGAATAACAAAAGAAGCGATACTGATACAGATGGAGCAAAATAACATTAATAGAGACAACGGCTTCAACTTAAGTAGGACTTGGCGCCCAGTAATTGACGAAATTCAAAGAACGCGTAACGGCCCCCACAACAATGGGGCATCTGTGGCTATAAATAACCGCCAGCATCCTCGCTCGACTCATTATCCTGATGAAGATGGCTAAGTCAACCATCAAAACGTTGATGCATTTAAATAATCTTACCCGGTGTGAAACCCGAGAAACCTTCACTTATATAATTCGCCGGGAAAACCTTAAATCCTTTATACCCCCTGAGGATTAATACTCAAATATCAAATCCCTACTTGAGGGGTTCGTCTACTGATTGTATACATTTTTCGTTGATTTTACAATGATCCGTTCGAATCAAAAGTAATTTAGAATGTAAATTCAAAAAATTTTGCTTGCCAATACATTTAGATTGCAAACCATTTTCACACTTTACACTTTAGTGTGATACAGAGTCACGCATCATCAAAAACTAATTCCCCAACGATGATGACGGTTATTGAGTAAGTATTGCAATAACCTGCAGTGGGATTTGGTCCTAACTAAACTTTCATCTATAGTTAGTTACTGGTGAGGGATGTAGGAATGCCTAAAAAATTTATTTGGCATGGTCCACAATGGGCTGGTACGTAGATCATGGGTCACACTACGGGGAACTTTCAAATTATCAACTGCATGGAAAAATTTGATCAAAATTTGAAATCGGTTACGGCAGAGCATGTTTCTGAACATGGTGTCTCCAAGCATTTACTGTTGGACAAGTAACTAGAAATGCTGGGCTTAATAACTATCCCCATATTCAAAATGTAAGCAAGAAATGCTTTCATTTCTTGATACAGTCGCCGTTTTACAAGTCCTTGCTCTTAAATTCGGGGAGAGGGTCTTGTGTGAGTGGAGATACTGCTCTGCATATTTATTTATTTCAGTAACTATTATCTTCAGGAGAGTATTGCTGAAAAAAGACGAAAGTACACTATTGGTGCAGAATCATAGAGTGGAGCGTGCTTCGAACCTTGAATTTCGGCATACTGCTGACGCGGCGCTGTCTTCCCCATCTGCTTCTCTTTCACTCCAATCGTCTTCACTCTCCTCGGTTTCCGATGACAAAGTTTCATCATCACTAGTGTCTTCTTCTTCCACTGATTCGCTTCAATCGGATGAACTTCTTTGGAAATCACTGTCACTTGATATTTCACTGATCAAATCGTCGATATTTTTCTTTCTTTTCCACACTTCACTCATCATAGAGAGAAAAAATTTTGTCATAAAAAAACTTGCGCTTAAATCACAAGAAAACGGAGGTAGGAAATAAGAAATGGTAAAGGTGAGTTTTTGTCTCGCCAGCAAAAATCTTTTTTGTGAAAAACCTACTTAAATGGCAAAATTGACGATGATACCTAATGGTAGAGGAAAGAATTCGCATTTGTAAAATGTAAGAGGTTTGCATTATAAGTGAGGCGATTTTGGTGTCTATACGTCCGTTGAAAGTGGGTGAAAATCGCATTTTCTCTGGCGAGACGAAAGCGCATCTTTACCAACATTTGTCGATATTTTTTTCTTTCTTTTCCGCACTTCACTCATCATAGAGAAATAAAAACTTTCGTTCGTATCACACGCAACTGGAGGTAGGAAATAAGAAACCTAGTTAGCATGCATCTCTTGTTCTCTCCCAAATGCAACTGTTTTCTACGGCATCCTCCACTTTTCCCGTCAACGAAAGTGCTTTCATTGTAATTGTTGACCCAAACACATGACTCAGACCAGATGGCCGTCCTCGGACACTCCAAGTCATAATTAAATCTCTCAAATGCAACTGTTTTCTACGGCATCCTCCACTTTTCCCATCACCGAAAGCGCTTTCATTGTAATTGTTGACCCAAACACATGACTCAGACCAGATGGCCGTCCTCGGACACTCCAAGTCATAATTAAATCTCTCAAATGCAACTGTTTTCTACGGCATCCTCCACTTTTCCCATCACCGAAAGCGCTTTCATTGTAATTGTTGACCCAAACACATGACTCAGACCAGATGGCCGTCCTCGGACACTCCAAGTCATAATTAAATCTCTCAAATGCAACTGTTTTATACGGCATCCTCCACTTTGCCTGTCACCAAAATCACTACTTGTGAGATTGTTGACCAAAAGGCATGAGTAAGACCCTCTGAGTCATAAACAAAGTAGCCGCTGGCCTAAGCTTTCTGGGTCAGGCCGGTGGCAACTTTGATTAAGTCTGCAGTGCCTTTCATAGTCAGAATCTTTTGCGCCGCAAATGATTCAAGAGGGGCGCCATCTCAGTCATACGAAGGCAGGGAATGCACATCCGGGAAGAAAGCATATGTCTAAAAACACCACGTATCCAGGAATAAAACTAGGGAACATGGCATAATAGGGAAACGGGGACTAAACATAAAACTAAGGAATGGGAATACCCAGGCATCCTTATCGGGGTCCCATTAGCCCAGCGCAGGATCCCTATTTGGGTTGAGTGTGTGTGTTCATAACTCAGGCATCCTTAGCAGGGTCTCATAAGCCCAGCGAAGTATCCCTATTCGGGTTGATTGTGTGTGTCTGTGGTTGTCACTGGCGAGGAAGTAACATTCCCGTAAACCACCACAGGGGTTTTCTGGTCGAGAGGTTGTGGTTGGTCACTGGCGTGGATTTACCCCTTTTTTCCTGCAAACCAACACAGCAATTGTGATGTAATATTGACGAGTGGTGCCAATTTATTACGGTTATTGGAGATTTTTATAACTTGTCGTATCCAGGACTGATTACCTATTTATTTTTTCCCAGTTTCCGGTGAAATAATGTCGTTGAGAGCCATGTAGAAGATAATACAAAGAGAAAAAGATATTGGCACGTAACATGCATGAATTATATGAGTTTTTTCCCATGAAAAAGTCCAAGGGAAAAAACTAACAAAGTAAGCAAATAAGAGGGCGGTGAAAGTGCCATTTAACTTGAGACCATAATATTTAACGGAGATTTAAATCGCCACTTGTGCTATAAAAGTGAATTAGAGTAGCATTAGGTTCATAGAACATTAAAAAGCTAAAACATGAAAAAAATTATGGCGAGGAATTGTGTTAATGATGAATAAAAAAACTCTAAACGCTGGCACTTTTGAGAGTCGCCTATAGTAATGCTGGCACTTTATGGGTTAATCAGTATCCCCCTGTCCTAATACAACTTTGAAAACGAGCACAAGACTATTACCTAAGTACATTGCCTTGAAGATTTCAGAAGCTAGTGCTTCAGAGAGAAAATCTCTTTCCACAATAGAGTGTCTAACAAGAAAGCCAACACGTTCCCAAGGACAAGTTCCGTGTTTCATTCTATACCCCCATCACTTTGTACAAAGCCCTCTGCTCAAACAAAATTCCAATAGATGACATCAAAAAGTGTGGTGTGCATGAAATTAAATGTAAGTGTGAAGCCACTTACGTCAGCCAGACAGGTAGACTTTTTTCCACACGCATCAACAAACACAAAAAGTGCTATATTTCAGAAAACACAACTTCAATATTTGCAATGCACCTCATAGAATCTAACCACACTTGTGATTTTGATTTCAAAGTGCTCCACACCATAGGAAAAGGCACCAAATTAGATGCCATGCAGCAGGTTGAAATCATGCAACGTAGGAGGTTCATTCTCCTCAATTATGTTCAATTTTTTCTCCTCCCTATCCCCACTCCTCTCCGTCAATTTCCCACTATGAGCGTACTAGTGACAAGTGCTCCCAATCACTTTATTCCGCACACCCCCACCCCATCCATGCTTTCTTTGCGCATGAAGACCAAGTGCCCCTTCCCTGACCAAACGAAAAACTCCCTGCCATACACCCTCTTTCATCATGGCCCCTCATAACAACTTTTAAAAATTGTTTTTTAAATTTTAATTAAGAAACAACTGAACTCCACAGCTTAAAATTTTGAATACTTAAAGCATGTACCTATGCCTTTAAAATAAAAAAATTACAAACATTAAATCTCTTGCCTTCCTACATAAAAAAATTGTAAAAATTGATTTTTTTTGGTAAAGGGATGAAAACTTTGAATCAATATTTGGACCCTTAGACTTCATTTTAGGTGGATATATCTCCATACCTTTATGAGTTCATTATTTACTGAATCGATTGGTTTTTTTTAATTGCTCTAGGATACACGGAATTGGAGATATTTGCTGTTCTGCAGAACACTGATTTCGCCTAAAATTGGTGTTTTGTCAACATAAAAATGGCCACTATCAGGAAAATAAAATTTAAAAAAATTAAGTAATGAAATATTCGTATTATCAATAAATGGTAGTTTGTGTAGTAAAAATATAAAAAATATTAAAAATCACCAAGCAACCAATTTAACTTTTTCTGGACCACTTAATATGGTTTGACCCAATAAGGGTTGGTCCAACCCCTTCCACTCACATTTATACATTTTATAAACCATAAGTTGTAATTTCACCTCAAGATGACCAAGTTCAAAACCCTGGTTGCGCCCTGGTAAATATCCTGGTAAAATCTTTGGTAAATGAATCGTAGTGTCCAGTCTGGGAGAATTTATTTTGTGATAACCATAGAAAAGTGAGGGGTATTAGAGAAATGAGAAAAGAAAGTGAAAGGAATGCGTTAAGGAATGTAAGAATTAAAACTTGTAAGACCAAGTGCCCCTTCCCTGACCAAATTAAAAACTCCCCACCTTACACCCTCTTTCATCATTACACCATCTGATGCAAGTAAGTAAGCAAACAAATCAGTTAAATGTATCTTTCATAATAATAATTTATTTGCCCAAGGATCAGATACATAAATATTGCATATGATATAAGGCACGTCAAAAAATAAATATACACGAATATAATTACTTATATTCAGATACAAATATAAAATTAATTTATTAATGCACAGAATTGTTCTAATAATTATCACCGAGGTATTCTTCAAAGGAATAATACATCTTGGTCAGGAGATGTCTTTTCAGTTTCAACTTGAGTGAGTTAATATTGTTAACAGTTTTAATACAAGATGGCAGTTTATTATAAAACCTTATTCCCATTTATGCATTTGGGTCCCATTTTAGCAACTTTAGTGCGTACAAAATTATAATGAATATCACCATTTGTCCATGTAAGGTGATTGTGAAAAACATTATTCTCATTAAAATTAGAAAGATTATTTTTTATATACATAACAGTTAAATATATATATATATATATATATATATATATATATATATATATATATATACATATATATATACGAGTTCGTGGAAAATCACACACGCGATAATTTAAATAAAAATAAACTTTGCCACAGGTGGGGCGGAAATAAATATAGAAACACAAAAAAGAAGAACACTCACACACTATACGTTCTGATATTTCGACAGCCGAGCTGCCTTTCTCACAGAATGAAGGATACAGAATCATACAGAAGAATACAGTGATTCTGTATCCTTCATTCTGTGAGAAAGGCAGCTCGGCTGTCGAAATATCAGAACGTATAGTGTGTGAGTGTTCTTCTTTTTTGTGTTTCTATATTTATTTCCGCCCCACCTGTGGCAAAGTTTATTTTTATTTATTTATATATATATATATATATATATATATATATATATATATACATGGAATGGGAAGAATGTTCAACTCCTCAAAAATCGGTTTGCTGGGAGATCTGTTCCCTTTCCGGACTATGATTCTCATTGCCCTTTCTTGGAGACGAAATATTTTGGTACACAGATGGGTAGATCCCCAAAATATTATGCTATACAGTACATGCGAATAAAAATCACTATAATAAAGCTAATTTTTGAGGATACCGGGACTAGCCACGGTAGTTACCTTTACGGAGTCACCCGCAAGTGTGCATAAGTGTGATATTCCACAGGAGAAAAATGATTTTTCGAAGGCGAATGATTTTTCCTCTGTGGAATATCGCACTATAATAAAGGCTTAATAAAGTTTCCCTTTAAACCACGGCCCCTTCCACGGTCCTGCAAGGATGGAGCCGTGCCATGGGATACTCCTCATCGGTTATTTGATCAACTTACTGAAGTGCTATCGGGAGAAGGGAATAGATTTTCTCGCTGATAACACTCGTAAAAACACAAACACTTTCCAAGCTCGGGTGAGATAAATGAGGAAAACGAATGAAACACAAGTATTATCAATCAATAACTTAACTATCAATATATTTCACAAATCACAAATAGAACTAAGTTACAAACAATTTACCCATAGGTCGAGTGCCAGGTGACCGTAATGAAAAGTTTCCAGTCGGAAAATAATTTAAGTATACAAGTAAGAGAGGTTGAGCTTCTCTCTTAAGTACAAAATGACTAAGTCAGCAGGCTCACACAACGGTGCTACCCGGTCGCCATCTCGGAAGCAATAGAGGGTGAGCTCAGACATGAGTCAGCTGAGGAGGGGGTCTGTCAACAAGGACGAAGGTGGAATGGGTAAGGTCAGGAGGTTGGCGATTGGTAGCCTTGGAGGGGAGGAAATAATGGGATGGGTGATAGATATGGTGGCAGTTTTTAATTGGAGCGCCAGGAACTGTTTTCTGGCTTCGGCCGCAGAATACAGGATTACAGCCTTTGTGCCTTGGTCAGGATGACCGCATTTTTTGTATCCTTCCTCACTTTACTGGCTATATAAATGATGCAGGACCTGGTGAGGGAACGGTGCGGCGAAAGGTGTGGCGGAAGGTGTGGCAGAAGTCGTGGCAGAAGTCGCTGGCAGTAGTTGCTGCATTTTGTAGTCGTAGGAATTTTGGCCGTCGTTGGTGCACATGTTGTTAGCGCGCATGTCGTTCGGGCAAGTCTTTCGGCTAAGTCCGGAGGGTAAACAGTCCGCAGAGGGGAAACTGTCCAAAGAGGGGAATTGGCCAAAAAAAGGGGGGGGAAATGCCACATTACCCTCTCCCTCACCATCTTACAATGTTGATTCTTCTCGTTTTCTCATCGCCCCTCCCCTCCCCCTCTTTCCTAATGAGTGGCAACCAATTAAATGTCACTCCTTGCATCAAAATATTAGGCGTCCACCACGTCCTGCATAGTGGAAAATGGGATGTCAAAAACGTGCCTTAAATTAAAGGAGGTCATGTACAATACGAAAAATGTGATGTATCCCAACTGGAATGCCAGTGGAGGTGTTTTAGAAACAATTAAATAATTACTTCTAGAATCCCGGGATCCAAAACCCGGCATATTTTTTTCATAGGCTAAAGTTTTAAGCCTCTATAACTTTTTAATGCGGAGAAGTACGATGGAAGAGAAGCTAATTACGAGCCTCTTTTTCATTTCACACGAGTGGCAGTGAAGCAGCAAGTTAATACTTAATGAAAAAAAGGAACAGTATTAGCATACTAAAAGGTTTTACACTGCTGCTGATATTATGCTAATTAAAAATGCTCGAAATCAAAATAATTTTGGAAATAGACCAAACATGGTGGTAATGTAAAAAGGAAGAAATATGTATGTATTCAGTTAAAACTTGCTCTTTTAAACCGGCAAAAATTTGTTTCTAAACCACTTAAATCACGCCAATTTCCACTTTTCACGAATTACATGATACCTCTTTTCCTGAAGGGTATTCATAATTCCCCCGAGCCGCCAGAGAATTAGAGTGCCTTATGTGTTAAACCTGCCTTACAGGGAATCATGCAGAACCCACTTCAAAAGTTTAAATAGTCTCACAATGTTTAAATTTTAAATAGTTTACTCAGAACCGAAATTGCTATTTTATTCACCAAATCGTTAGATGGAAACAAAAAATAAATTTTTGGGAAATAAATCAATCTTCTAACTGTAGCCATTCACCCATTTATTGAAAATTAAAATACGCAAAAGGTGACACCCATCGAATGAGCTGCGCTGAGACCTTCTACGTCATCCACCTCTCCTCGTTGGCTGTTTTGGGGAGGGGAGGGGAGGGAGGATTTTGATTGGGCGAAAGAGTTGTGGAGGAAGGGATGACGTAAGAAGTCCCACCATGCCCATGCCAGCAAAAGGGTTTCATTGCTTGTAACTTGAGAACTAGGTGACGGATAGAAAAACAGAAAAATAAAAGTCTTTATTTTACAAACTCTATCAGATTTGGCAATTTAAAAAAAATGGTAAAAGCCCCCATTCCACCAGGTTAAATTGGTAAACAGCGCCGACGTTTCAACGGATGACTTGTCCATCATCATCAGAGTGAGTAAATGTCGTTGGGTATAAACAATGTTGACCTTATTCGGGTACTACAATCGGGTGACTCCCGATTGGCCGGAAGGATCTTCAAAATTGCAAGAGAAAGGAAGAGTTCTATCGTATTTAGTTTTCTTTAAAATTGGGTTGCACCTGTTAATCGGGTTAAAACCCGTGTCACGGTTTAAATTGTTCTTTCTCGGTGTAAACCGTATCTCAACGGCTTCCTTAACAAGTGTATCCCAGTAGTTATTAGAACGGCAGATTAGTTTAACAGGTTTTAACCACAGCAATTCGTGGAATCTGATTTTTTTAAAAATTAATTATTATAGAACTCCTTTCTATCGTAATTTTGAAGATCCTTCCGGCCAATCATGAGTGTTGTACCCGAATGAGGCTAATGTTGTTTATACTCAACGACATTTAGGGTGCTTTCCAATTAGGCGACTCCCAGCGACTCATGCGTCGCTTGGAGGCAACTTGTGTCGACTTCCACTTCGGCTAATTGGAAAGCAGATATCCATGCGCAGGAGTCGAAGCGCAGTCGCAATTGTTTGAAACATGACGATCAAGTATATGAACAAGTTAATCAGATTGTTTTCTTTTGAAAGAAGTCTCAACTGTTGACAGAAACTTCACCAGTGGACTCATTATTAATAATTAAAGATTGCCGCATTAATTTTATGCATTGGCCGCCAAGATGTGACGCATTATTATAGAAATAATAGTTATTCATTCTTCCGTAGTCCTAGACTCCTGTTGACCATTTTAATACAGTTCGCTTATTATTTTTTTCCGTGAAATATAACAACATAGCTCTCAACATGATAAAGGATAAATACAATCTCCTTATGCCAATTAAGTTTTCCTTAATTACACTCCATCAAAACCGGGTATCTGGCGAATGCATTTCATTCACCGATGTTTTAAATTATGTTTTATTTATAAACTATAAATTCCATAAAAGAGGTTTCGTTTTCAATTCTATTTGGTTTACAACGCACTGAATAAAAATAATGCTGTAGGTTCAATCGAAGAGATTCCCCCGTCGATAATTAATTTAAATATTTTTAGGTTTACTTAATTCTTATGAATCATGCACTTTTATGTAATATAACGTGAATTGCCATTAACTATGATTTTATAAAACGAATATTTAATCGTGCTGCGTTTAGTGGGTTTTCCAAGGATGAGGGGAAATATTTTCAATCGGACCAAAAGAATGATCGATTATGGAAAATATCTGCCTTTTATTATAATTTCCAGCGTATTTTTCGATTTATATATGTGTGAATAAATGCCTACATGCAGGGAAACCAAACTAGGCCTTTCTTAATAACAATTAGTACACATAAATATTTATTTACGTGATATTAATTATAAATGGCGCAGCCATTGCTGCAGCGAATTTTTCTGGCCCATGTCTCCCAAATGACCGGAATCTACTCTACTTTGAACCATGACAATAGCAAACTCTCCTTTCCAGCGAGTCGCTTTGAGTCAACACGCGTCAGCGACTCCCAGCGACAGAGAACAATTGGAAAGCAAAAAAGTCGCTCGGAGTCGACTCACGTCGACTTGCGTCGTTAATTGGAAAGCACCCTTACTCACTATGATGACGATGGACGAGTTGTCCGTTGAAACGTCGGTGCTGTTTACCAATTTAACCTGGTGGAATTCCTGAAAAAAAAACCAAACCAGTTTTTCGTTGCTTATAACTTGAGAATTAGGTGACGGATCGAAAAATGGAAAAATACAAGTCTTATTCTTTTGAAAACTGTATCAGATTTGGTAATAAATAAAATGGAAAATGCCCCCATTCCTCATGTCTATATCTTTAGTTTATTACTATTTATAAAACAGAACCTACACTTGATTGAGTCTAATTCTCATTATCATTTTACTTGCACTCTTTGTCACATTCATCAGAATCACCATCTCACGTCACTAACCATAAACAGTCCATTAGCCATTGGTATCAGATGATACAATAATTTACCTGTTGCCCTCAAATCAATAAAACCACATCATGTACTTTAGGACTAATTGTTGATAAATTTATTTTTTAGTGTTGATGAATTTAACGCTGAGTGCAAATGGTGTTCTACTATTTTCCTAATTATTATATTTGTATGCTTCTCCATTTTTATTTGTTATATCTTATGTAATTTGGTATAACTTTCTACAATTATTTTATTTTGACTTGTCTCATATTTGTTTTGCAAACAAATTGGACAAATAAAACATTGAATTTAGTAAACCAGTGATTAGTGTTCCCAAACCCCTTTCTCCAGCCCCCCCTCCCACCATCATGCTACCATTGTGCTTTTTGATCAGGTGCTTGCACATATAAGAAATATTATTGCAAACGTGAGAGAATGGACGTCTGAAATGAATTCTCCGTGTTTATTTGATCATTTTAAAATTTTAAATGAATTTATAGATGTTATATTAACGATTTTAGGATATTAATCGGAAAATAATGGTTAAAAGAAAGCTGAAGACAACTCCGTTAATATAAGAGCTAGAATTTCGCTTAAAATTTGAGAGCACATTGCAAAACACAAGTACTTCATGTTAATGTTTAATGTTAATGGTTAATGTTTTCGTATAGCCAACGAATATTTATTTAGAAAATCCACTGCACATACAATTAGTGACGGCTGACACATGCTGAGAGAATGACCGCTAAAGGGTTCGAGGGTCGAGCGAACTCTGTTGTACCCCAGGGTTGCCTTGGATGCAACCGACGCAACCACCCTTCCGGAGGGAGGGAGAGGGGGGTTCGGGAAGGGTGGGAAGAAAAGCGCTCCAATGATTTCCAGATGTTGACAAGATGTAGTTGTTGATGTTGATATTTCTCCCCCTCCCTAAGCACTGCTACTTTGCCTTCCTCAGACCTGGAAGGATGAAGACGCGCCATGTGATAACTGTATGCTCCTAAGATGGTGGTCATTCCCTCCCTCCTACATAGTAGATTTCTCTCAGCCCTGATGGTTGATTACGCACCTCGGGACTCCTCAATGGCTCAGGCCTTCCAAGATTGCAACCATGTATGGCTTAACCAATTTGAAGTATTATCGACCTCTTCATGGAATGTAAATTTTTATCTCGAGGATAGGTCAAAAATTTACAAACTATAACTCCGTGCCAACGTTTCGGCGTATAATTGACACAATCTTCAGGGCTCGGATTTAGCCAAGAACATCATGTTTCAACAATCCACATCTCAAAATAAAACTGTACTAGTTGACCCGTGCAAAGCATTCGCACTGTATCCTTCCACTTATCTAACAAGTCCAGACCGCTGGGACCCAGGCCGCACGTTCGGCCCTCTACCATGTCTGGAAAGTCAACCCGAACCTCCTCGTGGTGTTAGATGGGTACCGAATTCGGTAGCTGACCGGGCAGTGGCGCACAGGTTTCCGTTAAAACAATGCAAACTGGATCTTCGGGGAAGATTGTTGTCCCGGCACCCCATGGGGGGGGGGGTGGCACGGTTGGAGTCTGATGATCAAAGAGCATTGTACCCGCCATCCGCCTTAGACTCGGAACACCTGCATGGCGGCTCTGGCATCGGGCTTGAGGGGGTCATTTATGGCACTAGCACTGTTGTACCACCCCTCGGGAGAACAAATTTGCATATCGAGACTTCGGACGTCTCGATGAATGGATTCGCAGAGACGCTGACCCCTCTAATTATGAGGCTTTGGTGTCGTTTTCTTTCCTTCCCTATTCCCGTAACCTTTTACCCTTCCCACCTCTAGAGATCCCTCGGGTAAGGTCTGATTGGCCAGGTACCGACTCTAGTTGTAACACCCCAGTTTTGTTTAACTGCACTCACTGTATACTCCTCAAATCCCACTTAATTGAAGTGCACACCGTGTAGTTAGTGCATCATAATCCATACGGTACTTACTTTTGAGTTGAACTTGTGTAGATTTCTTTAAAGAAAATAATCTGATTTGATCGCCGGGTTTGTTTATCGTAGAGAGCAGAGACGAAGTAAGTTGGTCGTCATGGACTTCGTAAAAACAAATGACTGCGAGCGGTTTGGGGGAGTAAATATAAATTCAAGTTTTGATTAATTTAGTTCATTTTATAAATGTCTAGATCAGCAGATCGAATACCTTAAATCTATATTTTAAGTCGAAATTAAATGCGGATTGAGATAATAGATGCATCAAAATTGAAATCGGTTTCATTTCGATATATCTCGATATTCTCGATAGAAGATCGATAGGTCGAGGGCGGGATATCAAAAAACCATTTTTTTAATTGTAATTTTTCGAAAAACAACTGAAATGTGAGTAATTTGTATATTTTTCCGGTGTAGCGATTAAGATAAGCTTTAAAATGATGCCTCATTTATGAAAATTGATGAAGTAAGAAGGAAGTTATGGCGTACTGAGAAAATAAAGCCCTTGAGAAATAATATGTATGATAATATTTTTTCCGGATAAGGAGCTATCAGAACCATTTTATGGAATGGTAGGTACATAACTATATTGTGACCATATATCATATATGGATACCAATTCCATAACCAAAATGATCTTTTTTTGAGATGTAGATATTTGAAACATGATGTTTGATTGATCAAAAGAATAAAATAAAGGAAATTGACTGCCCAACTGATAGATTCTAAATGTCATTTTTCCCACATACAATAAGGGATCATAATAGTTGCGATAGATTCATATGAAACTCTCACCCTCAACAAGTAGAGTAGAATTTTCACCTGTGCTTAATAACACCACATCATTACTAACACTTCACACCGGTCGATTAGTCCGGCATTATTTTATTTTGTTCTTTGCATGAAGTAGCATCTCGTGGTATTCATAAATTAACAGTATTAGTATTATTAACCACTAGATGTGTGTATAGCATTGTTCTGCATGTTTATCTACGTATCACTCTCCCAGTTTCCGGTTGGACTTCGCACTGTTCTCTTGACTGCTTTTTGGTCTGCTGCGCCTAGCGGCAGGGGGAGCGTGCGAGGTTCTGATTTGTTCTGGGACAAGTGCCGGCATGCCTGGTGTGGAATCACCCCGTGCCACACACCCTTAGTGGTGGCTTGCACGGTACATCGTAGATGTAGATGTACATTATTAAGGGGTTTAAAGGGCCAGTGTCATGTGTAGTAGAGTCTATGTCATCCATATGTCTAGCAGTCCTGACCACCATGCTCCTATAAAGCCACCAAATAATTCACAGGGGAGAAGGACGCCTCGGTAGCTTAACTGGTTAAAGCACTCGGCGCGAAATCGAGGGATCCGGGTTCGAATCCCGTTCAAGGTGAATGATTTTTCCTATGTGGAATATCGCACTTATGTGCACTTGCGGGTGACTCCGTAAAGGTTACTACCGTGGCTAGTCCCGGTTTCCTCAAAATTGGTCAAGAACGAACACCTCCTTGTGTTCTATGTATGACTTTATCCTTGCGGACTGTGGTGATCAGCGCACAACTTGGACTGCTAATGACATCATCATGCTCTTCCCCGTTTTTCACCACTGAAAAATGTAATTTTCCATCTTCACGTGTTCTCAAATCTGCTTTTTGCCTTCCCTCGACACCTATAAATGCCTTTTTCGTGTTTGAAATTGGCCATTTCGAGGCCGCGTACCATCCCACCCTATAGTAGCACCCCTGTTTCACTCCATAGTTCTGCAACCTTGTTGGGGGGGTGGGGTAAGGGCATATTTTAGACGTGAAATTAGTCCGTATCACTCTACCAGGACAAAAGTCTCGGAATATGGTGTCAAAATATCACAAAAAATATGCAAATTTGGTAATTTTCAAACTGTATTTTCTCAAAAACTAAGTATCTCACACCTTTCATTCCTGAACACATTCCTTTCACTTTCCTTTCCCATTTCTCTATTACAAAATTATGTTTCCATTATGTTTATCACAAAAAATTTTTCCCAGACTGGATGGACCCTACGGTTCATTTACCAAAGATTTTCTCAAAGTAGCACCCAAGAAGGGATCAGGAACCAATTGAGAAATCCTCACCACTGCGGGAATTCAATCTCTGGCTCTTGGGATGGGAAGCCAGTTCTACAGCTACCACATCAACCCGATCTGCACCATCCATTTCTGTCCTAACACCTTTTGTCTTTGTCAGATGCGCCCGCCTGTGCTTGCGGGACGCACTGGAAATACAAGGTGCAAAAACTGCCGGCAACCATAATGAAACTTTCCTGTGTGTACTCTTGGCAAAAACTTTTTCATTTTCTCTGCATACGTTTTGTGATCGGGCTTTGGAATTATCTGACGGACAGAATACTGCACTTTAAATGCCCTTCACACAGCAACAATACAGAGATCGTGATTTCACAGAAAGATATCAGCAACTACCGCAGGCGGGAATTAAGCTCGGATTCACGTAATGGAAAGCTTAATGCTCTAGCTCAGGGGTCTCCAAAGTACCGCCCCCGGGCCACATCTGGCCCGCAAGATGATTTTATCCAGCCCGCAGAAGAATTATGCGGAAATGCGCCGCATAATGTTTCCTTCAATGGTCTAAAAATTATTCAAAATTGAAATCTCAGTTTAAGATTTAAAAAACACAAACACAATAAAACCATCCAAATTAATGGTTCTCAGATGACAATATGAGAATTTTTTGGTAGTGTTCGTCGTCATCAATTTAATTTCACATACTCTGTACTTAATTAATAAAATTTTCTTATTTTGTTAAAACTCATATCCAGAGTTTCCAATTTATTTTTTTTATACTACGGCCCGCTGACAAGTGTTCAAGTACCCATTGCGGCCCTCGTTACGATAAGTTTGAAGACCCCCTGCTCTAGCTAACACACAATCTTTGGGTGACTGGGAGGAATCTTTCCATACTGAAAAGAGAGAAAAAACTCAGCTATTCCACATAAAATAATTAATTGACACGACACAGGTTTTGCTGCTGTGCAGCATCTTCAGGATTCCTTTTTGAATACCTGGGTATATTCGGAATAGCCGAGTTTCTTTACCTATCTTTCCCATACAAATATGTATTTGTTTGATGGCGAATTTGGGGGGGCAAGGGCTTAGCCATGTTGAAACACCGGTTCCCGTCAGAACACCGAAGTTAAGCAACATTGGGCCCGTACAGTGGTTGGATGGGTGACCCTCCTCCATACCAGGCATGGATGGAGAGATGATACTCCCTCCAGACCACCGGGAGGCCGGTGGGAGACCCAGACTGGGCCGGTTGGGGGGAGGACATCCTCTATACCTGGTACTGGGGTGAGGCAGGGGGAGGACAACCCTCCATACCTCTACCGTGGTGCTCTTGTCCCTTGTCTGTAAGCGGCAGACAGGCATGGGGTTGGCGCAATGGACCAAGAAAGGTCTAAGTGCCCAGGCTCCTGACGAAGGCCCCCCCCCCCCCCCAATAACCATCTAACAATCTTGATTGCGAATAAATCTGAAAATTTTGAAGACAATTTTTTTGGACCACCCTAATTGCAATTCCACTGATAAATTTTCATCAACGCAGGTCTTTGAGATGGGAAGTCAGTCCTCTAGCCACCATACTAACCCGATTCCCTCATGGTCAAGTCTAATTATCAATATTTAGTTTTCCTTCATTAATATATTTTAAGTAATGTATTTTGAGTCAAGATTGATTGATTGAATGAGGAAGGCATATTATCAATCCACAAGCAAAACTCTCAAAAATTAATAAAAATAGCATTGTTAATTGGTCAACATTAAACAGATTGAGTCTGAATTGTGATAAATGTTAGGTTTTATCTTTTAACAGAAGTTTGAAAAATAAATTTAACTTCAAATATACTATTAATGGCATTGAACTAGTGGAGGTTGATCATATAAAAGATTTGAGGGCCATCTTTAATAATAAATTTAATTTTGATAAGCATACAAGTATTGTTACTGCCTAAGCTCTCAGCACTTTAGGTTTCATTAAGAGGTCAAAGAGTTTTCAGATGTATACTCGATTATTAATCTTTATAAGTCTTTAGTCTTGGTGTCCTTATTGTATGGATCCATTATTTGGTCTCCGTATTATGATGTTTATATAAAACATTTGGAGTCTGTTCAGCATAAACTGCTCAGATACTTAGCATTTAAAAGTGGTACACCAATGAGCTTTTATGATCACAATTACTCAAATTTAGCACTATCTTTCAATCTCCCTTCGATTGTTTCTCTTCACATTAAAAATGATAACATTTTTATTAAGAAAATAAAACTTGGTTTAATTAATAGTAGGTACTGAAGTATGTAATTTATTTCGTGCATGAACACTTCAATACTCTCTTAGGTATCCACGTGATTTAGCTGAGCAGAATTCTCAACGAAATTATATACTTCATTCTCCTGTAAATAGGCTTAGACGTAATTGGAATTTATTGCCAACGAATGTTCGTGCAGAAAATACATTATCAGCTTTTAAGAGAGCTTTATATCAACAGATATTTATGTACTGTTAGCATACCTAAATGAAATATGTAATTTAATTCTTAATTTTCAATTATTAATTTAGTTAAAATTTGAATGATACCATGTACTTTTATATTACTAATTTTGTATATTATGTACTAATATGTTGATCTTGAACAAAAAAAAATACAAATATCTCTACGGAAGCAACATTTGAGTGTGGAATAAGGGATGAGAACTGTTGTAATTTATATTTTTTACTTGGAGTAAGTATTTCCAATGTAATTTATATTTTTTACTTAAGCATCAATTTTCTTATCAAAATAAAGGTCGTCCAAACTAATTATGTATACCCAGGCATTACAAAGATGTTACAATGATACATCGACACTAATGCTTTGATTGATTCTCCCAAGATTTTATGTTTTTGAGTTGATATAAACAAAAAAGAGCAACTAAATAACTTAAACTTATATGGTAATATTCACAACAATATGCTCAATTTTAAGTAGAGTAACAATTTCGCCTTATGTATTTCATTTTGTAGTCGAATGTGCAACTAATAAATATGAAAAAACAACACATCTTTGTCACCTGAATGAAATTACGATTTGTTGTTGTCCTAAATTTTTACCTCACCCTTATGGGATCCTTAACTGTGCATTAATGCGCCTGATGTGTACAGCAGCACTAGCCAACACCAATTTGTTACGTAAATACATAAATGACCTACCTCAGAGTGACCGTCAACCTTTCTTCTGCTGTTATTGCCATCCTAGCCACTGTGTCTCTCTTCGAAATTTCACCCTTAATGGCAGACAATAACTCGTCAAACGTGGACATCGACATTCCATAGAAATTGAAGAATTTCTCCGGGTGCTGGCGAAGATCCTCGAACAAGGACTGGAAGTGTCCGGATTCATTTCTCATGGCGAGAGAAGGATGCTCCCAAAACCGCCGTTTTGCCCTTTTCTTTTTCGTTTGTCCTTCTGTAGAAGTTACACAATCTACGCTAATCGCAGCCGAGGCATTGTGTCCAGGTCTTTTAGAAACTGCCTTTATTGTTCTGCCTGCATCATTCTTTGCTGCTCCGCCCTTTGCTGTAACACTGGCAACGAATATCACTTCTGGTGAATCAGAATCTCTTTCCCTTGCCTCTGATGAACCAACTATTACTTCTCCCCCTTCCAAGACAACTGCTTCATCAACTTTACCGTCCATTTCCTCCGATCTATCAAGTTCAAGCACCGGATAATCCATCGCTCCTTCCATTTTTGTTTTCAAGCTTTTCGACGACTCATTGAACTGACCCAGACGCGAGTGAGCACTTCATTTCATCCATATTCAAGGAAAAAACTGCACAGTAATTATTGATTGCACGCTCGTGAGGAAAACAGTGAAAACTTTAGTCAGAGGATTCACATCACACCCTTCATAATTCCCCAAACCAAACTGTTTGTGAAACTTTTTTACGATTGTCAATTTGCGCCATGACAGCACCTACCGGCGATTTGATGCGACTAGCGTGCCGCATTTTTTAAATGCACGATCGGCGAGTACCTTGGGAATTAACTCACTATATAGAAAAATTAAAAGGTACATGGCGATGTATATACTCTCTAACTTACTTTTTTGCTGACCCGAGTTATGCCATCAGTTATATCATGAAAATAATTTTTGCCTCGTTTTCCCTCACACACTATAAAATCATAATTCCCATAAGTGGCATAAAATTAACTTCAACTGGTACTTTTAACATTGAAAATAAATTTACAGACTTAGCTTTTTACACTATTATATCGGTGTTGATTCTAAATGTCTTACTTTTCAGTCATCTTTTTGGATAGGGCAAACCAGTGGCCAAGAGGGGTGCAGGGAGGCCACCACCCCCAAATAATTCCTGGTAAAATGGGGTTCATAAGTTATTCCATACCCAGCTGACCCCCTGAAAGCAGAAATCCGCCCACCCTAACAACGATAATCCACCCCTAAGACAAACAGTGAAGTTCTGTTTCTTTAATAGGGCATTAATTTTAAAATATAATATATTCATGCATTCAACAATAAGAATGATTTTATTTCATTACATAGTGAACCATATAAAAAATGCCTGGGCTTGGGCTCTCAAGAAGCATTCAGCGGAAGTTAGAGATCTTGCATTTACTATGTTACCCTTTTCAGTGATTTTTTACCCCCTTCCCCCACCCCTTCGTTGAAAACCGTAGTATTCACTCCCCCCCCCCAAAGGGCGCGGTAAATTATTATGAAAAATACCACGGTAATTTACGAAAATTACCGTGGTAATTTTCAAAGTGGCCCATCTCTACCCCCCACTCTTTGTTGACAACCGTAGTATCCCCCCCCCCCGACATGTGACATTGTTTCTAAAAAATGAAACTTTCAATTCAAAAATATTTTCTCAATTACTGAGTGAGTTTATATTTTGGGACAGGTAAAAACAAGACAAATAAATTATCCGAACTAGAATAATAATAGAACTATCTAATCTCAATTGGAACAAGTAATATTAATTTTTTTAAATTCTACAAATCAATCATGAATCAAGGTGCAAGGTGCTGTGCTTTATCTATATTAAGTTCTCTCCCATCCCCACATTTCTGACTGCACTGCCTTGAAAAGTGTAGTAACGAGGTCGCTATTTAACCTGCAAGAAGGTTTAAATGCAAGCAATTTGAATGTATGAAGAGGTGCAACATTGTAGAGGCAACGTTTCAGTTACATTGAGTTCAAGTAGAAGCTTAGGGGTGTAAGAAACACCTCATGTGGCCTTCCTCATGTTAAACTCTGTAGTATTGTCGATGCGATGTTGACGAGTAAGAAACGTAAACAGGCACATTGTAACAGCAACGTTACTTTGAGTGAACCCCCCCTCCCCTTCCCACTAGTTACCCAGCATATGTTTTAAGGCAACCGCCTCCCCTCCCTAAGTTGGTAATTTAGTTTATGCACGGACCCTTAACGGTAACACAATTTCAAAATCAAATGTACGGAAGTACCTACTTGAAATTGGGTCGCTCTTCATTTTACAAACTGCATTGCACGACTCAACATAGGTTTATGCTAAGTACTAATGGATAAGTATACATGAATTTTATTATTTTTTGGAAGCAATCAACATTTATTATTTGCAAGATATAAGTTTATTGCACGAAAAAAATTAAAAACATGACAGACAATTCAGTCCTTGCTGACGGATGATAATCCAATTTTATTGCATATAAAATCAATGTAAATGTTTAACATGTGAAATATGAGTATCATTTGTGAAAAAGAATGACAATTTCAACTTGGAATGTTAGACACAAAGTAACGTCAATGGAACAATAAGTAAACCAGGATAAGTGAGGTTAACTTTGTACTGTACAAACTTATGCTATTAAACAATATATATAAATTTATAAAACCACGGCACAGATAAAACAAATCCATATGAGGGCCAAATCACCATCATAAACACATGTTAACTTTCAAACCTCACAGTGACAGTTAACTCAGTAACAAACAGTTCCTTCTAATGAAGTGAAATATGACTGGGACACAAAATTACAGAGCATCAAACAAACAATTACTTAATGGCTATAATTTAACATAATAACAAAGAAAATACTAGTTGAAGTATCATTTTACATTTCAATGCTCCAAGTGGAGTATTTCCATGGGTGAAAATTTATCGAACCCTGAAAATATGATTCAGCCAAGTTTAAAGTTAAGCTTCCCTTATCATTTCTTTCAAAAAAAGCAACAGATTTCACGGTGCCATGCCAACTCAACAAAACGACAGTTAAAACAATCACAGATACAGTTGCCTTGACAGATTTTATTCTTACTGTTACTTTTCAATAGTCTTGATAATAAAACTCTACCGTTTTATGCCAAAGAAGCATAAAAAGGCACTTATTCCCTGTTCTGTGAACTGATTCTATTGATCTGTAACTTTAATAATCACTAAAGAACTATAATTTATAGGTAAAAAATTACAACTTAACGATAAACAAGAAAGATGTAATAAATGATATGCACATTATGAAAAAAGTTACATATTCCAAATGTTTCAGCTGAAAAAATCACCTTTTTAGACTTAAAATTCTTCAGCTCTTTCATTATCCTATAGTTATTGAAAATAAAACGACACAATCAAGTATATGATTTGATTTGTGACTGCGATACTGCATATAGGTAAGTCATCCATTAAAAATAATGTCTCCTTATTTTATTCACTTAACGAAGAAATTTTCGTCGTGAGACTCATTCTATACAGGTTTTCTCTCATTTCATTCGATAAAGTAAATTTTGTTGAGATGAGATTCACTTCCCTGAGGGTTTACCTTTCTCGAATTTCATCACAAAACATATGAATGTGATGATAAAAACTTGAGCACAGGTTTTCTGTTTCATTATAAAATGCACATTACAGAGTGCTTCATAGAGAGCTGAGAGCAGGATGTACTACATCTTTATAGAGGTTTTTCCGTACTTTGCATAATTCAGCACTTTAGGAACTTAATTTCACAGAGTTCATCCTGCTGTTCTCGCAAAATGAGGAGGTAAAAACAAGAAACTGCTACTCCAGTTTGGGTAGGGTGGATTGCAAACCTCCGTTGTAAACCCCCTGATGATACCACAAGGTGCAGAACTTGGTCCACGCCGCACACAACACTTGTAAGACCAAACCACTTAATAAAATCTGCTGGGCTGCTCGAGTTCGGCTATTCAAAAGATTTCGACTCATGACTAGTTCGGCATTTCCGGCTTTGAATTACTTCTCATTCCCTGTCTTGCCTGGAATTATCAATACAAATAAGGAAATATGTAATAATATGTATTCGTATACATATATATAAAAAAAGGACACTCACAAATTGAAACTTCCGATATTTCGGTGAAGACTAGCTCCACCTTTCTCTATGGTAAGAAAAGGAAGTCCTACTCTTACCCTAGAGAAAGGCATAGTCCACCAATATATTAATCTATATAAGGCAATTACAGTAGAACTACAATTATCAAGATAAATTGGGACCAGATAATATCTGGATAAATGGATTATGCACTCACAAAATTATTCTGCAAATAATAAATAATTAAAAAAAAAACCATGTTTTTAAATGGATCAAAAAGCTTTTTAGTCCTGTGTTATTATATCTGAAATAGTAAATTGTTATACCTATCTACCAATAATAAATAAATCTGTTTAATTGTCATTTTCCAGAAATTTAAATTAAAGATGCAAGCAAAATTAATTTTATTAGATTTTTATGTAAGTATTACATCTCATTACTTTATTGCATTGTCGTCCAGTTCTCAGCTGTTTAAAGTTTCAAGTCTCTAGCTTATCGGGAAGTTAGTTTAAAATTGATCGCAAAATTTATACCAAACAGACAAAAACTCAACCTAATAAAAACGTTTTAAAAAGGTAATTTCTTCAGAAACTTCTTAAAGTATTCACTTCGGATCGATCTAAGAACGCTAAAGAAACATATGCGCAGAAACCAATAACTGTCAAACAAAATCAACGGTGTAAACGATACAATACACTGTAACCCTACATCCACGAAAATTTATTAGTATTTCGTGATCATCAAGGTTAGAATAAAAAATAGCATTGAATAAAATTGAATAAAAAAGGCAATATAAATAATTATTTTTAAAGATAAATATAAAAAAGGGAAGGGAATACTACGGTTGTCAGCTTGTTCCAGGATTCATGGTTGATTTTTAGAATTTAAAAATGAATATTACATGTACCAAATGAGATTAGATAGTTCTATTATATATATCTAGTTCGGCTGATTTATATTCTCTTATTTCAACCTATCCCTAAAAATAAAATCACTCAGTAATTGCGAAAAAATTATTGAATTGAAAGTTTCATTTGATGTAGAGACGTTACATGTCGGGGGGGGGAGGGTGGGGAGGGGGTAAAAAAATCACTGAAAACGGTAACATAGTTTACGCACGACCCCTAAGTCACCCGCTGATGTTCACACAATAGAGTATTTGCACACTTTTGGGAAGTGACATCTAAAAAATCTATCGATACTTCAGGCACTAAATTTTCATTCTGACGCTCGAGAGGCTTTTCGTTAATTTTTTATTATTAGCTAATAAAATCTAATAAATTATTATTGCGCCGAAACACTGGTCCGCCATGTTTCGTAGGCTCTGACATCATCTCCCATAGTCGACCATTTGTCGATTTGATTGAGATTGTGAGGACTGTGTAGTCTTAGCGTGCGGACGAAACTTTAGCTATTAATTAGCAAATATCGAAATAACTTCGAAAAGGAAAAAATACTATTTCACTCTCAACGCACAGCTAGGCTATTTCGCTTCTGATAATATGGGAGATGACGTCACACTACGAAGAACCAATGGTTGGGCGTTTAGACCTGGGCAATTTCGATGCTAAAACAATGCATATTAAAAGCTATTTATTAAAATAATTAGTTGGAATTATACCTTGGTATTTCGTACGTGGCATTTCGAAACCAAACACTACTCGCTATAATAAATTTCAACAAAATACCTCACGCAAATACTCTATTGTGTGAAAAGTCATTCGCCTGTACTGGGATTCGAACCCATGCCCCTCAATTTCGTGCTGAATGCTCAGTTCTGTTCAGCTCAGTGATCTTGTTCAGCTCAGTGATCAGTTAAGCCACCTCTCTCACTGTGAATTTCACATAGGCTTTAACACTTTGAAGCCCAAGCCCGAGGATACCTTGGATTGCACACTTTCTGCCAGGGACCCAAGCCCAAGCGTAACTCATTTTCATGCGTTTGCTTTCGTACATATTTGCAGCAGCATTTTACTCGGGTTTGGTCTCTTTGTCCGTCTGCCATTGCCACTGTGCATCTGCCGCTTGACCGTGCCGCCACTTGTAACTCATAAATGAACTGTTTGGTCATTGCAATGTGAAAGACTAGCTAATTCACAAATATGAGGTTCCCAGGTCATATAAGAGTCGAGATGAAGTCCAAGAAATTTAGCCTGGGTGACCTGGAGAACATTGCTCTGATTAATATTTACATGAATATCTTTCTGTTGTTTGCCTCTGTTCATGATGTAAATAATATGTGATTTATTAACATTGAGGCGCAAGAAGTTGTATTTACACCAATCGCTTAGTGTTTGGGCAGCTAAGTTGCATTGCTGTAGGAAACTGCAATAGTTATCAGAGGAGACTATAAAATTAGTATCATCAGCATAAAGAATTGGGGTGATATTATCAATGTTGGAGTATATCCCTGGCAGATCATTAATGTATAATAAGAATAAAACAGGCCCCAGGACAGAGCCTTGGCGAACACCATGATGTATAATGATCCTTGGACAAATAAAAATTATTATTATTATTGTTACGAAACCCCCGGGATTCAAAGTGTTAAGGATCGAGTTGTCATCAAAGGTAACTCAGGACTAAATGAATTTCACACAATTGTGGGTGCGGGTAGCATCAGCGGGTGACTTCTACCTCCCCGCCCTTGCCACGCAGGTCTGTGCCAGGAACTCTATCTGGAGCTATATACAACACTATTTTCCACTAATATTGATTGTAAATGGTAATTTACACCTTGATTTTCACCAGACTTGATTACGTCTGCAGATATTTATGAGGCAATTTTTGCAAAATGCTAATTAACTTAAGCTTCCTTCCTTTACACCAGTCTTTATAAATACAGTAGGACCAATCTGTAGTACAGTACAGTTCTATTTTATATCTAGTTTGGCTACTTTATTTGTCTTAACCCCGTTTCACACGAACCCTTGATCCAGCACAAGACTTAATCAGCAGAGAATTGGAGATATTTGCTTTTATGCATAGCACTGAAATCACCTAAAATCGGTGTTCCGCTAACATAAAAATGACCACTAACAGGAAAAAAAAAATAAAAAAAAAAATAATCATATTTTTTTCATTAATTTTTTCAATTTTTTATGATTCAACAGCATTCTCATAAACTGATAGTTTGTATGGTAAAAATATAAAAAATATTAAAAATCATCGAGTAACCAATTTAACTTTTTCTGGACCACTTAATATGGATTGACCATATTTCACTGTATATAAATATGGGTCATTCCATTCCAATTCATCGAAATTAATAAAATCTGATCGCATGACTATTTGAATTTTTTCTTTTTTCACACAGTTATGCAGCTATGTTTTCTGAGTTAATTAAGCACATGATCATATTTTTCAAGAATACCGTTTTCAAACTATGATCACTTCAGTGATGAAAAGCATAATGATTTTAGAAGATCTAATTAAAAGCCAGTTTCACACTATGCTTGCTCCAGCACAAGACCTAGTATGCTAGCTGGTACTTGACATAAGGACGGAACCCAGTATGATAGAAACCCTAATAGGAAGTTTTCACGCAATCATTGAACTTGTGCTTGCGATGAAGCGGTACTGTCGCTTACTGTTGCGAACTGTTAAAAGAAAATGGAAAATTTCCATGAAAGGAGGCGACTTTTGGCTGCTGCAGTGATAGCAGGGATTGTCGAGACATTTTCACCGCACATTGATTTCACCACTAAAGAGTGGATAACACCCGCGAATAAGTGAGGCACTGATTAAAAAAAGTGAAGATCGCACTGCAACTGTAAAAGCTAACGTGATTGGTCGATGGCTACTAGGTCCTACTGGGAGCTAGCAGCAAACTAGTACCGCATCAATTACCAAATCAAGTAGACCAGCGAGTATAATAGCTATCATACTATAGCGAGTATCCTTGACCTTGTGCCGGATCAAGTATCGTGTAAAACGGGCTTTATTTCAACCTAACCCTAAAAATAAACTCACTCAATAATAATTGAGAAAATATTTTTGAATTGAAAGTTTCATTAGTTCAGACAACGTTACACGTCGAGGGGGGGGAGGGGGGAAAGGGGGAGGGGTTGGGAAAAATACTACGGTTGTCAACGAAGTGGGGAGAGGAGGGGGTAAAAAATCACTGAAAATGGTAACGTAGTTTATGCACGACCTCTAAGGTAAAATTTACGTTCCAGAATAACTGTGGACAACTCAACAACGCATGAGAATCTGAGCTTCTTAGCTGCTCAAATAGTGCAAACAGCCTTCTACGCACTTCTTCAAGCGAGCTTCTCTTTAATCCTAACTCGGCATATACAGTAGAACCCCGCTAATACGTCACCAACGGGACCGAGAGCGTGGTTGGAACACAAAAAAGGTCGGATTATCAGAGGAACACATTTATTTACATAAAAACGTGATAAAACTGTAGTCTAAACAAAAAATATTTCTATACGTACGGTTTTACAGATGTAATATTACTGTAAACCATAAATAAAAGTATGCTGCGATAAAAATAGTCATTGAAGAGAAAAATAAATTGTAGAGCCATGAAACACCATAAAACACAATAAATACAATGATCATTTCACTATGATACACTACAAACGCCATGAAACACTGTAGATTTAATGTTCTTGCGCTGGTCAAAAAAGTCTGCATGTTCTTTTGCATAGCAGACGACAATCTTAATTTTGCAGTGATGTCCCTCCATTTTGTCCAAAATGTCCATTGGTGTAGACAACACCCTAAAAAAACACTGCTAAGTGACGGCACGGTCTGACTAGGGTTGCCAGATAAATTTACTGAAAATACTGGACACCTTTCTGAAAAAACTGGACTGTCCGGTTGAAAACCGGACACCTGGTAACCCTAACTGCCGCCCAGCAAGTAAAATCAACAATATGTACCAAAGAAAATATAGTAAGAACTCAGAAGAACTGCTATTGCCATCAAATACAATAAAAACGTTTAAGAAACGATAGTGGCGCTTCGCACGGCCCGAGTTGTTAAATTTAATATAGGTATCCGGATAGCAGCAAACGACGAAATGGGCCAATGGCGTTCTCGCCGGATGTGACACGCTACAAATACCAACTCAACTTACTCAAGTGATAGATGGCGACACAAACAATTTAAGCAAAGAGTTATGTAACAGGCAGTTCGACAGCCCAGTCAACGAGCGTAGTTCTTTAAGAAATTTTGATTTTTGAAAAAAATAATGTGTAAATAATAAAACGAGCTCGAACACAAACAGAAATTGAGAAAATTATAGAAAAACTGGACATATACATGTCTGGTATTTATTTTTATTTTATCCCGGACAGTCTGCTCAAATACCGGACTGTCCGGTTGAAAACCGGACACCTGGTAACCCTGGGTCCGACTAAGCGAGGAGTCGGACAATTCGGGGTCCTACTGTAGTTGAGAGAACATGCAAACTACAAACTGTTAGTTTTTAGACCAGGGTTGCCACGAAGATTTGAGTCTGAAATTCCCTCTGAGTTTTCCCTCATTTCCAGACCAAAATTTTCTGTTTTCCCTGAGGATTTCAAACAACAACTTGCATTATTTTATGGGTGTTACGCAATGGACCATGGACACTTTTGCGGTATTTCTGTCAAAATATAGACTAACTTCAAAGCAAAACAAATTTCAAAGCAGAAATGAGGAAAAAACTGCATTTTCAGAAGAAATCTTTTAATTTTCGTTAGGAACATGTCAAATTGAACAAACGTTGGCTAGAGCAGGCAGGCAGCCTCACGCCAACCCACACGGCTTGTAACGCACAGAGTAGAGGAGTCGGAGGTTAGCTACGCGGACAATAAATATCTGACTTTTTATACCATTTACAGCTGACTCTCGTTAGGACGTTCCTTGATAGTACATTTTCCTCATTTGGACGTTCATTTCCTCAGGTCTGTGTCTAAGCGCATGTAAATAACTATGGTTAGCACATTTTGGTTACCTCTTTAGCATGTTTGGAGGAGGACCAAGCCAAATTTGTCCTAGGACAATAACCGCCTCGTAGGATAATCAGACGATGGATGAATCTCAAGAGGTTTACTTCTCGCATTAAAAACCACCATGTAACCAAATAGAATCCTACCATAAATAAAATCCGAAAACAAAATCACAATTCAAATTAATAGCAATAAATTATAATAAAACAGCACATAACAATAGATAACTAGGGACGCCAAACATAAATCAATATTTACATCAGGGAGTTCAGGACGACGCAAAAATAATAAAAGTACAACAACAAGCAAGATGCTTAGGAGAGTGAGGAGTTAACAGTGGGGAGTCAGCAGAGACAATTGGAGGAGTAAAGATCTTAAGGACGCGAAGTGGGGAAAGAGTCCGAATGTCGGAGAATAAAAACGGCAGGGAGTGGATACAAAGCGGCGTAGAGGTGACGAAAGAGAAACCAGAGATTTATAAAGAGGCCAGGAAGGAATCCGGAAAGAAACCCAAGATAGAAACCGTACAGCCCAGAATTCTGGAAACGAGGAAGACCGTGAAAGCATATCCGCAGCCACATAAGAGAGCCGAGAAGCCCCAGCGTCCGATTAGTCTAATTATAAGAATAACAAAGTCATTAAAAAAAACAATTACCTCCATGTATAAAAGTACTGCTATCTAAATAACGTAAATGTAAAAAAAAAGGAATTGGAGCAAAAAAGATAAACATTGTAAATTGGATCCAATACATTTAAAAGGCTCTAAATACTGATGCTGTCATAACCAAATCAAATATTATTATTAAAAGAAAGTATTTTACTATTTAATTAATTGAGAAAGGTGTTTTTATTAATATGTTGTCTAATGTTAACCATTTATCCCTTCATCAAGGAGGTAAGTTTTAAGTGTTTGGGTAATTGCGGAGGTTTATCGAAGTTCTTTTAATAGGAAACTAAACGTGACCGGGTGAGTTTACAACCATTATCGCTAACAATAATATTTTGATGGGCATATTGTGTAAAAAAAATGTTTATGAAATAAGAGAAAAGCTATCTCAAATATTAGAATCACCTATTCAACGCTTGACAAGTTCCCTTCAAGCAGGGCGTTTTATTGCGATATTGCGAAGTGCGAAGAGAAAAAATTTTGCCACTGAACTTGGTGAATACAACATCTGTAAACTAAAGGTGCTGTTTGGTCATTGTCGTCATCATAAATAATTTGGTGCGCATCAACGTTAGGTATCGTATTTTCTTGACAGGCGGAATAGGTGGAAAATAAACTATTTTTACAATAAATGATCACCAGTTATCTACGGCATGAGGTAAAATGAGCGGTAGGATAGGATTCCCCTGTAAGTTATGCAACCAACCAGTACGTATTTGACTTTCCATGGAATGCCTACCCTGTTTTGCACGTTTCCCTGGTTACCACATTCAGAATCCCAGGTCCCTTCAAGAACGTGCTGATGAGAGTCCGCTCTATGTACCAAGTTGACCTCAGTGCTACACTATACAATTCACTCAGTGATTCAACCCGAAGGTTGGTGTTGATAGTTGAGGGTAGAGCTCACCCTGGACTAAGCCACAGGCGTGTGAATTTCACACATTCAGGGTAGGGGGGCCAGTTCCTTTCCCTCGGCCACCTCGCACCCCCGAGGATTTTTTTTGTTATTTTTTGTTCGGAGGCGTCCAAAGGCTTCACCCAGATTTGAACCCGGGACCCTTCGATCAGTAGCCAAGCACTCTACACACTAGACCACCACTCTCCCTACTACACTACAATACTACTACTCTATCTACTACACTACAATATCACTACATATTTACAAAGCTGTTTCTGCTTAAAGAAACAATTTCATGAGGACTATTGAAAATTATTTCAATATCATCCAATTTGAAGAGCAATATTTTGACTAGTTGAAGAACGTGCTAACGAGAGTGCACTGTACTGGAATTGAGTCCACTTTATACAGTTAAAACTAGGGATGGACCGATACTAGAAATTACCGATACCGATACCATGAATATCGGCCGATACCATTACCGATACTACTTCATTCTACTACCGATACTACTTCAAGGAGTCCACCTTGCGTTGGAGAGAACCTGGACACAAGGTGGGCTTTGGTAAACCTAGGGTTCTTTCGAGGGAAAACTACTACTACCCCAGAATCATCCAGGAGGCAATTGAAATCACAAAAAATCGAGAAAACTTCAACAGGGAGGACGGATACAACCTCCCAAGTACCAGTAAGAGGATATTTAAAAAAGTAAACCAGCAGCGAGCCAATCAACGAAATTCCCACCAAAGAGACCAGAGTATATAAGACGGACAAAAACAAACATCATCGCCACTTCAGACCTGAAAACGCCAGCACGATGGCTGGATAAACTGTTGTCAACAATAGACATCACGCGGAGGAACTCCCGGAAGCTGCTCCAATATATCACATAACATATCACAATGTGTTTTAATATATTAGCTTCTCTTTAACTAATAATTTCCTGACTAATGCTAATGACATTATTTTTAAAACTCACATTGGAATACCTTCTTCTCCCAGACAACTTCTCCTTCTAATGTCGGATATACCGAATACTTTTTCTTGATATTTTTCAGGACACTTTACATGGACTCCAGATATCTATGTTTATAATAAAATCATGTTATTCAATTTAATACAAATATTTTATTGATTGATTCAATATATTTTATCTTTGGGGGTCAAAAAACATGGGTCTAATACAAGAAATGTACCAGTCAGAACCTATCTTTAATCAATCAGAAAGTCAGAATCAATGTATCAGAACCAATATTATAAACTACTTTCTTAAATATCTTATCAAAGAACCAATTTAAAAGTTTTAGTCATCCGCAGTTTTCCTCCTTTCACTTCACACTGTTCTCATTTAAACCCATTACTCTGACCAGGAGTATTTCTAAGTTGCGTCGTACTGGAATTCCTCATTTGAAACATTTATAAGACGATGGCGTAACTGGTTCATCACCAATGCTGACAATCATGTAGACGGACACTGTAGCCATCTAAATTCCGTACATAGAGATGGGAAAATTACAGTAATTTTCATCTGAGGTAAATTACTACGGTAATTACGTAAATTATGGTAATTTTCGGTAATTACATCTGAGGTAAATTACTACGGTAATTACGTAAATTATGGTAATTTTCGGTAATTACATCTGAGGTAAATTACTACGGTAATTACGTAAATTATGGTAATTTTCGGTAATTACATCTGAGGTAAATTACTACGGTAATTACGTAAATTATGGTAATTTTCGGTAATTACATCCGAGGTAAATTACTACGGTAATTACGTAAATTATGGTAATTTTCGGTAATTACATCTGAGGTAAATTACTACGGTAATTACGTCAATTATGGTAATTTTCGGTAATTACATCTGAGGTAAATTACTACGGTAATTACGTCAATTATGGTAATTTTCGGTAATTACATCTGAGGTAAATTACTACGGTAATTATGTAAATTATGGTAATTTTCGAAAATTACAGCAATTTTCCAGTATTTTTTAGTTTTAAGCATAAAAAAGCAAATGAATGGTTAAATAAGAGAGCCAATAGCAATAGGAAGGGAATAACAATGTTAAAAACAATACCTTAATGCAACATTAACCTATTTTAAATTTTCATACTGTAAATATAACTACGGCAGCAACATGCAATCTGCCTTTCTTTTGTCAAAGTATGAGAAATTTTCAAGAAGAATATTCGAATGCATTACTCTTATAATGTTATAATTTACGTAAAATATTCCAAAAATGAGTTGTACATGCCTCAATTAACAATTTAACACGCAGGAAATGTGAACTTGGCTTAATAGAACTTATTGGGCATTTCTCTGTATGAAAAATTATCTCAAACATTGGTGAATTATCTTGAAAATTACGGTAATTTTCAAGGGGTGCATTAAATTATGAGAAATACCGTGGTAATTTACGAAAATTGCCGAGGTAATTTTCAGAGTCGCCCATCTCTATCCGTTCAAGGCTGTCTTATTTTTGACCATATAGATATAAGTGGCTCAAGTAAAAGTCTAGGTGAAAAAAAATCCTCTTACTCCTTGCTTCGTGATTAAAAATGTGAACCATTAGAGGTTCATGGATAAATACGGAAGGAAAGATGGACAAATGATTTAAAAAAATAAATAAAACATGGTTTTCTTAAAAATCTACTCCAAAGTAGAAAAATAATTTTTTTAACTGTCACCACAGGTGTACAACAGGCAGAACGTGATTATTATAGGGAGCTTGGTGAGCGGTTTAAAATTCTATAAAGTCCGTTTTACACGGGGCACGTAATTGTACAATCTGATGTACGTACAATCGTGAATTTCAAATTGCATCGTGTTAAGCCGTGTATTGAAAGAACGCATGCACGAATCCATGAACAAGAGATGAAAAAATAGCCGCTGCTCCTGTGTTATTCTTTGGTGTTAGGTTTAACGAAACTGAATAAAACAGTATTTGCTATCAGGATAATCATGGAGACCTGTTCTAAGACAGCTGCTTTAGCACAGTATCATGCTAACATGCACAGCCTACTGCAATATGGGGAATATATACTGGGGACAAGCCGCAATTGCACATATAGAGAGACTATTCAGGATCCAGAAAAGAGCGATAAGGGTCCTAAATGGCCTGAACTCATGTGAATCTTGCAAAAATTATTTCATCAAAGATAGAATTCTAACTCTTCCATGTATTTTCATACTCAATATAATTACATTTGTTAAAAATAACCCTCATTTGTACACACCACATCTGAGTTGTCACGAATACCAAACCAGACATTCTAATAATTTTAACAGCATATCCCACCACAAAAAATCATTTTATAAAAAAAGTGTACTATACACAGGAATTCAGTATTTCAATAACGGTACCAGATTCGATCAAAACAATAAAATATAATAAAAATTTCTCTTCTTTAGTAAAACGAATTCTTTGTAAAAAGGTTTTCTATTCATTAAATGAATTTCTTGTATTCTTTTCTGGGGTTCTTCACCAAAGGCTAGTGTTATATTTAAAATACAGAAAAGAATTGTTCGACTTATGTGTAATGTACCCTACAATGTACCATGTCGCCCTCTTTTTAAAAAACTTTGCATCCTGCCTCTTCCATGTGTCTATATATATGCTGCAATCACCTGTGCTAAACTGAATCCCTGTAGTTATAGCCGAAATTACTTTTATCACAGTTATAACACCAGGAGTGCTGCAAACCTACACCAAACTTATTTCAGGACGAGACATGCAGCAATAGGACCGAAAAATATGGACCTTATACTATTTAACAAGTTACCAACTGAAATAAAAAATTGCGAATCATTCAGAGCATTCAAATTCGCACTCAATCAATGCTTAAAAATAAATATCTTCTACTCAGTTGATGAATTTATGCAGCAATTATAACTTGTATTAATATGGTCTTGACTTGGCCTATATTTGTATATAAAAACAAATCGCTAGGCAGTTTAATGCAGTATTTGTTTTAATATTTGTATATATATTTTATGTTTTGTATTGGATAAAATATCTTTTGTATTTGTAAATGACGAATCCTATACCTACACATGTTTGTATGGTCTTTGGAGAATGAAGTCTATTCTATTCTAATTTGTAAACGACAAAAGTGCCTTCACATTATAGGCATTATTACAAGCCTGGTATTCCAATCCACGTATATGTATGTAGGTCAATTTTTTACGTAAGACTGTGTTATGATTGTTATGTATATTGTGCCTTGTTGTATACTATCATTTTACCCATGTACTGACTTGCCTTGTAAAATTGAAGGCTAATAAAATTATTATTATTATTTGTGATTAAAAATAAATACACGTGGGTGCAACCTCAACCATTACAGTAAGTTGTAGAATAGTTGGTAGTATCACAAGATTTGATTAGGACCAGGAGTATTTCTTATAGTTACGTCATAATGGAATTCCTCATTTGAAATATTGTACTCGTTGCCATATAAGCAATTATTATATAAATCTCATTGTTTCCAGTCATTACGCATTCCTGTTCCAAAGGCTAGTAAGTTATCTATTGCTGAGACACATAAGATGCTCAATGTAAAGACATCCGAGAGTTCCATCGTTTCAAGCATACGGTACGTTCTGTTTCACACATCAACCGCTTTGATATGCCACCTCACCAATGGTCATTCCGTTTCATTTCAGCCCAATTGAAGCAATTGGTGCGATAATCGAAACGGAATGGTGCGGGCGGCAACTTTTGAAAAACGGTGGCGAGGCATTGCCATTCGTTGTTGACAAACATTGTGGAGAAGATAATCGAAAGAATAGGTACTTCAAAAAGATCAAGCATATAAAATGGACAACAAAAAGAATGCAATTATTATACACTCCACAGTATATTTAATGTAAAGTGGATCCGAAACGGGGAGTAGACAATTAAAGAAAAGAATTAGCTCGTAGGCTTCCGCAGATGTAGTTTTGACTGTTTCTGTTTTTGGGATTCATTCCGCAATGTTTAAAATTGCAAAAAACAATATTTCGCTGGTCCTCCTGCCAGCTTAATCAAGTTAACTGAACTGATTCCTTAGTCTCGCTCATCTTTATATACATGAGTGAGGACTCCAATTGTTGCCGGAATTTTTAAATTTGAAAAATTCGTTTAAGATTTCTACTCAACGTGTAACCCACTTCTCGGTTGATCCTCTCCGGTCTCTTTGCAATTTCTATGGCCTCCCTGATTAATCTTGGGTAATAGCATACCTCCTTTGATATTAATTTTGTCTCCTCAAAGTTGAAATTATGAGTGGGGCCGCTGAGATGGTGTTCGGCTATTGCAGAAATCAGTTCAGTTAACCTGATGAAGCTGGCAGGAGGACCAGCGAAATATTGTTTATCGCAATTTTCAACATCAAGGAATGAATCCCGAAAAAAGAAACAGTCAATTAACGAAAAGGTCTCCTTCATAATCATTATCTAAAATTACTATGACAGAATACATCGATGCCATGGACGCTTCCAGATTAAACAAACGCGTGGATAATGTTTAAGATTTAAGGCTTTCCCGGTGAATACTAGTGATGTAGATTTATCGGGTATCCATCTGGGTGATGTTGGTGAGTTGCACCGATGTTTCGTTCACCCTGAAAATGATGGCAGACTATGCCATCGAAACGTTTGTGCAACTCACCAATATCACCTGGATGGAAACCCAAGAAATCTACATCGCAACCGCCTGGATAGGTCATCGCATCAACAGCACCTTTACTTTTGAAAGATGTGAACCTTATGCTCACTGCAGGGCATCAAGGAGCTTGCATCGAAGTGGCCCAATGCATGAAACATACCCAAAGTTCTATATAATAGACTAACCTCCTTCCTTGAAAGACATAACATACTCTCCCCATTCCAACATGGCTTCCGAAAGGGAAGATCTACCCTATCTGCTACCTATGAAGCAGTCAACTCTGCTTTGAAGTCCCTTTACTATAAAAATGAGACAATAGGGTTATTTTTTGATTTATCCAAAGTATTCGATTGTGTTAACCACCAAATACTTCTGAGGAAGCTTGAAAGACTGGGAATCAGAGGGGAACCAAACAAATGGATTGGCTCTTTCCTCAGTGATCGCTCACAGATTGTATCAGTCAATGTCAATGGAGTGACATATACCTCCCCTCCACAAAAAATCGCCCTGGGTGTTCCACAGGGATCCATATTTGGACCACTTCTCTTCCTGATACACATAAATGATCTCCCTCTGGCCGTCAGCAACATAAATGGCGTCACCCCAATCATTTATGCCGATGACACAAATGTCATCATATCTGACCCATCATATCAACCTTATTAAAAAAGCAAACAGTGCCACAGAGAATATTAGGAACTGGTGTCAAGATAATGGACTACACATGAATGCAAATAAAACCCAAATGTCAAAATTTTCCTATTGCAATAATGTAAAAGAGAGCTGTTTAGTCTAAGTAGGCAACCAGTCTATTATGCAAACCACTCAGGTAAAATTCCTTGGGATACACCTGACTGCTAATATGACATGGGAAAAGCAGGTTGAGGAAACAATCAGTAAGTTAAATTCAAGCTTCTATCTATTCAGACAACTGAGGTACACAACAAGCATTGATGTCCTATTAAAACTATATTATGCTGAATTCCATACTAGGGTGTTGCAAAGTATACTGTTCTGGGGAGCATTCCATCACCTTGATGAAATATTTATCATGCAAAAATGAATAATTAGAATTATCACTTTCCATTGAATAAAATCTCCCTCCAAGCCGATTTTCCAATCCTTAAAAGTTCTTCCACTCCACTGCATATATTTATACCAACTCATTTTACATGTGAAAAAAAAACTTGTTTCAGTTCTCCTCAAATTCTGATCTTCATGATTATGACACAAGAAGAAAAAACTTTCTTCATTGTTTCTCTCTAAGAACCAAAAGGTTGAAATGTGGACCACAGGAAATGGGATTTAGAGTATATAATAAATTGCCTGTTGAACTAAAATAATTACAAAGTACCAGCCTCCTCAAGGCTAAACTGAAAGAGTTTTTACTTTGAAAAATGTTTCACTCTGTCACGGAGTTCATGAGTGATGACTCTTCAGAGTCTTAATAGTTTATTGTTCATGTATAGTTTAATTCTTGTCAATTTGACCTTGATTTGATATTGATTATATTACTTACCAATTAAATTGAAATTGCTAATGTTTTATTAATGGAAAAATTTACTGCTTGTACAGAATTGATTATTTTATTATATGTAAGCAACATTTTTTTCTTAAAAATGTAATATGTACCTGTATTTATTTTTTGACGTGCCATATATTGGTTATATTTTTATATGTACCTGATCTAACATGGCAAATAAAGCATTATTTATTATTATTACTGTCGATAGAACAGGAGGCACTAAAAAAGGTGCGGTTTGAATTCGCATATTACCTTTTTTCCCTGTTTGAGACCCCAAAAAATGGGGTACGGCTTATATTCGGAGAAATACGGTAGTAGGTTTCGATTTCGTGAATAAAATAGCTCTTTCGGTTCTGAGTAAACACCCCCATTCCCTAGATAAATTTACAAGCATCATTCGCCGGGAAAGAATAAAATCCTAAAGCCTATTTCCCTGGATTTTCAAGGAGCAGTGTATGCTCTGGAAGATTATGTCTACTGTTATTAAATCTGTGTGACCTTACCGGCAACACTCCTGTCACTGTCCCCGGAGACAACCTCTTCAGCTCCCTTGCCAGCTGTTCTATCACTAGAGCACGCAGTTTTCGCCAAAACCTTACTTTTGGCGAGCGATTTCCTCGCACCCACTTTCATTACGACTTCCTGGGAAGGCTCTGATGGTTCCACAGAGGCATTCTCCTTGATATCTCCGTTACATTTAGCTGCAACTGTCAGTGGCCCGTCTTCCTCCGGGGCTGATTTGCTAGCTTCATTACGAGCAGCTCCTGAATCGTCTACTTCCATCTTGGAGAGCACAGAAGGTGATGCTTCACTGTTTGATTGTAAAGATTGACTTTCTGGAGTGGAGGAAGATGTGGGAGACTTTTCTGAATTAAAGGGACAATCACTACCTTTCGCATCAACTTTGGGCCTGACTGGAGATGCCACTACACAATTTTCATTAACAGGAATCACATCAGGCACTTTTCCAGGTGAACATGGACACTTAGGTTCGGATGCTGAATTGTTCGACACACGGCATAGGTCTGGTTCATTGGTTATTTTTGAGGCCACCCTCTCTTGCCTTTCTTGCGACTCCTCAGGTATCACTACACCATCACGGCTGACACTAATTTTATCTGATTCTGGTACAGGTGTTGAATCATCATTACACAAGTCTGGTTCATCACATGTCTTTGAGACCACTTCCTCTTTTCCTCCTTGCGACTCCTCAGGTACCACTACGCCATCCTGGCTGATACTACTTTGTTCTGATTCTGGTACAGGTGTTGAATCATCATTTCGCAAGTCTGGTTCATCGCACATCTTTGAGACCACGTCCTCTTTTCCTCCTTGCGATGGCTGCGATGCCACCCCAACATCACCATCGACGCTTAACTGTTCCGAATCTGGAACAGATGCCGAATTATTCGGCACACTGCCCAGTTCATCAGATGTCCTTGCAATCACAGCATCTGACTCTATTCCCGATGAGCCTGATTCTTCACCAACATTTCCACCGGCACTAAGTTGTCCTGATGCATCACCTTCGAGAGATTCCTTAGCTTGCTCGTCAATGTCCATCTCATGGACTTGCGAGGACTCTGACACCTTTACAGAAGCATTCTCCAAACTTGTGTCGTGCTGATCATGATTCGGGGGCGACTGTGTCTTCCTGAGCTTGTCACCGCTCAACAGCCTCTTCTTGATTTTCTTGTTCTTCAACGTCACGCTGCAGTGCATCTCAAAATCAGTCTTGTCGCTCGGTGGGCTGGGTTGCTTCGCTTTTGGATCGTGCGTCTTCACGTGGGCCTTGTAACTCTTCATGCCAACGAACGACTCCCCACATATCCCGCAAGCACGCGCTGACTTTGGTCCGTGCCTGAGTTTCATGTGTGAGTGCAATTTCACCTTTGTGGCAAAATCCAACGAGCAAATGGCACACTTTAACAATTGACCCAATTCTGCCGTCACGACTCCGTCGCTCGAGGTTTCTTCAAGCTGGGCACCGGTGTCATCCACCCCTGCCACCAGCCGGGACACCCCTGAGTCGGAGGGTAGGACATCGGGTAATTTACTAAGCGAAATACTGAATTCCTTCACTCCTAACATCTCTGCCTGCTTCGAATTGCTCGACGGGGAGGCGTTCGGAGATTTCAAACTGGACTTGACGGGAGAATCACAAATTGGCGATTTCTTTGAAGAAACGTTAAACATGCTTATGATGGACGGTGATTTTTTGCTGTCAGAAACAGACCCCTTGGATAGAGGCACTTTCCTCTTTATAGATTTCTCCGAGCTTGGAGTTTTAAGGGACCCTGATGGCTTGGTGGCTTTGACAGCGGCTGATTCCTCCGAGGCTGGAGTTTTGTGGAGCCCTACTGGCTTTGAGGCTTTGACAGTGGCAGATTTATCAGAGACTGGTGTTTTTTGGAGCTCTATTGGCTTTGAGGCTTTGACGGCAGTCTTCCTCCCAGGAGTAGACACACCAGAGGCTTTTGGTGTGACACCAGGTGTGAGTGAGAAGTATTTCATAATGCCATCTCCACTTGTCCTGCTGGGGGTTAAACTGACGGGATCTGATTCCACAGCCTCGTCATCACTGGATGATTCACTGCTGACAAAAGAGGGACTGGGATATGCTCCGCTCTTCACAATGTCACACACAACCACACGGCACTCAGGCAGGTTCCACTTCTGGTTACGACAAGAGGCAGGAGGTGACCGAACCTCCACCTCAGGAGGGAGCGGCACAGAGCCTATCTTGGTCCGATCCGAATGAATCCCGGTGTTAGCAGGACGAGTCATGACCAATTTGTCCCTAGAAACCACACCCTTTGTCATCGTCATTCCGTGATGGTCAGCCATATGCCCATCCAACATCGTTCTCGAAAGAAATTTGATCGAACAAACCTTGCATGCAAAACTCCTTTCCTTGCGTCCATTCGGGGGTAAGGGGATGCTCGACTCTTTGACGACCTCTACCTCGTTTCTTTCCGTCACTCCAAGTGTGTGCTTATACGCGTGGTGGATCGACCGGGCACGTTTTGATTTGAACACCATCCCGCACCCGTGGACATCGCATTCCCACTCTTCGTTGGGCGTTACGTCAGAGGTTCCTGATGGTGCGTCAGACTTCTTGCCTGCTTTTGCTCCCTCCTGACATGGTGCCCGATCCTTCCCATCAACCTTTCTGTTTTGCCCCTTCTCAGACGGTTTCGCACCAGTCGTCTGAACGGATGAGCCTTTAGAACTTGATGTTGGGCTGGACGTAGCGTTTCCCGATCCACCCGTAGGTTTCGCTTCTTTCTGAAGGGACACTGCCCTGCTGGTTTTGCTCGCTGGGCCTGGACGACCACCACCAATCACTTTCTTCACTGCGTGCCCGCCGGTTGGATGGGATGCTTTGGTAACTTTATCCAGCCCGGCAGACGCCCTCGGCATCGGTGATGGGACTCGAGTGCTAGCTGGCGCCGAAGAGGTCTCAGCAGGTGGAACCTTAAATCAGTCAAAACGCACATAATGAATATTAAATTTTTCAACACTAATAAATACATTGTGGGTGGGACAAAAATTTGAATAAAAAATAATAATTAAAAAATTAAAAAACACGACTGCCAATACATAAAATCAGACTAAAAAGTTGAAAAAAAGGTATTGAAATCCAAGCATCGTTATAGAGTTTTTAATTAAATACATCACAGAGTTAAAAGTTTATTTTTGGACAGTTTTTAATGTCTTTGAATACATTACCAATGCCACCTCTTGTTTATTTCAATTGAAGGAATTGAAAATTTCATTCATGGCGTGGAATTGCAAATTTTCGGAAGATATTCATTGTAAAACCATTTAAAGAATATTTCTGCACCAAGTAAATTTGTTTTCTGTCACCAGAACAATTGCATCTGCTCGATACGATCGCAACGCTACGATATGAAGAGTGGCTCAAGCATAGAAGAACGCATTTCCAGGAGTTTTACGCGTACATGTTTTTCCGGCAGTAAAATAATTTAGACTCGCTCCAATGTTTTAATATCTGAGAAAATATGAGAAAATATAAATAAAATATTCTTTAAATGGTTTTATGATATCATCCGTAAGTATGCAATTCCACGGCATGAATGAAATGTTAAATTCCATTAATTGAAACAAACATGAGGTGGGAAAAGAAAGTTCTATCATTACTTGATATTTATATATGCTGTAATCTAATATCTTCTTCTCACCTACGATACAGGCTTTGTTTCAATATAATATGTTGCTCTGCAAAAAGGTCATAGCAAATATGTTTTACATAACCTTGAAAACAGTTACCATCTCTTTTCTACTTATATCACGTTCACTATTGAACGAAAAATTGAGTTACAAAAGTCATTATTCGAGCCCGGTTCCTGGGAAAGTATAAGAGCATACATAGCAGTATAATAAGAAGTAATAATCCGTTCATTGTTTATAGTCTTGAGAAAGAGCCACGACCAATCGAAGCCCATCCTATCCTTTTATTTTCAAAATCTTTGTACAAACAAGGAAATATCCTTGTATTTTCAAAATCTTTGTACAAACAAGAAAATATCCTTGTACCTATTTTCAAAATCTAAACATATTAAGCCTGTCGGCATGTGAAGCCTGTTTTTGGTCTAACAAGAATCGGGGTTCATTGAAAATCCAGCAAATAGGCTAAAAATTAAAAACTATTGTTGTTACTTCCGAAAATGTATGGGATTGTGAAATTTTCAGTGATTCCGTAAAATATTGGAAAGAAAAAATATTTGCCCTAACTGGGACTCGAGCCAGTGCCACATTATGTGGTTAACTGTCCCGGTGCCTCTACGCCCTCGGCCACAGCTTCTGTTTGTTAATGGAAGCACTTAAACGGATTTATACGGAGGGAAATTCTATAGTTGCGTTTTTCTCTCGAACCCATGGAAGAAAGCCATGACACTTTTCCCGCATTATCTCTGTAATTTCAGAAAATAATAGCGTCATTTGGATCACGAACATCAGTCACACGATGTCTCCTTGTAAGGCGTAACTTTGCAAAAATCCATATTTGAACAAAACCAATACGAAATTTGTAACTATATTTATAATTTTATTTAATACGACCGGTTTTAGAAAGACCAATTAAATTCAAGAGAAGCTCACTCCCATTCATAGGTAATATTTTAAGGCCGTTTTACACAGGGCACGAAATTGCACAGCTTCAAACGGGCATGCAATCATTTCGAAATTGGAGCTGTTTTGGTAACCAGAGTGCAAGAATGGGAGGTTGTTGACAGTGGGATTAAAGGAGAGCAGTAATAAGAATAAATGAAGAGAGTCAGGAAATAAATTACAGGCAGTCCTCGACTTCCGTGCACAATGCGTTCCTGGAGACGTGTACGAAAGTCGAACAATAGAGTCCCATACTAACTCAGGGTTACGTTCCCAGAGAGTTAAATATACCTAGTAAAACCTCATATCAAATGAACGGAAATTTTATTTTTAGTACTAAAGTTGAAAATACATTAATTATATTTAAAACAATACGTAATTACTTTAAAAACTACGCAGTCTTGATAAACGGTTCTAAAAGAATACTGTTGTGTACTGAGTAATCATACGCATTTTTAATTTTTCCCAAGCAGAAATTAACATTTCACTGATAATGTCCACTATCACTGTAAACACACAAAACAGGAAACATCACGACATTTAATTTTTGGAACCTTAAACTCGATGTCATTTAATGCATTATAATTAAAGAAACAAAATCTCGCAATTTCCTAAACTGGACAAAAGACAAACGAAAATAGAATGACGTTTCCTAGGTACATGCCATACACAACTTTGTTAATTTTGCATTGCATTTCCCAGCATTTCATACATGGTCTATAATTTTATCTTTCCCCTTTACTATTGAACACACAGTAGAACAGCTTAAGTTCAATGATCGTCCAATTACAGCAAAAGATCCTCCCAGTTCAGAATGTCTAATAATTCCCAACTTTTGCACGACAGTAGGTATTAAGTTTATGCAACCTACGTGTATTTTCGTTGGTCTCAGTCACATCATATTCACGTTGTCTACTCATTCTTATCATACTACATTAATTAATCTCAGTAAATAAACAAGTTATATCTTGCTCTAAGTTAACACTGCCCACAGTCACGTATACTAGTGAGTGAGAATGCCAGATGAAACAGTTGAACGCCGGGATGCGCCATGCACCATTGCGGGATATTCAAAAATATTGTTCAACAAATGTCCGAAAGTCCAAATTTTGTGTCCGAAAGTCAATTAAAAGGTATTAATTTGGAGCGTACAAAAGTGCAAATTGTACGAAAGTTGAGTGTCTGAAAGTCGAGTGTACGAAAGTCGAGGACGGCCTGTATGTCTTAATACCTACACGCCGTATACACTTTCTGAGTAGTTTATTTTTTTATAACCATAACAATAACCAATCTAAATTATGGTATATTTTGTTGGGGAGGTGCATATAAAAATATATTTAAGCATATAGAGGTCATTCAAAAAAGAATTGTTAGAGTAATGAAGTTTAAAAGGAGGTATGAGCATTCATTCCCCTTGTTTGTTGAATTAAGACTGTTGCCCACTAGATATTTGTATATATATAAAGTGTTAAGATCCTTTTACGTTCGAAGTGGTTATTCACCTCCCTTTATTTCCGAAAGGTATTCTTACCATTTGAGAAGAGAATGTAATGTGTATGTCTGTAAACCTAATTTAACATAGTATAAAAGGTCTTTTCTGTACATACATGGGTGCAAAGGTTTTCAATGCACTGCCTGAAATTATAAAAAGAGAAAATATTTTCACAAAGTTTCTTCGTTTAGTTAAAACTCGGCTGTTTACACAAAAAATACATTGATACTCTATTCTAAGAATTAAAAATTGGCTGCTTCTGTTTATTAGAGACTATTATACATAATCTGCTATACGGATAGTGGTATTTTTGTCTTATGTTGCTGTCCATTAGAGACTGTATTATAAAATGTCATGTACGCATAGTGTTTTGTTCAATTTTTTTGTCAGGGTAACGCATGTCTTCTCTTTGAAGGTAGTCTTACCTCAGGAATAAACTTAAAGACTACCTAAATCTTTCATATTCGATGTAAATGTAGTTGTGTACACTATTTGATGGAAGAATAAACAATTTACTTACTTACTTAACCGTTTTCATGTTTAATTTCAGAAGTACGCTCATATGGTATCCTGCTGAATGGTAGCATATCTATAGTGTTTTTGCATGCTTGTGAGGCTTCGCCTCAGGAAAAGCATTAGCGATTTATGCTAATGCATCAATTGTCTTAGTTACACTAACTTTAGGGTTCAGTGAAATGCATGCTGGAGACTATTCACCCCCTGCTACAGATGGGAAAATTACCATAATTTTTTATCTGAGGTAAATTACCACGGTAAATTACGGTAATTTTGGAAATTTACCCTAATTTTCCACTATTTTTTAGTTTTATGCACTTGACAGCAAATGTATGGTTAAATAAGAAAGCCAACAGCAATAGGAAGGGAATAACCATGTTTAAACTATACCTAATACAACATTAATCAATTTGAAATTTTAAAAATTGTAAAAAAAACTACGGCAGCAATACATGCAATCAGGCTTTCTTTTGTCAAAGTATGAGAAATTTTCAAGAATATACATTTACTTTGTAGCTGTTCTGGTTAAAAATAATATTCAGCAATATAATTTCAACAGAGAGATTCATTCTCATGCCACTAGAAATGCAAGCCTTAATCATGCAACTTATCACAATAAACGTATTTCATCAAATAACCATAAATGGGTGCAAAAATATTTAATTCGTTACCGGACAGTGTGAGGAATGTCAGTCAGTGGAAGTATTTAAAAAAATGTTGAAAAAGTTTCTCTTCACCACGTGTTATTACACTGTTCAGGAATTTTTAAGTGACTATTTACAAGTTTGACAACTGAATATTTCAGGAACCATCTATTTCCACTTTTAGGGACATTTTATCATGAAGTTATGTATCATTATATTTTTTCAATGAATTTTGCTAAACTGTATTTTTTTCCTAGTTTATAAATTGTGAATGAATGAAGAATGACAATGTAAAGAAAAAAAATACAATTATACAGTTGATGAGCATGAGCAATGCGACAGTAATTGAAGATTGTTGCTATGTATGTATTAGGTTTTTTATTTTTGGAATTTGTATTGTACTTATTGAACTGACGAATCCTATACATATATTGTACGTCTTTGGGAGAATAAAACAATAATAATAACAATGACATCACCAAGCTTTAGTCCCTTGAGGTAATTGGGCAAGATACTTCCCTAGTTTAGACTACAGGCAGTCCTCGACTTTCATTCACAATGCTTTCCTGAAAACGTGTACGGAAGTTCACTAAATTCAAATTTCATTTTTTTATTTCATCATCTTCAATAAGTATTCTCTTCACCAGGTTTTACACACCCATTCAAACTTACCGAAAAGTCGACACACCAACAGACAGTGCCTCAAATAGGACTCCCCACTCGATGAAAACAGTCGGATTTTGACTCGCGAATAGAGATGGGAAAATTACCATAATTTTCATCTGAGGTAAATTACCACGGTAATTTTAGAAAATTAACGCAATTTTCCAGTATTTTTTAGTTCTAAGCATGTAACAGCAAATGTATGGTTAGATAAGAAAGCCAACAGCAATAGGAAGGGAATAACCATGTTTAAACCATACCTAATACAACATTAATCAATTTGAAATTTTAAAAATTGTAAAAAAAACTACGGCAGCAATACACAATCTAGCTTTCTTTTATCAAAGTATGAGAAATTTTCAAGAAGAATATTCTAATGCTTTAATGTTATAATTTTAGTAAAATATTCCAATAATGAGTCTGATATGCCTCTATTTATTATTAAACACCTAGGAAATGTGAACTATGGCTTAAAAGAACATGTTGGGAACTTATCTGTATGAAAAATTATCTCAAACATTGGTGAATTATCTAGAAAATTATGGTAATTTTCAAGGGGTGCTGTAAATTATGAATAATACCACGGTAATTTACAAAAATTACCGAGGTAATTTTCAGATTGGCCCGTTTCTAGGAGCAATGCGTTGAAAAAGGAAGAAATATTATCGCAGCGGAATGGAAAGATGATAATACAGAGCAGGTGGTGAGGTGACGAGCCTTTATCAAAAGCAACGCAATGTGTTTGCGTAAGCAATGCATGGCTCGTCAGTAGGTCCTATGGGTGTAGGTGGGATAAGTTCCAGTTTTTACATCACGTTGTTGATTCACTCTACAAAACCAATGGAATTGGGAATTCATCTGTATGAAAAATTATCTCAAACATAAGTGAATAATCTGGAGAATTACGGTAATTTTCAAGGGGTGAGGTAAATTACGAAAATTACCGAGGTAATTTTCAGAGAGGCCAATCTCTACCCCCAGCCACACACCCTTGAGGTGGCTTGCAGGGTATTTTGTAGATCTAGATGGTATTGGGTGTCTCCAGCGTCAGCTTCACTCAAGCCATATTAAGTAACCTGGGGGGGGGGAACCCTCTCCGTGGCGGCACATTGTGGCAGCAATTTCAGGGTATCCACTGAATCTCAATTTTTTGTTCCCTGAGTTTTCCAGGTTTTCCAGGCAAACTTTTAGCAAATTTTTTGCCGCGCTGGTCTCCTCGATGTCCGCCACGCTGGTCTCGCCTCTGGTCCTGTTTGGCGACGAAGGCGAACTCCTGCCCTTTGGACTCCATGACCCGCTTGTTGCCTTCCATCAGCAGTCTCTGCTTCGCCAGTTCCGATTTGATGGCTCCGGTTACTGTATTTTCTAGCGCCATTCGAAACGGCCTATACTCATGTGTTAGGCCCCGAAGCATAATTACCGCCAGCAACTCATCATCGATCTTTTTCCCGATGCTATTTAACTTCGCATCGATCATTGTAAACTTTTGGACATAATCCTCCATGCTCGAATACGACTCCAGATTGATTTAAAAAAGCTGGTCGATAAGGGTAACATAACGATTTATACCCTTGTCTTCGTAAGTTTTCTGTAGCTTTTCCCACATCGTCTAAGCCGTTTTGCATTCCGCGACCTCCATTTTTGGTCCATGATCTAGAAACAAATAGATCTTCGCTCTTGCTCGTTGACCTTGCTTTCTCTGCTGTATTGACGCCTCCGGAGTTACTTCATTCAACACGTAATCCCAGAGATCTTCATGAAGTAAATACATCTCCACGAGCGGTCTTGTTGCACTTTGTTTCTAACATATATTTTTAATGAATTTCTAATAAAATTGGCATAATTTTGCCAGCATGAAAAAGACGAGAAATTTCAGTCCCTACTTTGAGTTGAGCTTGAACTAAGTTTAAATAAAATGTTTTCAGGAATGGAATTTTATTTTTCTACCCTTTACTACGTACATTTTTAAATGTTTTCCAACAAAAATCAAAATAATCCGTCGGTCTGTTTAAAAATAAAATCGATTTTATCATTTTGCATAGTGAAAATACGTATTATTTACGCACGAGAAGCTTCCATAGACTTAAAAAGTTTTTATAATTATTTCTAAGACTATTTGACGATAAATTAGTAAACATGTTTATTTATTTTAACAATGAAGTTCGATTTCCAATTGTTAAATATGCTTAGCGACTTGAAGTTGTTAAAGCAAATTTTTTGTTCATTGAGTACATCTCAAAATGTCTAAATATCAACCTGCAACACACGATGAAAATCGAAGGAAAATTTGCTTTTTTTGTTCAAAAAAAGAAAGTAGAACAGCTAAAAAGAAAATGGTACATATATTTCCTGATGGAAAAATAGAATCTTTAGTGAAAACTGTGCTGGAGTATAGTGCTACCAAGTGGAATTTGCAATACATTTGAACAAATTGTATCAAGCAAAACATGGCTCACAGAAGACGATAAATTTACCTAATTTGAAGTGTTTTAACCCTTAACCAGTGACGTGCAATTTTTGTCACACAACCAGTGACGTGCGGTCTGGGTGACCGCAATAAATTAAATATTCATAAAATTTTTCAACACCATTTTTATTGCTTAGTTTAATGTTTATTTATCTGTGTAACTATTCTAAAACTTGTATATTTAATTTTATGCATTACCAATACGAACCAATTTTACGGTAAAAATAGTTATTTGAAACAGGAAAAAAAAACTGATGTCAAAAACACTTGAGTTATTATTATCGTTTTTAAGTATCAATATTTCGCCAGATTTAAAAATAAGGTCTTGAATGTTAAAGTAGGAAGGCTAAATAATAAGAAACAATAGAATTTATCTCGTTTATTCCTTTTCTTGAAGCATTCTGCAGGCGATTAAAATTACATTTTTTCACAGTAGCTAAAATATCTCCATTTCCACACAGTCTTCACAAATTTTCGTCGTGCATTCCAAGTACACAGGCTTTTTGCATCGGAAACATAAGAAAGAGGTTTTCCATTTTTTTGTGTGGTGGGCACAGTCTACATGTTGTCCACCTCTCGAGCCTTTCAACTTCTTCAGCCTCTTCCAACGGTAGATGGAGAATTTGCGCAATACTTATATTGCGTACCTGTCTCGGGAGTCTAAGATTTGACATTCTCCTTCTCATATGGGGTATAACAAGATCTGCAGCTATCGATTTAATGAAATTAAATCGTGTCATATCTTTCTTATCTTTTGCAGACTGCTGAAGCACAAAAGAGTTGACAAAGGAAATATCTAATATTCTGAAAAATACTACCATTGGCCACCTCCTTGTCCTTCGGCCGGATGTGTAGCTACAGCACATTTTGTCCAAAGTATCTACGCCACCCTTAGTCGCGTTGTAAAATGCAATGACACCTGGTTTCCCTGACTCTATATCGTCACTAACCATGTAGTGCATTGATAAACTAATCAAACAGTCCTATTTCTTTTGGGGACATGGGATACTAGAGTCATGTTGGCCGAGAATCCGTAAAGAGAAGAGCCCACTATGCGCCCTTTGGATGGCGCAAAATCATTAGGTATTTCCCTTTTATTTTTTCTGATTGTACCAACGTACGTCAGCCCTTTTTATTTTAATTTTGCTAACAGTTCAATAGATGTGAACCAATTATCCGCTGTTATATTCCTGTGGGACCCCATGATTGGCTCAGAGAGACGAAGAACTGACTGGGTTGGTTTTCATAGCTTTTTGTCTTTCTCTGACAAACCTATCCCATCTGTGTTTTTCCCTGCGTACAAATATGCGTTAAACAGATAACGTTTTTCGTCGTCAATCAAACACATCATTTTCAAACCATACTTGGCGGGCTTGCTAGGAATATACATTTTGAAACGGCATCGGGCCCTGAAGGCAATTAACCCATCCCCATGCCGGGCGCCTACCGCTCAGGCTACGCTCATGAACCCTTTATGCTACTCTTGCCTTAGGTGCACGAAGGATTAGAAATGCAGAAAGCCGAGGATTATCTACCCTCCATTCTTTGGTAATTCCCACACATACCCTCCTCTCACGTATGGCGCGTGCCATTGTGTTAGGCGACCGCCCGGAGGGAGGACGTTGGGCTCGAAAGGGAGTGGACATCACTGGAGCTGGCGCAATCACTGGCATGGTCAACAAACCGAGGACGGCGGGAGTGAACAGATTTTCGCACTACTTCAAAAACTACGCACTCAAGGGTTTTTCTGGTTGCTTTAAAAAACATATCCGACAATCATAGTAAAAAATACGATTCGGACCTATGTAGACGTAACGGCACTTGCATTTCGACGTTTTACTCTCGGTGTTTCCCAGACTTTTTATTTCTTCTGGCGGTAAAACTCGATGCTTAGATGTTCTGTCCCCAAATACTTAAGGAAGATCGACTGCCAAAAGAAAGGAACAAATGAATGTTGCACTCCAGGCGCGGGTGCGCGAAATTTCGGGGTTCAATGGGTTCCGTCATTTTTACAAAATACATTACATGCGTACTGCCTGCAAGGGGTACGAGAAATTAACCACTGTTTTATTGTAATTATTTATAAAATCTATAAGTAGCTTAACATTTAAAGAACAATGTGAGTGATATTTCCAATAAAAACCGGATTTCATTTGTTTTGCTTTCGCCTTCAGCAACGACTTGAATAGTCATTTATTCTTACTTAATGTATTTTGGAAAAATTAAGTACTTTATTATCCACGTTGTGCACCTAAAAATGCTTCCTAACATTTTATTTATTATTGTTATACTTGAAAAATCACTACGAATTTTTCTTAACAACTTTTTGAATCATGTCCACCAGCATTACGTTTATTGATTTTTCCAATTTAGTGATGTGAGGTCTGTCAGACTGCTAATCGAATTCAGTTGCAAATTTACAGAAAAAAATAATAAAAACGGTATATTTTAAGAGTGCTTTATCCTTATTATACAAAAATGTGAAGCTAACGAGAATTATAGACATTTTTAAAAAGTCGTTTTGAAAATATTCATAATTTTAAAAACGCAGCGGTCTCTCAGACCACACGTCACCGGTTAAGGGTGTCATTTCCTATAATTTGAAGTGTTTTAAGGAACCCGTAAACACACGATCTACTACAAGTGATGCAAGATGTGAATGCACGATCTGCACCTTAGCACAAAAACAAACAATTAATAATTTTATTATAAGCAATTGCAAAACGTTTAAAAGAAATATTACCGCAAAACGTGGGAAAATACGTAGAGGTAATTGAGTATTTTATATTTTTATTTTTAGAAAATTTTGAAAATAAGTGTGTATAATTCATAAAATAAAATGGATAAAATGTGCAATATTTTGCTGGAAAAAAGGGGCTATTAAAAATAATTATAATAGGTCGTTGTCATTTCCTAGGTGAAGGAGGTGCTGATTTCATTGATAAAAAAATCTGCTCGACGACGGTGTGAAACATGTTTCTCCATACTTGCAAATGGAAAACGCCATAGTTGTAATTTGACGACTTTCATAGATAATATGAATGACATCGTATCGAAATCTTCTTCTGCGGTAAAGTCTCACTTATTTTCATCAGTTTTAAAAAGGCAAGTTGAGGCTGACAATAAAACAGGAAACAATTCTATAATATCTCTCTCCCAACTTCACGGTAAGCCTTTAAAAGTTGAGGTGAATCCTTCAAAAACAGAGGACACATCTCAACCATTGATTACTATGATTGACATGAAAAAAATACAATCAAGATTTTATCTCTCTCTTAATACGACTATTGGAATAGCTTCAATAATTAGAGTTATAACTAATAAAAGGCGTATAATAGAGCCTGGTTTAAAACAAAGTCTTTCATCTGAGATTCATAGTATAGATGATTTTTTTTATGTTAAACTGTTTGAATTCAAAAATATCAAAAGGAATACTATTTCTGATGCTACCAATAGGAGGGATCACTCAAAATTAAAAATCGAATTTGAACCGTTTGACGGAATAAAGTATGCATAAAACACACACCCGCCAAATTTTGGTGTTTTTGATCAATTTTTACGGGAGATATACAGCCTTAAAAGTCGCCGCGGAGTTGTTACCACGCCCACCCCGCGAAACGTATTTCTATTGGCTGGCTCCGACCGTGACGTGGGAAGTATATGAAGTCGCCCGGAGAGGCAGTGAAGGAACGGACTTCAGAAGGCTGCTCAACGTTGAGTCGTCTACTGAATCTTACATCTTTCATAGTTGAAAGCACAATGGCATTTTCATGTTAAAAAGCGTAAAAGTTACATTGAACAGTTACTTTATTACAACATAATTGCATAAACAAAGTCGCCGTGTTTCTCACCCATAGTTCATGTGTGGGCGAGAAACACGGCGACTTTGTTTATGCTATTATGTTATAATAAAAAATAGTGCAATGTAACATTTACTCTTTTTAACATGCAAGTGCCATTTTTCTTTAAATTATGAAAGATGTATGTAAGCTATACAAGATATATGATGGTCTCAATTGACGGTAAAATATTTCTAGTGACGGAAGGAAAACAAGGACAATCTCTCACCTCGTATTTTGAAAGAACTTTCATTAGCGTATTTAGGTGTACAATAATGATCTCTGCATTTGTATTAATAATTGATATCGTGCTTAACAATTATGAAATGTCAACTGTTGGTACAATAAGAACTTAACAGACAAATTTCGCTCACAGAATTTCCAGGCAAGAAGGGGCACTGTCGAAGAATTTATTGTAATTTTCTACTTCTGTACTAGTTTTCTTGCAACATATGAGACTTGACTGTATATCTTTAAATAACAATTGTTTTTGTGAACAAATAAGATCTTCAGAAGGAATGTAGAGAATATTTTATAACAAAACATAACTAGCCATCGAAAAGCACGAAAGCCTGCTAAAGGCCATGTACGAATAGATCATATTTGTTCTCCAAATTTCGAGTAGTTGTTCGTAGCCTGTTGGTTACCGTCTTCGCCTGGTGATGCGGAGGTCGTCGTTTCGAATCTATACTACGGATATTTTTATTAGAAATTTTTTTTAAAGTTCTTAATTACTTCTTTAACTCAAAATATAAAATATTTTCATAAGTATTGCCGGTGAGTCGATACACAAAATATTTCGATCTCTAGTTGCGGACATTTTTTTGTCGGCAAACCATGTCACGGCGACTATAGGCGTATAATGATTCCAGATTCTTCGTTTTCCGTTTTATGCCTCTATACAACATACCTGCCTTTTTATTTTTAACAGAAATTTATACTGAAATCGACCAAAGCCTTAAAAAATTATGCTATGAGTATGCTTGTAATTAGAATATGTTGATCCTTCAGTTCTTGCAGCTCGAAATTTAATGTTTTACATCTAGGGCTCCAATGCAATGGGGAAAATTCTAGTGCCTTTCGCTATGCCTTCCCATTATGTGGCAGAAGTTGGTACCTGAAACAAGTTCATGATCAATAAAACAAGCTGTTATCTCTACAATAAGATATTTCTCTGAGGAACCGAAAGAATCCAGGAACAAGGACTGTAATAGCTTCAGAGAGCTCCAGACGCGAAAAATTAAAAGGGAGATAACCAATGAAGATCTACTACATATCCTCCTTCAGTCATCAGTTCCTCTAATATTCTCTTTACGAGAACTCCCGAAGAAAGCGAAAGATCCCATTCCCACAGATGTTCTTGCACTGCTACTTCCTCCCCTAATTGCACCTGTAATTGAATACATTTCAAGTGACGAGGAGCATCATGACTAAGTTACATATCAGTTTACATGGTATAATAATTTTAACTTTGTCCATAAATAGCGTGCGTGTAAAAAATCATATATGGTAAAAACATTCATTGTAAGCTGGTACAATTTTCCAGAACAACTGTATCAGTAAGACTCGTCGCCGCCTCGTAAACGGAGTGACAGATGAACAGACCGTTGCGCGCACTTCAAGATAAAAATGCTAATTGCTGTAAAAATGGCTCCTAGAAGCACCTCAAAGTTGTTTTCGCTCATAGAAGAAGCCTTTAACTAGCGATACCATGCCAGAACACCCGATATTAAACGATTTTTTCTAACACCTAACTGAAACGGGTAAGTTGAGTGGTGTTGCATCGTTTAAGAAATCGCTGTCACTAAATATACGACAAAGTAATTATTTAGTTATGAATTAATATTTTTAGGGTGCTAAATCGATAAATTATGCAACAATCGCAAGTAATAATTTCATGGCTAGTAGTAATCCGATTCACTATTCTGGCGTGAATGTACGATGCTATCGTGGTAACCTGGTCCCATCTAGCATCTGGCAGTATTAATTAGATTTGGGTCATCCGACAGTGAAAATTCGTGAAATAGGTATTGATTTACCTTCATTATAAGGACAAATATGATGACTTTACAGAGAATTGACAAAAAATCAGTTTTTGAGCATAACAACTGGGCTCTCAGATCACTGTGCAACTTCTTCTTCGTTCCGGGTTGTTAGGAACCAAAAAGAAATATTTCTCGGGTGTTTTCTGTGACATAGATATACCAGTCGGCACACAACAGTACATATAAGATTTTCTATCACTCATATTTAACACACACGGCCGCGCTAACCACTTTAGACTCTTATAACTGTTTGTGACCGACACCAGCAATGCATTCCATGGGGTAGTAGGAGCGATATCATATACTTTTCACGTCATCAACATGGCGTCGGCCGAGAAATACGTTTTCGGCGCGGATTTCAAATTGAAATTTCAAACGGCTCTAGGAGCGTAATTATTTGGTTTTCGAGGGTAAAACTCGGTAAGTGACCTTTTTACGTCTCAAATATTATAACCCAAACATAATATTAAGTAGTGTGATCCCTCCTATTATGGTGTATATTGCCAAAATTTAGAAGGCTTAATTGAGTATGTTAAAGATCGACGCAAAGTATCTAATGTTCATTTAAAATTTGGCATAGATGGCGGGGGAAATTTTCTCAAGCTTTGCATGTCAATTCAATCGTTAGATACCGACACAGATATCGATTATTCTTGTCGACAAAAATATAAGGATGGTGTTGCATCTAAGCGTTTCCGAGATTCAGGTGTGAAAAAACTATTTATACTTTTTTTGGCACAAAATACTCAAGAAAATTATGAAAACGTATTTAAGATTTGGTCTACAATAGGCATTAATGATTTCGATGGAACAATTGCAACAGACATTAAATTGGCCAATATTTTGACTGGTCTTATGTCTTCAAGTAGTGTATTTCCATGTACTTGGTGTAATGCAAAAAAAGATAAACTGAATGAGTGTGGAACTTTAAGAACTGTTGAAAGCATAAAAGAAAATAGTCTGAGATGGTACAACGCTGGAAAAAAAATAGAATTAGCGAAACAGTTTATGAGCTGCATTCACCCACCAATTTTTTATGGTAAATTAAATAAATCAATTATTGACGTGATACCACCACCTGAGCTCCATTTGCTTCTGGGTATTGTAAATGGTATATTTAATCATATGCCGACTGAATTCAATGCCATTGCATTATCATGGGCAAAATCATGTAATGTCCAGCGTGATATCACTTATGGTGGGTCAAATTTCAATGGCAATTCATGCAAAAAACTACTTGAAAAAGTTGACAAGTTATGAAACAGTTGTCCTTTAGGGTGTTTAAAGTTTGTTCAGGCCCTCACTGATTTCCGATCTTGGACGGAGTATGTACAGTGTTTCCTCGTTTAACGTTGTAAACTCGTTCCTGAAAAAGTAGACGTTAAGCGAAACAACGTTAAACGAGGCAGTATTTTCCATAAGAAACAATGTAAAAAATTAAAATCGGTTCCAAACTCACCAATTCTTCATTTCATAACAATAACGATTTCTTGTGTGAGAATAGTAGAAAAGTAAGGGGTATTCGATGAATGGGAAAGGAAAGTGAAAGTAATGCGCATTTATTAAATGTAAGGAAAAAAAAGGCGTGAGATTCTTAGTTTTGGAGAAAATAAAGTTTGAAAATGGCCAAATTCGCGTATTTTTGTGATATTTTGACGCCATATTGTGAGATTTTTGGAAGTCCCGGTAGAGGGATACGGACTAATTTCACGTCTGTAATATGGCCTTACTCAACCCCCCCCCGAACAACGTTGGGTGTCTGTGGAGTGAAACAGGGGTGCTAAGGTGGGACAGTACGTGGCGTCGGGAAGGCCATTTCTGAACGGAAAAATAGGTTATTTGGGGGATAGTTACGATTTATTTTCACTAATACCCTTTTAAACCAACCCACCCCAATGGTGATTGGTTTGCGTAAAATTAGGGCGAGAGGCGAGTTGGTGATGAAAGTTCCGTATGGAGGCAGTGGAATGAAGTACCTCCAAAGATTATAGGGTAGCTCCGAGAGGTTACCCGTCCCTCCTGAGTGTAATAAAGCCGTCGAAAAGTAGGAATAGTTTTAAGTTGAAGGCGGAAAAAGTCATGGGCGGTGGGTATAGATAATGAAGACACTACTCGACCGCTGCGCCATCTGGGGGAACTAGGAGGAAAAGGTCAGTATTTCCAATATGGCGTCCAGAAGTAGATTCACATCACATGTTTAAGAGAATAGTTTACGAAAGAAAAAGGATTTATGAAGCAAACGAAAGGTAAATGCGCATATGTAGCATAACAATATAAGTGAAATAGGTGGTATAAGGTGATCGGGAAGCAGGTGAAATTAATTTTCTCCCAGACTGGACGCTATGATACAAATACTACAGCGTATTTTAACTACACGGGCAGTCGAACAGATGATTTCACTAGTCTGAGATCTTCATATCTTAGATGAAACTAACTGAAAAGGCATTTTTAAAACAATAAGCCCAAGTTTCCCTCCTATATTTCTGATATTTAGTTCTGTTAGCACCGGCTTCCCTCTGAGAAAATAGAAATTTTTGTTCTTCACTGCGGGAGCGTGCGCATGCGAATGCAGTGAAGGGCAAAAATTTCGCTCGCTGAGATCGCGAAGACGTATGATATCAATTAAAATAGTGAGTGAACTAGGGAAACTCGGTGCTGTGTACAAAATTTTTGTTATTTCGTAACAATGTTTTAGGAACAGTATCACCCTCGACGATTTACTGCATCATGGAGGGTTTAGAAAACTTCCTCTTACACACTAATTCAACACGAAAAACACATTTTCGATTAACCTCAAACAGCAGTAAATCAACTTTTTCTTCCACCAGTTCTACCTTATGGCGGCATGGGATTTTCAGGTATTTTTTCCCGTAGATATCTGCCCCTGGATCTACCATTCGGACATGGTATTATTAATACCATGCGATTCAAGATGGTACACTAACGTTGGTTTGAGTTTTAAATCACCCGATGCATTGCCCCCCAATAACAGCTTAGTAAATAATAAGCAAACATACAGTTATGAAACAAAATAACGCAATAATTATTCGCTCAGGTGAACTTTTGACACACGCTATGAGGAGTTAACGTCAAACTTCTCCGCCGAATGGAAATTACGCATCAGATGCGCCATTTCGTTATTAATTTTTTTTTTGGTTGCGCAAAATTTGAACGTTATCGCGAAGCACTGACGACGTTGAACGATTAAGGGTTTTAATTGTTGGACAACGATATCGCGAAACAACGTTAAACGGGACAACGTTAAACGAGGACACACTGTATAGTGAACAGGCCATGGAATCTGTCCATTTTGATTTCAAAACCATCTGGAATAAGCACAAAGTGAATATGATGCATTCAGACTATAAAAAACATTTGCTCAGGGCAGTTTGCGAGTACAACGCTCTGCATCTTTAGACTTATCAAGAAGAATCACTATTTTATTTACATAATGTTATAATGTTTTCTTAGCAATTTTAATGTTCATTGTGCAGAAATTATTTTACAAGATTCAATGTAAAAACTGTTTGGAATGATGTATGATAAAAACTTAACAATTTGGTCTTTTCAAAGTATTAATCAAACTTTCTTTTGTATAATATACCAGCCACACATTTTATGAAAAATAGTGGCGGAATCCCTTTTCACCTCATATTATTTTTTAATATTTTAACTACTAATTTATTTGAATATCTTTCTTCATTCAGTGCATTTTTTACACAATATTTTCAACGTTTTCAAGAGGCATTACTGCATCTAGATACTCGACAATGGTCCTGTGCGTAAGGCCCCGTTTCCACTACTAACATTCTACCATGGTTATTTCAGCCGCCATAACCTACATGCGTTCCAATTAGCTACTTCTAACCGTGGTAAAGCATCTTTTTGTGACGTAGAAACACCAGTCTAAAGGACAATTGACGAACGATTTTTAAAAGCGTACGACTTCTCGTCTTACGATCAGAAACATATGTTATCAATATTATCATCACAATTGTGTTTTTCAATAATTAATCTCATTCTATACATGCACCTGTGAAGTATCAACCTTAATAATTATTGATAAACTTAAATAATTGTAGTACAATCTAAATAATATAAGGATTTATAGGAATATGAATTCATCTTTTGAACACTTGCTTTTTTGGACGCTTCTTCATCAGATTTGCAGCCCATATTACATTTTAGCGAATTGATAATTCGTCTACCATTATCGGGAACAAAAACATTAGCAAAATATACATTGTTTTCAGACTGTGGTACCCCATTGTCCATACGAAATGAAGGAACCTTTGATTATTTCACAAACCTTTTCATTAAGTCATTTTCAATGGCTTGGTATTGAGTTAATAATTTGAAATCTCGGTTGACAAGCGAAATAAAAATTATAAATAATAGTATGTAAATAAGAAATAAAGGCCATGATAATGACTTCATAAATGGAAACCTAGTTCGGCATGTGAAAGAATTAATTATATCCTCGACTACATATCATTTCCCTAATTTCATATTATTATCGGTCATGTATCGATTCTTGATTAAAGGGTCCACGTCCCAAATATTAAAAAATCATCCATTTCAAAAAACAAGGCGATGTCTAACCATTAACGATAGGTCGTAGTTAAATATATATAGGTTATAAATGTTGAATGCTGACAGTGCTGATACTTAATGGTTATCCCCAAACGTTTATCATTTTCAAGGCATTGACTTCATAAGTTGAAACATTGGTTGACAAGCGAAATTAGAAATAAAAATAATATGTTAAATAAAAATTAAGGCCTTGATAATGTCTTCGTAGGCCGAAGTCTTGGATAGGCAGTGAAACAAAGTAGTATTGTAGACTAGACAAAATTTCCTTCATTTCATATTATTAGCGATATACTTCAATAGTGTAACCTACCCTTAATAAAATCTATCCTTTCTTTAACTATGCATGGCAACGTCTAATCACTTTTAACCATATCGGTCGTATATAAATATTTATTCTTTTTAATATTGTCTGCAGACGGTGAAACCGTGATCCCTCCACGCTTTCCGTGATTCAACTGTTTTCCCATGATTCTTACCAGGATTTTTACTAACATTGCGTTTCCATTACAAAAAGACACGACGGTAACCACTATTCCCTGATCTTACGAGGGTAACTCAATGCTAGTAGGACTATCCACCATGGTAGGCGTTTTCGAGCGTTTCCATTACTAGCATTGCGCGGGTAGAGAGTTACCGTCGTAGAAATGTCAGTAGTGGAAACGGGGCCTAAGTAATACGTATTTTCACTATGCAAAATGATAAAATCGATTTTATTTTTAAACAGACTGACGGATTATTTTGATTTTTGTTGGAAAACGTTTAAACATGTACGTAGTAAAGGGTAGAAAAATAAAATTCCATTCCCGAGAAAATTTTATTTAAACTTAGTTCAAGCCTACCGTGTAAGAGTATACAAGGAATGTGGAGTATTATGGGTTTTATTCCAACCAACAAATAAACTAAAACGCTTAACTGGCAACAAAAATTTGAGTCAGGTGAAATTTGAACACAATAAACCAGATTCAGACTATTTTGATAAAGAAGATGCAAATATAAGAAACTGGTGTGACATTTTTCAAGGAGTGCATTTCCGATTCAACTTCAGCAACGGCTTTTCAAGATTATTATTTTATGTTGTAGCTCTTGAACCTTTTGCAGTACTTTTCTTATTCTTTTTCTTTTGAGGCCTTGGTACCTTTCCTTTCCTCCCTAAAGGCTTCACTGTACTTTACATGAGCATTTCGGAAACTGGGAATTAATTGCTTTGTGATAGGTATGGATCTGACACCTGAAAATATTCAATTATGTAGAACAAAATTGTATTTGTTGGACAATACACAAAACTTAATTAGCTTGGATTATCCTGCACCGTGGCTCTGTCAACTGTGGATCCAAGGACCGTGATTTCCATACGCAGGGACCGTAAAATGTATTTCCTCCCCTTCAAGAAGATTTCTGCAAACATCATAACGAGGAGGGTAGGTATTATTGGGAGAGGATTATCAATTATATAACAATGCACCAATTACCCATTTAGGTTGCCGGCCGAATGGTTTTCGTATAATTACGGGAAATGTCACTGCGCATGCTCAGACATTTAGATTTCTCGTAATTTTTGGCAACACTAAGAATTCTATTTGTACGGCTCTTCGAATGGAATCAAGATTTCCGTGTGGAATTCTGTTTTCGCTGACGGAGATATACAATCGCATTTCGGCATCGATTCCGATTTCATTAATAGCAGCCATTTTACATGGGAATTATTCCGTGTGGAATTTGCCTTGTTATAAAATCAGCGCCATGGACTACGTGAAGGGAGGTGGGGTGACGGAGCAAAAGCTGCGAGCAGGCGCACAGCTATGGAAAGAGAATGAAATGAACAGGGTACGGCAAGGCTACGCTGAGCCGAGAGCATAATGCAAGCAAAGGCGCAGGTTAAACCTCTCTCTCTGCCTTAATGGAAATCGGCTGCCGTGTGTTTTCCAGGGTTTTTTGGAAAAATACAAAAATTCCCTGAGTATTCCCTGAGTTTTCCAGGACAAAATATTTCCCTGAGTTTTCCAGGTTTTCCAGGTCGCTGGACACCCTGAATTTGTGATCAAAGGTGGACCATGCTAAGCGTATTATTTTGCAAGAATCAGAAAACGTGTAGACGCCTCCAGACGCGCGCACATTTACACGTCCCATCCCTACCTTGTATACAGTGGTATGCTGAGTGACTTGTATGTTGAGGTACCAATGCGTAAGTAACAATGATGTGCTCAAGAATCTTGCCGGCAGGAAACGAAAAGGGAAATGAATGCAAACTCATTCTGGAAAGCATTGCGACGAACAGTACCTTGGGACCTTGAGCCATCCTTGGATTGGCCGATGCCGGAGCCACAGCACTCTTTCTCGGTTCCTTGGAGACATCTCGCCTCCCAGTCTCGGAGGACAAACGAGCACTGCCGTCAGTTTTGGCCTGTCAATGAAAAAGAATCATGGCATGCAATGAGTCCAAATTTAGCCCAAAAAAATCTTCAGTACATAAACAAAAATCCTTGGTAAGACAAACGAGCACTGCCGTCAGTTATTGCCTGTCAATGAAAAAGAATCATGGCATGCAATGAGTCCAAATTTAGCCCAAAAAAATCTTCAGTACATAAACAAAAATCCTTGGTAAAGGTCAGTTGATTTCAGTTTTTTTTTCGATTCTGAACCTGATTCCTGTGCTATCAATTTCTGACAGTTCATTCTGAACTGGTATCCTGCAGGCATTTTGTAGAGAATGGGGGATTACCATTCAAATGCTTTTATGATATTACCCTTAAAATCAAATTTGCAAAGTTTTTCTTTAGGATTTACCGAGTTGCTTCAATACATTAAGGCCTATTAACCAATTAATTAATCGTAGAAAGTTGAATATTTTTCTGTTTCCGAAAAACGACCTCTGACGTGATTCCATCCTTCGATCAAAGGCCCGTGGTTCAATTCCCGGTGAAGACGGATATTTTTTCAAAGTATTTTCTAAATATTTATACTGTTGTATTTCCGAACGTTCCTCTCTTGAACCTCGAATTATCACGAAATAATTTGCTAAAAGATCATGAAATTCAAAGCTTATAATTTTTTCATTTTTTTTTTAATTTTATTTATTTTCCATCACCACTGAAAACAGCACTCATTGGCCTTTACATCGGGGTATTAACAATATTAATAATGGACGAGCACATACAACCATGCCCTGGGAAGTGAAATATCCTCCCCAGGCGGGACATTACCCCTCCCCAGGCGGGAGGCGAGGACATTACCCCGCCGCCACCAAGGCCAGCAATTTCAAAATGAAACAGTTTTTTGTGCATAAATATATCTCCCCTATAATATATTTCCTAGAATACTTTGCGAGGACAGTTGTGCGAAAAATTCGAGCCTGATATTATTGGTTACTTCAGAGCGTAATAGAGTGATCCAGTTTCAAATCCCATCCAGGCATCCAGGCGAAAGTATTTTCTAAAGCTTTATACTGTTGTATTTCCAGCAGAAGAGGACATCTTCACAAATGCCTTTTTAAAGCATCTTTTAGAATGTATAAGGAAGAAGCGATGGATGAAATATTGTTACGGCCATTATGGGAAGCTTGCCCGTCCATTCAATTTTAGACTCCTATATCTCTGGCAATTTATGGAATCTTTAAAAGATTGTAACCTCACCCGGTCACGTTTATTTTCCTATTAAAAGAACTTCGATAAACCTCCGCAATTACCCAAACACTTAAAACTTACCTCCTTGATGAAGGGATTAATGCTTTACATTAGACAACATATAAATAAAAACACTTTGCTCAATTAATTAAATCGTATAATACTTTGTTTTAATAAAAATATTTGACTTGGTTATGACAGCATCAGTATTTAGAGCCTTTTAAATGTATTGGATCCAATTTACAATGTTACTCTTATATGCTCCAATTTGTTTTTTACATTTACGTTATTTAGATAGCAGTACTTATAAATGGAGATAATTGTTCTTTTTATGACTTTGTTATTCTTATAGTTATCGGACGCTGGGGCTTCTCGTCTCTCTTATGTGGCTGCGGATATGCTTTCACGGTCTTCCTCGTTTCCAGAATTCTGGGCTGTACGGTTTCTATCTTGGGTTTCTTTCCCGATTCCTTCCTGGCCTCTTTATAAATCTCTGGTTTCTCTTTCGTCACCTCTAAGCCGCTTCGTATCCGCTCCCTGCCGTTTTTATTCTCCGACTTTCGGACTCTTTCCCCACTTCGCGTCCTTAAGATCTTTACTCCTCCAATAATCTCTGCTGACTCACCACTGGTAACTCCACAACCTCTCAAGCGTCCCCCATTACTTATTGTTGTGCTTTTATTATTTTTGTGTCGTCCTGAACTCCCCGATGTAAATATTGATTTATGTTTGGCGTCCCTAGTTACCTATTGTTATGTGATGTTTTATTATGATTTATGGCTATTAATTTGAATTGTGATTTTAATTTCGGATTTTATTTATGGTAGGATTCTATTTGGTTACAAGATGATTTGCAAATGATAATTTGTTGTGGTCCCCAGCACGATAACGTAAAAAGTAAAAAACATGATGAAGCCCCATTTACATACTACATGAGAGAGTGAAGTTTTGAATCCTGGTCAAGTCAAATGATTTTTCTTGGGAATATCCTATATGCGATTGTTACTTTATCATAGGGTAACTCTGTGTGTTCCTTTTCTAAAACTTTTGTACCATGACGCATTTTCATTCTGCACCATGGTTGGGTATCTTGAAGTAAATTGAACATTTTACACTATTGTAGATGCTAGGGCCTAGCCATGTTGAAACACTGATTTCCGTCAGAACACCAAAGTTAAGCAACTTTGGGCCCGGACGGTGGTTGGATGGGTGACCATCCACCATACCTCGACCAGGCGTGGATGGAGAAGTGATACTCCCTCCAGACCACGGGGAGGCCGGAGGGAGATATACCCAGACCGGGAAGGTTAGAGGGAGGACACCCTCTATAATTGTACTGAGGAGGGTGGAGGCCAATCCTCCATACCTCTACCGTGGTGCTCTTGTCCCCTGTCTGCAAGTGGCAGATAGGCATGGGGTTGGCACAACGGACCAAGATAGGTCTAAGCCCCCGTGCTCCTGTCGAAGGCCCCCCGACAAACAATCAACAATCATCAACCCCTGGAGATGAATTGTGCATTCACTTCAGTGGAGTACAAAAAATAATTCCATTCAACGTACATCAGGTGTCACTTTTAAAATACCTTCTTCGCCACTGATTCCACAGATGGCTCACGGGCCCTCTTCTTCGTGGGCTCAGGAGCAGCTTTGCTTGCTACAATTGCATCAGGCAACCCAGGACTCTTGGCGCTGGCTGCCTGAAATCATGAGACAAATATATTATAAGGGTGAATCCATATTGTGGTCCAGAGGTGGTTGCTGCAAAATTTCAAATATTTTTTTTATTTTTACCATACAAACTACCATTTATTGAGAATACAAAAAAGGCATTATTTTATGTTTTTAAATTTATTTTGCTCATAGTGGCCATTTTTATGTTAACGAAACTCTGATTTTAGGCAATTTCAGTGTTCTGCGGAAATGCAAATATCTCAAATTTCATGTATCCTAGAACTATCAAACAAAAACCAACCTATTCAGTAAATAATGAACTTAAATAAAGGCAAGGAGATGTATCGACGTAAAATTAAGTCTAAGGATCCAAATATTGTTTCAAATTTTTCGTCACTTAACTTTTTCTTTACTGTTTATTTAGGCTACACTTATCATGATCTGGATCTTCCTTTGACTCTCCGTGTCTACAAGCAGGGGCTTCCGTCTTCCCCTCGTTTTGTCGTCGATTTTGGGCCGTGCGTCTTTCTTCTCGGGTATCCTTCCCGTTTCTTTTGCGGCCTTTCAATTCAATTTGGTAATTCTCCTCCTTTGGTAACCTTTGTACCTTCTGTTCCCCTTTTCCTGCCGTCTTATCACGAGATTTTCTCACAATTCTTCTCTCCGCATACCTTTACGATATTGATTCCTATACTTATCTCTCCCTATTGTCGTTTATTGATCCCCTAAGCGTACCCCATTACCTATTGTTAGCTATTTATTTATCTCTGTTGTCCTTAACTACTCTGACGTAAGTATTGATTCTATTTTGGCATCCTTGGTTTTCTATTGTTACTATTTGATTTCTTAAGATATTTCTATTATTTATTTAAATTGCACTTTATTTCCAGATTTGGTATGGTTGTTCAGTTACAACGTGCCACAATTTTGTGCGTACAATGAATGAACAAGATGAAGATAAACCAAAGGAGCACAGAGATAAACTGAAAGAATGTAATTTTTTCACTGTTCGGAATAAACTCATGATATCAAGTGTCATTGAATTTCAATACCTTCCTTCAGGGTTGTCACAAAGTTTTAATTGTGAAATTCCCTGACATTTCCATGAAATTCCCTGACAAAATTCTCCCTGAAACAATGTGTACAGCGATTTTTTATGATTTTTGTTTTACTGATGGCACGATACGAAATACATTGCATTGCTATGTTGGAGATGCAGGTGCTGTCAGTGCATTTCGAAAAAAATAAAAGGCAGTTCTATCAATTGTCATTAGGGGGCCTATGCCTGAAAACATTCGAGTTTCTGTCGCATGCCGTGAAACTCATCTGAGCGATCTCGCACCACGAGCATTCGATACGGAATTCAGTATGCCGGATGCATCTTCAAAGAGGGATGCGCGAGTGAAGGAGGAACTGTGACTGGAAACTTGGCAACAGTGAGCAGGCGAGTAGAGAGGTAGGCGTAGCCTCCAACAATGTTGCACATGAAAAACAGTATTTTTCTCCTCTAACGCTGGCCTGATAAGGGTCTCAAAGAAGTAAAGTGTATCTTGGCAATGTCGTGTTCGAACCACCCCCCTCGGAGGCAGTTACCCTCCCCCGCGGCAGCAGAGACTTTCGACCTGCTCCAGGGTTTCCCGAAACGTACCCATCCCCACACATTTCAGGGCTGCCGTTCAGCCAAGATATTTGAAAAGGTAGCTGGGAATGACCGGGCAGAGCCAATTGGAAGGAAGAAAGAACTGGCAATGAGTGGATCGGCATACATCGGATAGCGGCGGAGACGAAAGGAGTATTTATATGGAACATGAGCTGAGCCACTTTTAGAGGCACGACCACAACAAGATTCCCTGACAAGAAATGAAAATTCCTGACATTTCCCTGATAGCCAACCTCTTCTACCTCACATTTCCCTCACTTCACGGACTTCCCTGACATGTGGCCACCCTGTCCTTCAATGTAAGTGGGCATCACAGCTCAATTTTAAAACCTAGTCCATAATAATAAGGGATGAATACATGGACCAAATAAAGAAGAAATTACATAAGAAGAGAGACTACATGGGTGTATGATTGCTCTTGCCCGGTCGATAAGAAAATTTCTGCGGTAGAGAGAACATTTCTTTATGCACAGCGGCAGCACAGAATTGGCAAGATAGGAACAGTTGACCAAAAGGAAAGTGAAATGATTAAGAAGAGGCTGGCAAGAAAAGCAAAACAAGTAAAAAAAAGAGTTTGACAATTCTTCTGAAACTAAGGCCAACATTACCTCAGATCCTGAAACAGAAGAGACAGATATATGTGGACAGAGATTTTCATATCAGGTTCGGATCACCCTCTGGGACTCAAATGAGAACAGTACTTGCTAATACTGCTCTTTACGATACATTCTCCTCCCTTCACCCATAAAAGAAGGGGGAACGGGAATTATATCTTTTTTAAAAGACCAAGGACCTTTAGGCAACATACCAATTTTGAACGCAATCCAATCACTGTAACTCATTTTTTTAAATCCCAAAAAAAGTTTAAACCATCTTAATTATTTCTCTTGTACACTGCAATCTATATTGTTTTCCCTTAAAGATTTGTTCTCAAAAAGTCAAGATTAGACACAAATATGTATAGTATGCATGGACAAAACTTATTCGATTCTATTCAAGTAGTATTTTACACTCCAGGAACCCTTTCTGAACTTTTAGTCAACGGCAAAGACAGAGAGGATAGACTCCAAAACTCTAGTACAGGCAGTCCTCGACTTTCGTACAATTCGCACTTTCGTACGATCCAAATTGATACCTTTTACTTGACTTTCTGACACCAAATTTGGACTTTCAGACATTTGTCGAACAATATTTTTGAATTTCCCACGATGGTGCATGGCGCATCACGGCATTCAATTGTTTCATCTGGCGTTCTTGCTCGCTAGTATACGCGACTGTGGGCAGTGTTGACAAAGACTGAATTTAATTAATATCGTATGATAAGAATGAGTGGAAAATGCAAATATGATGTGACTGAGAAGAGAGTTGAGTATTATTAGACGTGCTGAACTGGGAGAATCTTTTGCTGCAATCGTACGATCATTGAACTTAAGCTGTTCAACTGTGTGTTCAATAGTAAAGGGGAAAGATAAAATTATAGACCATGTACGAAATGCTGGGAAGTGCATGCGAAATTCACGAAGTTGAGTATGGCTTGTTCAAACGAAACGTCATTCCATTTTCGTTTGTCTTTTATCCAATTTAAGAAATTTACGAAATTTTATTGCTTCTCTAATTGTAATAAATTAAATTACACTGAGTTTAAAGGTCCAAAAATTAAATGTCATGATGCATGTTGTTTTTGTGTCATTTTTGTTACAGTGGACGTTATCAGTGAAATGTTAATTTCTGCTTGGGAAAAATTAGAAATGCGTATGTAAGTATATATACTGTGTCTAGGTGTTACTCAGTACACAATGGTATTCTTTTAGAACTGTTTATCAAGACTGTGTAGTTTTAAAAGTCATTACGTATTGTTTGAAGTATAATTGATGTATTTTTAAACTTTTGTATTAAAAATAAAATTTCCTTACAATTGATGAGGTTTTACTTTGTATATTTAACTCCACCGGAACGTAACCCCTAATTGGTATGGGACTCTCTAACCCCTAATTGTTCGACTTTCGTACATTCGACTTTCGTACACATCTTCAAGAACGCATTGTGTACGAAAGTCGAGGACTGCCTGTATAGGGAACGGCATGTGTAAGAGTCTGTTGGATACTCTCTGACTTTCATCATAGCCTACCTTTAATCGGTAGATTACTCAGATGATGATGATAGATGGATAGACTGCTCATTTGCACATAAAATATACACAGACATGAATAAAAACATGTGAGCTTTAGTTAGCTTTAAAGGAAATCCTGTAAGGAGCTACCATCATGAGATGAAGGCTAGAGAACAAAAAAATGAAAATTTAAATAATTAAGGTTCCTGAATTCATGAAAAATTTGATTCTTATGAGAATTTCAAGATTCTGATTGACATAAATTGAAAAATACATAGCGATGACAAATTCCCTTCAATAGGAATGCACAGCTGAATTGAATGCCCTTCATCCTTGCGATTAGACTAACAGAATGCTTACGAGGTTGGAGAGGTTGCATACATTCATGGATACTCATCAAGCACGAAACTGATCCAGCACGTTTCATTCATTCATTCAATAATTAATTCATGAAAACTCTCACAAGTGGACCGCGCCTGATCGTGTCAATATATAACAGAGTCTTCTACCGCCGATGATAATGGATTGACCGTCGAAATGTCCAAGTTTTCTTTAGTAAGTGTCCTATTTGCGTGTTTCTGTGTTTGTTTAGTGTATCGCTATTTTATTTATGCATGTGCATCGTCGCCGAGAGCAATTTTTTACTAAGACATTATATATATATATATATTCATTGGGAAATTTTTGCCAATAGAGTATTTGCGTAAGTGAGGTATTTTGTTGAAATTTATTATAGCGAGTAGTGTTTGGTTTCGAAATGCCACGTACGAAATACCAAGGTATAATTCCAACTAATTAATTTAATTAATAGCTTTTAATATGTATTGTTTTAGCATCGAAATTGCCTAGGTCTAAACGCCCAACCATTGGTTCTTCGTAGTGTGACGTCATCTCCCATATAAGCAGAAGTGAAATAGCCTAGCTGAGAGTTGAGAGTGAAATAGTATTTGCCTTTTCGAAGTTATTTCGATATTTGCTAATTAATAGCTAAAGTTTCGTCCGCACGCTAAAGACTAAACAAGTCACACAATCTCCAAATCAACAAATGGTCGACTATGAGAGATGACGTCAGAGCCTACAAAACATGGCGGACCAGTGTTTCGGCGCAATAATAATAATTTATTAGATTTTATTAGATAATAAAAAATTAACGAAAAGCCTCTCGAGCGTCAGAATGAAAATTTAGTGTCTGAAGTATCGATAGATTTTTTAGATGTCACTTCCCAAAAGTGTGCAAATATTCTATTGGGCACAAATATAAAAAATAAACTTACAGGAGGTGAGAGAAAGAGATATAAAAAAGATACAGAACGTTTCGGACCGGTTGGTCCTTCCTCAGCTTTAGAAGTGAGCAGTTAGTACTGCCCTTGGGAAGGGGAAGGGAGGGGAGGGGAACTAGGAGAGAAGTGTTGCGCCAGGCTGTCTTCAGATGGGAGAAGTTTCAAGCAGGGTGAATTGCAACAATATTGCACCAGGCTGTCTACGGATGGGAGAGGTTTCAAACAGGGAGAATTGCAACAATGTTGCAATACTGAGGGCACTAAATATTGAGGGTCAGTGACGAAGGGAGGGGAAAAATGGAGTGTGGGGAGGGGAACTGGAAGGGGTATTCAGGGTGACAATGTTGCGTCAGGTTATCTATGGATGGGAAAATTTTGAAGTAGGGAGGAGTTCTTGAAGAGTGAGAAATGCAACAGTGTTGCAAGGCAGAGGAAAATTATAATTGTGACAATAGGGGGCAGAAGTAATGCATGGGATTAATGCCACCTATTGTCACAGTTTACCTTTTGAAGTGTAATAAGTGCCCCACCTTCTACATCAGTGAAACATCCACGCCCCTATATATCCGTATGAACGGCCACCGAGCTTCCCCTCCCCACTTCCCTGTCCCTAGGCATGCCTCCAAACATGGACTCCAATTCGACTCATGCTTCTCTCTTTCCATCCTCAATGCCCTTCCCACCAACACACAGCTGAGAAATACTGAGATGTCTGTTATCTGGTTTTGTAAAGCCTTTTGCCCACCCAGAATCAAAGTATTGCATTAATCCCATGCAATACCTCTGCCCCCTATTGTCACAATTATAATTGTCCTCTGCCTTGCAACACTGTTGCATTTCTTCAAGAACTCCTCCCTACTTAGTACAACCTAAAAGAGAATCGTATACTACATTTTGTCTTAAATTTGGAATTTCACATTCAACACGAAATATTATTGCGACCAATATTACACCAATACACACATTTAAATATCTCACGGTCAACTTCAACAGCATGTAATTATTTTTATATACATATACAACCCTGATTAACAGAAATGGTGTCCACTTATCCTTTTCCACTTCAGGTTCATTCACACTCTTGTGGCGTCTCTTGTGGTATCTCCTCCTTTATCAACAGGGTGGCTACTGATATCTAATTCTTAAATTCCCTGACTTTTCCCTGATGGATTTACCAATTTCCCTGACCAATTACCAAAAGGTCACCTATTATTGGAATATTTTATTTCTGTTGAATTAAATTTTCATCAAAACTCAAAAAATGTTAAAACCTGAAATCAATACATTAAAAGCAGCAAGTACTGCTTTTTACATTCTAATGAAAAAATATATTAAACCTTCATAAGTTAAACTCTCATCCAGATTATAGTCGCGTCGTGGTAGTTCTGGGAAGTTGAGGATTACTGAAAAAGGCATCAAAGGGAGAGTTAATAGCCAATTTACTGGCGGACTCCGGCACAGTTATCAGTAAGCTGCGCGAAAAATAAAAACCAAAACCAAGTTTTTGGACTAGATCAAAATCGGATGGCGCGAGTGACCTTCAGAAGCAAATAACAATTTGGTTAACGTGGTTATAACCCCTTGACTGTTAGAGGGAACAAAAAAATGTAAAAATATTTGGATAAACAAACAAAATGTATGCGTGCCACTCCGAGCAAAGACAGGAGCCAATTAGCAACGACAGCATCATATTCAGGAATATCATATTAGAGGTGGTTTGTTACCTGACTAAATTGCTTTGAGAAGGAGCTAAGGGGGGCATTCAACAATTACGTCGAGCGTGAAAGGTGGGGAGGGCTCTTCTTACTGTCTCACGAAGGGGGTATGGGAATCGAAGATGATCTTGCGTAAGATTTTGTTTACACGTGAAATCGTACTTGTATTACAATTTTAATAATCAACATATCGTATTTTTAGAACTGCAAGCAATATATTTACGATGAGCTAGTGTGCTCCAGGTATCTCTCGACCTGAGTCTCGGTAGTTAAGAAAAACCGGAGGTAAAATTTTCCAAACAACATAGCCTCGGATTACTTGTGATGAGCATAATACATTGTGATCATGAATTTTAACACTACATACATGCAAATATCGCAATAAGGATATGCAAAAGGGATACATTGTACGTCTGATTCACAACTAAATAACAAAGATTCACAACTAATAAGATTCATAACTGAATATTCCACGAATTGATGGGGCTTATTCCATGCACGCCAGCGACGGACAATAGTTTCAGTTGGTGAAATAAAGGGCGAGAAAGACTGGGTGATAAACGAAATGAGAGAAAAATAACTACAATTTTCCTATCCCAGTTTCTCATTGACTGTTACGAGAATTCCCTGACATTTCCCTGACTTTTCCAGAAATCCAAAATTCCCTGACAATTCCAGGTTTTCCCGCTTTTCCCTGACGATCGCCACCCTGATCAAGCTATGCATGGTTTCCCTCTCTTCATGTGCTTCTTCGTACCCTCCTTCTTGTATTCACCCAATTTATGGCAATGACCCTATTTCACTCCCTTTACGTTCTGCTTGTCTGTGTACGCACAAACCCATTTACCCTCATCCAATCAATCTGAAATTTGGTCCATAAACTCCTTGTGACCAACAATTAATTTTATAATTAAAATTCTTGAATTTATATTGAAATTTATTAGTATGAAAGTGAAAGAGCATTTAAGGCCTGTTATCTGCCTATCCTTGCAAGCAACTGGTAGCCCAGGGGTAAGGTAGTGGACTGTGTAGCGGAAGGTGTGGTGTTCGATTCCCTGCTGGGGAAATTATTTCTCTTCTTTTTTTCAGAGCCGTTTTCAGTTACATCTTTAGAAATTTTGTTTTCATAATCGCATTACCCTCTAAACTTTTTTTTTGCAATATTTTGCTCGCTAATTATTCATTAATGAAGTCGATCAAAGCACTAGCACTTAGCCCTTGGACGTTGTGGGAGATGGACCGTGGTGATCCAACAACAGCGATTATCGCTATTGAACGTTGAACAATGAATATAAATGTCACATCGAATTACTAATGTTCCTAATGGTTGTCGAATGTCTGAATAATTTGACATATCAGTGAAGATGGAATGATTTCCTTTCAAAAGTTAAATTTATTAGCAATGTGATAATAAAATATTTAATGGAAAAGATACCATAAAACAATGGAAAAAATATAATAAAATGCACTGAGAAAATGAGAATTAAAACGTGACGTACTGCACATGAAAATAAAGGGAGTATAATAAAACTTTGTTTTTATGAGGATATATTATTCATTCCTCCTTTGCCTTCCACGCGATATTCCTCCATTCGACAATAATGCCAAATCACGATCTTTTCCCTTTCCGCCCACCCAACTTTTCGTTCGCTCACGACAGCATACAAATTACGGCAGCTTCCGCACATCGAGACTCGGAGGCTACGCGCTAGGCTTAGATTGCTTGAACAATTGAGAATGGATATCTTTAAGAGCGACATGGAATACATCATATTAGAACCCCACTATATTTACAGGTCCGACAGAAACGATAAATTAAGAGAGATATTTTGCCGAACGGATAGGTATGGGAATTTGTTTTTCTCCCGAACAATAAGGGACTATAATAAATGCTAGGCGTAATTTCATTCGAGTGTTTCCTTTGTTATATGTAAACGGCTGGTGTCCTAACACCTCCCGCCACACGCCTATTGAGGCGACTTGCGGGGTAATATGTAGATGTAGATGCGACATCAGTCCGCTCCTCCCGGCAGATAGCTTACGACTCCTTCCTCCTTCTCTCGCTATTGTTAACTCTGTTTATATCAACTACGCATCCCTAGTGATGGCTCTTGGACCTGACCTCGTTCACAACCCTGCGTTGACCTTGAGAATACCGTAACAATGCAAAAACATAAATCTCTGACTCAAATTGTTATATCTACATCACCATCCACTTCTTACTTCTCTTTTTCAATCTGCATAAAAATGTCTTTTATTGTTAGTTTTTTTGTTATTTTGAGATATATGTGAAATAATTTTTGTATTTCCGTTTGTATTGCTATGTTTCAAATATGTTTAAAATCATATGTTTAATGCTATTTTGGTATTTTAAGCTCACCACAGTAGTAATTGTAATATTGGTGCTCTTGGGGGTATCGTACCAATAGCTAATAAATATTTATTCAATTCAATTGACTTTCTCCAATGGAAGAGTGCCACACTTGACTTTACCTGTTGCAGAGCAGGTTCCCTGTGCTGCTTGCTAAGTGCCAATTTTCGCTTCAATAGCGCCACCGATGGCTTCCGGTCCGCTAAAGGGTCCTGTTGCGCACATTCTGTAGACACTTGCGGAGCGGCAGGCACTTGCGGGGCAGCAGACACTTGTGGAGCAGCAGACACTACAACAGTCCTTTCGCCTTCCGGCGGGAAATATTCCAGGCGAGGAAATCCATCAAACTGTGATGGTTCCAAATCCTGTAAAATTAAAAAAAAACATACGTTGAAGTATTTCAAAGTGGAATATCTTTATCAGAGATGAGCTGCTTGTTCAGGCAGTTTTACACATAAGTAAGCGTTTAAACGTTCTTTTTCTCCTTAACCCTTAGGCTGCGGGATACGTACATGTACGTGTGTACCGGGAACTGCGGAGAGAACGTTCTTGTACATTTGACCCTCTCTGTCTACCTGCTCCCTCAGTCCTTTCATATTTTTATGACCCAAACTCATTCTTTCCAGCGGTGGACATCTGGGAATCCACCCTTTTTTCCCCCAAACCACTCCCTTCCCACGCTCTTTAGGGATCGCATACCACCGAAATGAGGCGCGACCCTTTCTTCCGATTGTTTGATCAAGAGGCTACGGTTGTCTCAAAAGTTAGTTGTCTTATGCTCGCGCCCGGCTCAATTATCAACGGATTTTTTTGGTGTTTGGTATCAAACTAAACAGAAAGTCGCTAGAAAATATATTGTCATATTTGTTTTCAACAATTACGCCTATAAACAAATTTTCAAAATTAGTTCCAAGTTCCACTAATCCCTCGACAAGTTCCGGTCCCCACCCCCTGGGATCTCGAGAAAAGGGTCGGGAGGGGATTACATGGGTCATATAACTGCCCGGCCTCGGCTCGTGGGAAGGAGTGACAGGCTCCGTCCGAATAAATATTGGCCGCACAGGTTGGACGACATGCGCTCTAGCTGCCGCAGCTTAAGGGTTAAGCATTTCCTTGACGTTCAGAGAGCAGTGGAAATTTAAGTGCAAATGAAAGTTAAGAAAACATACCACTGTCACTATTACTCGTCAAATTTATTGACAAATTCATGAAACTACGACAAAATCAGAAGATGGAACATCGACTCCGGTAACAACGAATGAACGTATAGTTTAGAGAACTTGGGGTGCATCGGCCACTAACCAATTCATCAACCTTCGCCCTTATCTGATTTATCCCCGACAGCTCGACGATTTTCCCTGATGGGTTTCAAATTCCCTGACTTGTAACATCAAGAGATGGGCCACTTTGAAAATTACCACGGTAATTTTCGTAAATTACCGTGGTATTTTTCGTAATTTTCCACGCCCCTTGAAAATTACCGTAATTTTTGGTAATTTTCAAGATAATTCACCCATGTTTGAGATAATTTTTCATACAGATATATTCCCAACATCTTCTTTTAAGCCTTAAGTTCACATTTCCTACGTGTTTAATTATAAATTGAGGAATGTTCAACTAATTTTTGGTATATTTTACTTAAATTATAACATTATTGAGTAATTATTAGTAGAATATTCTTCTTGAAAATTTCTCATACTTTGACAAAAGAAAGCCAGATTGCATGTGTTGCTGCCGTTGATCTTTTTACAATTTTAAAAATTTCTAATAGATTAATGTTGTATTAGGTATGGTTTAAACATGGTTATTCCCTTCCTATTGCCATTGGCTTTACTATTTAACTATACATTTGCTGTAAAATGCTTAAAACTGAAAAATACTGGAAAATTGCGGTAATTTTCGAAAATTACCATAATTTACCACGGTAATTTACCTCGGATGGAAATTACGGAAATTTTCCCATCTCTAGTAACATCCCTAATCAATATCAATATTTTTTACTTGGTTCTTTGGGGTTTTTGTCCTTTTTTCGCTGATTACGAAAAAGATTTTTCATTCGTGCAAACTCCAGCATTCGGTAATATATTTCAAGATATTTATAATAATATATATAATATATTTCTATTATATTATATTTATATAATATATTATTTATATAATTTAAAGATATTTATAATAATATAGGATACATCGCTTAAGTGATGTTCGGGATCCAAACGTGACAAATGAAATTACTTTCACCCCAAATTCTTGAAATTGGCACCTCTCCTCTGAGGGTGTAGCAGTAAAAAATGGTTTTCTATGCCAGTTCAACCAAGAGGATGGGATTGGCGCTAACTTTCCTTACTTGCCACAATATGGTAGGTGATAATTTACTTACAAGGAGATATCACATGATTTATGTTTGGGATCCAAACGAGGCAATTATTTTCTGAAACTATAGAGAGAATGCAGGAAAAGTGTCATGGCCTTCTTCCACATAGGCCTGGGTTCGAGAGAAAAACGCTATTAAAAAATCTTCCTCCGCATAAATACTTTATAATTTGCGCCTCTCTAAATAGACCTCGTAGCCCAGTGAGTTGAGGCGCTAAGCCAGTTATCCTCATAAGGTGGCTTGGGTTCGATCCCAGGTTGCGGCAATGTTTTTTCTTGCGAATATTTTATGGAATTACTGTACATTGCCCACTCCCATACATTTACGGCAGTAGGAACAATTTTTTAAATTTTCAGCCTATTTGCTGGATTTTCAATCAACCTCCTTGGTAGACTTTCGAAGCTAATTTCGGGATTCTTGTTCAACCAAAAAGAGGCTACACATTCTGACGGACCAAGTATGTTTAAATTTTGAAAATACATGGATACTATCGTGAATAGGATGGGCTTCGATTGGTCGTGGGTCTTTCTCAAGGCTGTAAACAATGAGAGGCTTATTACTTTTTAATTAGCAACGATGTACTCACTTAAAATTTCCCAGGAGCCGAGCTAGAGTAATGATATCTGAAAGTATGCAGTTCCACACCATGAATGAAAAGTTAAATTCCTTCACTTGGAATAAACATGAAGTGGGAAAAGAAATAGCGTTATCATTACGTGATATTCATTTGTGCTGGAATTTAATATCTTCCTTTCCCCCACGATACAGGCTTCACTTCAATATAATATGTTGCTCTGCAAAAAGGTCATAGCAAAAGTTTTTCACATAACTTCGGAAACTGTTACCATCTCTTTTTTACCTGCATCATGTTCACTATTGAACAAGAAATAGAGTTACAGAAGTCATTACTCGAGCACGGCACCTGAGAAATTTGAAGTGAGTACATCGTTACTAATTAAAAAGTAATAAGCTGCTCATTGTTTATGGCCTTGAGAAAGACCCACGACCAATCGAAGCCCATCCTATTCACGAAAGTATCCTTGTATTTTCAAAATTTAAACATATTTGGTCCGTCAGCATGTGTAGCCTCTTTTCAGCTGAACAAGAATCCTGAAATAAGCTTCGAAAGTCTCCCAAGAGCATTGATTGAAATTCCAGCAAATAGGCTGAAAATAAAAAAAAAACTGTTTCTGCTGCCGTTAATGTATGGATCATTCCATACCATTTCACCAGATTTAAGAAAAAGTTGTTGCGGCACCATTTCAGAAAAAATTCAAATTTTGCACACTTACTACTACATGTCTGTAGTGCACAAAAACAATTTTTGTTTATTTTTTTTCCATGACCTCAAGGACTTACAGGCCCGTGAAGGTTGCAGCGCGTTGTAAAAATGACACTTTCAGCTAGTATTGGTAATTATAGTTACTCGAAAACTACAAGATGTAGGAGAATGATTCAAATGCCAGATTAATCATCACAAATTGAGCTTTCGTTTGACATAGTTTTTAATAACCTCACCATATAACATCTATGAGAACGATGAGTACAAAGTTTTGATACAAATCACTGTTTTTTACAACTTTTGCTATTTTTTTCTTATAGAAGGGTTGTGATCACAAGGTTTATATTTTTTTAATAGTATGTTTGGGTACCATAGTAAATGTCTGTAAGAAAAAAGTTGTGTGTTTGTTAAGCCTCTAGCTGTTACAAGCTTCGAAAAATAGGAAAAGTTGAAAATTTACCATTTTTGGGGCCCGATATCTCCGGTGGGGGACCTTTTAAAAATTAGACATCTTCAGTATGATAAGCTATGATCCTATAAAGAATGCCCTAAAAATTTGGAGCATGTGTTTTTCCTTGTTTGGAAGTTACATTACACTGAAGTTACAAAAAATTTACTCTCGCCGACTGTGTAGAAGCAACGTACAGATTGGTGCATATAATTAAATGTTGCCTAAAATAAGTCCAATTTTGATTTATAATTAGCAAACCAGTTACCTATTCAATGTGTTGATAGTTGTAGATTTCAGTTTCACTCAGAAAAAAATATGTAGGCGGACATTGGAACGTAGGCCAACTATTTATCCTGAAATGTTTTTCCACTGGACTTGCTGTAGAATTGTTATCAATAACTGTTTAGGTTGTTCACATAATAAAGGCTAAATGAGTGTCTACCTCTTTGTCAAGATATCAGACAGTTCTTGGCTCAGCAGTTCTTTAATATTATGCACTCGAACAGTTGCCGTTGATAATTCGAGCGGAGAAAGAACCCGTAATATATTTTCATTAGGTACCCATGCCTTGTCTTTTTTGATAATTTGAATGCTGTGTTAGGTCCTGAAGGATGGAAGAAGTGCACAAAGTTGTCTCCTTCTTTAATGTCTATGCTTTAAACAACTCCGAGCCACCACGTTGTGTCGTAAATACATGCCTCATAATCATTTACCTTAATACTAAGTAGTGTGTTCAATTTGAGTCTTGCTATTTGGACTTATTCACAGATATTTGAATTAGATGTTACAAAGCATTTCATATTATTGCAATCAATCGGAATAAAGCAGTGTTTTTCTCGAGTGTTAGGAATCCTTAAGGTATTATCAAAACGATCACTCAACCATGTTTCTACCTCTGTGATCTCATTGCTTCTTACATACATAAATGTTATGCCATGGATATTAGCATTACAAAATACAATACATATCTTCTGGAGTCAAAATTTGATTGTCTTTTGTTCTCTGTAAACTGGCTTCCAATACAGCACGGGGAGAAATATACTCGTGTACTCTCGGTCGATATATGGGATAAGGGATAATTCCAAAATTAGCCCTTTTTTACACGTGTTCTTTCAGTGTATATTTTGGTCCAAATTATCTGAGTGGACTTCTGTATTTTATAGAATTTAATTATGTACAACATGCCACTTTGCCTTTTTCACATTTCCATGGGAATAACTGCATATTAAAGATGAGATATACGCTATTATTCCGGTACGAAGATATTTCTCTGTTATAACATATGTTATATATAGGTATGTATGTAACATATGTTAATTCAATATGCTTCTACCAAAGAACTTTTTCTACTCGGTAATCCTGATAATCGTGAAAAACATATATTTATACACAATGGGTGGATATATTTTTTTTACAAAAAACATAGATTTTTCCATGCGATAAATACTTCCTTTTTTGATCATACGTTGCATTTTGGTACAATTGTAACTAACCAGAAATAAAATCATGTTCCACGATAATATTATCTGCTTTCGTATGATTCTGACAGCCATTTTCAAGCACACGTGAATATCTGCATTAATTTCTTGGTACCAAATATTTGTAAAAATGTATTTCTCTCCAGGCCAAGCACAAATACGGAATATTTTATATTGGTCTGGCCGTGAATGCGGAGGAAATAACTTCTTGGCATTACCATCATCAATCAAGTACCTTGGTGGCCGAGTGGGTTAAGGCGTAGGTGAGTTCGGAAGAGTCAGGTTCTAAGGTTCGCGGCTCTCCAGCTGCAATTTTTTTTCTCGGTCAAATATGAATCTAAATCAGCCGCGAATTTTGCTGGCAATGCTGTCTAGCGGTCATAATACTAATAACAGTTTATTTTCCGTTGGTAAATATAAATTTGCATGGGAATTTGCATATTAGGCAGGTTGTGGTCGATACACGTGTTTACACCAGAAATAGCGGCCAGTAAACCGAATATTGACCATTTTTCAACCGTTCTTAGTCGTTGAAAAGTGGTTTTTCGACCAGATAAATCACGTGTTCTACTCGTGATTGCAACTAAATATGCTCCCTGTGTGCTGTATGGGTTTAGATACTAAACGTTTAACAGTTCCTCCTATACCATCACAAGGACCTTTTCCGTATGATGTACTGAAAAAGTGTCACTGGGCTTCTAAGCCAAAAGCAGATTGATGATTACAAAGGTTATTGAAGTTTTTGTACTGGCTTCCTGCCCCATTGGAGTAATACAGAAGTTTAGAGACATAAGGGGCTATTTTCTTAATTTCAGGTATAAGGTATTTATGAAAAGTATATACTGCTGGTGTAGTGTGCTTTAAATTATCACGTATCATGCAAATGCTTTTTGAAACAAGAATGCCATTATCTTTATAGAACAACACAAATGGATGCAAAGTAGCCTGATCATTCACCCAATGAAAACTCTGAATTTCATCTTGGATTAAAAATGTGAATATTTACAGGTATTCCAACTCTTAAGTTAATTAATAATTGTTCTTGTTCACTAAAATCACTTATGTTTTTAACATGTTTAGTAAATGGACCATATATATGTTTATGGCACTCTTCTAACAAAATTATTCCAACAGAACACTCCATTTTAACAAGTGACCTTCTCCATGAAAAGAGCCTGACTAAATTCAAGTTCTCAGAAAAGAGTACAATGTTGCAGCTCAGTTTATAGCAACATGATTAGTATGAATAGTAATTGGACCATATATATGTTTATGGCACTCTTCTAACAAAATTATTCCAACAGAACACTATTTTAACAAGTGACATTCTCTATGAAAAGAGGTAGACTAAATTCAAGTTCTCAGATAAAGAGTACAATGTTGCAGCTCAGTTTATAGCAAGGGAATTTCAGCCAGCCAGTCTGATGATCCCCTAATTGGGACTGGCTGGGTGAGAATCCCTTGCTATAAACTGAGCTGCAATATTGTACTCTTTATCTGAGAACTTGAATTTAGTCTAGCTCTTTTCATGGAGGTCACTTGTTACAAAAACCAATCAGAAGGCAGGGTGCCACTTTAGGCAGAGAAATAGAGACATCAGAAAATTCCCTGAAGCTACCTACATAAACAAATCACTACCACAAATCTCTTGGGATATTGTTAAAAAAATAGATGTAAACTACACTTATGTCAAGATTGGTTTCTTATCAGCCTACTGATAACAGAAATATTAAGAGAAAGTTCAGTGGAAAAACCAATGAAGGCTGAATAGTTTGCCAATATTCAGCTTATGAGACATTTTTATTCTTAGTGAAACATGAAATCTACAACTATCAACACATTGAATAGGTAACTGGTTTGCTAATTATAAATCAAAATTGGACTTATTTTAGGCAACATTTAATTATATGCACTAATCTGTACATTGCTTCTACACAGTCGGCGAGAGTAAATTTTTTGTAATTTCAGTGTAATGTAACTTCCAAACGAGGAAAAACGCATGCTCCAAATTTTTAGGGCATTCTTTATAGGATCATAGCTAATCATACTGAAGATTTCTAATTTTTAAAAGGTCCCCCACCGGAGATACCGGGCCCCAAAAATGGTAAATTTTCAACTTTTCCTATTTTTAGAAGCTTGTAACAGCTAGAGGCTTAACAAACACACAACTTTTTTCTTACAGACATTTACTATGGTACCCAAACATACTATTAAAAAAATATAAACCTTGTGATTACAACCCTTCTATAAGAAAAAAATAGCAAAATTTGTAAAAAACAGTGATTTGTAACAAACCTTTGTACTCATTGTTCTCATAGATGTTATATAGTGAGGTTATTAAAAACTATGTCAAACGAAAGCTCAATTTGTGATGATTAATATGGTATTTGAATCATTCTCCTATATCTTGTAGTTTTCGAGTAACTATAATTACCAATACTAGCTGAAAGTGTCATTTTTACAACGCGCTGCGACCTTCACGGGCCTGTAAGTCCTTGAGGTCATGGAAAAAAAATAAACAAAAATTGTTTTTGTGCACTACAGACATGTAGTAGTAAGTGTGCAAAATTTGAATTTTTTCTGAAATGGTGCTGCAACAAGTGCTCGGTGAATTGGCATGGAATGACCCGTATGGGAGTGGGCAATTTACAGTAATTCCGTAAAATATTCGAAAGAAAAAACATTGCCATAACCTGGGATCGAACCCCAGCCACCTTATGAGGATAACCGGCTCAGCACCTCAACCCACTTGGCTACGATGTCTGTTGCGACAAGCGGGCACTTTAAAGTATTTATACGGAGGGAGATTCTTTAATAGCGTTTTTCTCTCGAACCCGGGCCTATGTGAAAGAAAGCCGTAACACTTTTCCCGCATTCTCTCTATAGTTTCAGAAAATAATTGCCTCGTTTGGATACCGAACATAAGTCTCGTGACGTCTCCTAGTAAGTCCCGAGTTGACAGCAATGTGGCAAAGCAGCCAAAGCATGCCCCCTAGCGCGGGAAAGCAATAAACGTATGGAACGAAAGAAGGGCCTTGCTCCTCGCAGCTGGCGAGGGAGTAGACTTATGGAAGGAATGTTTTGGCCTGCGAAAGGATATTTTATGAGGGGATGGGTAGGGTCCGGGATTTGTTTGCTTTATGAGTGGGCGAGAATGAAAGGGTGATGGCTTTTGTTTGGCCGCTCAAAGACCTCTCGCAGTCGACAACTGCTACATGATGGAAATCCCAACACGGCCCAACAAGCCAAGGCTCCTTTCGTTTTTTTAAATACTTTTTTCTTAAGCAAATTTATTAGCGTCAAAAATGATTGAAGTGTTGACGTATTTTCATTATCTGTAATTCATCGTGAAACAAAACCACCAAACGTATAATGGAAATATTTTGTTTTCAAACGTCTGTAAAAATTTTGCGCGGTGGGGAAATAAACCTGGCGTAGTTAAATCAGGAAACATAATAAATTTAACAAGGTGAAACAAGAGGGAAAAGGTATAAGGGAATAGGCCATTCTAGGAAGATATGATTAAAGCAAGGTAAATTTATTCATAATGTGCTTATTCTTTGGATTTACTTCACCAATCATACTTTTGCAACGTCACCAAAACAACTTCCATATCCTGTGACTATCATTCCAAAATTCAAAGGCAAGTAAGTTTGATGAATAAACGGTGGCCAACGTGGAACAATAATATGCCCAGCTTCAAAAATGGGTTGTATTCCACTAGTTTGACTTTATATTAATAAAAGGAGTGAAGCATAGGAGACCGACAACGTCAGGCTCATATTTTAAGAGAACATTCCTCTTCCAACGAGTTGTCATGGGGAAATATTTCGTAATTAAGATCGATTAAGAGACAAACGTTCACTAGTTACTGGTTTTAAATAAACTAGAATTAATTTTTCGATTTTATTGCGTTTCCAATGACAGTAAGGGGTTTCTTGTTGCTTACCTGTGATTTAAATGGTGTAACAAAGACGCATCGATTTATTTCAAATGGAAAGGATTAATCTTGACCTAATGAACTACAATCACCTTAACCTTCGGATAGAAATAACTCGATCTCTTTTATCAGACTATTTGAGTGTCTTAAATGCTTCTTCAATCCTCTTAATTATTGAGTTTAGCCTTCACCCTATTATCCAGGATCTTTGCATAGAGTCAACACCTTGACGACTCCATCCATTATTTTCTGGACGGGCAATAAACTGTCCGAAGGAAGCAGTCGTATGTGCGATAATGTGCGATATTCACAATGAACAAACGCTCGTTTGGATGAGATTTAAAAGTGAATCATTCTATTTCACTCTGTAGTAACACATAATGTCAAGCTCGAATTTTAGCGCACACCTATCATCGCAAAGTATTCGGGAATAGAATTTTTCAGAGGCGATGTATTTATGTATGTGCATACCGTAACTAATTAATGGTTTAATTTTTAAATAGTGAGCTTTCCAGAGTATCCAATATCATATCAAGTTCTTTCGACATACTTTTAATTATACGACTGCGCATCTTTCATTTTAAGTTTTGCTTGTCGATGAACAAGGAACTGTATTCACTTCAAATATCTTTGGATTGCAGTAGCTCGATGCTATTTCATTCCAATATTGGAATGCTTAGGAAAACACTTTCGATCCACTCAATCATAAACTTTAGACTGTTTTCAATTATTGTTTCGCGGTGGAAGTTAGAATACATTTCTTTGTTGCCATAAAAATAACTCGATGCCAATATTTTCCCTTTTCTAGTATCTTAAATACCTCTTTCAATCTAGTTAGTTAGTGAGTTAACTCTATTAGCGAGGATATAGGCAACAACATTTTGGCCCTTCCAATCTTTCCCTGGAGAGCAATTAACATTATGAACCAAAGGAAGCCCCTTCCATCACCCTTGCTCGAGGAAAGGGTGTACTCTGCCAAAAAGTGACAATGGAAGGGGGCAGCGCTTCTTATTTGACTGGGTGTGAAGAAGCAGTTTTGTGGTCAGTCGAGCTGTTTCTGCACATTATGTGGATGTGTGGAAGCGGCCCATGCATGGGAAAAGATGATCTCTCGTTCACAGATGCTAGAAAGCGTGGAAAATCAATGCCCAATTCTTTGGTTTACATCCCCACAGCTCATTTTGTTTTTTTATTAGTTTCTTGCTTGTATTGATTTGCATTATTAACTATTGATATGTTGACCCCTAATATATTATTTACATTTTATTGGTCTGGAATTCCTTACGGTATCAAAATCCCTGTTACTTTCAAAACGTCATGATTAATTATGCCCTTTTTACAGGACATTAGTTCAATTTTCTTTACTTTGTCATAAAATATTTGCTGCTTCGGAAATTAAGTTAGGAAAAAGCCACGAAATGCATTGTAGGAAGTGCTATCAGGAATGTCATTCCTAAAGTTCTCAAGAAAATTCTGGCATTTGACGAATGAAATACACAGTAATGGCGGTGAAGCAAGGCTTACTTGAACCTGATAAGGTCATTGATCTAAGATGTCAGTCTAGTCATACATATACGATATGATGCCATAAGTGAACGCATAATATACATTGTTCACATATAGCATGAGAAGTTCTGCATTGATAGCAGCAAAACGACCAAATTCACCAAAAGCATGGGATGAGTACGAAAGTTGCATTTTTCAATCCGCACGTCCCTCTCTTGAACCTCGAATTATCATGAAATAACTTGCAAAAAGATTGTGAAATTCAAAACTTATCATTTCAAAATGAAACAGTTGTTTGCACATAAATATATCACCCCTATAATATATTTTCCTAGAATACTTTGCAAGGACAGTTGTGCGCAAAATTCGAGCCTGATATTATCGGTTACTTCAGAGCGTAATAGAGTGATCCAGTTTCAAATCCCATCCAGGCGAAAGTATTTTCTAAAGCTTTATACTGTTGTATTTCCAGCAGAAGAGGACATCTTCACAAAAGCCTCTCGAAGGCATCTTTTAGAATGTATAAGGAAAAAGCAATGGATGAAATGACGTCACAGCTGTTTTGGGAAGGTTGCACATCCATTCAACTTTAGACTCCTATATTAACTGTGGCTATTTTTGGAATCTTTAACCCTTAAACTGCTCCCATCGTCTATTGGCAATTTGAAGTGTGGTTTATGGTTTTAGTAAAAAAAAGTTCAACAATTCGTATTCAACAGTAAAATCAGACGATAATTACTCCTTGTAAATTTAAAAACTAATTTTCCTAAAAATAAAAAGTTACAAATTTTAAAATTACGCAAACATTTAGAAAAAAAAGTTTGCCTTTGGGGAGAGCTATATTTCAGATTATTTGCGCAGTTAAAGGGTTAAGAGATGATTTGCAAATGATCATTTGTCATGGTCCCCTGCACGGTAAAGTAAAAAGCAAAAATCGTGAGAAACCAACATTGTTGAAGGGCCATGTCCCTAAAAAGAATCCTGAGTTGAAAGTAAGTTGGATCATGATAAAGCGCAGCCCCACCTTACTACTGCCAACATCAAGTTTACATCATCATCATTAATGGCGCTACAGCCCATGTAGGGCTCTAGCCTTCAGAATTATCTGCACCCATTCTTCTTTATCTTCTGCAACACACCTCCATCTCCTGACTCCCAGTTTTCTCAGGTCTGTCTCTACATCGTCAAGCCACCACTTTCGTGGTCTTCCTCTTCTTCTCCTCCCTCCTGGAGTGCCATTGAAGACCTTTTTGGCTGCCCTGCTTTCCTCCATGCGTTGCACATGGCCAGCCCAACAAAGTCTTCCTTGCTTTATAACTGATATGATGTCTGGTTCACCACATTGTTCATAGACTTCAGCATTTGTTCTTATTCTCCATATTCCTGCATCTATCACGGCACCGTATATTCTTCTGAGAATCTTTCTTTCCCATCTTCTGATTATTTCTTCTTGTGTAACTGTTAGTGTCCATGTTTCAGAGGCATAGAGTACAACAGGTCTTAGCACTGTCTTGTATATGATTATTTTGGTGTTTCTTGAAATATTTCTTGACCTGAAAATAGGCTGCAGTGCATAATAGCATTTATTACCTATGTGTAACCTGTCTTGAATTTCAAGGGGAATCTGATTTTTTGCTGTTAGCAAGGATCCCAGATATCTGTAGCTTTCCACTCTTTGAAAATATTTGTTGTTAATTTTTATTGTAGGTTCTCTAGTTTTTTCTTGATTTCTTTATTGTTGTTGTTCAACCACCATTGTTCAACCACCATTGTTGAAGGAACATGTCCCTAAAAAGAATCCTGAGTTGAAAGTAAGTTGGATCATGATAAAGAGCAGCCCCACCTTACTACTGCCATCATCAAGTTTACGGCAAAAAAAATTTGCAGCTGTTTCCTACAGCTGCAATTCTCCCATACAGCCCAGACCACACACTACGAAACTTTTTTCTGTATCCTACAGCCAATTGAAAGCTGAACGTACGGATATAGAAATTCAAGCTGTTAAAATTTCGAGGTGGTTGTCAAGCCTATATCAAAAGATGGTTTCATGACAGTCCTAGAAGAATGGCCGAGGTCCTGGGACACGGCCATAGCATTTGGAGGGGACTAAAGTAGAATCTTGATTTATTTTTTTGGAGCTGAAAATATTTACTTCACCGATGCATTGTGGGTTGCATACGGTCTTTACTGATATTCCAACCATAGTAACATCGTCATACAGAAAAATTAACTAAATAATTGAAATACATATACTGAGTAATTATTCAAAATGTAGTTAATTTTTTTATATTATATGAGTTACATTAGTGCATTACTACCCATTTTCTTCCAATATTTTGGACCATTAGCATTGTATTTCTGAGTGGTTTCCTCTGTTCAGGCTCGAAAATAGCTCCCCTCCTCCCTGTTGACTGCTGACATTTGGGAAAATATAAGGGGCATATGCGGGCATACACACAGTATATCGTTTTGATTGATTCTGCAATATTGAAGAGCAATATAGCCAACATCTTATCGTCGCCATATAAGTCTTTGTACTACCATGTCCCCAACTGTAGCAAAACGAGACAAAACTATTAAAACAGTCTCCAAATGTAAGGAATATTATTCCGACATGAATTATAACATGCTAGGAATAACTGCCGAAATAGTGATACAGTAGTCTTGATTTACGTAACACCTTCGGACCCAAAAATAGTGATAAACCACCATTGTTGAAGGGAAATGTCCCTAAAAAGAATCCTGAGTTGAAAGTAAGTTGGATCATGATAAAGCATGAATTGCCAACCCCACCTTACTACTGCCAACATTGAGTTCACGGCAAAAAAAATTGTAGCTGTTCCCTACCCTCCATACAGCCCAGACTACACGCTACGAAACATTTTTCTGTATCCTACAGTCAAATGAACGAGCGGCGTTTTGATAGAGAAATTCGAGCTGTTAAAGCTTGTTGCACTTATTTTCTGTTCCCGCAAAATTTCCTCTGACGTCATTTCATCCATTTATCAATGGACTGTAATTCGATTCCCAGTGAAGATGGATATTTTTTCTAAGTGTTTTCCAAATAATTATACTGTTGTATTTCCGGCCGAAGTGGACATCTTCGCAAAAGCCTTTTTTAGGCAACCTTTATAATGGAAGAAGCGATGGATGAAATGACGTCATGGCCATTACGGGAAGGTTGCCAATCCATTCAACTTTAGACTCCTATATTAACTGTGGCAATTTTTGGAATCTTTAAGAGATGATTTGCAAATGACCATTTCTCATGGTCCCCTGCACGATAACGTAAAAAACAAAAATCGTGATAAACCCCCATTGCTTCTTAATATTAAACATTACATATGTATGGTGGGAAGATCTAAAAAAAAACCTTGAATTTCGTACACTCGACTTTCGTACGCTCCAAATAAATACCTTTTACTTGACTTTCGGACATAAAATTAGGACCTTCGGACATTTGCCGAACAATATTTTTGAATTCCCACGATGGTGCATGGCGCATCCCAGTGCACGCAGCCAATCTGGACATGCACAACGACTTAACTTGTCTTAGTAGTACCATGTTACAGACATCATATAGCAAATACATATGCATACATTTCAGGTTTACAGAAAATAAAAACAACATTTTGTAATCAGAAAGTAACATATAATAATACTTCATCTTAAAGTTATGAAAGAACAGTTTCTTATGTTTTTGGGAAAAGAAAATGTAAAATTTCGGGCATATAATTGCTCATATGATTGTTTTCAAGTAGGAGTTTTGAAATGGGTGAGGTGGAATCCATATTTCTGTAACTTCTGGCATGTTCTTTCATATGTGTGTTAAAACATCTACCAGTCTGGCTGATGTATGCCATGTAGCAGCTATTGCTTTGAATTTTGAGAATAATACCATAGTGTAGGAGTCAATCCTGTTTGCCTTTGCCGTTGACTAAAAGTTTAGACTGGGTCAGGGGAGTTTAAGATGCTGCTTATACGGAGCTTGGAAAGCGGTTTGAAATTCTATAAAGTCAGTTTTCCACGGGGCACGTAATTGTACAATCTGATGTATGTACAAACGTGCATTTCAAATTGCATCGTGTTAAGCCGTGAATTGAAAGAACGCATGCACGAATCCATGAACAAGAGAAAAAAAAAACCCTTGCTCCTGTGTTATTCTTTGGTCTTAGGTTTAATGTATTCAAATGACAAATAGTCTTAATAGGTATATACAGGCGGACCTTGACTTTCCTAAACTCAACTTTCGTACAATTCGCACTTTCATATGCTCCAAATTAATACCTTTTACTTGACTTTCGGACACCAATTTCGGACTTTCGGACATTTGCCAAACAATATTTTTGAATTACCGCGATGGTGCATGGCACATCCCAGCGATCAACTGCTTCATCTGGCAATCTTGCTCGCTAGTATACGCGACTGCGGGCAGTGTTGACTTAGAGCAAGGTATAACTTGTTTATTTGCTGAATTTCATTAATGTTGTATGATATGAATGAGTAGAAAACGTGAATATGATGTGACGGAGACCAACGAAAATACGCGTAGGTTGCATAAACTTGATACTTTCGTGCAAGAGTTGGGAATTATTAGACGTGCTGAACTGGGAGGACCTTATGCTGTAAGACAATTATTGAACTTAAGCCGTTCAACTGTGTGTTCAATAGTAACAGGGAAAGATAAAATTATAGACCATGTACGAAATGCTGGGAAGTGCAATGCAAAATTCATGAATTTGTGTATAGTATGTACCTAGGAACATAATTCTACTTTCTCTTGTCTTTTGTCCAGTTTAGTAAATTGCGAAATGTTGTTGTTTCTTTAATTGTAATAAATTAAATGACATCGAGTTTAAGGTTCCAAAAATTAAATGTCGTGATGTTTCTTGTTTTGTGTCTTTGTAGTGATAGTGGACATTATCAGTGAAATGTTAATTTCTGCTTGGGAAAAATTAGAAATGCGTATGTTTACTCAGTACACAATGGTATTCTTTTAGAACCGTTTATCAAGACTGCATAGTTTTTAAAGTAATTGCGTATTGTTTTAAATATAATTAATGTATTTAAAACTTTTGTATTAAAAATAAAAATTCCTTACAATTGATATGAGGTTTTACTATGCATATTTAACTCTCTGGGAACGTAACCCCTAATTAGTATGAGACTCTATTGTTCGACTTTTGTACACGTCTTCAGAAAGGCATTGTGTATGAAAGTCGAGGACTGCCTGTAATGAGGAAGCATATTGAGCTTGTCATGCTTCAGAGTTCACACACATGTTCGTCCCAGGAAATTATACAAATACTTAATTGCTAAACATCAAATAACATCCCCACTACCTCACTCAGGCAGGATATGGTAAGTAATAGACAAAAATACTGCTTCAGAACACTTACAACCAGTCCTCTGTTGACAGAAGCCTTGAGAAATTCAATTCTTGATTTTATACACATGGTCTTGAAGAATTTAAAGTCCGCCACTTTCGTCATACATTCACTGCAAATCGTGACAGGCAGGCCATCGTCCTTGCAAACCTAGTGCGATGAGAGTCAAAAAAGAAGAAGCAATGGAGAAATAATGATTGGAGTTCGTGGCTATTGGTGTGTGGGTCAAACCCACCATTTAAAAAAATAAATTAAACTTGTTTCAACAAAATTGGATTCTGTAATACTTTTACAACTTTTGGATGCAAAAGATCAGGAAGTGAAAATGATAATGTTGATAATAATAATAATAATAGTTTATTAACATCATCGGGATGTAACATCCATGAGTTTCGTCATAATATTACAGCACAGTATTTACAAGTAGTTTGGCAGGTATACAGAGGTTGCCAATAAATAACTAAATGAAACCAAATAAATACATATATGAGATTATGGAAGAGTGAGAACAAATATACATACATTAATGAAAATCATCAGATAGATACTCGCTTAAGCTATAATAACTTTTATGAATTACCAACTTCTTAAATTTGGACTTGAAGCATGATGTTGAGGAAATGGAGCGAATTTCAATTGGAATCTTGTTGTAAACTGTGGAAATGGAGTGATATGGGCCTTTCAGACATAGACTGTAGGAATATTGCTGGCTATGTATGTCATTTCAGAAGCGAGTGTAGTGATTATGGAAGCTGAAGTTAACAGGGAAAAAATGGGGATAGTTTCTTACAAACATGGCACAGGTAAGTATATAAATAGAGGAGAGTGTTAAAATACCAAGAGATACAAATCGCGGTCTAATCACCTGTAGATATATTTCATTAATTCAGTAGTAAAAAATATGATAACGTGAGTTCAAAACACTTACATCAGCAATAGAATATGACCTTTTATGACAAAAATATTTGTCTCATTGGAATTGTTTCAGGGTCTCACTGCATAATAACATCACAAAAACATGCTCAAGACATCACTTTGAGAGAATGGAACCACAGATGCATTAATTTTTGATGAAGGAATGAAAAAGCTTTTAGGAAAAGGATAAATTGAGTAGTAAAAATGGAAAAGGATGTAAGTGCCAAAAAAAAATAAAAACGTGGTCTGCGTCGGACCAGACGGTGGAAGTTATACTTCTTTGGCCGGTCGCACACACCCGCTCACACACACAGGCAGACAGGATATATAAATGAAATAAAAGACATTTTTTTCTCTTCGAAATGTTGGGGCCTGTTTCTCTATTATAATTTCAAAATCCAAGAGATAATGCATCATAGAACATTATCATTTTACATGGTTTTGACTTGTAGAATGGAGTTTCGAGGTACATTTCAGAAAGTAGGTGCAAGGATTAATGTTTCCTGGAAAAACAGAGAGAGGGAAACCCGGAATAAGGTGTAAAGAGTGTTTCAGAAGCAAAATGGAGGAATCTGGAGCGATCCCAACGGATTTCGTAGGCATGAGCAAATGGAGGAGTGTCAAAGCTACAAAACAGTTTATGTATATAATTATAAAACATTGTAAAAAGTATATTTCTAAGGCATAATATCGTTAAAAGCGATTGAAATACGCACGGAGAATGTTATATTCCTTTAAGTTTAATCTTTATAGCACGCGTATAAGGTACTGGAAGTCTCGGGAACAATGAAAAAATTGCTTAGCAACGAAAATGAAAAAAGATCGAAATTTGCATTAATTTTGCGTTTAAACTTCAAATATTTCAATTTATCGATCGATAGAGAAACATCGGTTGCAAGAAGTAAATGCATTGATCTTTTGGCCTCATTTCAGTCAAAGAATGAAACTTGTATCTAAATTATTTCATATTTTAATGAATGAATGAAAATTATTCTACACGTAAATTATTCGTTTTTCCCATTTAAACCCATTAAAAAACAAAATCCTATCTGGACTCGAAACCAATGAAAAATATTGGGATTTTCGATTTTTTCCTGACTCGACACCAAATTTGAACCCTTCCCTGAAAATTTCATCCTTTTAGCTCGATTAGAAATACCCAGGAATTCGTATCAATGAGTACAATTGTGGATTTTTCTCACCCAAAAAAGAGCGTGACGCGGAAAAGAGCGTGACGCGGTTTCTCGACCAACATCCCATCCCAAAAGTCTCCAACGGGCGCAAAGAAGTATAACTTCAAAAAAATGACTTTTTCGGTGAAAAGCAAAGTACAAGCCAGGCGTAATAAGATAGACAAGGTAGTAAGTGTCAGAATATTTTTCCCATAGTTTGTAGAGCAGTCGGAAGATGTCAGCACCGTGAAAGAGCCGTGCGGGGTTGAAGCTTATTTTATTGAATACTGAAAATTTTAGTTTCTGGCACTTACAACCTTTTCCAATTTTACTACACAATTACTTTGCGCTATTCCACTGGAGAAATGTGATTTATTGAGTCGACATGTTTCACTGCACTGCAGCATCATCAGGACTGTGCAGTGCAGTGAAACATGTCGACTCAATAAATCGTATTTCTCCAGTGGAATAGTGCAAAGTAATTTATCCTTTTCCTACAATGGAATTCCACAAAGTATCAGGCGCCACCAATAACTTCATCGAAAAAGCTTTTGTTATTGTGGCAAAACATTTCATGCCCCAACATAGACGGATTTAGGGGGGGGGGGCACGAGCTTAAATAATGGACAAGATTTTTAATACGGTCCCGTTATAATTACGTTCCTTTTGTTTAGTGTATTACGGAGCCTCATTCATTTTAGCCATTAAGCACAAGTCAAGAAGACAGATTTGCCGGTCATTGGTCATTCGCCAGTCAGCGCTCGAAAAAAACATAGCCCAAGTGGGAAGGAAGACATTGTTGTCAAAAACGAACGTTAATGAAGTACTGGACATCTTCAGCAGGAAACATAATAGAAAACTGCCGTTATTATATGTGTAACTAATTAATATTTTCATATTAGTAATCTCTATATTAAAATAAAAAGTATATTTCGTACATTAATTGTTGTATGTTGTTTTTTGATCCCAAATATGAGAAGACCGTTTGCCCATCAGACCCTTGTGCCCCCCCCCCCCAAAGAAAAATCCTGGATCCGCCCCTGTGCCCCAAAGTTGCATAGGATATTATTTACTACATTGGAATTCCACAAAGTATCAGGCGCCACCAATAACTTCATCGAAAAAGCTTTTGTTACTGTGGCAAAACATTTCATGCCCCAAAGTTGCATAGGATATTAGCCGCCATTAATAACTTTCATGCCCCATGGTAAAGCGGAGATCCCATGTGGGAGGCACGAGGCGTCATTAGAGAGAAGATAAATTTAAAAAATGCCATGGGGAGTGAGAGGCGGTAGTAGACATGGGTCACTCTGAATATTACCTCGGTATTTTTAATAATTTACCGCGTCCCTTGAAAATTTCGGTAATTTTCCAGATAATTCACCTATGTTTGATATAATTTTTCAAACAGATAAATTCCCAACATGTTCTTTTAGCCTTTATCTTGCCTTTAATATGAATTTTGGTGCAATTGTACTAACAGCCATTTTGAAGCACTTTTGAACAACTGAATTAATATCTTGGTACAAAATATTTGTAAACAGTTCACTCTAGAACAAGCACGAATACACAGAATAATATAAATTTCCGGCCATGTTGGCCATGAATATGCAGGAAATAAGTTATTTGCATAACCTCTGATTTCTCAAGAATCACCGTAGCCGAGTGGGATAAGGCGCTAGGATGTACGGATGCGAGTTAGCAATATGAGTTCGCACCCGGGCGAAGGGTTTTTTTTTTCGGTCGAATCTGAATCTGAATCAGCCGCGAATTTTGCAAGTAACCTTTATCTTACGAGGTTTTTTGCCGGCTGTATATCTAGTCTACCGAAGTTTTTTAAACTTTCTACCACTAAAACGTAGTGTTTTAGAAAATATTTTATTACAAGAAAAGTATTTGTTGAATCACAATAAAATAAAAAGTGCTTTATAGAGTTTTTACAGGGCTTTCATGTGACTTGATTTTATAGGGATAGTAAATATAACAATATTTTAAATCAAAGTTTAATTATTGTTTATGTAAAAAAAAATTAAAATCTTTTCGAGGGTGAAGGCTTTTTTTGCCAAAGAACGAGTGATCCCTTTGCAAAAATGGTGTAACACAATGCCATTAGTTCATTTAAAGATTTCAAGTAATGGAATGGTAAATAACTATAAAAAATGGAAAATATCCAGAGTATGACAGCTGCCTTTTTCCGAGAGTCGCCGTTTTTCTCTTCCATACACTCTGAAAGACAAATTTTTCACCCTAATACTAATATGGTTTTTGCATAATAAGGTACTTCATTTGAATTGATTAATTAATTTTCCGTCTGCTGTTTTTGTTTTATTCCTACCTTTTAGACAATATATTACCGGATATTCGATGTAATTACTTCTAAACTCATGTTGGGTAATAATGTTATTTTCGTGTTCCGAAAGTCTAAGAAAATTTCAACATAGAAAAAAAAAGGTTTGTATCCACAATATAGATATAAATCCTACACACAGTAACCAAGCAATAGATGCGGCCTAAATTGATTGTTTTTAGCCATTGATGGGCCACTTCTAGCTCACTTTAGCGGACCGTTCCAATTGCGTCATAAGTGAAAAACCGCAGTCGGTGTTGTGTGCTGAGCGGTGCTGTAGTAGCTGATGCTGTAGTAACTCACTCTAACCCTTTCTTTTTAGAGATGATGTCTCCAAAAAGAAAGGGTCAGAGTGAGGGAAAATATTCTTGATAAAGAAGGGGGAAGAGATAGGTGGAGGATGGGAGGGGGAGGTAGGGGTAATAGAGAGATATGAAGAAGTGAGATGGAGGGAGAGAGATGGAGGCTCAAGGTACTGCTGAGGGTTGATGATAAAACCTAGTACGTACGGCAATATTTTTTATATTTCTAATACGAAAACATGAGTGCACCTTGCATACGGAAATTTACTGTAGTTCAAAAACTTAAATAGCAACTTTGGCAATAAAACCCGTATTTATGAGAAGTGATGTAAATTTCGTAAATACCTGCACATTTTCCTTTAGAGGTGAATGTTATCATGGTGATGTCAGCCAGCTACGCATTTCATATATTGACAATTGTGTGACAGATCATGAAAAAGAGGTCTACGCAGCCCAACTTCACATTCCGGGCACCTAAGTCGTGTTTCTTAGAAATATACTGATGAAAAATGACTCGTCCTTTGAACGACACAATCACCTCATTCCAAAATAACTTTGTTTCCAAAAAATAATTTGACAAAATCGAGGAGACTATTCTTTATCGTGAGTGGTGCTTGATTTTTATCTAATCTATACAATTGTCCGGTGAGCACATGCACTCTTTGCTTGAAATTTCGCAATGGTAAACACCAGAAGGGCTCAACATCCGTGTCACTGTCTCCATCACAACTGCTCTCTGTCAGAATTTCTATACCTTCCTCTTCTTCCAGAAGTTTACTTCCATAAGCTATATTTCTAGAACTACGATATTACTAATAATATTGTCTCACAAATACTCATGCCACAGTACACAACACTCTTGAACGATCAGTTTCAGGAGAGACTGTCTCACCGAGCCAGTCTGCGATGATATGAAAATGTTAGTCACAACAGATTTGCAGATGGAAAGGACTTCGAAGTGCATGTATGCAGAAAGGCTCGCATGCTATCAAAGACATCATTCAGCATCCTGTTATCTTGATTTGTGCTCACGTAAAGATTCCCTTTCCTCTTTACCAGCGAGATAAGCAAACTCGAACAAAGAGGATGAGTCATTCAGCAGACAGATGGTCCAACGGAACCTATTACGTGTATGGCGATAAGGAAAAAACCTCTCATGAAAGTAAGATGCTCCTATCGTTGAGTGCTTTCTGAGATGATAAGGATGTAAATAGGCTGTATATCCCTCTCTTTCATGGCAAAAGGATGACGTTTCCTGGTCTCACACCAAGTAAACAAATATAGAGTAAGGAGATGCATCATTTAGGCTAAAGATGGTCGAACAAAATCTCATTATCTTGACATAACAAAAAAAAAATTCTCATGATTGGAGGACCTTCTATATTCTGAATGCTTCTCTTATAGAAATATATATATCTTTGTGCGGTCTATTACTTCATTTTTACTGAGGAAAGTATTCGGTTCCCTCCTCATACAAACGGCAAGAAAACCTTGTAGACGGGAGTTGGATTCTTCAAGTGATATTACATCAAACAACATATAATACCGTGAGATATCCACAGAAAAAAAATTCAGATTTAAGAAAGATACATTCTTAGTCAAATGCCGCAACAAAAATATGACTTTCTATCATCAGACAGTCCCAGGGGCCTTGAGAGTGAAAGGAGGATGCAGTGTGCCATATGAACACGCTCCGCAGTCTAGCAATATTTTTTTTGTGCCGGAGAGACACGGTCGGTTGATAAAGATTAAGCCAAGTTCACATTTTGTAAATGATTAATAATAAATTGAGGCATGCATACAACTCATTTTTGTAATATTTTACTTAAATTTATAACATTATTGAGTAATTATAAGCAGAATATTCTTCTTGAAAATTTCTCATACTTTGACAAAAGAAAGCCAGATTGCGTGTAGAAGCCGTAGTTCTTTTTATAATTTTTATAATTTCAAATAGATTAATGTTGTATTAGGTATGGTTTAAACATCGTTATTCCCTTCCTATTGCTATTGGCTTTCTTATTTAACCATATGTTTGCTGTTGAATGCTTAAAACTAAAAAATACTGGAAAATTACGGAAGTTTTCGAAAATTACCGTAGTTTACCGTGGTAATTTACCTCAGATGAAAATTACCTTAATTTTCCCTTCTCTACCCCTCACCCCCTGCCATACGATGGAAGGGAGGCGTGCACGAGCGAATGTGATGATTGACGCAGTGGTGCAAGCACGGCATGTAAAAGTTGAGGGAAAACAAATTGTATTAAGGAGTTTCCGCCCGCGACTATGTGAGTCAAAACAAATACTAAATTCCACATTTTTGATATTTTGTACAACAAATCCTGCTTTCACTGATGAAATGCACTACCTATAGAAACCCAAAAGTATAAAGATACAAAATATGCAGATTACTCCACGAATTCATTTTAAATGAGCACTTTTTTCCAGCCATAGAAGCCGACTGCACCGCCATTTCCTACGAATTACCGCTTTTTGACTTCAATTGTGGCATTAATTCTTCAATAACTAGAAAAATAAGGTGGTAAGATGCCTGTATTGCATTTTTATTCAATTTCTCTGGATTATTTCCTACTTAGAGACAGTTTTCCACGAAAATGGCATTTGTATTTGTTGGAAAAATACTATTTTTCTCCGTGTTTCTCCCATTGAACACCATATAACTTCAAGTTCAATTATAGAATAAAATAGCGTGGAAAGGTAACATTTTGTTGCTCACATCAGATAGAGGACAAGTTTTTCTATAAGTAAACAGAATATGAATAAAATTAAATTTGAGTGATTATACGGAGGAACCACCTTAATGTATTAAATCTTTGTGCATTATAAACAAAAAATATAAAAAATACATTATGTTTTTAGTTACACCTCTTTCACATTCTACGATATTCTAGATTTGATTATTGTTCCACAATAGATTTTATAGATGGCCCATTACTGGGTGGCCCATTACTACTACTACAGTAGAGTATCGGTTATCCGACCTTCCGTGTTATCCGACCGTCCCCATGCATGATAACTACAGTAATTTATGCAGTAGACTATCACATGAGGGTCCCCTTTCGTCGCACCCGACTCTACTGTCTTCATATTATTAATTGTACGTCATATAAAGTTAAGTAAGACATGTGTATTTGAAAAGTTTTCAATGTGCAAAACAAATTTAACATTTTTTACGCTGTTTTTATTATTATCCGTGTTATTCGACCTTCTTACTAATCTGACCTTGCCGCGGCCGGTTTAGGTCGGATAATCGAGACTCTACTGTACGTCGGATAAAAGTGGCCCATTGTAGGTGCATCAGGTGCATTTCCCCGGTGTTTCTCTCATTCCCCCATTGAACACCATGTAATTTCAAGTTCAATTATAGAATAAAATAGCGTGGAAAGGTGTTATTTTGTTGTTCATATCAGATAAGAGGACAACTTTTTCTACAAGTAGACAAGACTATGAATAAAATGACATTTAAGTCATTTAAGAGAGGGAAAGCCTTTCATTCCGCCATCCTCCCTCCCACGTTCCCTGTACGCTACTTCAACGAACCGTTGCAGACTTAACAGATCCCAATGCTGGATTTTGCAGTAATGTCTCGGACTCGCGGTCGTCTATTCAGTTCCTCATGAGTCCTCCTGATTCTTGTGCATTGCACTGACCTTGAGAACATAATATATCACCACAACATACTGACTAAACGATACATGCATGGAAAGCCGAATTCTTGTAGTTCACGCGTTGAAAAGATACATTTTTTCCGATTATGCCAGTTGCCCACGGTAAAATTTTCTGTAAAATGTTTTATAAAATAGATTAGTTTTATAAAAATGACCTTGCTAACAATAAAACTTTTACTGAATAGGCCAGGTTCTATTTTCATTAAACCGTTTTATGCAACAACCAATGAGACTCATTGCATTGATAATAATCTTGTATCCATGGGAAGCCAAACAAGGAAAATGCAAACAAACATCGCTGGAAGTTCATGGAACGATCCGTTCCTTGAAAGGCAGTATCCTTCTTGCTAGAAGAATGCGTTAGAGCCTTAGCACCGTCGAGTGTGATCAGAAAGTAAGTAAATAAACAATACATATAGTTGTTTTTAACTTAACAGTCATTCAAAAGAGAGTGCATTTATCACTTCACATGTTCGCAAAGCATCTCATAGGTGGCAGGACATTGTGGTTTTATGAATTGTTTTACCGTGAGCAAGCAAGTACATTTTACATACGATTCATAAAACTTTCAATACAAATTTCTACAAAACTCTTTTATAGAAAATTTTACCGTGAGCAACAGGCATTAGAATGATTGTCCAAACCTTGGTTGGAAATAAAGTTGGCAATAAACGAAGTTTAAATTCACTTGGTGACTTATACCAAATCCATAAGGTTATGTCAAAAACCTTAGCTTTCATTTTAACCTATTTTTCTGTTCAAAATATTCATACGGGGACTCAAACCTAGTTTATGAGGGTGTGTAAAAAACATTCCACGCATTCGTGGAAGAATGCCTGTATGAGTCTGGTCGCTTTGTGACTGAATAAATTCACATGCATGAAAAGGATACAAGGAAAAAAGATTGGTAGCACTCTGTCCTCAAAGAACACGTGCATGAAAAGGAAACAACCACTATCATACGTAATGGAACAATGCATCCATCAAAAGTCATCGAATATTTCACAGGACTAATACAAGGAGCGATTGAAATATTTAAAAAACTCAGAGAATGGAATTGATGAGGGAGGGGGGGGGGGGGCAAAGAAGAGACCTAAATAGAGATAGGCCACTTTGAAAATTACTACGGAAATTTTCGCAAATTACTATTGCTGCGCGGACGAAGGGATGACATAAGAAGTCCCACCATGCCCATGCCAGTGAAAGGGTTTCAGAACATCAGTTTTTCGTCGCTTGTAATTAGAGAACTATGTGACGGATCGAAAAATATGAGTCTTTATTTTCCAAACTATCAAATTTGGCAATAAAAAAATGATAAACAGCTAAGAAAAATACAGAATGCACGTTGCCTAACATACAGGGACGGAAACATTCTAAGGGGATATTGATACTTTAACCTTTAGCGTCCGTGCGGTCCCAAAAGGGACCACCTAATGTTTTCGTTTATGGCCTTGCGGTCCCTTTAGGGACCACTGAGACACACTTCGTTTAAAATCGGCTTATAATGAGTTTCGTTATTTATAATTAACTGGAGAGCTGCTTATATTTTAAACCTAGGCCATTTAAATGCCCAGCCATGCAGTGATACATCTGGGATTTAAAGCCGTCCTTTAATGATTAACTGTGAATAATTCTACAAATAATAATGTAACCAGTGATACTAGTGTTATAAACATACATAGCTAACTTATAAATCGATTCACCTGTAAAAATATGGAAAAAGAAAGAGAACAAGAAATGAAATGCTATAGCAAATATATTTTTTACCTTGTGAGTAGACATGGGCCACTCTGAAAATTACCTCGGTAATTTTCATAAATTACCGAGGTATTTTTCGTTATTCACCGCGCCCCTTGAAAATTACCGTAATATTCTAGATAATTCACCTATGTTTGGGATAATTTTTCTTGCAGATAAATTCCCAACATGTTCTTTTAAGCCAAGTCCACATTTCCAACATGTTTATTATAAATGGAGGCATGCGTACAACTCATTTTTGGAATATTTTACTTAAAGTATAACATTATTGAGTAATTATTAGTAGAATATTCTTCTTGAAAATTTCTCATACTTTGACAAAAGAAAGCCAGATTACATGTAGCTGCAGTATTTCTTTTTACAATTTTGAAAATTTCTAATAGATTAACGTTGCATTAGGTTATGGTTTAAACATCGTTATTCCCTTCCTTTTCCTATTGGCATTCTTATTTAACCGTACATTTTCTATTTAATGCTTAAAACTGAAAAATACTGGAAAATTACAGTAATTTTTTAACATTACCGTAATTTACCACGATTAATTAACCTCAGATGAAAATTATGGAAATTTTCCTATCTCTAGACCAAAAGAAAAGGTTGGTGAAAACTTTAATATGGAGCATGGTGCTGTTTGGGTCGGAAACTTGGTCATTGTGAAGGAATGATGTGCGTAGATTTGAGGCATTTGAAATGTGGGTTTGGAGAAGGATGGAGAAGGTTAGCTGGGTGGAGAGGAAGATGAAGGAGGAGGTATTGGATATGGTCGGAGAGGAAGCTTGCGGCAGAGGTTCGGAGAAGGCAGAAGAGATGGATGGAGGAGGTTTTGAGAGGAGAGGGCATGTTGAAGAGAGTGATAGAGGGGAGAACACTGTAGAAGCGGAAGGAAGAGGATAGGAAGAGGATAGGAATTCTGGACGAAATAAGAGGAGGTTAGAAGATATGAAGAGGGATCTAATGCCAGGACATTTATATATAGGAGGTTAAGTGAGACAATGTTTCAGAAATTAGGATACAGGATAAGGAGGAGTGTCCAGAAACCTACCAATCAGCTGATAGAAACCTTTCAAGCATTGGTTAGTCAGTCTGCAAAGGGGTTACGGTCAAATGTGAATGCGTTAGAGGTGCAGTGCGAAAAGTATGGGATGAAGATCAATCACAAGAAAATGAAAGTGATGAGATTTTCTAGAAATAAGAAGGTGGGGCTAAATATAAGGGTGGGTGGGCAGAAGATAGAGCAGCTCAAGCATTTTACGTTTCTGGGTAGTATTTTGGAGGAGAATGGGTTTAGTGGTAAGGACATCAGATGCATAATTATGCTAGCTATGGAAGCATTTTCGAAGAAAAGGGATTTGATGAGGGGGGTCTTAGAAGAGACGTTAAGAAAAGGTTGGTGAAATCTTTATTATGGACGCTATATTAGTTGAAAACTTGGTCATTGCGAATGGAGGATGTGCGTAGAATTGAGGCGTATGAGACGTGGGTTTGGAGTAGGATGGAGAAGGGTAGCTGGATGGAGAGGAAGGCGAACGAGGAGGTATTGGATATGGTGGGAGAGGAGAGGAAGCTTGTGGCAGAGGTTCGGAGAAGGCAGAATAGATGGATGGAGAAGGTATTGAGAGGAGAGGGCATGTTGAAGAGAGTGATAGAGGGGAGAACACTGGGGAAGCGTGGAAGAGGAAGGAAGAGGAAAGGAATTCTGGATGAAATAAGAGGAGGTTAGAAGATATGAAGAATTGAAGAGGGATCTAATAGCGGGCCACCCTTAGGAGGGAAAGCAAGACAATGTCTATGAGGTTGGGATGCAGAATGGGGACTGTCCAAGAACCTATCAATCAGCTGGTAGAATACGTAAATGAAATGAATTCTCAAAAGGGACACTGGGATCCATTTTTCAAATTGGAGAAGGATTGTACTTCTCTTCTAATCTCAGAATTTAAATATGAAATGGGACATTTTATCTGATAAACCTTTCGTCATATACTAAATTTGGTCTGATATATTCAACATTTTCTCTGCAATGTACAATTTTGTTTGACATTTTTTTGAAAAAAATTATTTAGTGATGATAATTAATTTCCCCAATTTATTATGAAAGACAACATATAGAGCTGAAATTTCTTGTGATTCACTTCCAATAACTGAATTTCATTATTATATTGGACATTTTAAATGTAAACTTCTTATGATATAAAATTTGTTTTATGACATGCAAAATCATATTTTGTGATGCACAATTTGTATCTCTAACAATTTTAGAAAAAAAAATTGTACTGAGAAATTCCAATCTTTGTTTTGAAGTTGTATTCCAAACCTTGTTTTTAAAAATAGATTTATGAGACATGGTAAAAGGGCAGAAGACTAGCTGAACTATTACCTTTTTTCCAATATCCATTGTTGATATATTTCAACTTTTTTATTTCATATGTACATATTTATCTTTGGGAGTGGATTTAAATTGCGAATAAATAAAAATTATCATAAAAAATTCAAACAGTAAAATTTAGTGATTTCCATTGGTATAACAACAAATATATCTTCACATGCATAGACCAGCATACGAAAAACTTGTTTATTGCTTGGTGAAACCTCATGTTTATATACCTTAGAGAAGTATAAAATAAACATTTATTTGATACTTCTCTAAGAACACTTATCATTCTTGCATTGTTTATTTTTTTCAGTTTTAGAACTTTTGAGTTTTTAAAATTTCGTGAAAAACAAGCAAATTCTAGGGGGGGGGGATTTTCGTCGATGAGGCCTCTTCGCGAACATTTACCATGTTAAGCATTAAATCCATATTCTAAGCACTAATAAAATATGATCAAAATACTTCATTGTTCATATTCTTGATCTATGTACTCCAAAAGGCCTTAGCGAAGATTTTGGCAGTTAATGAAAACTCAAAAACTGTGCGCTTGTAGGTTAATTTTAAAACAATTTAAAAGGAGGTGACTATAGGAAAATGAAGAATTATAGAAATTTCTGCCGATGAACGGGATGCAGATATAATAACAAAACCTAAACCGGATGGATGAAACCATGGATGAACCGAAGTAGGACTTCGTGATTAATTGCAACTTCCAAGATAAAAAAGATAGGACTGGTTCTTTTTACCATAGAATGTAAAAAGAACAGGGAACTTTTAAAGCTCATAGTAATCTGAAGATGACATGCGCACAATATACTCATTTATCAGAGAGTAGATAGGCGACAACAAATTTTGTCTTAAACAATGAAATATTTGCAAGCTCTTCTGAAATTATCAATGACAGGCATATTTAACAATAATTGATGTGATTACGTTAGATCAGTTTACTTTAAAATATGCCGACGGTGAGACAGGTAAGGCGATTACGAAGCGCTTGACTTTCACATTCGATCACGTAAAAGCCGGCCCCAAAAAGAACCATGATACTGACAGGAGACATCGATATGAACTAATACTAAGTGGCCAATCAGCATCCTAATCATTAACTCAAATAATGGGCAACTAACGACATTGAAAATAACTTGGCTACGAAATAATCCACCATTCACGTGAACAAACACTATGCACCATGTCATCACAGAAGTGAATTAGCAAAACGTAAACAAGCACAACACAGCAAAATAACTGAGTGCAGACGTAAATTAAATACTCACATCCAATTGTAGCAGTTCCTTAAGAATTTTCCAAACAAGTAAACCATTTGTTCCTGTAGGGTTGAAGATATTAATAGAAGAATCGCAGGTTTTACGACAAAGCCTACAGAGGCAAATTGTAGAACCAGACATCTTTCCTTCCGACATACTGCCACCGCAGCAGCGAATTGATTCAACGGAAATATTGTTGACAAACACCTTATTTCGAATCAAGAAAAATCTTTCGACAGTCTACCAGAATGGATCTCCATTCATAAAACTCGACACATTTACCTACTGACTGTCGACATTGATACAACGCTGCCACCGTTGCTTTTGTTCTCTACGAGCGGGAAAAGGGGGCGGGAGCGGGAAATTACCAACCTATGATCCCAGCAGCAATTTAAAAGAAATTAAAACAAAAATTCGATAGGTATTACTTTTGATAATGACCATTTATGTAGATTACTGCTCCAACAATAACACCTTAGAATTATCATTATGGTTACCTATGTTATATTTCTTACACTTCACTTATACTTTTCTCAATTACATCTTTAGATACGAGCGCCAGCCCAATTCTGCAATTATTTTTCTCTTTGATTATTAATTTGTTATATGTTCCCGTCTGTTTTTAATAGGGATGTTTATTGATAAATGTAGAAGTGGAAGCAGATACAAAAATATCAACGGGGCTACATGAAATATTAGTGAAAAATATAGTGGTATAGTATCTTGAGGTTTATTAGAAAATTTTCATTAAATTTTTGTCGTATTGTGAATAGGTTAAATCAGGTTAGTAGTAAACGCAGCAGTCAAAAGCCATGCTCGAAAGTTTCGACTCCACTGGTTCCTTTGTACATGTGCCTTCCATTCAGCTAGTTTGCAGCGCAAATCAGCGCACTCCGCATACGAACAGCATACGCATGAATATTACATTATAATATTATAATGTAATATTATAATAATATTATTACAATAATTATAATATTAATATAGACTCCTTGAGCATACGAATGTAAATCTCCCATTTAATGCAACGCCATTTAAGTTGCTTTTGTTCTTTTTGAGGTTTTTGAGCGGGAGCACGACAGCGGAGCGCGCAGCTTGTAAACATCACAATGTGACCAACGTTACAGTTAAACCCGTGGACCACTAAATTAGTAGATCGATAAGTATTATCTTCAAAGATAACGATTTCTCTAGATACGTATTTAAACAATTTCTGCGCACAATTAACCAAAGTATCTTCTAATTTCTGAGTAATTTTCATTTTTTACTTTCAATACTCTAGCCTTCATTTCTCCACGGCTACCAGTACTGCTTGACATGTTTACTTGTAATGCTTGTAATCATTTGTGGTGTTACACGCTGTGCTTGTCAGAGAATTTTCGGATTTCTCTACCCTCCTAAGTTTATCTAAGCTCTCGAAATCTGTTGTTGCTTTGGAATGTGGTTTAAGTAATCGACGAATCTCGAAAAGTTTTGTGGCAGATGCATAATCACTTTTGTGTTGTGCTTTTCATTACATTTTTCTCGTATTGTGAAGGTTTAGAGCTCTAAGAAGTTTAAATAAGATTTTCAGTAATCGCGTAGTCAGATCCGATTATTTGACTCACTTTCCTTAATGTAAGCATTGAAAATGTCAGCGGACGCTGATGTTATATTATGTAGGCTATGTCAGAAGTCCGGTCTGTGGTATGTAAATATATTCCGCGGAAACGGAACAGATGGACCTTTAGTTTCTGATGTAATTCGGGAAGTCACACAGTTACAGGTGAGAAATTACAAATATATGTTGTTACTTTGGAATGTGCTCTTTCCCCACGTGAAGCTACCCCATAATTATACTATGAAATAAGATAATTGTATCATTTTACTCCAGGTGTTTGTTTACGTCATTCAAAAAAGTAATTTGCTATAAAGAGGTTGGTTTTACTGAAATTCTGATAAAATCCTCCTAAATGTTTTTCTTTCCTCTATATTGGACTTGAGCAACCCATAGCCTCTGGGAACCTCTTCTAGCCGCATCCTCCGCCTCCCCTTAATCTCATCAAGAATTTTCATTTTCTCACCAACCATACTAATCCTCGTTTGCCTTCCTTTCCGTCCTCCGCACCTTCTCCTCACCCACATATCCAAAGCCTGCAGCCTATTCTCGTTCTGCTTTATCGGAGTCCATGTTTCTTCTCAATTAAACACTACACTCCACATCAAACTCTTCACTAGCCTCTTCTTTATACGAGGAGGCTAGAAGCCAAGGGGTACAATTGACATTTTTAGCTTTTTTTCGAGCTAAGTGCAGAAATGTGCTCCTAAAGTATGTTAAATTGTTGAGGCCAAGATGTATAAGTGAATGACTGATGGGTGCTGAGATCTATTGGACTAAATTTCATCTACTTCCAAGAAATACATTGAACAACAATGGCAAGTTGAACTTTAAATATGAATAACTCGAAACTACCCTTGTGTCACTTTACCTCTTGGCTTCTGGGCTCCTCATATGCTAACCCAAGGTTCCTGTCATCATCTCCCATGTATTACTAAACACCTCCTTATCTAGCGCTATTCTCCTTCTAGCGAAACTCATTCTAATCTTCTGTGCCATAAACTAAGTTTAACTTGCTGTTTGCTAAGGCAACTGTGCAAAACAACTAGTAAAAAGATATTATTAAATTTATACTATGGTGAATTCTATTCACACATTGCTTACAGCATTATATTTTGGGGTTCTGCCCATATTTCAATCCCCATTTGCAAAATTTGTGTTCATGTTATTATGGTTCCTTATTCACTGTATCATTTTTATATTGTTAGTTATGAATACATGAGTTTTTTGTGATAATTTACATTTATAAAATGATGAAAAGTTTGTCCTTTTGTACTTGAAAAGTTTGAATTGATGAAAAGTTTGTTCTTTTGTACTTGTATAAGATTGTGCCTGCAAAGTGTTTTATTATTATCTTTGTTCTTTTGGATTTTTTGTCCTGAACAATAAATATTTTTCTATCCATCTATCTTTCTATCTAAATCTTTATGAATACGTTTGCAAATTTCATTTCAATGGTATTATCGAAAATTCCGAATGATAAACCCCCATTAATCTAGTGAAGTGTAATTTCCATACAGTCGCAAATGACTTCACTTGTCTGTCGTATCTCCAAATGACAAAAAATAATTTTCTAACCTCAAGTACGTGGAACTGTAGGTGTAGAAATGTCTTTACCTCTTTCGTATTTTGTTCAAGGCTCACAAAGGAGATGGCCTGCCTTCTACCGTGTGTCACGAGTGCTGCAAGAAGTTGGGGGATTTTCGCGACTTCAAGGAGATGTGCGTGAAATCAGCTGATAACCTTCTGAGGAAGAGGATCACGGTACGTGCGTCAACATCTTTGTAATACCCTGCGAGCATCCACTGAGACAGAGGGTTGTTAACAAATGGGAAGAATTCCTTAGGAGTCGTGCATAAACTATGTTACTGTTTTCGGTTATTTTTATTATTAATATTACCGGCCTCCAAATTATGCTGACTGTATGTCCCATGTACTGTCCCTAATCAGGTTTTTTTCCTCTAAACTGATTTGTTGTTGTTGTTGCACAAATTGTTACAAGTCGACCATTTAGTCGGGTGGTAACATATAACAAGAAAATACTTACGATGGATACGACTTTGCGACCAATGTATTTTTTTCTCTAAAATGTTATACAGCGAGTAACAAAATTATTTTACAAAATTATTGAGATATGATACAAACTTCTACACCATTTCATTTCCAGCGTGATTTGTGTGTCAGGACTTCCACATTTTATTCATTTTTAACTATATCTCTCAGGAGCGTGCAGCAGTATGGAAATGGCTTTTGGAAAACGACTTTTGATGATTTTAATATCCCGAAAAGTGGTAGTAACACTAAAACGTAATGCGTAACATTCATGTCATCTTCGCCTCATTCTTTCCTTGTTTATATTTTGAATGTTTCTGTTTTTTTTTTCTACTACTAATGTTGTTTTTTTAAATTTATTCTGTTTATTGAACCCAATGTAAAGGCCTTAGTTGCTGTTTTTGGAGTTTTTTATTATTATTATTATTGCATAAATTGTTACAAGTCAACCATTTAGTCGGGTGGTAACATATAACAAGAAAATAATTAAAGAACAAAATACGAAATACAAGTTATCCATTTGGTCGGGTGGTTACGTAAGACACAAAATATATGAAGACCAAAATACAAAACATAAAATACTAAATACAAAAAAATAGGAAAAGCCCTCAAAATTCAATTTTTTTTCACCCTCGTCATAAATATCCCAGTATTAGTTGGGAAGGGCTCCAAAATTTCCTCCGGTAAACCATTCCAATCCCCTATCCCCAGATGTAGGAAGGGAAATTTTAAAGTATTTGAGAGCTGCCTCGGAGGCTCAATCTTACAATAATGATCCTTCCTCGCCAGATAACTTGGTCCTTTTAGATAGCTTCCTTTGCCAGGCAATCCATATAAAACAGGGTGTCCGGCGACCTGGAAAACCTTGAAAACCGGGAAAACTCAGGGAAATATTTTGTTCTGGAAAACTCAGGGAAAACTCAGGGAATTTTTGTATTTTTCCGAAAAACCCTGGAAAATGCATGGCAGCTGATTTCCATTAAGGCAGAGAGAGAGAGAGAGGTTTAACCTGCGCCTTTGCTTGCATTATGCTCTCGGCTCAGCGTAGCCTTGCGCTCCCTGTTCATTTAATACTCTTTTCATAGCTGTGTGCCTGCTCGCAGCTTGTGCTTCGTCACCCCACCCCTCTCTCCCTATGCGCAGTCTAAGGGATTTCATAACAAGGCAAATTCCACACGGAATAATTCCCTTGTAAAATGGCCGCTACGAATGGAATCGGAATTGATGCCGAAATCTGTCACCGGAAACAGAATTTCACGCGGATATCAAGATTCTGTTCGAAGAGCCGTACGAATGGAATTCTTGGTGTGGCCAAATTTACGAGAAATCTATGAGCATGCGCAGTGGCATTTCCCGCATTATACGAAAACCATTCGGCCGGCAACCTAAATGGATAATTGGGTATTTTTATATATGTAATTGATAATCCTTTCCAAATAATCTCCACCCTCCTCGTTTTAATGTTTGCAGAAATGTTTTTGAAGGACCGGAAATACATTTTGCGGTCACTGCGTGTTGAAATCACGGCCCTCGGGTTCGTAGTTGACAGGGCCATTGTACAGGGGCAATCTAACCTAATTAAAATTCGTGAATTGTCCAACAAATACAATTTTGTTTACATAATTGAATGCTTTTGGGCATTACATCCGTACCTATTACAAAGCAATTAATTCACAGTTTCCGAAATGTTCATGTAAAGTACAGTGAAGCCTTTTGGGAGAAGAGGAAAGGTACCAAGGCCTCAAGAGAAAAAGAATAAGAAAGAGGTACATACTGCAAAAGTTTCAAGAGCTGCAAACCAAAATAACGTAATTTCTTTAAAATCCGAGAAATTTGTTGCTGAAATTGAATCGGAAATGCACTCATTGAAAAATGTTACACCAGTTTCTTTTATTTACATGTTCTTTATCAAACTAGTCTGAATCTACTTTATAGTGTGTTCAAATTGCACCTGACTCAGAATTTTGTTGTCAGTTAACCGTTTTTGTTTATTTGTTGGTTGAAATAAAACCCATAATACTCCACATTCCTTGTATACTCCTACGTTTTTAACTCAAAGTAGGGACCGACATTTCTCGTATTTTCATGTTGGCAAAATTATGCCGATTTTATTAGAAATTCATTAAAAATATGTTAGAAACAAAGTGATGCAAGACCCTGGAAAATGCAAAACATTTGCCTGGAAAACCTGGAAAACTCAGGGAAAAAAGAAATTGAGATTCACCGGACACCCTGTAAAAGTAAGGTCAACAAAAACGCAACTAAGGTAAACTTGTCAGCTAAAAACTTTCAATCTACTTCAAGTTTAATGAGTCTTATCCTTGTTTCAATCCTATTCAAGTTTCTATTGAATAAAGTTGACTTTTAATTCCCTGATATTTTTAATAACCAATAATGCTAAAAAATCTACAGTAAGTCCTTGACTTACGCGGATCCGAGTAACGTGGATCCGGAGTTACGCGGATGTTCAGTTAGGCTGGTGACATGCTTGCGCTTTCTCCTTTTTTCTGTTGCCGTGACAGATGCACCGGGTGACGACCCGCGACTCATTGTCAAGCGCGCAAGAACTGATGCCAAACTACGGCCGTTAGGAACGCCCACTCTACTACCACGGCGCGATAAGCAGCGGCACATTCGCCAGTCCTCGCTATTGGGAGTGTACATCGATTATTTATCGTGTCGCGCCATAAACACGACATGCAGCGACAAATATGCGGCGATAGTGCGCCGAAAGTGAAACGCATAGAATAGCATTGGGTCGGTCAAGCTTGCGACCAGCGACTAGTGGCGAATTTTAAAACGCTGCATGTCGCGTTTTAGTCGCGTCACGGCAAAACACTGATGAACGACGTTTCTTTTTCTTCAATACCAAGAAACAGCGTATACGTATTTATTAAGATTTTTTACCAATTATGAACAGGCATTCACATGAGTATGATAATTTTAACAAATTTTCAGTTTTTTAACATTTTGTGTAATAATACTTATTTTAGATTTAAATATCCGGTGAGATAAATATTGGATTTGTGTTACTCTCGGAATTTTCGTATCATGTTAACTTAACGGCCTCTCAAAAGATGGCGTTTTCTGTAAACGTTGCCGTTCGCCGCCAATCGCAGTAAAAGTGGCACCGCTAATGGTTCAAAAATGGATATGCAAGTTGTTGTGTTTCGACTTACGCGGATTTCGACTTATGCGGAAATTTTTGGGACGAATTAACCGCGTAAGTCGAGGACTTACTGTACTGAATAAACCAAGATTCAGTAAGGGAGCCTAATTAGTTAATTGCTCCTTACGTTGAATGAATCAAGGATTTATAAGAAGAACTGCATGACCAACGTATCTAATAATGAAAACCATAATTTTCACTTATTTCAATTTATTCAGTAAACTATAAATAAACATAGATAGAATAAATCTACCTTCACCAGTAAATTCTTAGTTTTACTATTTTATTCTTCTCCAAGTAGGTACTCGTTAAAATAATCGTTAATGCCCTTAGATATAATTTCTTGTCTTAATTTATAAATTATTTAAAGGAAAATCATAAAGTCATATCATAAAGAGCTATCGCAAGTAATCAGAGTTTGTAGACTTCACAAAGTTTGCGTAGCCAGTATCAGAATGCGTCACCATTATCAGATGCTACCTTCGTATCTTTTTTCCAAATATCCATTGGAGCGACTAGAGATGGGAAAATTAACGTAATTCTCATCTGTGGTAAATTACCACGCTAAAATACAGTAATTTTCGAAAATTGCCGTAATTTTCCGTGTATTTTTTAGTTTTAAGTATTAAACAACAAATGTAAGGTTAAAAATAAGAAAGCCAATATCACTAAGAAGGAAATAACCATGTTTAAACCATACCTTATACAAAATTAATCAATTATAAATTTTTAAAATTGTAAAAAGAACTACGGCAGCAACACGCAATCTGGCTTTCTTTTGTCGAAGTATGAGAAATTTTCAAGAAGAATATTCTAATGCGTTAATCTTATAATGTTATAATTTAAGTAAAATATTCCAAAAATGAGTTGTACGCATGCCTCAATTTATTATTAAACACATACAAAATGTGAACTTGGCTTGAAAGAACACGTTGGGAATTTATCTGTATGAAAAATTATCTCAAACATAGGTAAGCTACCCAAGTAAAACAATAATAATAAAAAAATGAAAATAAAAGAAACAAAACACATTAAGTAAATTTTTAATAAATTAACCTTTAAAAATTGAATAAAAACAGACTTAAAACTAAATAATTTAAATAACCTTGACCACCAAGCATCTCACATCAGCCTTGATCAAAACTTTTTACTAAACCAGTACCAATATTAACAAAAGGATAAATAATACCACGGGTTCTGGTGTAAGGTATAAATCATATCCCCCTATTAAAAAAGTAGATAATATAAAAGAGAACCTAATTAGTGTATAATTATAATAAAAATAAGAAAATATATAACCAATTAATGCTCCTAATACTCTAACAAACAGAGCTAAAACTTGTAATCTAAAGGGTAAACAAATTATAGAAGGGTAAGGAAAAACAATTCAAGAAAGTAATCTACCCTCTATAATAGCTATAAACACCATGCATAATATACCCTAAAGTATATGTCATCCCTCATCACTAATTCCTATAGAGTTATGAATATTGATGTCTCCAACTACAGTAAAAGAGATTAAACGAGCAGTATAGCAAGCAGTTAGTCCAGTAGAAACGAAATAAAAAACGAAGCTAATCAAATTCAAAGAAGTAGAAACACTAATCTCCAAAATTAAATCCTTAGAGTAAAACCCTGCCAAAAATGGTCTTCCACAAAGAGCCAAATTTGAAATACAAAAACAACTAGTCGTTAAAGGTAAATAATATACTAAACCCCCCATTATTCGGATATCTTGACAATCATTTAAACTTACGCTTTCTAAAAAAAGAAACTAAACCAGAAAAAAAAAGAAAAAATAAATTTAACTAACTTAAAAACATATATATAAAAACCACCTTAACAGAGCTTTCCTCGAGCCAAAGCAAAGCCCCTTTGAATGCGGGATGGAACATCTGATGGGTTTGGTTTCACAGAACCTAATGATGAGAACTGTATCTTGGGTGTCTTATGTATATCCCCAACTGATGAAAGACCTGATGGATAGAGATGTCTTTTTATTTTCCAAACTCTATCAGATTTGGTAATAAATAAAATAATAAACGCCCTCACTAAGAAAAATACAAAGGTGTGTTGCCTAACATACAGGGGTAGAAACATTCTAAGAGGATATTGATACTTAAACTGTGAATAATTCTAAAAGTAATAATGTAACCAGTAACACTAGTGTTATAAACATGCATAGCTAACTTATAAATCAATTAACCTGTAAAAATATGGAATAAGAAAGAGAACAAGAAATGCAACGCAATAGCAAATATATTTTTTACCTTGTGAGTAGACATGGGCCACTCTGATTATTACCTCGGTAATTTTCGTAAATTACCGCAGTATTTTTCATAATTTACCGTGCTCCTTGAAAATTACCGTAATATTCTAGATAATTCACCTATGTTAGATATAATTATTAATAGATAGACAAATTCCCAACATGTCCTTTTAGCCAAGTTCACATTTCCTAAGTGTTTAATAATAAATTGAGGCATGTGCAATTCATTTTTGGAATATTTTACTTATATTATAACATTATAAGAGTATAGCATTAGAATACTCTTCTTGAAAATTTCTCATACTTTGACAAAAGAAAGCCAGATTGCGTGTTGCTGCCGTAGTTCTTTTTACAATTTTAAAAATTCCTTATAGATTAATGTTGTATTGGGTATAGTATAACATTGGTTATTCCCTTCCTATTGCTATTAGCTTTCTTATTTTTTACCTTACATTTGTTGTAAAATGCTTAAAACTAAAAAATACTGGATAATTACGGCAATTTTCCCATCTCTACAGATGGACCAGGTAATGCCTCTGACTGTAGATTTATTAAGTTAATGTTTGTGGCTTCATGAACAATATCAGCAACCACTTCACGTACTTCTTGCTCCTCCAGAGACTCAAGAAACTATATTTTTGGTTTCCATCCATATTTTGTACAGATATTTGTCTGCTTCATCACCTGTCCAAGTCCCATTGCTACTTTTAATTCCAGCAGTTTTTTTGCACCAATCTTTTCTTCGAAAGTCCATGATAGAACAACTTGGTTTTCATCCACACAATTTATTGAATACGACCCGGGTTTCAGCAACTTACATTTTGTGCCATCATCAGGTAACAAATTTCACAGGTGGCAGGGTATAAATATGGTTGAAGGTGGGGGTGGTGGGGAGTTAGGAACAAATTGGTTGGGCAGCATGGAAAGGGGGGGGGAGGTTGAGTCAATCAGTGTTTTTAAAAAAGGAAGGAGCGTGCGTTCATACTGTGAAGGACGGATAAGGTGGCCGGGGCGGTTAACGGTTTTAGGGTTGGGGGAGGTTTATTTTGAGGAAGGGGGAATGAGATGAGAATTTCTCCAGATATTTTCCAGCTATGACCACAAGGCATGAGAAATAAATAGCATGAGCTCTTAAATTGTCTTTTGCAGTCTTTAAAAAATTTTTATGCTAAGTCTTAGCATCATTTTTTGGCAAAAACATGGTTAACTACTAATGCCATTATCACGAAAAGGGTAGTTTTTAATCTTAACATTTTTTCAAACATAATCATAATAAAGGTATGTAATTTCATCCCCAAGAATAAAAATTATGGTATTTTCATTCCTTCTTTAAAAATTATTAACTACATTAGTTTCATTTTCACAAAATGGCTTCCGGAGCACCATTTTTTGTGATGTTCTCCATTAGTATAAGAGACCCTAATGAAACTATTGTGATGGAGCAAAGTTTTTGTCCTTATAAATTCAGAATATATTGCTTGATGAGTTTTTGAATGCATTAGATCACAGATGTGAATACTTTTTGAAGGGTATAACAGCAGGTAAAGGGAAACTGCTCTCAATATATCTTCCATGATTGCAATGTTCCTTTTGTATCTCTAATTGTGATTTATTGTTGAATTAAACTTATTGAAATGATTCACCATCTATTTATAGCAAATATGGAGTGCAAAGAAAAAGAGACATAGGGCCATTCCACGTCAGTTCACCCAACCATGTCACCCACCGACTCAGATTTTCATGAAAATTTTTTCACTTGCTGGTATCATCAAGTTAATGAGCCATACAAAGTTTTTCCTCTCTCTGTGGCATAGTTTCCAAGATATAGGGACTCAAAGTTTTGGAAAATTGCTCACAAAGGTCACTTCTGAGGTTCCACTTTTTAAAAACAGTGCATAAGGAAACAATTCATTGCTCATGGACTAATGAGTGTATCACAGTTAAATGTTTATCACATGTCAGTCAAAGTGTCTAGATTCCACTGAGACAAGTTTCATTAAATTTTCCTTGCTCTGTGAGCCACTATAAGTGTGTTAATTATTAATTAATGAAGTTTTTCAGCATCAAAACATTAATACTTCCTTTAATGGTTATTATCACTCAAAGGCAGAGGAATTACCGAATCAATTTCTTTTTCAAATTGAGCCCAAACATGTACTCTGTGGTACTAAGAAAGAAAAATATTTTTTTTAATTGCAAATATGACTTTTTAAATAAAAAATTATTTTCTAGCCACAGATGAAAAATTCAGCGAGTGGATGCCAATCTCTTCACCCAAACCATACCCATGTATCCAGAAGATTCTATCTCTCCCTCTGAATAACTCGATAGGCATCTCCTGCATACATAGACGGCCACAAAATTGCATACACTCAGGAGCATTTATGTGATCTTGAATATGTATTCCTCTGTCTTCCTGGGCGAGAAAAACTTGAAAAGATAGACTCAGGGATATCTTTAAAAATCGGTTAAAAACAATCCATAGTCTGTCACAAATGCTGATTCTATCGTGTTACTCCTAACTTAATAGTTGATTACCTTGTTCCTCGTTAATTTCCCTAGCCTTAGCCTTAATTGTTGCAAACGTGAATACGTTGATACCTGTCGTAGACAAACTCAATGAAAAGTTTGGCAAGTTAGAAAGTGTTCTTTAATCACCAAAAAAAACATCCACATGGAAATTTCACCAATCATCAACTTCATTAGTTTTTGAGCGTCCAGGGGCCTAATTCCGTAACTCGTTTCTCCGGAGTTAGTTTGTTAGATTGTTATTGGGGGGGCCTTCGTCAGGAGCCCGGGCACTTAGACCTTTCTTGGTCCATTGTGTCAACCCCATGCCTGTCTGCCACTTGCAGACAGGGGACAAGAGCACCTCGGTAGAGGCATGGAGGGTTGGCCTCCCCCTGCCTCACCCCAGTACCAGGTATAGAGGATGTCCTCCCTCTAACTCTCCCGGTCTGGGTCTCGCTCCGGCATCCCGGTATAGGTATGGAGGGAGTATCATCTCTCCATCCACGCCTGGTGCAGGTATGGAGGAGGGTCACTCATCCAACCACCGTCCGGGCCCAACGTTGCTTAACTTTGGTGTTCTGACAGGAACTGGTGTTTCAACGTGGCTAGACCCTTGCCCCTCTCCGGAGCTAAGCGCTTTGGTTTTCTCCCTGAGTTTTCATCCAATCCTATTCTGAAAATCGGAAAAGCCAGAAATTGAAATCGAAGGTTGTATTACTTCCATAAATAGGAGGTTGACTTCGTGCAACAGCAGTACAGTTAATTCTTCAATAAGATAAATCTCGGATGAAACATAAGTTGTGGAACTTAATTATTTAAGCATTTAATTTAAACAATTTTTTGGATGTTTTAACGCTATAACTGAGTGGTATTCAATTCAAACTGCATTCTTTTCCAAAACTCAGCAGTTAAAATGGGGAAAAAAAATTATCTTAACAGCTGCTTAAATTTTTGTAACATTATTTATTATGAAATTGTTGTCCACGTGAAAGTCAAGCCTTATTTCTGTACAACTTTGTCATTAACTAAACATATATATGCATTTATTAAAAATAACAGTTAACCTTGTCTAACACTGATCAATATTTCAAATACGAGGCGTATTTTTTAAGTAAGTACCGTTTTTTAAATTAAATTAAACTAGTACACTTTCCTTAACTATTTAATTTTTACGTGAAAACCTATGCCTAAATCTATTTTTCTAAATAATTTACACTAATATTAAGGCACTTCTCGTATCGTAGAACCAGCTTTTGAATCCCTTCCTCATAGAAGCCTGCCGCCTGATTTGACAACCACTTTACAACAGTCGTTTTGGTTTCATCATCATTGTCGTGGCACTGACCACCCAGATACATCTTCAAATACAAATACAGGAGTCAGAAGGAACTAGACCTGGGCTGTACAGAGGGCGATCAAGTTGTTCCCAGCAAATTGATCCGATGAGACTGATGAGTTTGATGGACGGGCATTGTCATGCAGCAATCAACATTTTCGGTACCCAGCGTGAGCAAACTTTCGATAATTTTAATGTTTTTGCGGCCATCTCTAAAAGCTCTAAACACATTTCTGCACCATTCCATCGCTCAAATTGTTTTGTCCATAAACGTCACTGATCTGACGATGAATTTCAGCCACCTTCACGCCTTTTGCTCTAAGGAAACGAATCACAGCGCGTAAATTGCAGTCTGCGGGATTCTCAATCGGCGGAGGCATTTTAAATATTCACAAACAAACGTAAACACGGCCGAATGTTTCCGTAACAGTGTCTGTGGCTTCCTAGCAGATGTAGGTACACAGCGTGCATATGCCAAATGCCCACCGCAGCACTGCATCGGCCGAATTTAAAAACGGTACTCACTTAAAAAACATGCCTTGTATTTGTTTTTTGAAGAATCTATCTGTTACTATGCAAATATGCTATGATCAATTAGGATTTAATTCACTTACAGGTGTTCAAATAGTTAGGTAAAGATGAAATATTTTTTTCCTGTAATTTACATCCTTCAATTCTCATGTGATAATAACTTCACTGTGCCTGGCTGATATTAGTCAATGAACTATGAATTTCCACTGTATACACAGTAGGTTATCTGAAAGCAGAACCGTAGAAGTCACATTTCTGAGAAATATTCCAAAACTTTGACTCCAATATCTTGAATTATCTTGATATCTTGTGACTTTGGTTGCAGGAGGTAGAGATAAAAGTTTCATGGAAATCTGAGCCAATGGGAGTCATGGGTTGGGTGAATTGACATGGAATGACCCTTCAATTTTTCATCTGTGGCTAGAAAACATTTTTTTTATTTAAAAAGTCATATTTGCAATAGAAAAAAAGAAAATTGTTACCTTCTTGGGACGGTAGATTGAAGTGAAAACTTCAACTAATAAATTTTGATTGATGGTGTATATTAAAGTAAAATATGGCAGGTTTATTCAAGATGAAAAAGCATAATTAATTTTGCATAAAATTTGTTATTTTTCATTTTTTATTCATTTTTATATTTTTTATTGTTCCTCAATTGACAAATTATTTACATCATTATTACAATCTTTAGTTAAAGTAATTATTGGCTTATGATAACTAAAATGGGATACAAAAATACGTGATTTAATATTATGTATGTATCTAGAAAATACAGCATCTATTGTCGTTCAACCTTTTGTTGTTGCATCGTTTCTATTGTTATTCATTGTCAAACCTAATTCATTTTCAAAGAAATCTAGCAATGGCTGGGCATTATCTTTTTCAAAATCAACATTAAAGTCTCCGCTTATTATTAATGGTATTTTATCATAGTCTTCGCTGAGAATCCGCGAACCAATTTTTGTGTACGGTAATAATTGGAAATGTAAAGCAATAGCACACACTCTCCTAAGCCTAACATATTCGTATGTAATATATATATATATATATATATATATATATATATATATATATATAAATAAACTATGCCACAGGTGGGGCGGAATTAAATATAAACACATAAAAAAGAACACTCACACTATAAGTTGATATTTCGGTTGCTCTAGAACCTTTCTCAAAGATAGATGGATACAAAATGATGGACAGGCAGGGAACAAGAGGTGGGGTGAGATGGGAGGAGAGAGGGGTAGGGAGGGAGAAGAGGGGAGGGGCGGGAGGGGGTCAGAGGAAGAGGGAAGGGCAAGGAGGGGAAGAGGCGGGAGGGGGTCAGAGGAGGAGAAAGGGTGTTAGAATGACCGGCCACCGAGCCAGCTGCAAGCCGTCCTCGCCCAATGCCTCCTTCCCCGTCCCGATCCATGCTTCCTCCCACAATCTCATTTTTGATAAATGCTTCCGTGTAGGCGTATTGGCTTCCCTCCCTCCCTCTGCCTCTCCCCTTCAATTGCGTACACTAGAAAGTGCCTGCATCTGGCTTTATTCCGCACATAATCCACCCGGATTAAATCGCGCTCACTGACCTCTCCCGCCCCTTCTCCCCTTTCCCCTCCTTCAATCCCCTCCCGCCCCTCCCCTTTTCTGTCTCATCACAATTAAATACAGGCAGTCCTCGACTTTCGTACACAATGCGTTCCTGAAAAGGTGTACGAAAGTCGAACAATAGAGGCCCATACTAAGTAGGGGTTTCGTTCCCGGAGAGTCAAATATACATAGTAAAACATCATATCAATTGAAATGAAATTTTATTTTTAGTACAAAAGTTTAAAATACATTAATTATCTTTAAAACAATATGTAATTACTTTTAAAACTATGCAGTCTTGATAAAAGGTTTTAAAGGAATACCGTTTTGTACTAAGTAAGTAAACATACACATTTCTAATTTTTCCCTAGCAGAAATTAACATTTCACTGATGATGTCCACTATCACTATAATGACACAAAACGAGAAGCATCATGACAGTTAATTTTTGGAACCTTAAACTCGACGTCATTTATTACAATTAAAGAAACTACAAAATTTCGCAATTTACTAAACTTGACAAAAGACAAACGAAAATATAATGATGTTTCCTAGGTGCATGCCATACACAACTTTGTTAATTTCGCATTGCACTTCCCAGCATTTCGTACATGGTCTATAATTTTATCTTTCCCCTTTACTATTGAACACACAGTTGAATGGCTTAAGTTCAATGATTGTCTTGTAGCAAAAGAGTCTCCCAGTTCAGCACGTCTAATAATTCCCAACTTTTACTCGGCAGTGTTAAGTTAGTGCAACCTACGCGTATTTTCGTTGGTCTCAGTCACATCATATTTACGTTTTCTACTCATTTTTATCATACGGCATTAATTAAATTCAGTAAATATACAAGTTATACCTTGCTCTAAGTTTACTCTGCTCACAGTCGCGTATACTAGCGAGCAAGAACGCCAGATGAAACAGTTGAATGCCGGGATGCGCCATGCACCATTGCGGGAAATTCAAAATTATTAATCGCCAAATGTCCGAAAGTCCGAATTTGGTGTCCGAAAGTCAAGTAAAAGGTTATTAGCAATGAAGAGACTTTGTGACTTCCACAGTTTATTTAAAATAGAATGTTTTTTCAATGTACCTGATTTTAAATAAACTGTGGAAGTCACATAGTCTCTTCATTGCTAATATGGAGCCCTTCCACCAATTTATAGCTTCTAATTTCGATTTAATAATCAAGCAAAATGTATCATACGAAAGCATACGAAAGCATATTTGGAGCATACGAAAGTGCGAATTGTACAAAAGTCGAGTGTACGAAAGTCGAGGACCGCCTGTACTCGCTTTGGGTCTTTAAAGACTACTTCCAACTCATTTTCCTTCATGTATTCCCATATGTCATGGAGCCATCTGTTAATATTCTCTTGGGTTACAGCTCTTCTTTGAACAGTCAAATTTTGGCTTATACGATCTGCAGTTTCTGGGTGATGTCTTCTAAAACCGCCATACCATTTTCTTCCTGGCATGGTATTGGCACCAAACAACAGACCTAGTTCTTGTGTCAACTTGCCAACACTATACATGAGTGTTTCCTTTGATTTGGGGAAGCCTGCTTTGGCTGTCACTTTATTCGATGATCACATGCTACTGGTCCTCAGAAAAAATAGTTTCTGGCAAAATATAGTTGCCAATAGAGAGGTTCAGTAATGGCCTGGCTGGTCCAATACAGGAACAGCTAAGCAACTTGTAATCCAATGATGGGCCATCCTATTTTGACAATGGAATCCCAAGTTTTTCGTAATTTAAGTACTGTACAGTTTGAATCATACATATTCAGCAAAATTTTAAGGACTCTTCGTCAGGCTCTCCCAGAGTTATGTGTATTAAATTGTGCAATGCCCTTCCGGTGCATTTAAAAAAACTCCAACAATGTCTGCATTCAAATGCCAGCTAAGGAAGTTCCTGATGTTAAAGTGTTTTTATAGTGTAGAAGAGTACTTTTTGTAGTGTTAATCTGTTTGTGCCTTTTTTGTCAACCATTTTCATCTTTTCTATCTTGACCTGTCCAATACATTCCTGTAATGTCTCCAGGACGGAATAAATTATTATTATTATTAACGTACTGAATAATCATTAAAGTCAATAAACAGACATAATAAAAAATACATTTTATATGTTTAAAAAATCACTTATCTTACCATATTTCTTAAGGAGGCGTTAAAAAAAACACAAATTTTTATCTCTTTAGCAGAATATTAATGACACTTCACACAAAGTTAAGGGATGAACTGAAATCCAGTGCTAAGGGACACTCAAAGGTTGTAGTCAATGACCCATACCCCTTCCACTGCCCTAGCTAACAAAAGACCGTTAATTTATCAACATTTGTAAAGGGTGGCCCATTATAGGTGCGTTTACCTTATCTCTTCAGAGGAGGCAAAAATCGTGTTCTCCGTACCTATGCATGAGGTGCTATTTTGAAAGGCATTTGGAGGAAAGGATTGGAATTTTTTCCAGAGTCGAACTTCCGACTGTAAACTTATAAGTCCAACTATATTGCCAAGTATTATTGTATTGCCGGTGAGTTCCTAATATTTCATAGCTCTAGCAAGCTAAATAAGAATGACAATCGTGGTTCTTTGAACATATGCTGTGGTACGAGGTTTTGAGCCGTAGCTGGATTAAAACTTTTTCTGGAGTCGAACCAAGGACCGTAAATTGAAAGTCCAACCGTCTTATCATTTACCATTGTATTTTCTATGAATGTGTGAAATTTCATAGCCCCACATTGCTAAATAAGAAAGTAAATCGTGGTTCTTTGTTTATTTGCACACAAAATTTGAATTCCCACCGCGATGGAGACTCAAGATGGCAGATTACATTGGACGAGTGCGTGTCATTACCTGTTCTTTATGAACCTTTGATTCGTATTTGCTGCCGTGCGCTGTGATTGGTTGCAGCAGGATGTGACGTACGTGTTCAGGGAAGGAAAATGAGGCATTCGCGAATGATGGAAAAGCGAATAGGTTCCCTATCATTGCCGCTGTCCCTTAAAATGATGGCTTCATAGAGCCATTACTTGAGCTATCATTGACGCTATCCCTGAAAAATGATCGTGTGAATCATGCTTTAGTCACTTCAGCTCGAATATAATCCCCCACATTTCTTTTTCCTCAAAGATCTTGAGCGAAAAGGGGGGGGGACTATATTCGGAGATATACGGTACATAAAAATACCCTAATGGTAGAACTTGTAACGCGTTGAAAAGTGGAAGTGTGTGATGAAATGTATTTTTTTTCGGTGACCGTTATTGTAATTCTTTTTTGTATCACCACAATAGCTTTAATGGTGCACCTGTAAGCGCCACCCTAACAAACCAATCCAAAAGTTAATTTAGATATATCATAACATTCATACACCTCTTTTACTCCATTTTCTAAATGCTAATTAGTAATTACTCGGTTCATCTATTGAACCACAGAGTTCACTTCAAGTGTATCATTCCCTAGTAGTGCAAAAATATTTTTAAAACATCGAGAAAAAGATTTTTAAAACATTGTGAAAAAATTGAGGAATGTTATGAAAACATTGTCAAAACCTTTTAAAAACGTTTTACTGCACCATCTAACATTTTTCACACAATCTTTTAACAACTTTGTAAAATGTTTTTAAAATATTATTAAACATTGTTAAAATATTTTATAAATATTTATAAATATTTTATAAAACATTTATAAACATTTTATAAATATTTTAACAATGTTTCTATGTTTAACAACTATGTAACAATGTTTAACAACAATAGCCTTAATTGGAGAGACACGAGGAATTCATCGCATCTCATACTCTAAGCTTCATCAATGGTGCAAAAGTGGAGACAGACGTGTAAGGAGGAGATGGAGAGGTTTTTGGGCATTCTCATTGTTATGGGCATTACCCATCTTCCTAATGCCTGTTGCTCACGGTAAAATTTTCCATAAAAGAGTTTTATAAAAATTTTTATTGAAAGTTTTATGAATCATATGTATAACGTACTTGCTTGCTCACGGTAAAACTATTCATAAAAACACGATGTCCTGCCATCTCTGAGACGCTTTGCGAACACGTGAAGTGATAAATGCACTCTCTTTCGGATGACTGTTAAGTTAATAACTATATATGTATTGTTTATTTACTTACTTTCTGATCACAGTCAATGGTAATGCATTCTTCTAACAAGAAAGATACTGCCTCAACGTCCCATGAACTTCCAGTCATGTTTGTTTACGTTTTCCTTGTTTGGCGTCCCGTGGATACGAGATTATTATCAACGCGATGAGCGGAACATCTCATTGGTTGTTGCATAAAACGGTTTTATGGAAATAGAACCTGTCCTATTCCGTAAAACGTTTTATAAAACGAAGTTTTATAAAACGGTTTTATCGTTAGCAAGCTCATTTTTATAAAATTAGTCGATTTTATAAAACGTTTTACCGAAAATTTTACCGTGACCAACAGGCATAAGGAATACTCAACATTCATGACTGTTTTCTTTTATTGTTTTTAAGAGGCTGTGTTGATGAGAAATATGTCCAAAATGATTTCTAGTGCATATTGTGGCAAAATTATGTTGGATTAGGTGTACTACGCATATTGTTTTGCCTTAACCGATTTCATAGCATTGTCTCATTTTCTTTCCGGTACTACACCATGAAGACAGTCATTAAGGTAGAAGAGGATGACTTCTCCACAGACAGATCCACAGAAGCTAACGACACAAGCGGAGGTGATCTCGTTCTGAGACAGGTACGTCCCATAAGTGTGCTAATTATCAGAAGAAACTTTCTCTATAACTACAGGCAGTCCTCGACTTCCGTACACAATGCGTTCCTGAAGACGTGTACGAAAGTCGAATGTACGAAAGTCGAACAATTGAGTCCCATACTAATTCGGGGTTACGTTCCCGGAGAGTTAAATATATACATAGTATAACCTCATATCAATTGTAAGGAAATTTTATTTTAAATACAAAAGTTTAAAATACATTATTTATATTTAAAACAATACGTAATTACTTTAAAAACTACGCAGTCTTGATAAACGGTTCTAAAAGAATACCGTTGTGTACTGAGTAAACATACGCATTTCTAATTTTTCCCAATCAAAAATTAACATTTCACTGATAACGTCCACTATCACTATAAAGACACAAATCAAGAAGTATCATGACAGTTAATTTTTGGAACCTTAAACTCGACGTCATTTATTACAATTAAAGAAACTACAAAATTTCGCAATTTACTAAACTTGACAAAAGACAAACGAAAATAGAATGATGTTTCCTAGGTGCATGCCATACAGAACTTAGTTAATTTTGCATTGCACTTCCCAGCATTTCGTACATGGTCGATAATTTTATCTTTCCCCTTTACTATTGAACACACAGTTGAACGACTTAAAGTTCAATGATTGTTTTGCAGCAAAAGATCCTCCCAGTTCAGCACGTCTAATAATTCCCAACTTTTGCTCCACAGTATTAAGTTTATGTGACCTACGCTTATTTCCATTGGTCTCAGTCACATCATATTTACATTTTCTAATCATTCTTATTATATGTCATTAATTAAATTCAGTAAATAAACAAGTTATACCTTGCTCTAAGTTAACACTGCCCACAGTCGCGAGAACGCCAGATGAAACAGTTGAATGCTGGGATGCGCCATGCACTTTCGCGGGAAATTCAAAAATAGATGAACGAATGTTGTGCAACTTCAAACTTAATGTGTGGCATCACACGTTGGCACAACTTAATCGAGAATTTGTTGTGAAATATTTACGGTTCCCCCCCTTGAAAAATTGGAATTGCTTTAGAGCATTTCAACTTAAGATTTAGCAGTAGCAATATTTCCTTCTGTTTTGTCTTGTAAATGACGCTTTTGACGTCGAAACCGGTCGACAGCAATAAAATAAATAGTGGAATTTTGTACAGTAAGTCCTCGACTTACGAACTTTCTAAGATAGGAACATACATATCCAATCGAAAAATTCAAACTTATGAAGGAATTTCAAATTTGGCACCACCGGATAAGTTATTTGGCAATTACAGCTGGCGGTGCGGCATGCAGCAACTCGCAGATAGGTACTACCCCTCTTTGCCGTGAAGAAATTTAACAATATTATCTCTATATCAATTTGCAATGTTCATTGTATACTTGCGTTATAAATTTTTACGGATGATTCGGAAGTAAGACGAAAGCTGAAAGATGCCCTGGAAGTAGTGATATATTTGGAGATATTGCTACTCTTGACATTTCAATGGAAATCGACTTCCATGTGTCAAGCTACGTTCGCATCAAATACAGGAATTATTCCATTCACTCATTCATTTTGTGATGACAAAAAATGATTATTACCGGCAATATGAGGTTCAATTCAGCTTATCGTGATGAATGGTAAAATATCCTTTCCAGGGTATCTGGAAATTGCCTTACAGGCAGTCTTTCCATCCTCCCTCTCAATCACACAGCTAGAAACAAAAAGCTGTCAGATTTTAGGGTGACACTTCAGTCGGATCTGAACAATTGACGCGTTTTAACCGGTTTTTCCCAGAAGACCCCTCAAGAAAAAAGTTCTTCGTTCCTTATTCCTGGGCGCGATGAAATTCATCTGCACTGGAATCATTCAGCGAGAAAGAGAAAGGGGTAACCCGTGAGGATCACTCCTTCACCTTATCTGTTATTATCTACCCTCACCTAGTTTCGCTTTTACCCAGGTGGCTTTCACTAGTGGGCGTGGGGTTGGTCCTCCTTTCAAGGGCCTCGGCAGCCAACACTAGGTTGATACGACCGGTGCTGGAACAATACGAGGGAAGCCGTTATTTCGGTCGATTCAAATGGTAACCTTACCCCGGTGGTAGCTGTGAGGTTGATTTCGCACCTTCATGATTTTTCCACATCCTGAAATTGTTGCGTAGCACCCGAGAGAGCTTTGAAACGCATCGTCATATCAATGGGATAAATAACGTAGTACATCGGCGCATGCGAAGAGAGAATCGGAACTCTAATCTGTTTTTACTTCCTTTAATAGGAAGCATCATTCACTTTGGGGGGTGGATACCACGCCAGAAAATCCCATTTTCAGACCGTTGACTTTTACATCGTCATGGTGGCATGTTAATAGATAAAGAAATTCTGTTTTCACCATTTAGCGCAGGAAGGATGTTCCTATAGCACGTTCCACATTTAGTTGACAGTATGGGGCTTATGGAGAACGCTGCTGCCAAGCTTCCGCTCCTTGGGTGGCATCCTGGCAACATAGGCAACCACTTATAACTCTGCACCAAAATTATTTAGTTTCAAGGAAGTGTTTAACTTTGCACATAATAAGACTCATGGAGATGAAATTTTTATATGTAAAGGTTACATGAATTACCAGAATATAATGTAAACATTGTTTTCAAAATCCCGTATTTTTTAAATATAACTTACTAATTTTTTAAATATACTTACTATTTAAAATATAAGCTGAATAATGAAATGGAAATTTTTAATTCTTCACGCTTCATTAAAAGTGTCATTCTCCTCGCGTGTCGATAATTTACAGCATTGAATGCCATGGCTTTCGAAAGTACAATTGGTTACCTAAATATGAAGGCTAGGGATCGATTTTTTTCGAGAATGCTGAGGAAATGTGGGGCATTGCCATCCATGCCTGAACAAGGAAAACTTTCGGACAATGCCACGAGAGATTTGTGGGTGACAAAAACTTATGTCAAAGGTGGTGGTGTCGACTCTCCCCTTTTTGCTTGAGGCACTAAATGGTGGGAGGGGGTCACGGTGGGGGCCTTCAAGGGTCAGCCTTTCTGGGGCCCTTAAGTAAGGGAAATAAAAAATAATTATCTCTTATTACTGCTTGTTCATCATATTTTGTAGAGTTATTTCAGACTTCTCATTTGAGCAAATCTTTTTTCCTCTGTTTTTTTATTATCATAAATTTTAATGTGATGATAAAATATACCACACCCCGTAAACTTCCCATTCCCTTGCCACGACCGCTATGTCCGAATCACCCTTCATGGTTTATCAGGACTGGATCACTGGACGCCGTCTCTCCCTCCTCCTTTCAAGGTTCCCCTTCTGCTTGCGCCCCCCATAAGCATCTTGAGCCCCGTCTCCATCCCCGTTCATTGTCCCACGAGTACCCGGGCCTGATGCCAATTGCCAAGGTCCTTTTACGTACCTTGCTCTAGGCTAAACCCTCCCATCTTTCAGAGCCTGAGATGGGAAACGGAGGAATGGATTCGACCATATATGGTGTTACGTGGTGCAACAGCATTTTAGTAATTAAATTAAACTGCAGTAGTTGTACTGTCCACTAATATTTAATGTACAATAATACACGATGCGTGTTTCAACGCTTAGGGCATCATCATCAGGTATGTCATCATACTTGATGATGACGCCCTAAGCGTTGAAACACATGTTGTAGTGCAGTGGACAGTACAACTACTGCAGTTTTATTTAACTTCGGGGGAATAGGCACTGCGGGTGACCTGAAGCAGCAACTGAAATCCCCGTAGGCTATCCCTGACCCATCTTCCCTCCCAAACATTTGAGGGTGCTTTAATTCTGGGAAGTAGGATAAGACGCCAAGCGATCCAAACGAACAAGGAAATGCCAAAATATCCCACTACCCACCTCCGAAATTCCATTCTTGAAAATGATTCTAGCATGAAACATTTTCGGGTTTGCTCAATTACCTGTTACCAATTGTAATTGTTTTTCGATTCAGTGATTTACCAACAAACTTATTTATTATTTTGATTCAGTGATTAAGAGACAAACATATTTATTAGGTATTTTTATTTCTTTGTCACGCCAAGCCATGTTTTTCGCCTGTCCAACATTGATCCACATCTCGTCTGTGTTCACAATCTCTCCTCACTCACGGTACACTCACGTATATTTTTTCAGCAGTCTTAAAATAATAATGTAGCCAACGAATAATATCGTCTCTTTTAATAAGCATGATTCGTCTGCCCCTACGTTTGTATACGAAGCCTATGTCAACAAGAAGACGGTATCACGTGGTCCTCTTGAAATTAGGAAGATCCTTTTGTATATCTACGGGGTTTAGAATGGTTTGTAGAGTTGGGGAAAAATTTTTCATGAATGATTCATGAACTTTCCTGCAAAGTCCCGATCTTACAAAATCATCATACATCACTATGATCTCGCATTCTTACACGGTTGTTTATCTTTTTCGTTTTTGAAGAGTAACCAATGCACCGCAGGATGCTTCCTTTCTAACCCTGTAGATAGTAGACTTTGAGCACCCAGTGTCTTTCGAAGTATCTATGCAGGCTTCAGCGACTTGTTGAAATATTTGAACGCATTTAACACCATTTCTCTTTCACGGCTTCTCAACTTCTCCCCTTTCCTCCTCTTAGTTTTGGACATGACGATAGCACACTGTTGGAAATAAATTCATATGGAAGATACACTACAGTGCTGTTGAACTATTCTGTTCGCCCAATTGTACTCAATACTCATCATGTACCACATTTTTTTAAATTGAAACTAATGAATTAATTCACTAAATAATTACCATATAAACTCGTGTAAGAGGCGCACCTTTTTTCCCAGAAATCGCAGCCGAAAATGAGGGTGCGCCTCTTACACGAATCTGTCCGTTGCAAAATTCCGTCACCCGTGTTTGAAGACTAATATCTCAGAGATGGCTCAATCGATTTTTAAAATGAAGTACATCAAATTAAAACTTGTTTATTTCTGCGTTTATTGATGGTGTACAAAATAATTTACCGTTTATATCGATTTCAGTATGTGCTTAAAAACAGAATTTTAGCGCATTTTCCCGGGTACCGGACGGATGCATCGCATTTACTGCTCCGTAATAACAACACGGATCAAGATATCGAAATTTTCTTTACAAATATTGTAGCAAAGATCTTTCCTAACAGCAATACGAAGTTTTATATTATTTAATGCATTAGTATTTTAGTTATAGATGCAAATGCACGGATCCGTTATTTTCCGTTCCGCGCATCCCTGAAAACCGCCGTTTAGACCTTCTTCAAGCTCTCGAGTTCATCATCATGAATCCACTTATAAAATCTTAAAGGAATTCGTTGGTTAATCAATATCGATTAACATTCATTTTGGAAAAAGAGCGCGTTCAATTGCCAGGAGCATGCACGGAAGAGAAAGGGAGAGGCGCGCGCTGTTGCCCAGTCGGAGGGCTATCCGTAAGGTGCGCGAGGGAGTCTACTACAGGCATTACCTGCGGGGGAAAACCAGTTGTCTTTTCTCTGTGCATGAGTCATTTGGACTCGGTAAATAGTGGCATAAAGTGTGACGCGGCGTTTGGGCACGCGGCACGCGGGCGTTCCTCCGCGTTGTCTTGTAGAGGAACACCCGAAAGCCGTTACCAATATGGAGAAACGCCGCGGAAACCTCAGATCCAAGTGAATACTTACTTCCGGGGTCTATATATGCCTATGAAAAATGCCGCGTAAATTATAAGAGAATATCGCAAGCGGAAGGCTTTGAAAATGGCCGAAAGTTCGCAGTTAGGCCCGCAAAACCTCGCAATAGAAGAAAAAAAAACTCAAAATTTTTTCTTCAACTTCGACGCACAAAAAGAGGGGTGCGCCTCTTACACGGGTGCGCCTCTTACACGCGTTTATACGGTATATAAGGAATGAAAGTGTGATATCTTTAATTTGCCACTAAATTATTTAACGTAAATAAACCTTCAGGCAGTCCACGACTTTCGCACACAATGCATTCCTGAAGACGTACGAAAGTCGAACAATAGAGTCCCATACTAATTAGGGGTTATGTTCCCAAAGAGTTAAATATACATAGTAAAACCTCATCAATTGTAAGGAAATTTTATTTTTAATACAAAAGTTTAAAATACATTAATTATATTTAAAACAATATGTAATTACTTTAAAAACTACGCAGTCTTGATAAACGGTTCTAAAAGAATACCGTTGTGTACTGAGTAAACATACTCATTTCTAATTTTTCCCAATCAGAGATTAACATTTCACTGATAATGTCCACTATCACTATAAAGACACAAAACAAGAAGCATCACGACATTTAATTTTTGGAACCTTAAACTCTATGTTATTTAATTTAAAACAATTAAAGAAACAACAATATTTCGCAATTTCCTAAACTGGACAAAAGACAAGCGAAAATAGAATGATGTTTTCTAGGTACATGCCATACACAACTTCGTGAATTATATAGTAATTATTTAGTATTAAGCAACAGTTTTGCCATGCTATGCTGCCGGCTTCATTGGGATTTTAAGAACAACAATGGTCTTTTCAAAATTTCAATTTCAATCTCAAAAATTTCAATTGTTCTCAAAATCATCAACTGCTGGAGTTGATTATTTATTTTTTGAAAAAAGACCATTGTTGTCCTTAAAAGCCCAACGAAGCCGGCAGCATAGCATGGCGAAACTGTTGATTAATACTAAATAATTAATCGCATGACCAAAAGCCTGAATACCATAAGCAATCAGCTGCAAAAATCTACTAAAAAGTTCATTAAATTTTTATTATTTATTTCTGCTTCTCTTATTTCCAGTCAAATAATGAAAATGCTAGTCCAAGCCTCTTGTTGAGGCCAGTAGAAGTGTTCTTAAATGCCAGTACAGACTGTGATATGGCCCCGATGGACTATGTTCTGGCGAGCGAAATAGACCCGTTGGGCGCGGATGATAAGCCATCCGATGCAGGGGTGGCCCCAGGAACTGCCGCTGGGACGTCTGTGATCTCAGTCAGACTGGACCTTTCCAGTATTCCTGCTGCAGCTGGGACATCATCATCCAATCGTTTAAGTTCCCCCATCCAGCAAAGTGCAGTAGTGAGTATAAATCATTTTTAAGGTCCTTTTTTCACAATTTGAAAAGGTGGCAACCCTGGACTATCAGTTCTCAAGGATACATGTAACATGTCTGATGGTGTAACCTCAACCGATGGTGGTTTTGAGTTTTGTCAATCCCAAAAACATGTTGTTTTCTCTTGATAATTGATAATAAGTGTAATATTTATTGGTCCCAGGACTAGTATTGTATAAGACAGGTCAATTTGCAAGTGAATCTAAAAGTCATTTAACACTTTAGCCAATACATAGTCATATTGTACATACAAATACATGTTACGATTATTAATTTACAATGTGCACATACAATACAAAAGATTATCTATTAAAATACTCGTTCACAGAGTAAAAGGCTCTGTCAATCAAAAAAGTATAACCTGTCCTTTGAATTGTTCTATAGATTTCAGCGCCTTATTCTCTGGTAGTAGTGAATTATAAAACAACACACCGTGGCATACACTGGACATTTGGCATATAGCGTGAGGCTATGAGGGATGAGTCTGAAGTCTTTGTTTTGAATTAATATGGGCAAAATTATGTAATGTCCAGCACGAAGTAACTTATGGTGGGTCAAATTTCAATGGAAATTCATGTAAAAAGCTACTTGAAAAAATTGTCTATTTGCAAAGCAGTTGTCCTTTAAAATGTTTTAAGTTGGTTCAGATCGTTTCTGATTTTTTTAATCTGTAGTCAAAGCCTGTTTTGGTCAAACTTAATACAAAAATTTCAAGTTTAAAAAAAAATTTAACTGAAAAGTAAAAAAAAAGTTATTTAAATTTGAAAATTTCAATTGTGCCCTAAGTACATGCTGTTTTCTATCATGTGAAATAATTTTGTGAAAAAACTCCAGTTGGACTGAGTACGTATGGTGAGCAGGCAATGGAATCAGTCAATTTTGATATCAAGGTCATCTGGAATAAAAACAAAGTGAATACAATGCAATTAGATTAAAAAAAAACATTTGCTCAGGACAGTTTGCGGGTTCAACGGTCTGAATCTTTAACCCTTTAACTGCGCAAATAATCTGAAATATAGCTCTCCCCAAATGCAAACTTTTTTCTTAATATTTGCGCAATTTTAAAATTTTCAATTTTTATTTAAAGGAAAATTTGTTTTAAAATTTACAATGAGTAATTATCATCTGATTTTACTGTTGAATACGAGAGCAGTCTGCTATAGATTTTCACTGCATTTTTTTATATTTCACTGCCTTATTCTCTGGTAGTAGGGAATTATAGAACAACACACCGTGGCGTACACTGGACTTTTCGCATATAGCGTGAGGCTATGAGGGATGACTGTGAAATCTTTGTGTTGCTTCCTATTTTGGTTGTGAATGTCCTTGTTAACTTGCAGATTAAGAGATGTATTCTGTTGCTTTACATATATAACAGAACAGTGGACATAAACACGTGTAAGGGTAAGGAGGTTAACACATTCAATGCAGGTCGTGAATTTGAGGGAGACACTAGAAACGGAACCCATTTTTTAAAGGGCCTAAAGTTAAAGGACCACGTCTATTGACATGGTCCCGTAGATCGGCATAGATGGGACCACGTCAATAGACGTGCTCCGCGCTGAATGTATTAAGCTCCTTAGAAAGGTTTCTGCATCTGCATTTCTGCTGCCAATTTTTTGAAGTGTGAGCAAAAAATTACCATGATTGAAAAAAGTCTTTAAATCTTTTTTTTAAATAGCAATCACATTGAAATGAACGATAGTAAATGAACCATTAAAAAGAAAAATGCAATGCAAAAATAACGAAGAATTAATAGAAAAATTTTCTTGGTTTAGTGGATACAGTGATGTTGAATTTGCTCATCCTTGCTTTCTTTGCTTTGATCATCTTCAGTGTTCCTGAAATGATCATATAAAGAAGTAGATTTAATTTACACAAATAAAGCGAGTGAAGATAACCAAATTAAAGTGAAGATTAATTATTATCACCAAGTAAAGATTAATTCTTTACCAAATTTAGGATTTATCACTTATTTCACATTCTAAACAATACTATATGTGAAAGAGATGGTTGCGATAACAATTTAAGTATGATAAATACGGTACTTATCTTGATTTGGGATGAGTAACATTTACATTTACGGCAACCATCACAGACGACAAAAGACGATCGAAATCAACATGCTGCTAGTTGACAATAACCACCATTCTATTCAAGGGATATCACATAAAGGCAAGGAAGAAACTAAAAAGCTGGGGAATTTTGATACTTTCACCCCCGGTCAACAAGGTTACGGGCCTGTGGAGTGAAACAGGGGTGCTGGGGTGGGACGGTGCAAGGCCTCAATATGAGCAATTTTGAGTGAGAAAATTATGGTTTTCAGTGAAAAAGTAGGAGCTGCAGGCTTGTAGAATCGCGTATTTTCTAGAAAAAAATATCCCTCGTGCGGAATGGTGATAATAGGCATAAATGTAGGAGCAGCGGGCATGTAGAACTGCGTATTTTCTAGAAAAAATATCCCTCGAGCAGAATGGTGATTATAGGCGTTAATGTAGGAGCAGCGGGCATGTAGAACCATGTATTTTCTAGAATATTAAGGAATAGAATATTATTATTGTGTTATGATGATTTCATATAAAAATTTATGCTTTTATTTTAAATTATTGTGCTGCAATTAAAATGGGGAAAACCTTGTTTATTAAATATTGCGAAGGAAAGAGTGAACCTAGTTCAAAGTTTGAATTGAAATGTCTTGATAAACCTTCCAGGGCCACGTGAGCCATTCCGGTGACCAAAGTCAGCCTGCAGCAGCAGAAAAGCCGCGAGGCGTGCAAGACTCAACAGTAACCCCATCAGGAACCCAGCGTCAACAGAATCCTGGTAATGCTGTAGAAGGTGAGGTGTAAACACTACCTATTCTTTTTTCTCTTAATCATATTTTATAATGTTTTTTTAATCACGGAAATTAATGAATCAGTGTAGAGGAGACTAAAAATAACTAACACATCATGTATTCCTGCTAAACCTAATAAGGTTTGTCACCAGGGCCCATTATGTCGCCATAGCTTAATCTTCAGACTCCACACCTTATTATGTCTGTGGATACATAAATAATTTCAAAATAATATCATCGTGACTAGATGTAGATGTGAGATGTACGGTTGGAGTGGCAAGTCAACCTTTTCACATAACGCCTTTTAATTTAACCATTATCGAACGAAAGGGAACTGTAGTTCCCGGCAAGGAGTGGGTCCCGCTTAAAAATGGGAAAATTACTATAATTTTCATCTGAGGTAAATTACCACGGTAAATTACGGTAATTTTCGATAATTACCGTAATTTTCCAGTATTTTTTAGTTGTAAGCATTTAACAGCAAATGTATGGTGAAATAAAAAATCCTGGCGATCCTGATTAGAATATTGAGAAAATCTTATCAAATTATTGTATTGTCATCGGTCCTTGATGAGTCTACAAAGTTTAAAGGATATCTGTTCGTTCAAAGTGGGTCAAAATCGAGCCCAAAGGAGTCCGTTACAAACAAACAAACATACAGGTGAAGCTAATAAAAGCGTGTTAAAAAGCCAATAGCAATAGGAAGGGAATAACCATGTTTAAACAATACCTTATACTACATTAATGTATTAGAAATTTTTAAAATTGTAAAAAGAACTACGGCAGCAACACGGAATCTCGCTTTCTTTTGTCAAAGTATGAGAAATTTTCAAGAAGAATATTTTAATGCGTTACTCTTATAATGTTATAATTTAAGTAAAATATTCCAATAATGAGTTGTACGCATGCCTCAATTTATTATTGAACACGTAGGAAATGTGAACTTGGCTTAATAGAACATGTTGGGAATTTATCTGTATGAAAAATTATCTCAAACATAGGTGAATTATATAAAAAATTATGGTAATTTACAAGGGACGAGGTAAATTACGAAAAATATCGCAGTAATTTACGAAAATTACCGAGGTAACTTTCAAAGTGGCCGATCTCTACTTGGAACTGATCATTGACCATAGAAATATTCAAGTCTTTAAATTTGGAGATTTAAATGAGTTAGGACTGTAATTCATGATGAGAGAAAACAGTGCAAATTCCACTATTTATTTCAATACTGTTGACCAGTTTCGATGTCAAAAGGAGAGTCAAAGAATTCCTAATGAAGAAATGCTACCATGATACAAGAGAATTTCAAAGTGACCGTATTTGAACAACTTTGTATACATATGTTCATTTTAACATAGTAATTTCTGCCTGTAAATGTCTTGTCCTAAATTCTTGACAAAACCATCCATGCAATTGCTAATGGTGTAATAAAAAATATTATTAATACCTTAATTACCAATTTCTGGCCACTCATTGGTAGGAAATGCATAAAATATAATGCCAGACACATTGAATCATAACAAGTACATATAAAACATGTACATTTCTTCACCAGAAATTAGCAATTTATTCATGCACGTTAACTTTTGGCTTCTTTAGAATTAATTTTTCCCAATTTAACAACAATAATTAAATAATTCAATTATTTCACAAGTTGGATTAATAATCTTAGAACTAGAGGGGGGGAAATTACCTTAATTTTCTGGTATCTTGTAGTTTAAAGCATTTAACGGCTATTGTATGGTTAAATTAGAAAGCCAATACCTATAGGAAGGGAATATAACGATGTTTAAACTATACCTAATACAACATTAATCTATTTGAAATTTTTTCAATTGTAAGAGGAAATACAGCAGCAACACGCAATGAGGCTATCAATCAAGTATGAGAAATTTTTGAGAAGTATATTCTAATACATTACTCAACAATGATATAATTTGTGTAAAATATTCCAAAAATGAGTTCTACATACCTCAATTTATTATTAAACACGTAAGAAATGTGAACTTGGCTTAAAAGAACTTGTTGGGCATTTATCTGTATGAAATATTATCTCAAACATTGGTGAATTATCTAGAAAATTATGGTAATTTACAAGGGGCGTGGTAAATTATGAAAAATACCCTTGTTAATTTATCAAAATTACCGAGGTAATTTTCTGAGTAGCCCGTCTCTACTTAGAACTGATAGTTGACATATACAAGTCTTTAACTCTGGAGATTTAAATGAGTTAGGACTGTAATTCATGATGGGAAAAAACAGTACAAATTCCACGATTTATTTTAATACTGTTGACCAGTTTCGATGTCAGATGTCATGGTTTTCTCCCCTGTGGATTATCCAGGGGGATCCAGGTTCGAATCCCGGTCAAGGCGAATGATTTTTCCTCTGTGGAATATCGCACATTTTTGTTGATCACTGATGAATTAATATTTATAGTGCTGTGCAATGGTAACTTTTTGTAGTACTGTCCATCTATGTATAGTTTACTACTTTCATTAATTCCTGATCTGTTTTTTACTGTGTGCAAACTTTGCAACTCAATCTACTAGGCAAATGAATGTTATTATTATTATAATGGATATTTTAAGCTACGAGAAGATTATATGCTGCTGCGAGAAGTTTGTATGTTGCCGCAAGAAGGTTTGCCAACTATGCATGATGAAATATCTGCTGCTTACTAGAAAGTGGAAGGCTTTTAGTTGACTGGAGACGTTATACGATCGAATGACGATAACTATTTATTCCTCACTCAAAAACATTTCCATGACCTTGTGGACGTTTAACATTTGAGTACTTTTCATTATCGTCATTGTATTGAAATGGTTACTATGGCGACGTCTCCGCAGTGCTGGCGTGGTATTTGTGAAACAGCTACCGCATTTCTCTGTTAAATATGGTGCACTTAATGTAAGTATAAAAAATTTTATAAGGTAAAAAATAAATGAGATACAAATCTTCACAGAAACATTTATTGTTTACATCTTAAATATTTTGATCAAGTATACAAGGAGCGAGTAAACAACAATAAATATACACATTCTAGGAGAGGGTTGTTATTGCATAGTAACCGACACTGGTAGCCATAAATAATTTCTGACGAAAGAAACCACGTTACACGTTGTTAAAAGTGTCGAAATCTTCATTTTTATTGAGTAAGTTTACTGAACCAGGAGTATGGAAAGGCAAGATAAATTAGCCACCAAAGAGCTCGAGAAATTGCAAGCCATTAACGACGAAAGGTGTGGCCTGTTTAAATGTATAGATGAGACAGAAACCGTGCCAGTCGGATTCCTGAATAGCGTCCAAACTGCTGAAGGAGAAGCCGATGATTTTGGCTGTAGAGGATGAGACTGATATCGTCGTGAACTGGCCTCATTGCAACATATCTTATGCCAGTGTTTTGACGAAGCCTCTCCCCGCAGCATCATGGACACAAGAATAAGCCAAACTACTGGTCACGGGATGTAAGTAAGTTATACAATATTTTCATTTCCTGTATCTATTATTCAATCAACGGTATTCCAAATGTCATTCCACAGAACCTCATTAATTTGGCTTTTAAGGAGAGACCATTGTTTAACAGTCCAGGTTAGTAAATGTATCGCAAAGTACATATCCTCTAGTGAAGGGGTCCATAGGTATTTCTTTGCTCTCATTGGGCTGGGTAATTTTGTGTAGTGCAATGTACAGGGTGTCCGGCGACCTGGAAAACCTTGAAAACCGGGAAAACTCAGGGAAATATTTTGTTCTGGAAAACTCAGGGAATACTCAGGGAATTTTTGTATTTTTCCGATAAACCCTGGAAAATGCATGGCAGCCGATTTCCATTAAGGCAGAGAGAGAGGTTTAACCTGCGCCTTTGCTTGCATTATACTCGGCTCAGCGTAGCCTTGCGCTCCCTGTTCATCTAATACTCTTTTCATAGCTGTGCGCCCGCTCGCAGCTTGTGCTTCGTCATCCCACACCACTCTCCCTATGAGCAGTCTAGGGGGCCGATTGCATAACAAGGCAAATTCCACATGGAATAATTCCCATGTAAAATGGCCGCTACGAATGGAATCGGAATTGATGCCGAAATCTGTCACCGGAAACAGAATTTCACGCGGAAATCAAGATTCTGTTCGAAGAGCCGTACGAATGGAATTCTTGGTGTGGCCAAATTTACGAGAAATCTAAACGTCTGAGCATGCGCAGTGGCATTTCCCGCATTATACGAAAACCATTCGGCCGGCAACCTAAATGGATAATTGGGTATTGTTATATATGTAATTGATAATCCTTTCCAAATAATCTCCACCCTCCTCGTTTTAATGTTTGCAGAAATGTTTTTGAAGGAGCGGAAATACATTTTGCGGTCACAGCGTATGGAAATCACGGCCCTCGGGTTCGTAGTCGACAGGGCCACTGTACAGGGGCAATCCAACCTAATTTAAATTCGTGTATTGTCCAAAAAATACAATTTTGTTTTACATAATTAAATGCTTTTGGGCGTTAGATCCGTACCTATCACAAAGCAATTAATTCACAGTTTCCGAAATGTTCATGTAAAGTACAGTGAAGCCTTTTGGGAGAAGAGGAAAGGTACCAAGGCCTCAAGAGAAAAAGAATAAGAAAGAGGTACATACTGCAAAAGTTTCAAGAGCTGCAAACCAAAATAACGTTATTTCTTGAAAAGCCGAGAAATTTGTTGCTGAAATTGAATCGGAAATGCATTCATTGAAAAATGTCACACCAGTTTCTTTTATTTACATGTTCTTTATCAAACTAGTCTGAATCTACTTTATTGTGTTCAAATTGCACCTGACTCAGAATTTTGTTGTCAGTTAACCGTTTTTGTTTATTTGTTGGTTGAAATAAAACCCGTAATACTCCACATTCCTTGTATACTCTTACGTTTTTAACTCAAGTAGGGACTGAAATTTTTCGTTTTTTCATGTTTGCAAAATTATGCCGATTTTATCAGAAATTCATTAAAAATATGTTAGAAACAAAGTACAGCAAGACCCTGGAAAATGCAAAACATTTACCTGGAAAACCTGGAAAACTCAGGGAAAAAAGAAATTGAGATTCACCGGACACCCTGAATGTAACAATTTTTGTTTTTTACGTTATCGTGCAGGGGACCATGACAAACGATCATTTGCAAATCATCTCTTAAAGATTCCAAAAATTGCCAGAGGTATATAGGAGTCTAAAGTTGAATGGACGGGCAACCTTCCCGTAATGGCCGTGACGTCATTTCATCCATCCGTTCTTCCCCATACATTCTAAAAGATGCCTTAAAAACGCGTTTGTGAAAATGTCCACTTATGCCGGAAATACAACAGTATAAAGATTCAGAAAATACATGGAAAAAATATCTGTCTTCACCGAGAATCGAACCACGGGCTTTTGATCGATGGGTGAAATGACGTCGGAGATCATTTATCAATCGTAGAAAGTTGCATTGAAAAAAATGCAACTTTATACGATTAGTTAATTGGTTTCTAGTCCTTGATGTTTCGAGGCAACTCCGTAAATCTATATGAAAAGATTTGCAAATTTGATTTCAACAGTAATATCGATAAATATGGAGACCACAGTGTGGTTAGAGATGGGCCACTTTGGAAATTACCGCGGTAATTTTCGTAAATTACTGTGGTATTTTTCGTAATTTACCGCGACCCTTGAAAATTGCCGTAACTTTCGGTAATTTTCTAGATAATTCACCCATGTTTGAGATAATTTTTCATACAGATAAATTCCCAGCATGTTCTCTTAAGCTAAGTCCACATTTCTGATGTGTTTAATTATAAATTGAGGAATGTGTACAAGTCATTTTTGGCATATTTTACTTAAATTATAACATTATAAGAGTAATTATAAGTAGAATATTCTTCTTGAAAATTTCTCATACTTTGACAAAAGAAAGCCACATTGCGTGTTGCTGCTGTAGTTCTTTTTACAATTTTAAATGTGTCTAATACATTAATGTTGTATTAGGTATGGTTTAAACATCGTTATATTCCCTTCCTTTTGCTGTTGGCATTCTTATTTAACCGTACATTTTCTGTTTAATGCTTAAAACTGAAAAATACTGTAAAATTACGGTAATTTTTTAAAATTACCGTAATTTACCACGATTAATCAACTTCAGATGAAAATTATGGTAATTTTCCCATTTCTAAGTGTGGTCTCCATATTATAAACTTCACATCAACTTAATTGAAAGTGTGCAAAGAAAATTATTTCGCAAAATTGCTTATAAATTCAATTTTTATAGAACTCCTTATAGCTATCATGAAACCCTTCTCTTACTAAATCTTCCCTCTTTACGTAATCGTCGGAAAGTTAATAACATTATATTCCTTTACAAATTAATGAATAATATGATTGATTCTTCAGATCAATTAAGTTCCATAAACATCAGAGTCGCACAACATAACATAAGGTTCGACTCACTTTTTGATATCAGATACCATGCAAAAAATTATGCCTACTACTCACCTATTTGTCAGATTTTGAGAGATGGCAATAGCTGTGACAATATTGATCTATTTAATCTCTCATTATCCTCTCTCAAAAATTGGCTATCAAAACTACCAGAAGATTATCCATAATATCATGAAGTTATTAATATCTGGAAAAGTCATGTGAATTTGACTAGGCAAATTGTGAGACATTAAATTTCTAGTAAAGTCACCTGTTTATGTCTATGTAAAATGTGAAACATGTCAATTTAAATGATTACATTATTGAAATCGTTGTATCCGACATACTCTGCCTTTTGATTTTTATCTCAATTCTTTGTATAATTTTATGTATTCAGTATATTGTATTTCTATGTACATACCTATTCTTATATTTATATATGACAACTAATTATAAATATTGTATTTACACATGCAAAAGGGCTCTGCCCGTGAATAAATAATAATAATTATTATTATTATTAAAAGTATTTGAATGATAATCCCCTATTCTTAGGGTTAAAATTGCATGGAAATCTTGACTGGCGATCTCATATTGAGGCTCTAGGGGCCCGATTCTGATCTTCCACCAGTCAATGACTGGTGGAAAGTTCCACCATTCGTTCATTGAACGACTCTTGATCCGAGAAATGAACAGCTCAATGACCCCCTCTGGAGAGCCGAACATCACAAACTTATACCGATGTCCAACTTACCTCGAAACTGCAAACAAAAAAATGTCTACCTTCCGCACATTTACTTCCGTCGGAAAGTTTCCACCACGACACTAGCGCTGTTCCACCAAGTGGATGACGGGTGGAAGGGAAGCTTGACTTTCCACCAATCATTGAACGATGAACGATGCAGTGAACGATCCTCTGGTGGAAGGTGGAACATGATGACGTAGTGTCGGAAAGTCATGACTTTTTGGTGGAAACTAATGACGTTTTGGTGGAAAAGTTGAACATCGGGAAAGCATCAGAATCAGGCCCTAGTTCATAGAATGGCAATAGGAATATATATGATATGTAAACTAGCGCCAAACACCTCATTTGAAGGTCATGAAAGTGATATATTATGCCAAAATTCATTCTTATTTGGCATATGGTGTTGTATTTTGGGGAAACACAGGTGCAGCTGCTAAGGCTTTTTCAATACAAAAAAGATCCTTGAAAGCCATGGTAAACGTGTTTACCAGGTCACCTGAGAGGCCACTATTTTTAAAATTTAACAAAATGATATTATCGAGCATAAACATTTTTTATTATGCATTACTTGTGTGAAACAACCCCAATCTATTTTTGCCAGACTCCTCTGTTCACGGGTACTTAACTCGTAGTAGAGATAATGTACACTTAATAAAGCTGTCAGGTGCTACGAGAGGTCTACGTCATTTGGCTTCACTTATCTTTAAAAAATTGACAAAAATTATAAAAGAAAAATCTAATGTTAATTCTTTTAAAGCTGAACTTAAGAACCTGCTGCAGCCAAAGGAATATATTAGTGTGGTTGAATTTATGTGTGAAAATTTGTAACCAATTTAGTACCGCTTTTTATGCCAGGGCTAACCTGTAGATATTCATTGTTTTCAGAATGTTTTATTATTCCTTCCTTGACCATTTTCTCTGTCGTATGTCTGACCTACAGAACAATAAAGATATTATTATTATTTTAATCTACAAATGTCTGGTATTGCACTACAATGGATTACATTATATATATGGGACAGAAAATAAATTATGAGCTATTCTTACAGGAAAACCTAAATGACACTAACTATCAAATCTTATCCTCTAAAACTTAACTCAGGTGTTCCCCAAAGATCCATATTAGGACCTCTATTGTTTTCTCTCTTTATAAATGACCTCCCAAATCACCTATCACACTGAAAAACCACCCATTATGTAGATGATACATCTGCCATTAATACAGCTGATTCCCTAAATAATTTACCTTATTGAATACACTAACACCACCATACACGAAATTCATCAGTGGCGTTAGATAATGAATTTAGGGTGTGCGTACTGAAGACCCTGTTTTTATCTTAGTGGCGCCTTTTCATTTTGCAGGAGCTGCGATGGAGTGGAAGCGTAAATCAAATGAGGAGACAATATGTATTGCAAAACGGGCGAGGCGCGTGATTACACGGCATGAAATGTTGGAAGTGCTCGAGAGACTTGCTCGCGGAGAATCCTATGCTTCTGTTGCCAGGTTGATGGGAGTGAACGAATCCACTATCAGGACAATAAAAAAGTGCGAGTTGCCTATCCGTTCTAGTGTCAACAGTGGAACTGGTGCAAGTGATAAAGTGCCCTGCGTTCTACGAAATAGTGACGTCGAAAAAACAGAAAAGGCGATGAAAATTTGGATTGAATTTCATATAAAAAAAGGAGTGCCATTAAGCCCGCTAATAATCTGTGAAAGAGCCAAGAAGATGTATGAACATTTTATTTCATTTGGTGGAAGCAGTACTAGCAATGACTTTATTGCAAGTAAAGGTTGGTTCGAGAGTTTTAAGAAGAGATATAATGTGAACATACCTGGTTAAATCGCCTCAGCTGACCACGTTGCTACTTATGAGTATCCTGATGTTTTTATGAAGCTCATTGAAGAAAAGGGGGTACTCAAGAGAGCAAATCTTCAATGCCGATGAAGCGGCACTTTTTTTTGGAAGAGAATGCCTTCGCAGACTTTTATCTCCAAGCCCAAGATAACTGGCGTATCCTAGTTGACTTATATTTTTTATTTTTTTTTATTTTATTAGCCCTCAATTTTACAAGGCAAGTCAGTACATGGATAAAATGATAGTAAACAACAAGGCACAATACAGTCAAACCTCTTTAAAGCGAAATTCTAGGGACCAAGAAATTTTTTTGTCTAACCATTTTGACCCATTTTTAAATCGGGACTAAATTTTTTTTGTTGTATAGAGAACTTGTCTTCTATAGAGGTTCGTTCTAAAGAGGTTTGACTGTATAAATAACAATCATAACACAGCCTTACATAAAAAATTGACCTACATATACGTGGATTGGAATACCAGGCTTGTAATAATGCCTATAATGTGAAGGCACTTTTGTCGTTTACAAATTCATTTAATGAATAGAAAGCCTTTTTACAAAGAATTTGTTTTACCAAAGAGGAGAATTTTTTATTATCTTTTACTGTTTTGATTGAATCTGGTACCTTATTGAAATACTGAATTCCTGTGTATAGTACACTTTTTTTAAAAAATAATTTTTCGTGGGATATGCTGTTAAAATTATTAGGATGTCTGGTTTGGTATTTGTGACAACTCAGATGTGGTGTGTACAAATAAGGGTTATTTTTAACAAATGTAATTATATCAAATATGAGAAAACAGCCGAATATTGAGCTAATATCTTGCAAATCTTCAATCGTTATCTTTTCAAAATATTGAGCTAATCAATCAATATCTAATCTATCAATCAATCAATATCTAATATTGCAAATCAATATCTTTTCAAAATATTGAGCTAATATCTTGCAAAAAAAGGGGCAACGTGAAAAAATTGAAAGACTTTGGTTTTATTGGACCAACCAAACGGGTCATGTAATCGGGTAAAGAGAGGAACATTGTGAATATCGTTATGTTTTTCTTGTGAAATTTAAATCTTTCCTGTGTTCACATTTGGCAAACATTTGTGGATTGCTGTTATCTTAAGCTGAGTTATGTTTTTAAAAAAAATTGGTGGCCCCTGATGGCTAGGCATCACGCAGAAATCATCTTTCATTTTGTCACATATGCGTATATATATTTTCCAACTTAAGCATAATCCTTTGGGCTTTACAAGCTGTAAATAAGCAATGTAATTTAATTAAGTTGAATATTATGTATCAAAATATCTTTAATATCACTCGTTATTAGAGATGAGTCGATACCAAAATTTATTGATTCTCGATATCGATTCTGATTCCTGAAAATCAATTATCGATACCAATACCATAGACATATATATACCTATTTTTTCCCCTACACATTATGGTAAAATGTTCCATGAAATCTAAAAGTTCAATATTACAATTAAAAAATTTGAATAAACTACATATTTACTTTGGGAAAAAACTTGTAATATTACACTCTGAGGACATTCTGAATATAAAAAAATGTTTGTTAGTACAGAGATATATATGTTTTCTTACAAAGGCGTGTTTATAATAAAAAATGTCATGTTTAATAACAAAACATTTAGTATGTCACAACAGACCATGGAAAGGGTATATGTAACCCGATGTCATCTCCTGCTGTCGTAAAATTACGCCTTGTGTGTCGATAGTTTTCACGAGGTAGATTGAAAACATTAGTAGAGATGCAGGCACCCTATAGCAACTATCTGTGGTGCTTACCGAAAACAGATATCAACCGTTAAAGAATTCCTTATGGCAGAAATTTCTGTACGCTGCAGTAACTCAATTTTTTTGGAAAGATTGCGATCACAATGGCAAACGACCGTGGTGAAGTCAGAATTTACCAGTCATATTTCGTATAGGTATCGCCAGTATCGGTATTGACTTACGGCGATCGATTCTCGATACCGATACCAATCCACAAGAATCGATGGTATTGAGAATCGACACATCCCTACTTCTTATAAATACTCTCTGAGATCATCCATTATGGCTTCAACAAAATAAAACAATGTAATACAGTTCAGCATACACACAGCCATGATACAAGGAAAATAGAAAATTTGGTGTACCCTACACATAGATCAAGACTAAATGAAAAGGGTTCACTATATGTAACAGCTTTGGTTACTTGTAAATTGCCAAAGACATTCAGGGAAGCCATCTCCAAAAAAATGTGCGGAGAAATTCTGATATTTTTCTGATGAAATAATGTTGTAATCATGTTAATGAATTTTCAATGACAAAATGAGTGGTGAATGTTTTTCATTGTAACTACATAATTTCTACTATTACTTTACTTGTGTTTTTACTGTATAATCTTTGGATATTATTGTAATAACAAGAAATTTGTGACAAAGCACCAATTTACAAGCGGTCTGACTCACAGTCATGTAAATGCCATTTGCAAATAAAAATTGTATTGTTTTGCATAACCTCTGTGCTATATTGATTAACCAAAAGATGATACAACAGAAAGTCCAATATCCAAAGGAGAAAGATTAATATAGAACAAATTTGCCATGAAGGAATCATTTGACTTGACTGGGATTCGAACTCGGATCTACCAATTGCAGGTCAGGGCAGTGGTGGATACATATGGGGGGCACGTGCCCCCCCTTGCGGGGCCAACCGCACTGCCGCCCGTGCCGCCCCTGCCAGTCAGCCGATCAGCTTACACTTTTCGTTCGTGTCTTTCATCAGTCGACTCTGAGTCGAGTTATCGAGTAGTTGTACTTTCTTATGTAGCACGCACGTGTGTCCGCGTCATCGTATTTTATACGTTTCTGTCTGGTACATAGATAGCTAACCTACGAGAAAAGTTGCGGCCATTCTAGTGATCTCGATACATTATTCTGTCTGGCATTTGTTCGAGAAAAGTCACGAATATTCTACTTTTTGTATTTGTTCACACTCCTTAAAAGTCTGGAAGCGAACATTCTGGCACCGAATGTTCTGGAAACAACCCAGCTACATATATAAAGGAAGCAGAGTCGCTAGTGCCAGGCAGTCAGTTTGAAAGCTACAGTCGTCACGATAACTTGCGCCCCCCCACCCCCCTTGAGTTTTTTCTGTATCTGCCACTGAGGTCAGGTGTGTTTGTCAGTTACACCACCAAGCTATCTTAATTCAAGGCAAACTTCAGCAGGGGTTTATGCAAGCAAGATGTTTTCATCCCCAGTCTACATTGTAGCTCAGGAGATGTTGTCATGCATGATATGCCACTGTCACGGAGAATAAACCCAACATTTTTGCTTTAGAACAACTAGCTTGACAATTTTCCAATCATTGCGTTTGCACAAATGATCTTGTACGCAGTCATGCGCACGGGTGCAAAGTTATACACCAAACACAGTGAAATTCGTCGTGAAAAAAATCAAGTGACTTCGGGATTTGGACCCAGGTCTCCCAATTGCCTATCAGGTGTGTTTGCCTGGCACACAGCCAAGCCATCTTAATAGAAGATGAATTATGTCGGGCTTTATTGGGTTAACTACATAAAAACTATCTGTTAACTAAAAGTAAGCTTTATGATACTTTTACTTACTCAAAGTTACTAAAACTTTTCACCTTACTGAGACAACTTTTAAAAAACTAAAGGCAAAATTCAATGTCATATCTGTCATTATTTCAATAACTTCACTAAAACTTTAAAGTTCCTCTTTAATATGTATCAGAAAAAATTTTCATGAAATTTACTTACTCTTTAAAAAGAGTGTACTCCACCAGTGAACTTTTGAAAAACTAAAGATAAAATTCTATATCACCTAATATTTTTTCGACAACTTCGCTAAAACTTTGAAGTTCCACATTGACTTCAGAAAAACTTTGTAATTATTTACTGCACTTTTCAAAAACTTTTCAGTTTATTCCTTAACTATTGAAAAACTAAAGAAAAAATTCAATGTCACCTAATAACTTTTCAATAACTTCACTAACACTTTAAAGTTGACCATCAACTCAACTTGTTTCTTGGAAAAACTTTAACTTGTTTCTTTTACTCTTGGAAAACTTTGCAGTTTTTTGGTTAACTATTAGTCAACTATAAAAATCTAAAGTAAATTTTCCTGAGGGTGTGTTGAAAATCTTAGATGCTGAACCCTGTTGGCAAAAGGTGCTGCGATAATCCATTACATGGATATCTTTGTGCGTTCTAGTTTGATGACAGTGGATATTGCTGTTTGTGACAAAATAGGTAGGTGCGATATTCCACAGAGGAATAATCATTCGCCTCGACCAGGATTCAAACCTGGATCACCCCCTGCCACACACCCCTGAGGTGGCTTGCAGGGTATTTTGTAGATGTAGATCACTCGATTTTGCGCCGAGTGCTTTAACCAGTCTAGCTATCAATGCGTCCTCCTCCCCTGTGTGGATTATTTGGTTGGAATTCTTTGGTTGGGTCTCCCCAGTGGAATTCCTCTGTGGAATATCGCACTTATGTGCACTTGCGGGTGACTCCGTAAAGGTAACTACCGTGGCTAGTCCCGGTATCCTCAAAATTAGTAAAATAGGTAGGGTTATTTTTACTGAAGACTGAGCAGTTTAATATACACATAAAAAGATGGAAAAGTCAAGACTTTGAGTTCCTTAAACAGTGGTCTACCAGGTGATATTACAGATACACCAGCAATGGCTTTTATAGCTCTTTTCTGCGCTAAAAAGGCTTCTGAGCAGTAGGTGGCATTGCCCCAGAAAATTATGCCATAGCTAATTTTGAGGCCACCGGGACTAGCCGTGGTAGTTACCGTTACGGAGAAACCAGCAAGTGCACATAAGTGCGATATTCCACCTTGACCGGGATTCGAACCCGGATCCCTTGATTTCGTGCCGAGTGCTGTTAACCAGTTAAGCTACCAAGGCGTCCTTCTCCCCTGTGAATTATTTGGTTGCTTTATAGGAGCATGGTGGTCAGGACTGCTAGACATATGATGTCAATAGCAGTCCAAGTGGTGTGCTAAGTGCCACAGTCCGCGAGGATAAAGCCATATATAGAACACATTGAGGTGTTCGCTCTTTTGACTAATTGTAGGTGGCATTGCCCAGAAAATTATGCTATAGGTCAGAAGTGGATGTGTTTTAGAATGGTATAGCATCTTAAGAACCTCAATAGAGGTTATTTCTGGCAATTTTCTTATCATAAAAATACCACATGATATTTTCTTTGTTGCTGCATCAACATGAGATGCCCAGTCGAGATCTTCAGTCAATTGGATGCCCAGATCTGAATGTTATTCTTATTTTTTACATTTGTTTACAGGTTTAAACGAGTCTAGACATGTCTTATATTACATCTCGGGCACATAATTTTTGCGCAATGCAAACTTCTTTCCATTAACACCAGGTAGTTGAAAGAAAATAATTCCCCAAGGGCGTACTCTTTACTGGGCGAAAAAGGGGGGGAAGAAGGGATGAATAGGGTGTTGGAAGGTTGGTAAGGACATTAACCAGACCAGATTAAAAATGCCAAAAAAAACAGAAAAAATTAAAAAATGAAACATGCACTCGCTCACGCACGCTTCTGACGGATTTGCTCTGAGGAACTAATTTCCACAAGGGTCCAATCACGTACACAATCAGGTTTGCGAAGTATTCACTTACGCCAGTGACCCACTCACACAATTAAAAAAGCAAAGAGTTTTATTTTTTAATTTTTTCTGTTTTTTTTTGGCATTTTTTATCTGGTCTGGTTAACGTCCTTACCAACCTTCCAACACCCTATTCATCCCTTCTTCCCCCCCTCACTTTTCTCGCCCAGTAAAGAGTACGGCTTTGGGGAATTTATTTTCTTTCAACTGTTTAACGGCCGTAAAACGTTCAATTATCTATAACACTAGGTAGCACTGAGGTAGATATAATATTTTCGTGTAGACGCTCACCTGCATTTCAATGCTGCACTTAATTACACCCACCTGTAGTTTATGCGAGGCATTACTCTATTGCGGAGGTGAGAAGAAAGTGTTCACACTCTTTGCACATGCTCTGATGGAGTGCCAACAAAAAATCGTCGAAATGAGAAATTTTAAAGGGGGAACACTAGCTTGCTTTGAATTTTCTAGCATGCAGATCGTAAAGTGAATCCATTGTAAAGTGAATCCATCGTAAAGTGAATCCATGGTAAAGTGAACCCATGGTGAAAGGGGGTCCACTGTATGAGGATGATGGCATAATGGAGGCGGTTCGAGTCTGTAAAGTAATGAAAGTTGTGCGGGCCAGGATTGGAGTTGCACTAAGATTTGAACTGTGGCAGCCGAAGGATTTTGAGGATACTGACGAAACACGTAAAGTGAATCCATCGTAAAGTGAATCCATGGTAAAGTGAACCCATGGTGAATGGGGGGTCCACTGTATAAGGATGATGGCATAATGGAGGCGGTTCGAGTCTGTAAAGTAATGAAAGTTGTGCGGGCCAGGATTGGAGTTGCACTAAGATTTGAAATGTGGCAGCCGAAGGATTTTGAGGATACTGACGAAACTGGGTACAATTATCATGTACTTACAAATTACAAAACTAAAATTGGACAGAAGGAAAGATTTTATGCAGTTTGTGGGAGACATGCAGGTGAGTGATAGCTTCGTTTTCATCTAACTGTGCACCTAGGCTCCTTATATCTTCCCACACTTAGCGCAAAGTACTAGGAATATGATGCAATGATTAAAACTTTGTAATGTTCCACACTGTTTTTATTAATAGTACAAGCCTGACCGGTTTCAGTGTTAACACAACTTCATCAGAGGTCAAAATTGCTGCGTACAGAGGTGGTGGCTTGATATATATATGTACTGGGTTCCCGGGGAAGGAAGTAAGGAGGAGGAGGTTGGGATGGGGGGGGGATGATATTAGTAAAGAGGCGGCGGTTAACGGGGCAAGGTTACAGGAAATTTAAAACCAACAGCGTCAAGAGTTAAAAGGGGTTACTTCCGGTTTATTCCAGACAAATTGTCCCCCCTTTTTACCGTGCCTCTCCCTCCCTCTTTTAACCCTTTAACTGCGCAAATAATCTGAAATATAGCTCTCCCCAAACGCAAACTTTTTTTCTACATTTTTGCGTAATTTACAAATTTGTCACTTTTTATTGAAAGGAATTTTTTTAGAATTAGGAACTTATTATTAACTTATAAAAGGAAATAGTTTTATATATATATATATATATATATATATATATATGTATATATAATAAAAACACTTGACAGGGGGTGGGGAAAGAAAAGTAAAAAGAGAGAGAGGACTTACTGGGACGTTTCGGGCATGTAGGCCCTTCTTCAGCTGTAGAAAATTGAGAAGAAAAATTGACTTCTCAATTTTCTACAGCTGAAGAAGGGCCTACATGCCCGAAACGTCCCAGTAAGTCCTCTCTCTCTTTTTACTTTTCTTTCCCCACCCCCTGTCAAGTGTTTTTTATTATATTGTGGCCTATTGGCGAAATTTTTGTTTCGTGTATAATATATATATATATATATATATATATATATCAGTTCTCAATTTTCTACAGCTGAAGAAGGGCCTACATGCCCGAAACGTCCCAGTAAGTCCTCTCTCTCTTTTTACTTTTCTTTCCCCACCCCCTGTCAAGTGTTTTTATTATATTGTGGCCTATTGGCGAAATTTTCGTTTCTTGTATATATATATATATATATATAAATTCAAACTTACAGGAGGTAGGAGAAATAGGAAAAGATAAAGAATTCGTTCTTACGGAACGTTTCGAACCAGTTGGTCCTTCGTCAGCTCTAGAAGTCAGGCACTTCGAGGCACTTCTAGAGCTGACGAAGGACCAACTGGTTCGAAACGTTCCGTAAGAACAAGTTCTTTATCTTTTCCTATTTCTCCTACCTCCTGTAAGTTTGAAATATAGAAACACAAAAAAGAAGAACACTCACACACTATACGTTCTGATATTTCGGCAGCCGAGCTGCCTGCATTCCTGCATTCTGCTGCCTGCCTAGCATTCTGTATCCTTCCTTCTGTGAGAAAGGCAGCTCGGCTGCCGAAATATCAGAACGTATAGAGTGTGAGTGTTCTTCTTTTTTGTGTTTCTATATTTATTTCCGCCCCACCTGTGGCAAAGTTTATTTTTATTTAAATTATCGCGTGTGTGATTTTCCACGAACTCGTATATATATATATATATATATATATATATATATATATATATATATCAAGCCAAGTGTTAACATTTAAACCAGTCAGGCTTGTACCATTAATAAAAACAGTGTGGAATATTATAAAGTTTCAATCATTGCACCATGTCAAAATTCCACAAAGTCAACCCTTCAACCATCTTGTATAGACAAAGAATATTATTTTCGCATAAACTATCCCCACGTTCCTCATGAGCCAGAGGCTCCACAGAATATTTAAGCCTAAGAGTGATGTCTGTGAAATAAGAATTTGAATAAATTGAAATTATATTGCAGCATGTAAAGAGGAGGAGGTTGAAACTGGTGGGAGATGTGTTACTTGGCCAGCGCATCTCCCCGTTTTTGCAGACTCTGCGACGGAAGATGAATCTCTGGGAACGAGTACTGCCAGCATTAAACTAACACCTTTGGAAACACAAAGAGGTAAAAATGTAAGTACCTTATGCAAGTGTCTTTAAGGTCGTTTGAGTGGTTTTTATTTTCGTTACTCTATGCTGACGACACCACTTTCATCTATAATTCAAATACTCTGCTCAACACGAGCACCGCATCAAAGTTAATTATGTCTGAAGCAACTAAATGGTTCTCAGCCAATGGCCTTGCTTTAAACAATGACAAAACCCAATCACTTGCTTTCTCCTTATGTAATACAGCATGCTCAAATGATACTATCAAGCTGCTCGGCTTTGAACTGGACCACAAATTAAGCTGGGAACCTCATGTATTAACCACTTTAGGTAAACTATCAAAGGCAGTGTACATGCTACGCAAAATTAAAGCACTGATCCCAAAAGAATACATTACCCCAGCATATTTTGCCTTATTTCACTGCCATATAAACTATGGCATCGAGCTATTCTTCATCCTCCTTAAGCCTATTTAAAATCCAAAAAAAGGCAGTTAGAGTAGTTTCTTGTGCCCAGCCCAGGGATCACTGTAAGCCACTCTTCACCAAGCTCGGCATTTTGACCCTGTACTGTATGTATATAATGAAGTGTATTTGTGACGTAAAGGCAAATCTTAACTCCTTGGAGACGAGAGGAAATGTGTACAACCATTTCACAAGAAACCGAGATATCCTTAATGTTCCCTATTGCCGACTATCAAAAACTTGTAAATCATTCCACATAATTAAGCTGCACCTGTATAATAGTTTACCTGCCGAAGCCAAACTTGTCAGTCTTGAAAAATTTAAAAGAGTTGTGTATGCCTGGCTCATAAAAAAGGCCTTTTACTCCATTGAGGAATTCATCAATAGCAACAAGGATGATATGATTTTCTTGTAATTTAACATCTTCTGTATTTGTACTACTTAATAATATTTATAATTTTTTCTTAATTTGTAATAAAACTATTTTAATTCTGTATATTAATATGACAAAGACTAATGCAAGTTGTATCTTGTTTTATGTCTAATAAATATTATTATTATTATTACTATATTCTCCCTCTGGAGCGCACAGCCGTAATCTGTCCCATGTAAAACAGCTTTTATTTTCAGGCAAATTGCTCGAAAAGTAGTTTGGCAAGCAGTAAATATTTGGATAGTAAATTCTGAGTAGTAATTAAATAAATATGTATATCCAAATAAGTCTCAAACTTGACTTGTTTTTTCACGCCGTACAGTGAAATTGATTTCACAATGGAAGGTTTTCTCGTGCAATTCTGTAAAATTACTGTGGTGACTAATCGATTATATTTTCATGAATAGCTGAGAAAACAGAAACTGCTCAACGTTAGTTTTTTGAAAAAATCTAGGTGTTATTAATTCCTAATTTAGTTTCTATATTCTCCTGGAGCGCACAGCTGCAATCTGTCCCATGTAAAACAGCTTCATTTTTAGGCAAATTGCTCGAAAAGTAGTTCGGCAAGGAGTTTAAATTTTGATATCATTGGAAAGAGAGACTTTTTTCTTTGCCATGGAAAACGTAGAAACTGCACAACGTTAGTTTTTGAAAAAATCTAGGTGTTATTAATTCCTAATTTATTTTCTATATTCTCCAGGAGTGCACAGCTGTAATCTTTCCCATGTAAAAGAGCTTTCATTTTCAGGCAAATTGCTTGAAAAGTAGTTCGGCAAGGGTTTTAAATTTTGATATCATTGGAAAGAGAGAGTTTTTTCGTTAAAATGACATCAAATTCATCGAATTCTCGGTGAAATCAGTTATCCCTTAAACTACCTTAAAATGTGCCTTCATCAAAACAACATAGCCTGTCTATTCTTCTCCGTTACAATGCTATAAAAAATACTTATACACTTCTGTGCTTCTTACAGCATCATCGTGAACAGTTAAAACTAAGTGCTTCAAACAAAGCATTTACAAACTATTTTGGCCGCAAGAGATTGAATACTGACTCGATTGAGATTGAAAGTGACTCACGCAAGAAGGCATCAATGGCCAACTGCGATTCACAGCAAGATGAGAGCATGGCATCAGACTCACAGGTAACTTACATTTTTTTGGCAGATCGATTGAGCTGTATCTTCCCTCATTTTAATTTTAGAGCATAAGGGTCGTGTATATATAAGTTAACCATTTTTTGGTGATTATTTGTACCCCCTCCCCCTTTCGTTGACAACCGTAGTATTTTTCCTAAACCCCTCCCCCCTGACATGTAACGTTGTCTCTACAAATTATTATTATTATTATAAATTTGTCCAAAAGACACTGTACAAAAATACAAGTACCAAGTAAGTGTATAGGACACGCCATGGTAATAAGAAGAGACAAATATAGTTATATAGTTAAGTTTCATGCTACATAAGATATTCATTGATACTGTAAAAACATCTCTCCATCGAAAAATAAAACACCTTTCTTTGAAAAACTCTTATGTTGTTCTCAAGTTTTATGCCATTAGGTAAATTATTGTAAAGTTGTATACACATAGTTCTAGGACTTTTTAAATGTTTTGTTGATCTAGATGATGTCACATGCATATCATATTTAAGCCTTGTATCATATGAATGGATTTTGTTATTCTTAACAAAATCAGTAATATTTTTTTTACATAGATTACAGCATGATGTATATAAACAGATGGCACTGTTAGTGACCTTAAGTTCTTGAACAGAGGTCGACAATGAGACCTGTAATGCACTTTACAAATAGTTCTTACAAATTTCTTTTGGATTATAAACACATTATTTAAAGTGGATGTGGATCTCCATAAAACTAAGCCATAGGAAATAATGGTACAGGGGTAAAATAATCCATAATATAGAGCTTTCATTATATCTAAACTAACTGTATGTTTCAAAACAGATAACAGGTAGAATACAGAATTCAGTTTTTACATAAATTTGTGGTGTGTACGTCCCACTTCAACACAGAATCAACAACAGAAGAAATTTAACATTATTTGTGACATTGAATCACCAACAAACTCTGTAAGTGGCTACTACCATGTGCATTAAGTGTGAATTGAAAAGTAGTAATTTGTAATTTATTGTATGAAAGATTCAATTCAAATCCTCCGATTCGTCCGAGTGCTGTTGCCCCTGTCTGCACGTGGCAGACAGTGAGTGCGAAATGACCTTAGCCGTTGAAGCACGTAAAACAAAAATACTACATACTACAACTTCAATTCAAAAATATTTTCTCAATTATTGAGTGAGTTTATTTTTAGGGATTGGTTGAAATAAGGCAAATAAAGTACCCAAACTAGATGTAATAGAACTAACTAATCTCAATTGGAACAAGTAATATTAATTTTTAAATTCTAAAAATCAACCATGAATCATGGTGCTGTGCTTCATCTGTTTTAAGTTCTCTCCCCTCCTCACATTTCTGACTGCACTGCCTTGAAAATTGTTGTCGTCATGAGGTCACTATTTAACCCACGATACCTTTAAAATGTAAACAATTTGATGGTATGAAGAATTGCAACATTGTAGAGGCAATGGTTCAGTCAGATTGAGTTAAAGGAGAAGCTTGGGGTGTAAGAAACACCCCACGCACCCTTCCTCATGTTATAAACTCTGTAGTATTGTCGATGCAATGTTAACGAGTAAGAAACGTAAACAGGTGCATTGTAACAGCTACGTTAGCCCTCCCTCCCCCTCGTTACCTGCCGTAGGCTTTAAGGTGACCCACTCCCCCCCATAAGTTGGTAATGTAGTTTATGCATGACATCATACTGTATTCAGAGTAATGTGTCAGATTAGCCTAAAAGAAATATCAACTTCATCTCACTATAAAAGCAATCTGGTATAAAATTGCGGGCACAATGTCAATGTTATTTATTATGTTATGTCAATGTGTGTTATTTTACTATGTTGCCTTGTTTATTTTGTTATGTTATGTCAATATGTGTTATTTTACTATGTTGCCTTCATGAAAGGATCATAAGAAGTTTCATTTATGCCAACTTCCCGTTTCATGCAAACAAGCGTTGCAAAAGAGTTAAACTGATGATATCAGGCCTGACATCGTGGAAATGATGGATGTCCATGTTGAGAAAAATCAACTTTGTAATTTCCACAGACTTCATTCCGCTGGCACGGCACGCGTTTCACCACACTGTAGCATATTCATGTGCCACCACACTGGCATTAATTCAGCAGAAATAAAATACATATTCCAATAATAGGTGACATTTTGGCTATCAGTCAGGGAAATTGGTAAATCCATCAGGGAAAGGTCAGGGAATTTAAAAATTGGATCTCAGTAGCCTTCCTGTATTCTCTCATGCAAAAACATTTCTTCACTCAGAGTTTTAAATTTCCCCCTCAGAAGCAAGTTTAAAATTTTCTTTTGTTTGGGTGAACTGACATCTAGTGGCAAATGGGTAGAACTATTTTTTCAAGGGCAACTTTGGGTTGTTTTTTAGGTTTTATATTGCTACGGATTTCCGTAGTTTGCACGAATGAAAATAGTTTTAGCCATTAGAGAATAAAGGACGAAAATCACAAAAAAATATCCAAGTAAAAAATAAAGTAGGTAAATACTTATGCATCTAAATATGAACACATTCACTTTTTTATTAAGTACAAATGAGGATGCTCTTACACCATCAGTAAGTGTGTATGAAATGCAACTTATATCTATTTGGTAAAAATAATTGGCTAATTAAGTCCTCTTTTGGAATTAACTGCCGAGGAGGATATTTTATTAATATTCATGTCGGATGTGATTGTATTCTCTTGTTCTTTTCAATGCCAATGGGTTTGATCTTGTAACAAATAAAACATCCAAAGTTTTAGCTGTGTCAATGCGGCGAATTAGGAGTCGTGCATAAACTATGTTACCAACTTAGGGGGGGAAGGGGTCACCTAAAAACCTACGGCAGGTAACAAGGGGGAGGGGTCCACTCATCATATTCATGTGCCACCACACTGTGGCACATGAGTATGCCACAGTGTGGTGAAACGCGTATCATGCCAGTGGAATAAAGTCTGTGGAAATTACAAAGTTGGTTTTTCTCAACATGGTGTGCATAAGAGATTCATAATTGACTAAATTTTACATAAAATATAAGTAGATTAAGTTAAATTCAGTGCCCACGGCTGCATTTGGCACAATTTTGAAAAAAAATATTTCATCTGATCCTCCCGTGGGGGAGTAATTGAGATTCTAACCTTTAATATGTCTTTTTGTGTTCCATCAGACGACTGAAACCAGAGGACTTGAATCCATGGATCAGGCTGTTTGCCAATTACGGGAGGAAATATCAGAGCTTGAGAGGAAAAGAGATGCGTTACCTGGCGTTGACTTGAAGGCAGTGGTTAGAGAGGTTGTCTCGGAAATCGTTCGCCCGGATATCAATGCAACGAAAGAGCGAATTGCAGCCCTGGACCGAAAGCTTGATGGTGTGTCTGGCATGATGAGTAAGTCTCCCCGTTAATTAAAAATTATGTCCATCCAATGTTGGGTGGACAGTATAACAGTGTAAGACGCACACAGGGATGTTAATGAGAGATCTGCATAAGAGATCTAATTAGGTGAATCTCTTTCCCAGCAACAATAGAAATCTACACGGGAATAACATAAACACCACTGAGTTCTTAGGGCTTATCATCTCCGATACCCTAGATTGGTCACATCAAATTCAAGCCATAATCAGTAAATATCTGTAGGCACCTATATGATTAGGAAGTTAGCACCTGTTGTGTCTCTCAATACTTTGAAAAAGTTATATGTTGCTAAAATCCTTGCTCATTTATCCTATGGCATTTTGATTTGGGGAAATTCAACTGCCTCAAGACGAGCTTTTACTACCCAAAAGCAAGCCATCAAGTCAATGTTTCAAGTCTCTATACGAACCCCGGGCAAACCCCTTTTTTCAAATGTAAAAATTCTCACACCGCCTTCTAGGCTTGTGCGATGACCGATTTTGGTCATCGATTTTCGATGAAAAAATTTCATCGAAATGTTTCGATGACGATGGCTGTCATCGATCATCGTATAGAGTGTACACGATGATCGATGACTATCGATGAATGTCGATGATGATGAATTACGATGATCGATGACTCTCGATGAACTGTTTAGTAGTGATGAGCGATATATCGCTGTGATTGAATCACCGATACTGAAAAGTAGCAATCACAGTCTGTGACTAAATAATCGAAATCACTGTGACTGTGAATTCGGTGAATTTAGCCCGTTTAGCTCAGGCTGCTAACGCTGCTACCAACTGCACCAGTGCAACCAACGAATACAATGCTACCACTGCTACTGCGTATTAACTGTGATTGAACGTGATCGCTACTTCTGTATCGTCTACCACAAACTTGAGAATTCCAAACATCCCACTGTGGCCCTGCCATCGTCGTCATGGCGCAATAGCTGGGGTGCTTACACTTTATACGTACATTTTAGATCTAAGGAGTTCAAATGAATGGAAAAAAGAAGAAAAATTAGTGATAAATGGATATCGATCATCCTCATCGATGGTTCTCATCGACATCAATGATTCGCATCAACTCATCGACTCATCGGGATCGATGATTCTCATCGACTCATCGACATCGATGGTCGATGACATTAATCGTCATCGATTACAGCCATCGCACCGCGATGACTAAAATCATCGTCGATGACTTCGATTAATCGACTCATCGCACAAGCCTACCGCCTTCTTTATATATTTTGATCTGTGCTTGTTTTATACACTCCAATCTGGACAAATTTCCTGCCAGTGCTTCTTACCACAATTACTCCACCAGCTCCAGAAATAACATACACACACAGCAATACTCAAGTTCTCTCTGTCTGAAAGGTCCCTACCACTCTACAATTTTTAACAATATCCCAGACAAAATTAAAGCTATCCTTTCACCTGTCTTGTTTAAATTGAGGGTAAAAAATCTCCTACACAAAAGGTGCTATTATAGTGTCACGGAATACCTTGAAGACTCTCCGATAAACATATGATATCGTAATATTTATTGCATGAATTTCCTTTTTCTGTATTCTCGCTGTATGTATATATGTTATGGACGTAACTCTTAATGTTAAATTGTATATTTATATTGCATTTTATATATGCAAACCTTGACGTAGCCATGCATTGTATTTTGCCAACGGTGAAAAATAAATATTATTATTATTAATGGCCATGGGGTAAGTGCCATAAGGGAGGTGTCGTCCTTCCCTGCCCTTAAATGGATGCGGCTGATCTTAGATTTATATTGAATGCCAAAGTGAGTGGTCATTTATTTGCTTGATTAGTTATTTTTACGTAGGTTTAAATTTTATTGCAACAATCTACTTTTTTCTGTATAGTTTTTAACCTTTTGCACTCGGATGTCGAGTGTGACTCGACACGGTTAGTATTGGCACCAGCTCGTATGTCGAGCCAAACTCGACACGGAGTTTCACCGCGAGGGGAAAGTGAATTTTGCCTATTTTTTCCCAGTAACTTTTCTTGTAATCATCAGCGTGAAAGGATGAGTATAAAATAATTTAATTTAGTAACATGGACTATTTTATTTATAAAAAAATATGGATCCATAATCTACCAATAAATGCCGTCTCCATTCAATGCCGCCACCGAACATCACACAGTTTGACGCAACAACGCGTGATGTTTTTATTTATCTTTCTACTGTTAGCTCAGTCAGCTGTTTATTTTACTTAGGTAATAATTTACCAAATGTAGATGTAGATATATATGTATATGATTTGTGTCTGAAAAAAACTTCGCGAGACCGTAAAGTAAAGATACGGTCAACTGATCCAGCGTTTATTGGCTCTTAGTTCCGACACCTTTTTTCAATTCGTTTTCTTCCTTGCGTTAGCCACCACTGTCTCATCTAAGTCTGTCTATTCTTTCCTTATCTTTTGCATAGTCAACATCTTGAGTACGAGAGTCCGAGCCTTCGAGGGCGACATGAGTCACAGTCAGTCAGTCTCTCTTTAGGTTGCATCATTTTTTCCTGTGGTAAACAACCTTTCTTCTCTCACGGAGATTAGGTTACGTTTCTAATATTACGACATTTTCACAGGCGTTTTCTTGAAGCAGAGTTCAACTGTCATGAGTCAATTTATTTATAGCTTGTATTATTTTTCCTTGTAGTATACCCTTTCTTCTCTCACGGAGATTAGGTTACGTTTCTAATATTACGACGTTTTCACATGCGTTTTCTTGAAGCAGAGTTCAATTGTCATGAGTAAATTTATTTATAGCTTGTATTATTTTTCCTTGTAGTATACCCTTTCTTCTCTCACGGAGATTAGGTTACGTTTCTAAAACTACGACGTTTTCATGACACAGGGGTTCTCTTACAAACGATGCTTTCCTGTCAGTTGGACGAATAATCTGCTCGGAAGTAGTCGTATTTTGAGAAAGAATTTCAGCTCTTCAGGATGGATAAGTTTGCCAAAGAATTAGAAAGCAGCGACGACGAATTTTACATCGAAAATGAAGACTCTATTGAAAACTATAACAGAGACGAAAGTGAGTTCTCTGATCACGCAAATGAGGATTGTGAACTAATCGCTGGTCCGAGTGAAACTACGAAAAGGAAAACTTCCCTTGCTTCACCCAAGGATCTGGGCAAATGCAGTGACAGTGACGTTGAATTCGTGAAGTCAAAACGAAGACGCACTATTGTTTATTCAAGTGATAGTGATGGAAATACAGAGGATGACATTGTGAATCCGGGTTTTTTACCCAGTGAAAGTAATGTTTCTAGTGAAAAACAACAAAAAAGAAAGTGGAAAGCTGTATCTGTGGAAGACCATGAGCCCAGCAGATTCCCCTTCTCCACAGGTCAGTTATGTGTTGGACCTCAAGTTCCTTCTGGATGCACCACACCATTAGACTTTTTTCAGTTGTTTTTCACTGAGACGTTGATAAACAATGTGACAGATGAGACTAATGAGTATGCTCGGCAGAAAATTAGCCAGAAAGAAGCGATCTACTTGGAATAAATGGAAAGATGTGACAACAGAGGAAATGAAAGCTTTTTTGGGTGTAATATTAAATATGGGTGTAGTGAATCTCCCGAACTTGCAGAGTTATTGGTCCATGGATTTGGAGTCTCATATACCATTTTTTCGAGCTGTTTTCAAAAGGGAGAGGTTCTTGCAAATATTTTGGATGTTACACTTGAAAAACAATAAAAATTCAAGTAAAGATTTGAGAACCAGAACCGATAAGGTAAACTCCTTTTTGTCATATCTTGAAATGAAATTTAGGGAGCGATTCTGTCCTGGAAGGGAGATTTCTGTTGATGAGGCTGTTGTTGGTTTCAAGGGAAGAGTACGCTTCATCACGTATAATCCTAAAAAGCCAACGAAATGGGGTATTCGTTTGTATGTTCTCGCGGATTCTAAATGTGGTTACGTCCACTCATTTGTCCCTTATTATGGTGGAATAACATCCGAGGCCTTGGTGAGACCTGATCTCCCTTTTACCAGCAGAATAGTATTAGAACTTCATGAAAGATTGAAGAGCTCTGTACCTAATGCTCAAGGCTATCATCTCTTCACCGATAGGTATTACACTAGTGTCACTCTTGCTAGAGAATTGCTCAAAGAAAAATCACACTTGACAGGGACAATAATGGGTAATAGGAAAGACAATCCACCTGCTATCAAACATCCAAAGCTAAAGAAAGGAGAGATAGTAGCTTACAGGGATGAAAACGTAATGCTTCTTGCATGGAAAGACAAGAGAATAGTAACAATGCTCAGTACATGGGACACTTCAGAGACTGAGTCTGTGGAAAGGAGAGTGCGTGGTGGTGGGAAAGAGGAAGTTGTCAAACCCAAGGTCGTGACAAACTACACAAAATTTATGGGGGGAGTGGATGTAGCGGATCACTACACAAGCACGTACTGTTTCATGAGGAAGATTCTAAAACGGTGGAGTAAATTGTTTTTCTGGGGGCTTGAGATCAGTGTTGTAAATTCTTACATTTTGTACAAAGAATGTCAAAAACGAAAAAATGAAAAACCAATAGCTCATGTGAAATTTATTAGAAATCTTGTACATGACCTTGTTGGAGAATTCCGAGGAGGTGCACTATCTTCTAGGGGCAGATCATCATCCACAGAACTAGAGCAACGTTTAGATGGAAAGCTCCATATAATCATTCCACACCCTAACAAAAAACATAAAGATTGTGTTGTTTGTTCCAACAGGAAAATCAAAGGAGGAAGAAGAGAGACAAATTATATCTGTGAGACATGTGAATGTAATCCTAGCCTTCATGTGGGTGAATGCTTCTAAAAATACCACACAATGAAAAATTATAGAAATTAAAATAATTGTAAAGAGTAAAGAATATTTTTAAATGTCAAAAAATCCAAATAAATAAGTTAATATGAAAAGAAAACGTTGTTTTTCATTGCAGTGAGGCCATTTTTAAAATGAGCAGAATTTTAAAAATTAAATGCCGAGTAGACTACTAGAATCCAGAAAAGAAAATGCGAGTGCAAAGGGTTAAATGCAGCATACAGTTCCTATTCAGTCTATTAAACAGTCTCTAAGTTAATCGATTGTGGCGATACTTTGTGGAAATTGAAGTTAGAATTCACTGTCATAAAAATACGGTACAAAATTCCACTAATTATTGTGTAATTTGTCTTGGCAAAATCACGTGTTAACCATCTGTAATAAGGTTAATATGATCCTTCATCAGCTTAAAATTCAGAAAAACCTCATACCCCTTCACACACGCCAGCAACTTATCTCCTCACTCATTTTCCCCCACTTTGACTATTGCTGTCTTGTGTACCATGATATCACTGAAGAGCTTAATGTTAAGCTAGAACGTTTACTGAATATGTGTGTAAGATTTATCTTTAACCTCAAGAAGGATGACCATATTCCCCCCTATTTTATCAGGCTTACATGGCTGAAGGCCAAAACCAGAAGAAAATACTTCCTTGGTTCTTATATGTATTCCCTCTTTCAAAATCAGCAACCAGGCTATCTGAAGCAATTTTTTCCTCCTAGAGTAAACCTGGCTAATGTTACCACCCGAATGACTCCTGATTATTTGATTCCTCCTCTACATAGGACTACTACATACCATAAATCTTTCTGTGTGGCTGGGGCCAGGTTGTGGAATACTGTTCCTATCGACATAAAAAAATCAAGTTCTGTATTTGTTTTAAAAAAAAGATTTTTTTGTATCTATTCAACCAAGAAGGGTTTTAATTTAATAATTATGCAAAATCTCATTGAATTGTTACCTCTCATGTTATATGTCTCATGTTATTATTGATCATGATAATGTAACTGCCTTATTAATCAATAATTTATCGAGCTCATACATATATGTAACTTTTTTGTATGTTCTTAGTGGACGAAGACATCCAAGAACAATGAACTTATATTCTATTCTAAATGCTATATCTAGACTATTTCCTGAGCAGTCAGAAAGCTATGATTATGTTCTGAAATTCTATTGTACATTTTGATTTAAAATATAATTATCTCTCCACCACAATGAAAATAGCTATATTTTCTACCACAGAATATATGTAATAATGATCTCTTTGTAGTGAAAACAGTTTTAACATCATTGTGTTCTCATATGTTGTGAAATCTCAGCATATTTTTTTACAATCCGCTAATAATTCGATTAAATGCTTATGATTCGACTTTAAATGCTTTGATTGCAACATTTTAATGCTCCTCCTCTTTGTTGACCATTAATATCCTGTGGTTCTATCATTGATACATGTGATTACTTTGTTACCAACCCACTCCTTCCTTGCATTTTACCACCACCGACCTTACCACCTCCCCCCCCACCACCCAACCTCCCCTACGTAACTTAGTCTTACCCCCGATCCGTCCTCTTTCCTACCCCCCCTCTTCTTTATTATATAAGGCTAGCAGTAGCAATATTTCCTTCTGTTTTGTCTTGTAAATGACGCTTTAGTCGTCGAAACCGGTCGAGAGCAATAAAATAATTAGTGGAATTTTGTACTGCGTTTTTGTGACGATGAATTCCTGTCTCTAAGTTGTTTCTTTCTTCATATGTTGTATGCAGCATGTTGTTATGAAGTCTGTCAGTCTCTTGTTTTATTCCATACAACAGCCTTAATTTATTGCAGTTTACATTTTGATTTTATTTGACTGTCTTACAGTCTATTTTCTAGCCATGTGTTCTAGCCAATGTTAATATGGCTGATTTTATAAATTGCAGCATTGTTCCAAAGTGAAATGATTTGGTCAATACCAAATAATTTTATTTTAACTCATATATTAGAACTTCTTGATGCTGTCAGTAGCACTGTGCTCCATCTAAGGATCTAGTAAATGGGCGCTTGCAGTTTGCAAGTGGAAGGAGTAAAGTGTATGATGGTACAATGTAAATAATTAAAAATGAAAACAATAAGGTCTTACTGCTCATTATAACCTAGCGTTTTAACTAAAAATGCAAAATGCATGTACCAACACTTTAAAATCGGTGGAAAAAAACTTAAACCTTGGTCAATCATGAAGGAGTTCCATCATATTTCGCCTGATACCGTTGAAGTAACCCTATTGTTGTTAGATAGTGAGTTAGGACCTATTTCTGTTGCACGAGTGTGGACAAAAGGTCTGTGGAAACCATCTCTATGTCCGGTATTATATGAAGGTGACATAATAACGCAGAAGCCTTATTTTATATGGATACCATGAGGAAGATTAAAGTAGGAATTTCTCAGGGTTCTGTGAATCATTTCGTAAATAATCCATAGAATTATTTTTGCTGATCACTGATTATTTATTTCTAGGTCAATCTTCTGGGAGTGGCCAGTCATCGATGTCAGTGCCCACCGAACTTGAGAACGGGCCACCGGTAATGTCTTATTCATTTAAATTATTTATTTTTTTCTGTTTTTCAATTTTTTCTTTCTTTGTAAGAACTGCTATCATTTGTCATTCTTCCTCCTGTACTACTGTGATATTTAAACTGCAGAAGATATCCGTTAGACTAATTGTAAATGATTCTATTATTGATCCATGTCGACCTATCTTCAAGGCATTGGGATTACTGCCTTTACCTTGTATTTATGTATATTATGTTTTAATGTATGTACAGACTAATATTGCTGAATTTGAAAAGAAGTCAAATGTACATAATTATTCTACAAGACTGAGGAATAACTTACATATTCCATTTGTAAGGACGAATAATACTTCCCTTGGCCCTAGAGCTATGGGGATTCACCATTATAATAAACTCCCAACAAGGCACAAAGACATTTAAAAAAATACTATTTTTAAGTGTAAAATTAAAGAAATGCTACTGAAAAAATTGTACTACTCGGTCAACGAATACCTCATAGATGAGGTCTTATCATTGCATATTACTGAGTTCAAATGTTTTTATGTGTATAACTGACGTGTCCTATATCATGCATAATGATCCTTGGACAAATAAATTATTATTATTAGCTTATTCTCCCAATAATGGAAGACGTTAAGCAAACAACTCAATCAAGATTTTTCTGGGTTCTTCTTGTTGCTCCAGTAGGCTTTCATTCTTTCCGAGTGGGCTTGTTTTCGTTCTTCCGACCACTTCGGTCTATATTGTTTCTCCTTTGGTTGCTCTGATTTAACTTCCCATTTGTTTACTTTGTGTGTGAAGGTGTCTCTTACTAAAATGTCTGTTGCACATATGTTCGCGTTTTTGAGATCCTTTCGAAGTTCTTCTAGCCAAGGTGTTGAATTCTTAAGTGAGGCTACATAATCTAGAATCTTTTTTGTCAATCGATTTTCTGGTAGTCTACTGAGATGACCAAAGAATCTCATTCGTCTTTTCTTAATGTCACATTCAATGTTTGAAAATTTTTCTGTTGTTTTGATTGATTGTAGCCTGCAACCGTCTTGCGTATATCTTGCTCCTAGGATTTATTCCTCTCTTGTTATTGTTATTATTATTTGTTCGTTTTAGGTCCGCTTGGTGGCTGCTAATGGGGTCTACTGGGAGATGTTGGCATCGCATTATGCCAAATTAAGCGCACTTGAGGGTAGGAAGCCAGACTGGTGCAATGCATTGCTGCACGGCTGCTTCCCCAACAAAGCGCACCTGATGGGCTTCCGCCCTCGAAAGAAGTCGGGGAAGACACCTTTCCCTGATGCCTTTTTGAGTGCTGCAAAAGGTACGTGTATGCTTATCTTTTCTTTTGTTGCGCAGCGAATGTGATATGGGTCATTCCACCTCAATTCAACAATCGTTTGTCCCTTAGGGTCTCAGATTTTTATAAAAATTGGTGTATGGGTACAATATCAACTCAAACTGAATACCCTCAAACCGTTTGTCATACATTGTCATACAGCAATGATTAGTAGCTCTTATTAAAGCTAAATCTTTATTGAATGCAAATATATCAATAAAAATTATTTTCTTCTATACCCTATTGTTGTTAATTACTAATGTTTAAAAAATTGTTAGTAAACTTTTCTAAAATACTCCGTCTCAGAATGAGGCCGAAACTTTTTACCGTAGTCTAAACATACTCAGATAACTATTCTAAAAATAACATTTAGTGGAAATTCATAAATGCGCTTTTTATAAATATTTAAACATTTACAATTTTCTCTCGCGCGGCCAGTCTGCTCCCCCATTTGGAATACATGCAGCAGACACGTGATGCAAGCCTAAAAATTTCTTAATTGCTCAAGGTCATGACTATATGAGATAAAAATATATTATAAACTATAAATGTTAACAACAATTGTTATTTGTTCTGTTAAATGGATGTTTGCAGAGAAGTTTACAATTGAGCCCCACTTTCTCTGCGCGAAAAATTTTGCGCAAAAGGTATGTGTTTGGATGCTTATCTTTTCTTTTGTTGCGCAGCAAATGTGATATCAGTATTTATAAGACATTTTCATTAGGGATGGGTAGTACTCAAAAAAGAACTGGTATTTTTTTATGAGTATTAAAAAGTAACAATATTACTCACCCGGTAGTACTGATGAAAAATACCGGTATTTGTGTGATTTATTAAATATTTTAATAAATTACAAATTAACATACGTTTCACGCTAATTTTCCAGTATTTCGGCAAATAAGAATATCAGTCCAAAGAGATACACTGAAATATTTCCATCCGTCGTCATTTTTAATGAATATTTATTGCGAATGAATGATCTAAGGCTTTCCCTGCATATAGCAATTTTGGGAGGTGTTCGTGTTTCTGACTGGGTCAGACTCTCCATTTCTGCCGATGTCTCTCGAGTTGTTCATCGAAACAGTCAGAAACCCGAACAACCCCCAACATTCATTGTGGGGAATATACATTGTCTATTTAGGAAATATTTTTTATTTTACGCTGTATGTTTGCACTCCTTGCTTTTTGTTATAATAGTTTTAAATCACATGAAAAACGATCGGTATTGCTTTAATGCTGTGGTCAAGTAAAATCCCCCGTTATAGCAATCAATACTTGCGGTCTCAACTTACAGGAATAAATATTTGTATTTATATGGCTCAAAATCATCGATTGTCTGGTATTCGGCATGCGTCAAAAATTTATACTTACCTATTATATCAATAATGATAAAAAACATATCTCAACTTCACGGTTATGTAAATATGAAAAATTACAATACATATTACAAGAACATTTGAAAATTTAGTGTAGTTAATAAATTATTGTAGTTCCGTTAGTTAACGCAATATGGCAGCGCTGTCTGAATACCAGTATTTTTAGTACTGGTACCGTCGGTAGTACTGATTTTAAATACTGGTCGGTGCTACTGGACTAAAAAAAAGTCGGCACTACCGAATAGCGGTATTTTTTTGCCCATCCCTTTAAGAGAGGACGATACTGCCTCCCTGGCCGGCAATGTTTTTTCAAATGACGTTCTCAATTTTTCTTCATTGAAGATTTCACGGCTCATAATGACAAATAAAGTTATTACAATACGGGTGTGTGCCGAGTGTTGTTTTGGTTTTGCTCGATGTTTCGTGACCCACTGCTGGTCACTTCTTCATGGGAATGACTACAATATATAAGTCATGCATGGAAAAACGTGCTTGAATATACATAAATATTGTTAACACCTATTCATTAGGTATATACCTTTACGTGACATTTAAAGAGGAGAGTATAAGGTTTATCCCAGTATGTTTCCAATATTTAACAACAATGGTCTTCTTAGAAACAATAATTTTAGCATAAACAAATATTTAAACGAACAAATAATTTTTTAAATTGTATTTTTAGCCCTGGTGAAGCTTATACATATAAAAAGGCGAAACGTTGGCTAATTGGTGGTTTTTTTAATTGAAAAAAAATTAATAGACCAAATCTCCAGAAAAAACATTCAAACAAAAATAATAACAATCTTTGATCAATTACAGAATACATTGTAAATTACATTGCAAATGTACTTTTAGTTATTATTTGTACACAGTTTTAATCTCCGTTAAATTAAAAATTATTATTTTCAATATATTAGGGGAAAAGCCATTTAAGTTACAATGGTGGGGAATAGCCATTTAAGTGACGTTATATTATATTCCCTTGGCTATACACATTTTGGATTACTGTAATATAAATTTTGGTTATTAAAATCATTAAAAAACGTAGTTCTACACGGAAGTAAGAAAAAGTCCGGTCAAAACTTTGAACTCATTTTACTCGAAATCAAGTCCATGAAACTTAAGTGGTTATTCCTTTCCAAAACACAGAATTATAAAATGTGTGAGGACATGTTGTAGATGATGGTACTTGGGAAATTTTATATTGGTAATATGATTTTGAGATGTCATATATTCATGGTTTTTCCTGTTATCGATTCTTATTGTTGGATAAACTGAAATAAATAAATCTCTTGCAGGACTGTGGGTTAAGGTTCTTTTGAAAAATAACATGCCTCTCTCGGAGGCGTTGGCAAAGGCTGAGGAGCTGCCCGGCTACCTGAGTGACAGGTGCCATGAAATGAGAGGGCCGAGGGGGCTTGCAAAGAAATTGAAGGAAGTTCGTGATGCAGGTGGTGACACCTCGACCATCGTTGAGCAGATGGCACAGCGGCGCATGGCCAACCTGGCCAAGAAAGCTGAAAAGGCGGCCTCTCAGGCATACAACCCGACCCAGTGAGTTAACCGTATTTTAAGGTGGCTCCACCGTGAAATGACTAAAATGTCATTTTATTCATATTCTGTCTTCTTGTATAAAACGTTGTCCTCTATATCTGACATGAACAATAAAATAACACCTTTCCACGCTATTTAATTCTATAATTGAACTTGAAATTACATGGTGTTCAATGGGGGAATGAGAGAAATAGGAGGAAAAATAGTATTTTTCCATAAAATATAAATGTCATTTTTGCAGAAAACTATTTATAAGAAGGAAATAATCCAGAGAAATTGAATAATAATGTAATATAGACATCTTACCACCTTATTTTTCTAGCTATTGAAGAATTAATGCCGTAATTGAAGTCAAAATGCGGTAATTCGTAGGAAATGGCACTGTAGTCGGCTCCTATGGCTGGAAAAAAGTGCTCATTGAAAATACATTTGTGGAATAATCTGAAAAATTTTGTTCTTTACTTTTGGGTTTCTATAGACAACACATTTCATCTGTGAAAGCAGGATTTTTTGAACAAAATATCAAAAATATGGAATTTAGTATTTGTTTTGACTCACACAGTCAAAGGAATCTCCTTAATTTTTGAAACGTTTTTATTTGAGTTCTTGTCTGTTTGTCTGTTCGGTACAAATTTTGAAATCGATTTTTAACAACTTCCTGATGAGCTAGAGACTTGAAACTTTAAACATAACTCAGAACTGGATGACAATGCAATAATATGTATTATATATGTTATATTACAATATAATTAGCGACCGGAAAAAATATCATCTATTTTTTCAAAATTAGCATATATTTATTATGAAATTAGCATATATTTTCCTGAAATTAGCATCTATTTTTTATCATCGAACAACCTTGAATTGAACTATCAATTCTTAAGCAATTGTTTGCAGAATATGCAAATATATCATTGCTTCAATCAATAAGTTTGTTTAAACTCATGCCATCCTTTTTATGACACATTAATCTGTCACTTTAACAATTTTTTCTAGCGTAAAAGAAATTAAGAGTTCAAAAAGTTGTCACGAAGTTTGTACATAATTAATTTTAGAAAAAAAAATTAATATTTCAAAAAATATTCTCCTAGTTTACGGCTGATTTATTTCATAATTGAATACGACTTCATGCAAATACTCACCCATCATGCCAAAGATTGTTTCCATGTTCAAGTACGTAGAAAGCAAGCTAGTCTTAGGGAAGGGAACTTGTGCAAGTAAAAAGAAGTGAGACTTTTAAATGCCCGTTTATTTACAGTTTCTGTGGGCTTGGAATCGAATCGATTGGATTTTTACTGCTTTTTTAACAATTGTATGTATAAGTTACTATCTTGCTAATAATTAAAAATGCTATCAAGAGTTCTGATCTGCACCATCTAGAAAATCCCACTGCTTCCATTTTATATGAATTGCCGGTGTTAAGAATTTTTCACATTATTTTTTACTATAGCAACATATAGCATTGAATTTCTTGTTATCTTTCTTTTTTCATTCCTTTTTCACATTTATGAGTTGTATATGCAGTGCGACTTTTGATATGCTTTCTTAGTAATGTATCCTTGTAAGTGCATGTGTGATTATATATGAAAACTGTATAAATAATTCATTAGGTACGTAAATAATTGGTTTATTTGCTGATGTGATGTAATAAAATAGTACATAAAGTACCGACAAATTAATGCTGTAATAATGCAAAATTCAAATTATGATATAATTACTTTGTTTACACTGATTTCAGTAGGAAGAATACAGATATTTAAAAATATAAGTTTTGTTCAAAAACGTTTGAAATTAACATGTGTCTAGACTTTTGTTCAATGTGAATGTTTAGAACTCCAGTGTTACTTTATTTTATTATTTATAGCATTTCTCACTCTTTATATTTCAATTTTTACGTATTTGTTTTCGCCCCTGGGAGTTAGGCAATCTGTTTTTAGATTTTTCCCGTACCTAATCCATTTACTCATGGTATTAATGGCAGAAAATTCTTTGGTAAGGTAATTATTTACATTAAGGAGCTTTGGAGCCTTGTTATATTTCGTAAACCCTCAACATAGTGAACAGAAATATTATTACCTTGCAAACAACTAGATAATTTACCAGCCGTAATAATTGCCACTTAAGGCAAAACCTGGTTTCACTCGCAAAGATTGAAATTATTCATTCATGTATTCTACCAGATGATGGGTAGGTTCTTGGACAGTCCCAATTCTGCATCCCAATCTGACGAAATTGAACTTTTGTCAAAGTATGAGAAATTTTAAAGAAGAATATTCTATTAATAATTACTCAATAATGTTATAATTTAAGTAATTTATGCCTAAAATGAGTTGGACATTCCTCAATTTATAATTAAACACTTAGGAAATGTGGACTTGGCTTAAAAGAACATCTTGGGAATTTATCTGTATGAAAAATTATCTCAAACTTCGTTGAATTATCTTGAAAATTACCGAAAATTACGGCAATTTTCAAGGGGCGCGGTAAATTACGAAAAATACCGTGTTAATTTTCAAAGTGGCCCATCTAGATCTGGCCTCATCATCTGGCCCATGTAGATGCACCATCACGGGAAATTCAAAAATATTGTTCGACAAATGTCCGAAAGTCAGAATTTGGTGTCCGAAAGTCAAGTAAAAGGTATCAATTTGGATCGTACGAAAGTGCGAAGTGTACGAAAGTGCGAATTGTACGAAAGTCGAGGATTGCCTGTACAGTGGTACAAAATTTACAGTAATCACTATTGTAAATTTTGCTACCATTGTTGTGAATTTCTTCCAACTATACTCTTGCTATGCTCTTCAAAATATCATGTGGCCAATAACTGTATGGTTTACCCTACTTATGGAATGGCTGACCCCCGCCTTTCTTGTACTTAAAAAAATATCTTAAATTGTCTTCTGTAAAGTTCCAGACACACAAAACTAGAGGCTGCGTTGCGGTTTAAATCTGCGATTTGTTGTTTTGAAACTGTTGCAGGAGGCTTCTGCTATATTCAGCCAATGCCTGTCTGCCCACTGTTTGCAGACAAAATTAGAACTATGAAGTACCTATCTTTCATTAATCCAAATGAAATTGTTTCTTAATTCAAGTGAAATATTTGATATTCATACCAAGTTAGATATTCTTCTATGTTAGATATATTCGTACCACGTAGTATTCAGATGTACAAGCCATGGTTTTCACATGGTTCTGATCAGAATTGCAGCATGTTTAGTGGGCCTCTAGCTGTTGTTTGCTGCAACAAGGGTGTTTGGAGGAAATGTTTCGTTTTGAAACTGTTCCGGTTGCTAAACTCTCGAGTTATTTTGATTATAACGCTTACAAATTTCAAAAAGACTACATGAAATATGGATTTGGTCCATTGTACTAAGTTGTACTAAATCGCATGTCTTACATCTGTACCCTCTTCTTGGTGTTGTAGGATGATGGAATTGACTGATACTGTGGATACTTGGCAAAATGAGCCCGCCGCGACATCCGAGCAACAGCCAGCAATGATTTATGAACGTTGCCAACAGAAAGTTTTCATTTGTTTCCATAAACCCAAGGGTTGATTTGATTAGTTTAGATTGATAAAATTCAATAGAGAATTATTTGTGTTAATAAAAACGAAATATTTCATATAATTGACTATATCATGAAGTATTAAATGATATAATCAATAAATATTTAACCCAAAGTAAACTATAGAAATTTATTTCATGTATAGTAGAGAGAAACAGAAAGAATATTTTATTTTGTCTATTTCAGGGAGAAATGCTCACAGCATGCCTATCCTTCCATTTTTTCTACTCCAATGGATATTTTTTTTTGGATGGATATCCAATGGATATTTTGTTGTACATCCTGTTTTAATTCCACCCTCATTTTTGTGTTGCAGGGACGACGGGAGCGCATTCGGTGTTAAAAGTGAGGGATTATAAGTGTTGTGAGACGAATAAAAGATGGAAGTTACCAGCAGAACTTTTGAGTTTCTATCGTCTGCCCAATCACCCTGCGCCTCTGCCTGAAGAGGGTACGTTTACTCCGTGGTTATTTATGGACACTTGAACCGATTTATGAACCATCCCTGGACTGTCCCGAAAAGGGCACACGCATACCGTAATGGCCTGAAAATAAGACTTATTTTTTCCACTTGGAAGAGGTCAACAATCGCTTGCAACGCAAGCCCGTGAAATTTGACGTCGCGAACGAATTGACTGATTTTTGGTGGGCGTAACGAGAGAAAAAACTATGAAAACAACCTTAGCTGGTTTGAAATAACTTCAATGACAGTATTTATATATTTACAATTATTACAGTATAACACAAGCTCGTAGGCTAAATACCGTTAGCCTTGTCTTTGCAAGACGATCACAAGTGGAACCCAGCCGACACGTCCTTTCATCGGTGAGGTCAGTTGCAAAGAGAGCTGCTATGATGGCGGTACACTTTGCCAGCGCAGGAGGAGAAACAGCTGGCCAGTGGAGGAGTGGGGAGAAGAGGGGAAATGTTATCACACGTTGGATTGGTGGGAATATCCGCAGGTCGACTCGAACGTGGAAAAAGATGTCAGCACCAGCGCGGACAGTATAAAAAGAGTGTTTCTGTAGAAACCGCGATGACCGGAGCGATCGCGCTGACCGGGGCAGATCGACGCACTTAGCTCTTCGCTCTCCGAGGATTTTCGAGTCTCGAGGTTTCGAGGGGGGGGAATTTTGGCACACGCTATCCGTCTTATTTTCGCGTCCTGTGAAAATATAATTTCTGAACGCAACCCACACAACATTGGTGTGTGGTGTTACTACTGTTTTCTTGTGACTATGAATTAAAACTTGATTACAGCATTACAATTAACAAAAACATCACATTTAAGCATGCCAGGCATAGGACCCCCTTGACGATGTGACCAGACAGGGTCACAAAAGGCCAAGCTGACACCAAAGAACACACTCAAATACTTTTTTATAGCACACGTAATGAATTTGGTAAACTTTTGAGAAAGATACAATCAAAAACTAAAACTTAAACTTCCTACTGGATGAAAATATGGATATTGCACACCACAAAACACAGATACCAATCTCTCCACTTTCACCTCAATGCTGTATGCGCTGAAAGTAGAGAGATGGGGACCTCTGTACGCAACGCAAAGTCAGATGCATCACAAAGTAGCTCAACACTCTGTCCTAAAGACATAGGCCAGGTTTACAATGCATGGGTTTCCCTATTTTTTGATGGTTCATCAGTTGTACAAAAGACTTATTCCATTCCACATTTATGGTTGAATAAATTTAAATAAACATCTCTATATACTTTTGCCACAATGCAGTATGTGCTCCTCTGCACGCAATGCCAAATGAGATGCATGAAAACACAGATTCACCCACGACACATTAAATAAAAGCTGATTTTACACTGCGTTTTTAAGAAACAAAAAAGTTCATCATACAGGCTGATAAATACCGTATTGGCCTGAATATTAAGACTGACTTATTTTTTCCACTTGGAAGAGGTGAAAAAATCACAATCTGTTTTATTATTGCGCCCTATGAAAATAATATTTTGGGATGCAACCCACATAGCATTGGTGAGTGGTGTAATTACTGGTTCCTCGCGATTACGAATTCAAACTTGTTTGCAGCATTACAATGAATGAAAACATCACATTTAAGCACACCAGGCATGGCACGATGACTGATGTTTGACAACGTTGATTTTTTACGAGAGTCGCATGGTGTAGGAAGATTTTAACTTCATTTACGTAGATAATTCAATAATAAGAACTAAGATATTACAATTTTTCACAGATAAAGTTTTAATCGACCCAGGTTTCGATGCACTGCATCATCAGACCTGATGATGATGCAGTGCATCAAAACCCGGGTCGATTAAAACTTTATCCGTGGAAAATTGTAATATCTTAGTTCTTATTATGTTTATATTCCACAACATCTCGCCTGATTCCTCCCTTTTTGTAGATAATTCGAAGTAAGTGCCGGAGGTTATTCACTAAAAATGGATCGTGTACAATAATCTGGCACTTCCTTGACATAATTGTAAAATGAATTTGAGAGGGTGTTGTGTCAAGTCACCCAGGGGCTACAATGTATTGCCATGATGGCCACGACCATGGCATGGCCATCATGAATATATTTCTAGCGAACACTCTGCAAGCTTCTTTCATATGCATTACAATTTTTTCCCTAAAACGGCGGCTCTAAAACCCTATCCATCTTACATTCAGTGCTGTCCTATTCTCAGACCAATTCGGTATAGGTATAGCTAAACTTTGTGGCACTCAACAGTGGAGAGTTTAAGGTCGCTGAGGACGAATTAAGCGTTGTTGAGCGGGCAAAGTTACCGAAGGGCTTAGTTGGGGTGAGTGAGTGCCACCAAGTTTTGTGACACCTATACTCTTCACACTTAGGTGCACACCACTCTTATAAGCTACCTCTTATTTCTATTACTCAAACTATTTTTCCTCTGCAAATTAATTGTTCCTCAATTTAGATTATTTATGTTGCATGCATCATACCTTTTATTGAATTGTTTTTTAAACTATATAAAACGTACTTTTGGATCTATCTTAATTTAGACCTTATATTTTTGTACAAATTGTACCTTTTATTGATTTGTTATTGCGATTACTATGCAATGTATTTTTTGGGTCTTTGAAAAAAGGGCTTTGCCCGTTAAAAATTAAAAAAAGTAAAGGCACGTTGTCTGCAACTTAACGCGACCAAACTTGGCTACACGTGGTGCAAAGTCCGCACTCAGACCTTGAGAACACTGTTCGCTAGTTCTTTGTGACTTAACGTGGGTGTAATTCAAACAACCGTGAGTGGACTCCAGTTCCACTTCATCGAACGGGTGGCAGGAGCTGAAGAAGTATCGATAGCTGCTCGAAGCAATCCATTCGTCATAGTCGATGTCTAATGCGCTCTAGTTCTGAGGTGGCTATACTGAAACAATATACTCTCTTTCATGTTCTATAACTCATTTAAGGTAGTTTGAGTGAAATTGTTTCCTACCTACTGTTTGAGGGTATGTTTACTTCGTTTGCACATTCATAATAAGAAAACCAACCAGCCAATGAGAGTGTTCATACTTTTTTCACACTTCCTTTTCACACTAAGCAGAATGTGTGCTTATTGTGCTCACACCCTCGCCTCACTTCCTCAGGAGAGTATGCACATCTCCTTAACACTCTGGCATGGTGCCGCACGTACCCGACCGGCACGCTCTGCAGAGAGTAAGAAGAGGGTGTTCATCCGCTCAGCGGAAGCTATACTTGCCCGCACTCTCCTTACACGAACTCGAGAGCATAGTTTGGATTAACGTTTAAAATTAATCGTTAAAAATATAGTTAACTATTTAACTAAGCCATTACTTTTTAGAAGAGTTTACTTTTAATCGTTAAAATTGTAATTGATACAAAACTAACTTCAGTTAAATTTTTTCATTAATTTTTTGGGAATGTCAACCTGTTCGCATTTTCTTTTATTCTTATTACAGATATTTACAGACCATTACGTGGGCCTTATTTTGTACAACAAATTGCCCACCTGTATTAAATATATTATGGGCCTTACAACATTTAAATGGAAGTTGAGATGTTTTCTACTAGATCATATGTTCTACAGCTTCAAAGACTATCTCTCTCATTGTTAATGTATTTTATCCCTGACGTGTCCTTTACAAAATGCATATTCTTCGTATTTTTGTCTTTGGACCATAGTCACTATTAACGATTTTAAAAATTAACGATTAAAATTGATCGTTAAAAGTGTTGTTAACTATTTAACTCAAGTGTTAATTTTTATAAGAATTAACTTTTAATCGTTAGAATTATACATTAACTGATACAAAACGAACTTCAGTTAATTTTTTTTCATTAATTTTTGGCCTAAGTGGACCTGTTCAAATTTTCATTTCTTCTTTTTTCAGACGAGAGATGACGGATGTCCGATACAAATTTTGAAATGAGATTGTTATTCAAGTTTAATGGCTCTTTGAGTAAAAATTAAATAAATTTTTCTTGATCTTGCAGTTTATTATTATTTTATCCCAACTGCGAAAAAATAGCTTTTAAAAGTTACTTTTAAAAGTTTCTAAAAAGTAACTTTCTATGTAAAAGTTACTTTTTTAACATTAACTTAAATGAATTACCTTTTCAGAAAAGTAACTTATAACTTTAACTAGTTACTTTTTACAGAGATTAACTTTAATCCGTTACTTTTTCAGAAAAGTAACTTTTATCTTTAACTAGTTACTTTTTTTTAACACTAACTTTAATCAATTACAATTTCAGAAAAGTAACTTATAACTTTAACTAGTTACTTTTTACAGAGATTAACTTTAATCCGTTACTTTTTCAGAAAAGTAACTTTTATCTTTAACTAGTTACTTTTTTTTAACACTAACTTTAATCAATTACAATTTCAGAAAAGTAACTTTTATCTTTAACTAGTTACTTTTTTTTAACACTAACTTTAATCAATTACAATTTCAGAAAAGTAACTTATAACTTTAACTAGTTACTTTTTACAGAGATTAACTTTAATCCGTTACTTTTTCAGAAAAGTAACTTTTATCTTTAACTAGTTACTTTTTTTTAACACTAACTTTAATCAATTACAATTTCAGAAAAGTAACTTATAACTTTAACTAGTTACTTTTTACAGAGATTAACTTTAATCCGTTACTTTTTCAGAAAAGTAACTTTTATCTTTAACTAGTTACTTTTTTTTAACACTAACTTTAATCAATTACAATTTCAGAAAAGTGACTTATAACTTTAACTAGTTACTTTTTACAGAGATTAACTTTAATCCGTTACTTTTTCAGAAAAGTAACTTTTATCTTTAACTAGTTACTTTTTTTTAACACTAACTTTAATCAATTACAATTTCAGAAAAGTAACTTATAACTTTAACTAGTTACTTTTTACAGAGATTAACTTTAATCCGTTACTTTTTCAGAAAAGTAACTTTTATCTTTAACTAGTTACTTTTTTTTAACACTAACTTTAATCAATTACAATTTCAGAAAAGTAACTTATAACTTTAACTAGTTACTTTTTACAGAGATTAACTTTAATCTGTTAATTTTTTTTGGTAAGTTTCCTAACTATGGACCGCAGTGTGTGCGCTTGTTTCAATTTACTCTCTTCACGCAATCTCAAGAGAGCATGTATTTACTGCAACGACACTTTCTCGTGCACACACGCAGGAGAGTACAATGAGCGTGAGATTACCCTGACCATTTTCGCAAGGGCTCTCCTCGGCATTGATGTTAAAAGGCAAAGGTGACAATGGGCAGCCCTGTGTAACCCCACAACTCAAAACTGCTCACCCTGTTCATGGTCAGCCACCCTCACCTGTGCCCTCTAGGCTAGGCCTGCGTGATTATTCGATTAATTGAATCGTCGATTGATGTTGATTGCGGTAAAAATACTAGAGATGGGCCACTCTGAAAATTCCCTCGGTAATTTTCGTAAATTACCTCGGTATTTTTCATAATTTACCACGCTCCTTGAAAATTACCATAATTTTCTATATAATTCATATATGTTACAGATAAATTTTCATACAGATAAATTCCCAACATGTTCTTTTAAGCCATAGTTCACATTTCCTATGTGTTTAATAATAAATTGAGGCATGTACAACTCATTTTTGTAATATTTTACTTAAATTATTACATTATAAGAGTAATGCGTTAGAATATTCTTCTTGAAAATTTCTCATACTGTGACAAAAGAAAGCCAGATTGCGTGTTGCTGCCGTAGTTCTTTTTACAATTTTAAAAATTTCTAATAGATTAATGTTTTATTAGGTATGGCTTAAACATCGTTATTCTCTTCCTATTTCTGTTAGCTTTCGTATTTAATCATACATTTCGCTGTAAAATGCTTAAAACTAAAAAAATACTTGGAAATTATGGTAATTTTCGAAAATTACTGTTAGTTACCATGGTAAATTACCTCAGATGATAATTACGGTAATTTTTCCATCTCTGCTTAATACTTACTACGGAAATTAAGAATACCTACACCATGTGAATTTGTACATAATGCGTACTATGCCTTCTTTCACTCCCACCTTATGTATGGACTAAAGCTGTGGGGTAATGCATGCAATGTTAAAAAAGTCTTTCTTTTGCAAGAAAAGCCATAAGAATAATTAATAATGTAAAAAGTAAGGAGCACTGTAGACCACTCTTTGTATTCAGTGGTATTATGACATTCTACAGTCAGTATATCTATGTGAACCTTGTTGAAATGAAAGAAACTCATGATATAACTCTTGAGAATAAAAACAGAATCACTGAAGGAGTTGAACTCTTCCAAGAAGTGAGTTCCAGAAGTGCTTCCAAGATTAGAAAACCCACTGGCACAAGTGTATTATATATGTAAGGGGGATTAATTTGAAGGGGACAAAATTGATGTTGATCAATAAACAAATATTCTTTAAGAAAAACTAAAATTCGCGTTATTTTTTTATCACACCCCGTATTTATCTCCTACTAAGCAAAGCTTCTGGAGCAATTAACTCGACTTAAACTTGCTTGAATCTCTTCCCTTGCTTTTTAGATCATCTACTCGTTGTTGAGCGAATCTTGTGCGATGCAGCGAACCCGATTGAGCGTTATTCGGATGTTGACTTCTTCAAAAGATTCAGTTTCTCCAAGAAGACGGTGACGAGCATAATCTTGCCGATGATCCCTGTAGGAGGTGTACAACCCGCTCCGAACACCTTGCCGGCGTTGAAGTTACTCATTACACTGCGGTATTACGCCACCAGCAGCTTTCAGGTAATTCTCTTAAAATGTCCAGGTGTTTGCTGTGTACGTCTGAATATAAGCCCCCCCCCCCCCACGCACTGTTTGGCCAAGTATCTGTTGTCAAAAGTAAGCCATTCTGTGTAAAAGAAGAATTTTATTGATAAATTTCTATGTTAAAAATTATTGTTCAAGTCCCATTCAATTGTTTTGTTTGAAATACTTATGCATTTATTTATTTTTCTGTTATTTGAGGTTCTACAGTAAAATTCCTCAGGGGTGGTGCATAAACTATGATACCAACTTAGGGGGGTTTCTGAATTTAAATTTAGAAAATAATAGCAACAAAAATTTACATACAATGCTTGACAAAAAACAATGAAATCAAGGGATGGTGGTATGAGAAATGTCAAAGTTTTTTAAAGTACCAAACTTTATTATAATTAATATTAAAAGTTTCTACAAAGTAGAGCCTGAAGCTGTGAATTTTATTCAATATATAATCTTAACGCATAAAAAAATAGTTACAATGGTTTGACTTATCTTTTTCCATTTAAAAATTCATTCACATTATAATAACTTTTCTATTAGGAATTTTTTAAAAGAGAGTTTTTATTCTCTCACACAGTTGATTGAGTTAATACCAGCGGGCAGTAAATTTCACATTTTTGTTCATTTAATAACATCAAATAGCCATGGGGCTTTTTGATGTTTGGCATTTGATGTATTACAATGAACCCGCATACATTTCTTAATCGTCAACATCACGTCAACAATACTACAGCGTTTAACATGAGGAAGGGCTCTCAGGGTGTTTCATACACCCCCCAAGCTTCTACTTTAACCACTCATCTGGGTATTTAAATTCTCGGTTTCCTACCCGTGGTGGGTATTTAATTTAGAATCGAGGCGTTTTTTTAATGGGAAGTTTTAAGCGGTCAAAACAATTTCTAGTTCATAAAATTTAGCCCATTTTTTGACCGATAACTGAACAACAATGAAGTAATTTTATAATTAATATTAATGAATTACAAAAATTATTAATATAAATTATTAAAAATATGTAAATATTTATGTAAAATGATATAATCTTCGACAATATGATATAAATCCATTGTATATTAACTTGTATAGTTCATATTTGATAAACTAATAATGATTAATATAGTTTGAAGGAGTAACATTTTAGTAATGCCATAAATTGTTGCTGGATAATTTTCAATTTTAACATATTGAACGATAATATGCAGGAATTTGTAATAATTTCAAAATGGAATGTATGGAATTGGTAAAGACATCAATTAAGATTTATTATGATTAAAGAGAGTATTTATTAATTTAAAAAAATAATAACAATTAAAAATTGTTTATTTATAATTTATCACCAAGAGTTTTTACTCTATGCTATATTTTTGAAAATAGTGGAAAAGTAGGTGTTGAAAAAATATTTTTAGGAAAAAAATCATGAAAAAATACTATTTGTTGTGAAATATTTGTTGAATTGCCGGGAAAACAATGGAACCTCCACTTTCTCCTGCACGAGCCCAGAGGAGGAACCCAACCTGCATATTCCCCTTCCCGGACGCCCGGTGGGCGGCAACAGCCTCGACTGCAGCTTGACGTCACCATTCACTCCCTACTAAACTCCCCTTCTTCCTCTGCCCATCACACCCAGCGTGTCACAGTACACATTGTTAGAATGTACAAGGGTTACAGTAAATCATGCAATGAACACAATCACTAAACTCTATTCAAAGGAAAGAATCACACTAAAAAAATAGATCTAAGGAAGGATTATCCACGTAAAATTGAAGAAAAACATGTGAATTTCACTAAGTTTCCCAGGCAATTGAAATGCAAAAATAGAAAATTGAAAACTATTGTATAAGTGTATTGCATGAATTATTATGGATAAGGCCGTCACTCCTGCCAGCCCCACCCATGTTTTTGTTATAGCCCTGCACTAAAACTGATTTTACCACTATTTTCCCTCTTTTCTCTACTTCATGCATATAAGTATCATGGAATGTACTTACCACTGTCACATCTCTTTTGTCCTTCCCATTTATGATCTTACCACGAAATGCCACCGATATTTCTCCTTTCTTCAGTTTAGCAAATTTCTCCTTTCTGCTGCAAAGCATTGTTCCGACTACGTCAGTTTTACTTTCAACTAGTTTGTCCACCAATCAAGAGCTAGTGTACCAATTATCTAGGTACAAAGTATGCCCCTTTCCCAAAAGGGCATCTTCTAAGTCGAAAATGATACAGGCACTAATATTCTCCGCTTTATATCTCTCACTGTACATAGGGTCCTTCCCCGTGCAGATATGAAAATTCAATAAAGAGCCAGAATTACTTTCGCATACAACAAAAACTTTTACACCATATTTATTCTGCATTGAGAATATATACTGTTTCCAGGAAATACGACCTTTCCACATAAGAAAAGGTTCATCTACGACCAATATCCTGGTCAGGAGAGTAAACGATTGCAAATTTATCTCTCAAAAATTGCAAAACTGGGTCTATTTTGAAATCTTTCCTATCGCTAAAATTTGCATTGAACGTGCTGTTATCCGCAAAATGTAGAAACTTTAGCAAAAGGTGAAATCTCTTTTCACTGAATACTTTTGAAAAGAAATGAGTTGCTACGCTATCTTGTTTGCTGAAATAAATTCCATAATCTGGTTTCACAAATAGTTCATAAAACTCTAGAATGCTCTCCCTATCCTCAATTTTCGAGTCCAGTCTTACCTTCAAACCATCAAACTCAAACTTCTCTCTCACTTCTTCATTAGCACTCCTAACTTTGGGGTAACCAGATTGATTTGTTATCTTTTCCTCCTCCAGGACATCTTCTCCCTCCTATTGTCTCGCTGTCACTGACATCAGTATTGTTCTATTCATCGCTGGAACCACTTTCTACATCACTCTCTTCTAAAAAAGTGAACTATTTATTCCTCTGCCGGTAAACTCCGTTTTCTTTTGCTTTTCGAAGCTATAATCAGAACCAAAGCAAAATTATTTCAAATTAAATATTTTGTATAAAATTACCGGAAATAACAACAAAACTGCATAAATATTCCGCAAGTTACTCGAGCAAAGGAAATCTCCAAAAACATCGACAACCGCTATTCCAACACTAAACGGATAATTGGGGACAACTCTACTGATTGAAGATTTTCAAAGCAGCTAATTATACATCTCTTATGTGTGAAACCGAGGAGACCACCCTTTGCGAAGGATTAGCAGGGTGGTTTCTTTCGGGAAAAACCCGAGCGCGAGGGGTTTGCCGTCGGGAGTAATAACATGAACTATCCTCCCGTCTTGGTACCATAAAATGTTCCATGGCCAGGAAAAAGGCTGGCTTTGGGCGCAAGGTATTATAAAATAGCACATACTTCACCAAAATGAATGTTTGGGAACGAGAAAGCAAATATGTTTTCGTGACGACCTGAGAATAAGAAAAGCGAATGAAGAATCGTAGGGGCAAGGCGAATGCAACCCGCAACACAATTACAACGTTTCAGTACGAGACGTAGAGCTTCACAGAATAGGATGGTAGAACTCATCTAACGATGGAAGATTAAACTAAAAGGATGCCTCTAAGGCATGCAAAAGCTCTGCGGCGGAATATCACGGCATTACCTTTGCAAATTAACCGAAAATCGTCATGACGTATATATACAGCATACCCAGTACCGGAGCAACCGTCCATGACATATATATACGTCATACCCAGGTGAGTGGTTAACTCAATGTAACTGAACCATTCCCACGTAGCACAGAATATCTACAAGATATCTACAAAATCACTTCCATGTCTACACCTAATATCTTGAAAATGTCTACAAAAATCTTGTAAACATTTTCTAGACACTTACTAGATATTTGAATGTCCCCTTTTTTAATGTCCTCTAGTCATCATCCTTAGATATTTTGTAGACATTGTGAAATGTCTTCTAGATATCTACATTGCAGATTTTGAGCAGTGAAAAGATTTCACCGTTGACAGTCTCTGACCAATTTATAAAATGGTGTTTGAACAACAGTCTAAAAGTTAACATTGATAAATCTCAAGTATTACAATTTACCCGTTCAAAAAATTCTGAAAAATCTATTTCTATTAATATCCAGGAAACCTCTATTTCCCAGGTTGATTGCATTAAATTCCTTGGTGTACACATTGACACTCTTGTCTCTTGGGATACCCATATTAGCACGCTAGCTAATAAACTCAGTTCTGTGTGTTACCTCACTCGTACCATCTGTCGTACTGTTTCTACTGATATCCCTCTTACTCTCTACTATGGCCTGTTTTATTCCCATATTACCTACAGCATACTTCTCTGGGGATCTTCTCCTTCTGCTATAAAAATATTTAAAATTCAAAAAAGAATTATCAGAATCATTGCTCAAGCTGGCCCACGAACACCCTGTCGGCCACTGTTTAGCGACTTCAAAATCCTGCCCTTACCCTGTGTATACATTATGTATGCCACTCTCTGTGTCAAAGGTCACTTAAAAGATTTTACTCTCAACTCTGATATCCACTGCTACTCCACCAGAAGATGTCATGATATTCACGTTCCCTATGTAAGAACTAAAAAATCAGCAATGGGGCCATCTAACATGGGTCTCCATCTGTTTAACAAACTTCCTCGTGAGCTTAAACAAACAGAGTCGATTATAAAATTCAAAAGTAGCTTAAAAGTGTTTCTTTTAAATAAAATGTATTACTCAGTGAATGAGTTCTTGGATGACTCTTTCTAACTTAAATTTTTTTTCTGTACCCGCATAATTAATGGTTTTCATTGTTTTGAATTGAATGTATCTTTGTATGGGTATTTTTTATTGTTTTTTTCCTGTCTTTTGACGTGCCTTATATCATTGTACATACTGCTCTCATTTTGTATTTTTGATCGCTAGGCAAATAAATATTATTATTATTATTGTAAACGGAGTGCGAGGATGCAACCACCTTGCTTACGCGATGTCAATATTATGGTTTTGTCACACGTTGAAAACAATATTTGCAGTCCTATTTTCTTACTAGGCATCCCACGGGACTTTGGTTTTCCTAGGCACGGCGCGTAATTTTTTAAAGTCCAATGAAGGTCTTATAGAGACCAAAAAATAATTGATGCAGACTAATGTTCATTCGATTCAGGAGGCCACAAAACGCATTTAAAGCAATATTTGCAGACATATATTTCTACATGGCAGTTTCTACATAGTTGATTTCGATTATCAAGGTATATAGTAAACATTTTTTAAACATCTTAAATATCGAAGACATTGAAGATCTTGTGTGGATATCTTGTAGATATTCTGTGCTATGTGGGTTGCCTCTACAATGTTGCAAGTCTTCACACCATCAAATTGCTTACATTTTAACCTTTTTGCGGGTTGAATAGCGACCTTGTGATGGCAACAGTTTTCAAGGCAGTGCAGTCAGAAATGTGAGGAGGGGAGAGAGAACTTAAAGCTAGCTGAGCACAGCACCTTGCACCATGATTCATGGTTGATTTTTAGGATTTAAAAATGAATAATACTTGTTCTAATTGAGATTATTTAGTTCTGATGTATGTCTAGTTCAGCTACTTTATTTGCCTTATTTCAACCCCCTTATTTACACTTTCGTAGAGACTCTAGAAAAGGATGTAAATTTCAGAACTACGGGAAAATGCAAATATTTATTATCAGTTTCAAATATCTTTGCGACTGGCCCTTCGTGTGGGCTCGGAACGCTTCGAGGGGCTTCGCAGCAGGAAGGTGGGGCCTCCGGAACCAGGGAAGTGGAGTGGGGAGAGAGAGGAAACTCGGACTCGACGTTGCCATGTACACGACTTAGAATTCATGGAAACGAAAGGCTGCCTGTCGTAGGCATTGTTTGTGACAGACACGGAGGATTCACCACGTGGCCCAGTTGGAGGGGCAGAAGAGTTCTAGGTGCCGCGGTCGAGGGGATTACTCCTTTTCATACCTTTCCCTCCCCACAGGGACTTCTTATTTTGACCAGTCTCAAGGGTCTTTGAAGGAATGGGTCATGTGGAAGTGCTTGGTTAATGACTCGGAAGTGGACTTTTGAAAACAGAAGTTGTAACATTTATATGATGAATAATAATAACAAACAGACATTAATCTCAGTTCCTTTCAAATCAGCCGATTAAAATGAGTCCAAACGGCATGTCATTTCGTTGATTTCTGACCATTGTCTTGATCGCACGAAGATTTTTCTCCCCAAGTTTATGCCATGCTCTTTCGCTAAAATACGACGAAATAGTTTATTGTTTAGTCTCAAATCAATCAGTAAATAATAAACAAAATGGTTAGTGCATTTAAAATGACGCAAAATGAAGGTTAAGAAAAAATATAATTGCTAAAAAATCAGCTTGTGAGTCACCCAGCTTATCCCCCAAGGGAAAAACCTAATGGGATATGCGAGGACAGAATCGGGTGGGGGAGTGCAAAGGGGTCTTCTGCCCGCGAAGGGGTCTTCTCCTTAGGCAACACAGCTAGCAGATTCACGAAGTTCACACAACGGAGGACTGGGAGTGACTGCATTTCGGAGAAACTAGGCTCTGCCTACTGCATTCTAGTTGGTTTTCGCAAAGTCACGTGCCGGGAGACTTTCTCTTCCCTCACCCCCAAAAAACTTAAGCCTGCCTCTCAGTCGCAAAGATATTTGAAACGGATAATAGTGGCAAAAGGAGAATATTCACTTTTACACTGTATAAACCAGCTGTATTTGACGTTTTGCCATAATCAATGTAGGTTCCAACATGGGAATAAACATGTTCCAAACTTTTTCTTTTGGTCTACGTTAAAAATGTTCTTTTTTAACCTCCTTTTTCCATTACCAAGCGTATTAAAATTAAAGTTCTGGAGTAATTGAGGAAAACAGAACATGAGAACCTAAGCTACATCACTGTTCGACTAGAGAACGTCCAAGATAATAGCATAGCTGACTTAGAAATTTAGGCAATTTGTAAACACTAAATAAATCAGGTAAAATTATGAAGAAGCATAACATCATTACAAGATTTAACACCACCTTCAAAGTTTATGATCATCTTAGAGGAGCTAAAGATACATTATCTCCCGCAATGTTCGAAGGCATTTACGAAATTTCTGTAGTTGCAGAAAATCATGTGCTGGCCGGACAAAGAGAGCCATAGGATGCAGACTGAAGGAGCACGAACGGACTATTCGGAAGAATAGATTGGTGTATCACTCTGCCGTGGCTGAGCACACACTTTTAGAAGGTCACAGTATTGACATCAAAAGGGCGAAAGTTTTATGTAAAGAAATTAGCTACTATCCACACGGATCATCAGGGAAGCCATTTAAATAGAAAAAAGACCAAACAACCTAAACAGAGAATATGGCTACAAACTTCCTTATACATGGGAAAGACTATTGAAAAACTAAAGTATTAATTAATCATGCTGTACATAATAACCGCTTAATAGAGGATATGAATTCCAGCGAGATGTGGTGGAAGTTTTCCATTATGGATAAATGAAAAAGCGTAGTGAACTCCACAGTGAATTTTATTGTGACGACTATGACACGTAGTGTCATCTTCAGGTCGTGTCGAAACCTAGGTCGGCAAAATAAAATTCACTGTGGAGTTCACTACGCTTTTTCATTTATCCATAACCGCTTAAGTTTGTTTATTTATTTTCCATTGTTGATTTAGAATGCCTGACAAAGCCGGCAGAATAGCACGGCGAAACTGTCGCTAAAAAAGTTTAGTTAAATCGCAGAAAACCAAAAGAAACTTACCAGAATTAAAATAAACTGCGAAAATCTACGAAAAAAATTTGTAAACACGTTCCATGCCATTTGGGGAAGGGTATCACTTGAGTGAAGAATCCACAATGGTGGCCTTTGTTTAAATAATACAGTCATGAAAAAATTGTTAACTTTTCATTTCTTTTAAGCCAAATCAGAATATTTCGACTACGATATTATCTTAGACCGACTCTAGTACAAACAGCCTTCTTCCTAATTCTTCAAGCTAACTCAATTCGGAAGATTGGGCACCGCCCACCCTACAAAACTCATTGCCCACCCTAGAAATACGACAATATTGAAGACATATACTGTTTTCATTATTTTTACCTTGGGAAAAAGATTCATTACCATTCCTCCTAAACACAATTACACATAATCTGTGTCTACTAAAAAGTTAGTTGATCTCTAATTGGGTTTGCGAAATTGAAACTTTGCAGTGGCTGATCAGCTGGATGGCTGCCCTCCCTAGGAAAAATCCCTGAAAGCTACGCCAATGATGCCATCCTCAATACTTTGTCAAAATAATTATTTGCGATTGAATGTAACTTACAGTTGGATGCGATAAAGCAAGTATCAGTAAGTCTGTTTCACAAAGTTCTTTTTTTCAAAGCATTTTTCATGTTTCATCGGAGAAAGTCATTCTTAATGGTTTCAACTTCTGTACAAAATGAACACTCTCACACAGGAATTCTAATATTGTTTAAATTATATATCTCATTCCTATTCCCACAATTTAATCATTTCATAGTGGGAATGGCACGAATCAAGTGAATATTTCCCGGAAAGATTGAGATAGATGGTTTAGATTATGAGTTAAAGTAGTTCAAATTTCCGTCACTAGTGGCGCTGTGTACTACCCCTCCACGTTTCAAATTCCTCCCTAAAACAGTTCACATTACCTCGATGGGAAAACCCTACTGAAAGTTTAAAATTGTAAATTTTACAATTGCACTGTACAATTGGATTTTGACAATTTTTAGAATTGTAAATAATGCAGTTGTAAGTACAATATGCAATTGTAGCATATACAATATGCAGTTGTAAAAGGTACAATTGCACGATATACATTTGCACAATATGCAATTGTGAAAAATTAATGGTGAAATGAAACACTAAGAAAGGACATTTTCCCAATGAGATATAACATTTTGGACTAAATTTAACATTTTTAACAAAAAATTTTTAAAAACTTTAAAAATTCAACAGTAAATTGGAGCATCTGTTGAATCCAACAGTTCCTGTTGGATTGAACAGAGATTGGATAGCAACAAAAAATATTCTCATTGACCTCTGAGAGTTCTCATGAAGAGTAAGGAACTGAGAATGAAACTGAATTGCATTTATTAGCACAAAAAGACCAGTTAAGCCATTACACTCAGAAAGTAGCTTCCCGACAACACCATCACACATCCGCTGAATGCCGTAAGGCGACAAATTAAATCTAAAAAACCACAGATTTGTCTGAATCATTGAATCAAGCCACACTTTGCAATTAAATCTTTGGTGAAGAATTACGAAAACACTGCAATTTTTATGTTAAATTACAATTGTAATTCCATATCTACAATTGTAATTCCATCTCTACAATTGTAATTACATCTCTACAATTTGATTTACGTCAAACAATTGTAATTACCCTTTTTACAATTGTATTTTCTCTTTTTACAATTGTAAATTGGCATTTTACAATTGTAAACTTTAAATAGAGAGCTCTCGTGTTAAGGTTTATGTGCTAAAGTTTTGTTTTATTAAGGCTCTTACGCATGAGTAGTTCCCCTAGTAAAGGCAATATTTTTGTTTCTTCTAGCACATAGCGATGCTAATTGTGGGATGACTGAAAATGATATCTCGTAAATACGGGGCTCTAAATACGTAGGAAAGGTAGGAAATACAATGGAGCGGAATAAAAATGATGTAAGTTGCAGGAAAATGTTATTTTCGTAAACGTGGATAGACGTTTGGTTTGTACCTCCTACTCAAAATGCTCTCATTTTCCCACAGTTTGATCGATTCGCCCAGTAAGTATTCCCTTACTCTGTTCTCGTCATGTCGTTTCATCTTTTTCTTAATTTTATTGTATAATTATTTATATTCTGTGACTACAATCATCAATCATCAATTAACAGTTTTTAACCGTTGGGGAGCAATATTTAAAAAATTTATATTTTTAGCAATTTATTCCTATTTTGTTTTAACTCCCCCCTCCATAACTCACAAAGTACTGGGCACAAAGTTTTGCTAATTTCACAGATTTTTGTACTTAGCACATAATTTCTGCTCGTCGACATTCATTGAAAAAGAGTGAATAACTTTTGAGATATGTCGAAAGTTAGATCTAACAGAAATCACACAAAAAACATTTCGTTATCACAGACACGAAAGACAGTGTTATGAATTTAACGGCAAAAACTGATAATCAATCTGTGTTATTATTTATATTCTGTGACTACAATCATCAATTAACAGTTTTTAACTGTTGGGAGGCAATATTTAGAAATTTTATATTTTTAGCAATTTATGCCTATTTCATTTTAACACCCCCCTCATAACTCACGAAGTCCTGGACACAAAGTTTTGCTAATTGCACAGATTAATCATTTTAAAAATTCATCTTTTCCGTTCCAGGCTGTCTCCAATGAAATGTCAAACCTGCGGCCAACACTTGTGCATGAGATAATCAAGGTTCGTACCCACACAAGGTGAAAAAATTTTAACGTAATTTTTAACAGTGAGAATCATAGTCCGGAAAGGGAACAGATCTGCCAGCAGCAGATTTATGATGAGTTGAACATTCTTCCCATTCCATGTATATATATATATATATATACATGGAATGGGAAGAATGTTCAACTCATCATAAATCTGCTGCTGGCAGATCTGTTCCCTTTCCGGACTATGATTCTCACTGTTAAAAATTTCTAGAGCAACCGAAAGGTTCTAGAGCAACCGAAATATCAACTTATAGTGTGAGTGTTCCTTTTTATGTGTTTATATTTAATTCCGCCCCACCTGTGGCATAGTTTATTTATATTATCGCGTGTGTGATTTTCCACGAACTCGTATACTCGTATATATATATATATATATATATATATATATATATATATATATATATATATATATATAATAATACACCAGTGTCACTAGCTGTGATGCACTTAATTAGGTAAAACACTTAGAAAGAACACTCACACGAGAAAAGTTTTTTCCGGAGCTTTCGAAGCCAAAGGCTTCTTTCTCAACGAGAAGATGTCGACTGACTGGGTCAGAATGCCGCAGGAACAAGGGAACGGGAGGGGGAGAAGGGGTGATGGGGGAGGGGGTTAGCAGGATACATTAAGTCCAGGGGCGCTGCAAGCGTTTAGGCGCCAAATGCACGCTAATTCAAGCATGTGGAGGTTGAGGGCGGAGTCTGAGGGGGGGAGGGAAGCAATAATGGACACCTTGAAACAAGAATTGAAGACCGCGTCGTGGGACAAAGAATGCGTGGCCACTGGGAGGGAAGCATGGGGGGATGACGGGCAGCAGGACGCACGATGATTATTCATTCTGAGGTTAAGGGGGGTGGTACATTGGCCTACATAGAAAGCTGGGCAGAAGTTGCACTGTAAAAGGTAAATTATGTTGGTGGACGTACAGGTGGTGGAGGGAAATATCGGGAGGGATTTAAGTTTGGGGAGAAAAGAGGCTGGGGGTGGAGAAAAAATCATGCAGGTCTTGCATCTGGGACGATTGCAAGGCGAAGGTGGAGTGGCGGTGACTCGCAGGGATTTTTGAAGTGGGCGGGTGGCTTTAAAAATGGTGCTAAAATTTGGTGGCCTTTTGTGTGTGATCCGTGGAATATTAGGAAAAATCTGTGAGGTGGATTTGTGGTTAGAAAGAATGGGGTGCAGGTCCTTTAGGATATCCTGCAGGGCATGAGCGCCTGGGAAGTAGGTAGTGAGAAGAGAAGGGGAGCAATGTTTTTCTGAGCGGGGTTTATTCGGAACATAAGGTTTTTTTCTGATTTTATTTCTTAGAAGTTTTTCGGGGTATCCGCGACGAAGAAGAGAAGTGTGTAATTTCGAAAGGAACTTCTATATATATATATATATATATATATATATATATATATATATATTAACTTATGTATATAAAAAATAATCTTTCTAATTTTAATGAGAATAATGTTTTTCACAATCACCTTACACGGCCAAATAGTGATATTCATTATAATTTTGTACGCACTAAAGTTGCTAAAATGGGACCCAAAGAAATGGGAATAAGGTTTTATAATAAACTGCCATCTTGTATAAAAACTGTTGACAATATAAACTCATTCAAGTTGAAATTGAAAAGACATCTCCTGACCAAGATGTATTATTCCTTTGAAGAATACCTCGGTGATAATTATTAGAACAATTCTGTGCATTAATAAATTAATTTTATATTTGTAGAAGTTTTTGGTGGCGGCCGATACATTGTGGAATTCCATTGTAGGAAAAGGATGAATTACTTTGCACTATTCCACTGGAGAAATATTATGTATTGAGCCGACATGTTTCACTTCACCGCAGCATCATCAGGACTGAATACAAGATACAGTAGAAACTCGAAATTACGAAGTTGACGGGACTGGAAAAATCGGCATTTCGTAATATCAAATTTCGTATGAACGAGTATCTTTCAAAAACATCGCGATGAAGCTCTTTTTTTGTTTCCTTAGATTAAGATGTACTTTTGCGATGTACTTGCATGGTTTACGAAGTTATAATTCATGAAAGTATATTTAAATGTGTATTCATGCCCACAGGGTGCACTCATTGTCAGTTGAACACAACTTATTTGTCGGAGTTTTATTATTCCTATTTTCGGCAATTTCAAATTTGGCACCACCGGATAAGTTATTTTGCCGTTGCAGCTGGCGGTGCGGCGTGCAACAACTCGCGGATTGGTACTACCCCTCTTTGCCGTGACGAATTTTAACAATATTATCTGGATATATCAATTTGCAATGTTTATTGTTCAATTGCGTCATAAATTTTTACAGATGGTTCGGAAGTAAGACGAAAGCCGCGTTTCAATGGAAATCGACTTCCGTGTGTCAAGCTACCTTCACATCAAATCAATGCATTATTCCATTCACTCATTCGTTTTGTGATGACAAATGGTTATTACCGGCAATACGAGACTCGATTCGGGTTATCGTGATGAATGGTAAAATATCATTTCCAGGATATTTGGAAATTGCCTGATGAGCAGTCCTTCCACCCAGCTGTCCCTCTTAATCACTCAGCCGGAAACATTAAAGATGTCAGATTTAAGGGTGATACCTCAGTCGGATCTGAATAATTGGCGCGTCTAAACCGGTTTTTCCCAGAAGAACCTTCAAGAAAAAAGTTCTTCGTTCCATATTCCTAGGCGCGACGACATTCATCTGCGAGGGACTCATTCAGCGAGAAAGAGAAGGGGGTAACCCGAGAGGATCACTCCTTCACCTTATCTGTTATTATCTACCCTCACCCAGTTTCGCTTTTACCCAGGTGGCTTTCACTAGTGGGGGAGGGGTTGGGTCTCCTTTCAGCGGCCTCGTCAGCAACACTAGGTTGATACGGCCTATGATCGAACGAGGGAGCCGTTATTTCGGTCGATTCAAATTGTAACCTTACCCCAGTGGTAGCTATGAGGTTGACTTCGCACTCCTTCATGATTTTTCCACAACCTGAAATTATGTTGCGTAGCGCCCGAGAGAGCTTTGAAAAGCATCGTCATATCAATGGGATAAATAACGTAGTGCATCGGCGCATGAGAAGAGAGAATCGGAACTCTAATCTGTTTTCACTTCCTTTTATAGGAAGCATCATTCACTTTTGGAAGTGGATACCACGCCAGGAAATCCATTTTTAGACCGTTGACTTTTACATCGCCATGTTAATAGATCAAGAAATTCTGTTTTCACCATTTTGCGCAGGAAGGATGTTGCTAGAACTTATTTCACAGGGCTTGATACATACTTGTGCATACTTTATATCAACCACATCGGAGAAAAAATTAGTTAACTGGCCTAAAATAGATCATTTCGCGGAAAAGCTACTCGGCTATGAGAAGTGATACGAAAATGAGCTTTGATGTAAGTTCTAGCTGCATCGTTCATCTTTCAATGCGCATACTCCTCAAGTTGGTACGCAAGTTTAATACAATTATTGTAGTCGTGTAAAGCAAAGATGTCCAGCACTTTTTTCCAGAGGCATTCGTGCCGAGCATTGGCGCTTCCGGCAGTCCAGCGAATGGCTACGCTTCCTTGGCCTGCCTCTTGCTCTCCCCACCACCTCTCTCTCTCTCCCCCCCACCCTCGCCTCGGCGCTCATAGTTAGGGGGTCGGAGTAAAATGATATTTTTTCTCGAGTCAGCATCACATTTCATCATAAATATCACATTTCACTCATCGTTTTCCCACGCCTTAACTTCGCAGGTGGCTTCCAAAGGTTGGGTGGGGTGAGGGGCGTTGCCCGTTGGGAGTCCCTTATCAGCTATGACCGCGAACCAAACGTATCACATTTCACTCATCGCATACCCGTCCTAACTTCTCAGTTGGTTTCCACTAGCTGGGATATCCTTTCGAGGACATCCTATAGACATCCTTTCGAGAGCATCAGCAGCCAACTTCCATGGTTCCAACTAGTTCCTACATCGGCCGCAACACAGGATGACCGTTATTTAGGGCGATTTTAATGGTATCCACTCCCCAGAGTGAATTTTTTTATCTGATCCAGATCCGATTTTTTAAAATGAATTAGGATCCGATTTCAGTATCCGGAGAAACGTAATACCCGCGGATCGTTAGATCCGATCTGACCATCCCTACATAGTATTTTCCCGGCGAATCAGCTTGTGTCTTAGAGGACGAACGAACAATTTAAGAGCACATTTTGGAGCAAACAAAGTGCATCTTATGGGCCAGGAAATATAGTAACTACAATTTTCGATGCCTGGCTAACGTTTTTCAACTTACGAACAAGTTCTCGGAACACATCTCGTTCGTTAGTCGAGGACTTACTGTACATTGGATGAGTGCGTCAGTGACTTCGACTGCTGGACAGACGCCAGACGCCCCAGCAAAACCACACCTTTACTATTGAAGCATTGAAAAATGAGATATCGTTCAGGTAATAAATTTAGTGCGTAATGTACTCGGCAACGATCATTAATTAGATGTTTAACTCTGAAAAGGAGCGCCGAAACGTTACTGTGATCCATCACTATTCGTATAAACGAGTAACTTTTTCATGTCGGGACCAAGATCCGAGGTTCGTAATTTTAAAACTTCGTTATTTCGTAATATTGCGTACTGTTACATACACTAAGATACCCTTTTGGTCGGGACCGAAGATGTTGCTTCGTAAAATCAAAATTTCGTAATTTCGAAGTTCGTATTTTCGAGTTTCTACTGTAGTTAATTCTGAATATATAGTCACATGGGGAGGGAGGGAGGAATGGTAAGGAGGGTGGGGGTGGAGGAAAACGGCGTTGTATGAAACTTGGGTGTGCAAGTGGGAACGAGAGAGTTGCAAAATACTGCAAAGAGATATGCATTATCAAATCCATAGCCGTAGCAAACGGTTTCCCGGAGACAATAATTAATAAAATAAAAGCGAAAAAGCAAAAAGAAACAGCCATCAGACAAATTTATTCAGTCAAACCAGAGAAAGCCCAACGCTGGCGAAAAATAAATTGCATTGGGAATATTTCACTAAGATTAGGCAAATATCTGAAACACCTTGGCATCCAACCAGCCTTCCACAACGCAACAAACCTCAAATACCTACTCCCGAAAGTGAAAGACTCCATAAACACAATGGACCAAAGTGGCATTTACAGGCTAGAGTGCGCCGATTGCAGGGCATTATATTTTGGGCAGACTGGGAGAAGCCTGAGGACCCGAGCACAAGAAGGACTATGAGAAGAAGGAGGGGAAGTCACAGTTCGCGGCTCACCTCCTCGCTGAAGGACATCAGGCTGACTTCATCCCAGAAATGACACATAAGGAGAACAAGGGGACCAGAATTGATATTTTGGAACAATTATACATCATATCGGCCGTAAGGAGAAAAGAACGTATCACTAATGACCACGTTTTTCCCTTCCATTCCCCACTCCTCGACCTCCCGCAGTTTTTCTCAAACAAACCCTCCCATCACCTTCGGTCAGTCATCCTCTCCCCCACCTTCTCCTCAGACCCACGCTCAGCCCAATACCACGCCCACCCCTTCCCTCACCCCTTCCCTCACCCCTTCCCTCACCCCTTCCCTCCAACCCTCTCCCTCCCCCTTTCACACCCAAGTTTCATACAATGCCTTTTTCCTCCACCCCCGCCCTCGTTACCATTCCTCCCTCCCTCCCCATGTGACTATATATTGAGGGTCAACTATCTTGTATTGAGTCCTGATGATGCTGTAGTGCAGTGAAACATGTCGACTCAATAAATAATATTTCTCCAGTGGAATAGTGCAAAGTAATTCATCCTTTTCCTGTATATTTGTATCTGAATATGAGTAATTATATTTGTGTATATTTATTTTTTGACGTGCCTTATATCATATGCAATATTTATGTATCTGATCCTTGGGCAAATCAATTATTATTATGTATTACTGTGCGCTCCATTGTCCAAATCCTTCGGGCAATTCTGAGCTAGAGGCTTGAAACATAACTCAGAACTGGATGACAATGCAATAATATTTAATAATATATATTAAATATTACAATATAATTTATATTATAAATGATGTACACAATATGTACATAATATAATGAATAATTAAAAATTTAAAACGTTTAAAAAATAAACGTTTATATCGTGAAAATCGGGTTTCCATCTGGATAATTTATTTTTTTTAAATAATTTTGACAATTTATTTATTATTTACTAGCTGTGTCCGGCATGCGTTGCAATGCCTTTTTCTTTCTAATTAGGGCGGTGGAGATGGGGAAGTTTTTTTTTGTTGGAAAACTGAGAAATCTCTTCAACTCCCATGATATGAAATGCATTGCATTGGTTTGAATTTATTAAACTTCCTATGTACGAGGGGGTACCCAAAAGAAACCGAACTGATGTTGTGGTGGGCGGAGTTTTTTAAGTAGCCTGTTCTGCCGCTAGAGACGTATAGAGCTACCATTTCTGAGTCAGCAAGGCAAGTGTCGTTGCTAAGGAAGGTTCAATTTTGTTTATAAGAATTTGTTAGTAACAATTGTTTTGTGTGGTCGTCGTTTTTACAATGGCTGATTATCGTGAACAGCGAATGGCCGTAAAGTTTTGCTTCTTCCTCGGAAAAACTGGCACAGAAACACTTGAAATGTTAAACACGGCCTACAAGGATGATGCAATCGGGAAAACTTAAGTGTTTGAGTGGCTTTCCCGTTTCAAAAGAGGTGAAATGTCAATTGATGACAAACCTTGCTCAGGTCGTCCTTCCAAGGCCCGAAATGATGAAAATTTGGAAAAAATTCGCGAAATCTTCCAGGAAGATCGATGACGGACAATTGAAGAAACTGTTGAACTGTCTGGAGTGACTTGGAGTTCAGTATAGCGAATTTTAACGGAAGATTTGAAGATGAAAAGGGTGGCTGCCAAATTCGTGCTTCGACTGCTGACTGCTGAACAAAAACAAGGTCGTGTGGAAGCATGCTGTGCTTTGAAAGAAGAGTTTCGAAATGACCCCCCACACTTTTTTTCCAAGGTTATCACAGGTGATGAATCATGGTGCTACGGCTACGATCCTGAAACGAAACAGCAATCAAGTCAGTGGAAGTCTTCAAGTTCACCACGCCCCAAAAAAGCTCGTCAGGGAAAATCAAATGCCAAAACAATGCTGATATTTTTTCAATGTGAGAGGAGTCGTCCATTCAGAGTTTGTTCCACAGGGCCAGACAGTTAACCAGGCTTTCTACCTGGAAGTTTTGAAAAGATTGCAAAACAGTTTGCGGCGGAAGAGGCCTGATTTGTGGCGGTCGGGCGACTGGTTTTGTCACCACGATAACGACCCTGCTCACACAGCCCTGTCTGTGAGCCAATTTTTGAGTAAAAATGGCATGACCCCTGTGCCCCGTCCCCCTGATTCACCCGATCTTGCCCCCTGTGACTTTTTTTTATTTCCCCTAATGAAAAGAGACATGAAAGAAAAGCGTTTTGCCGACGTTGCTGAGGTGAAGAAAAAAACGACGGAGTCGTTTTCGGGCATCCCAGAAGATGAATTTAAAAATTGTTTTGAACAATGGAATAAAAGATTAGACAAGTGTATTAGAGCCGTTGAAGAGTACTTTGAAGGGGATTGAAGGTATTTTGTTTAAAAAATTAAATTTAAAAAATAAATAAATAAAGTTCGGTTTCTTTTGGGTACCCCCTCGTATTCTACGAGACACTTTTGTTTGAAAGATTTTTTTATAACACCAGCCATTACCTCAAGGATGTAAAAAATAGCATTTTTTTGGACAAATAAAATCATTATTTCTTTAGAAGGCACAATATCAGATCTGTTCAACGTTGTCATAATTTGTTCTAAATATTACCTGATGGGGAGGGTGATGGTGCTATGTGGGGCCGTGATGAAAGAGGGTGTAAGGCAAGGAGTCAGGGAAGGGGCACTTGGTCTTAATGCTCAAAGAAAGCACAGACGGGGTGGGGGTGTGTGGAATCCAGGGATTGGGAGTACTTGTCACTAGTTCACTCATAGTGGGAAATTGACGGAGAGGAGTGGGGATAGGGAGGAGAAAAATTGAACATCATTGAGGAGAATGAACCTCCTGCGTTGCATGATTGCAACCTGCTCCACGGCGTCTAATTCGGTGCCTTAGGTAAAAAAATGGCAATTGAATATGATGCTACGTCCTTGAAAATACCTTGAAAATGGCACTTCGTGCCCCAAACCATGGTCGGTTGACATAAAACAGCGTGGAAATAGACAAGTGATTTCATTATGTTTAATATCAAAGATTTCCACCGAATTATGCAGGAAATTGTATCTTTTATACAAATAAACTCATTATTTCATTAGTAGGCGCAATATCAGATTTGTTCAACATTATCGTAGATCTTCTATATATTACCTAAAACTTTTGTTTCAAACAAGTTTAGATACGACTAACCCCATACAGCAAGGGGTTGAGCAAAATGAGCTGTCAAACAAAAATAAACTTTGAAATCTACCTCTGCCTCTAGCTCGGATCCAAAGGGATTTTATTTATCAAATACTGGCTGTGCCTGTCATTCGTTGCAATGCCTCTTCTTCTTTCTAAATATGCACACATATACAAAGCAGACACATGTATACATGTTCAAAATAAATGAAAAACAATGGTTTTTTGTATATTAACTTAAAGTTGAAAAAATGTATACAAGTGCTTTGGGATATATATTATTTTTGGTCTTACTGCCCTCTGCAAAAACAAATAAATATTTCAGCTGTCCCACTCATAAGCATGAAACATATTATAATTGACCATGTGAAAAGCATGGATTTTACAGATTAAATCCACAAACTTGAAGCGATTTGCCTCGTTGATGGTCATTGAGAAGACAAGGAGAATGGGAAACTCAAGTCGTTTGACTACAACTATCAAATTAGTCACTGAACCTGACCGTTAAACGCTGCAAACATAAATAGCCATTCATGAAATCACTATTAAATGGATATTCACGCCTGGTTGCCAAGGAAATTTCTATTTTTGATGAGGAAGAAATATTGATGAATTTAGGGATAATAACGGTATACTTGGATAACAACATAGATTCACTAGTTAATAATTAAATACGAAGAGTATAAGAATATTAAATGAAAGAATTAATTACTACATTCTTTTGTGCGTTCGATGGTAAACATTTCCAGACAATATCTTGAGTGCAAGTAATTGAAAAAAGTAAATAAAGAAACGCATACACTACACAATTCAATGCTTTTCTTATGGGAGTAAATGTGAACAATATTGGGGTAAAAACAACCCCAAATATGGCAATTTTTATTATTTATAAACCTTTTTGGGTGCACGCACAACAATTCACTAAAGTTTCAAGTCAATCGACCGACTACTTTTCGAGTTTTGCGGTCACTAACATACGCAGGCTGAATTTTTATACATAAAGATTTTATTCTTAGTTTCATGGCCTTCATTGGACCGCTTCAGTTATCTTCTGGATTTCTTCTGTCCTCTGTCAGCCCAGTATGTCTATCATTCGCTCGGATCGTAGCTTTCTTTCTTCATCTGAGATCATCACCCTTCCTATTCTCTGCTTGTTGATCTTGGTTTGTTATAGTCTGATCTGTTTGTCCTTGAGTTTCACGATAGTATCTGTCTTTTCTTTCAAATCTTCTATTGTAATGTGTAATTCATCCATGTCTTCCATAATTCCTGCTATCCATCTCGCGCTGGTCTTACCGTTCCATAGTTTTTCTATAATCTTTTTGCTTATTCTGTTTTCTGGTGCTATGATTAGGTGTCCAAATAATGAGATTCGTTTCTTTCTCATTGTGCTCATTACAGGTTCTATTTCTCTGTACATAGACTGTTTCATTGGAAGCTTATCTCCAGTGCCCGTTTTCTTGGAATTTTTTATTTATGCAAGTTCTGACAATTCTCCTTTCTATCTTGAGTAATTTATCTGTTGCTATTGTGTTAGTTGTTTTGAAGATGGTACCACTTGCATAAGTTATTTCTGGTTGTATAACTGTTTCATAGTGTCTTGATTTTCTGGACATAATAAGCCCCTTGAGGAAATATGCACGTACATTTCATTTGAAATTGATAAAAATGGAGTCTGTTGATAAATAATTTAATGTATAAAAAATACTATTTTTTAACCACGCATATATTTTCAAGCTTACTAAAAAGTAAAATAACTTTTTTCTGTTTGTATTGTTTGATTGTTGTATTGTGTTCCCACGATGACGGTCGATCCACTCTGTGCGCATGCTCCGTTGGGAACAACGCTTGAGAAATTGCAATTGGTGATAAATTTATTCTTATAGTAGCACCATCTGTCTGTGATTAATTCTCCACAGATGTAATTAATTAATTAATTGCTTCTAACCGATAAACTAATTGATATATTAAATTCATGTATTATCATCAAAATACATTTGTGCCCATTATTTATAATTATTTTCTACTTTTTAGTCCTTTATATTAATTGTGCAATGGTTATTTGAAATTAAAATATTAGCATTTCTTCTCTCAAAAAAGATTTTATAGTTGTTTTGAAGATGGTTTCACTTGCTTATTTTAATAATAACAAACACTTGGTTGTTATTCCACACTTTATTGGAAACAAAACGACCCGGGTATGCCATCATCAGGCTAATCATGGCATGATATGCTGAAAAGTAAAAGAGAGGTGCTATTTCGCACTCGTCCGGCCACACCTTGAATATGCAGCGAGAATATGGGATCCGGTGCAGAAAGACTTAATCCGGGAACTTAATAAAATACAAAGGAAAGCTGTGCGATTCATCAAAAACTGCTACGGGCGTACAGACAGCGTTACACAGATGTTAAACGAATTTGGCTGGGAGCCGATAGAGACTCGGAGGCTGCGCACTAGGCTTAGATTGCTTGAACAATTGAGAATAGATATCTTTAAGAGCGACACGGAGAACATCATATTAGAACCCCACTATATTTCCAGGTCCGACAGAAACGATAAATTAAGAGAGATATTTTGCCGAACGGATAGGTATGGGAATTTGTTTTTCCCCCGAACAATAAGGGACTTTAATAAATGCTAGGCATAATTTCATTAAAGCGTTTCCTTTTCATATGTAAACGGCTGGTGTCCTAACACCCCCCGCCACACGCCTATTGAGGCGGCTTGCGGGATAGTATGTAGATGTAGATATGCTGAAACCCGGGTCGTTTTGTTTCCAATAAAGTGTGGAATAACAACCAAGTGTTTATTATTATTAAAATGAAGGAGTTCCACAGAGTAATGCCGGAGACAGTGTCTTATATCACTTGCTTATGTTATATCTGGTTGTATTACTGTTTCATAGTGTCATAATTTTGTGACTATTGAGAGACAGTTTTTGTTATATGTGTTCTTGGTGATATATTGTGCTCTAGTCAATGTATGTATTCTATTGGTCCATGTTGGTTTCTCATACAGGTTGTATGCTATGATTTCCCCTAGATATTTAAATCTGTCCACAATTTTTATCTCTTGATCTTCTACCTTGATTATGTTTGCGAGTGGTGGGTCAGTTGGCATAAATTCTGTTTTCTCTAAAGATATACAAGATGGTTGAAGCATTTACTTGGTGGAATTTTGACATGATAGAATGATTAAAACTTTTTAATTTTCCACACTGTTTTTATTTATGGTACAAGCCTGACTGGTTTCAATGTAGACACATCATCATCATCAGAGGCTAAAATCACAAAGTACAGAGGTGGTGGCTGGAATATATACTGGGTTCCCGGGGAAGGAAGTAAAGAGGAGAAGGTTGGGATTGGGGGGGGTTACTAATATCGTTACTATCGTTACTATTAGTAACGAGACGGGGGTTAACGGGGCAAGGTTACGGGAAATTAAAAAACCAACAGCGTCAAGAGTTAAAAGAGGGGGATGGGAGAGGCACGGTAAAAAGGGGGGACAATTTGTCCTGAATACCACCACCTCTGTACTTTGTGATTTTAGCCTCTGATGATGATGTGTGAACATTGAAACCGGTCAGGCTTGTACCATTAATAAGAACAGTGTGGAAAATTACAAAGTTTTAATCATTCTATCTTCTCAAAAGATATTTAATATACCCAACACAAAAGTCCAAGTGGCTGTTTTTGTGATAAACTCAATTAAATAAATAAATTTGATTACCTTTTTGTTTTTTCTGTGCATGTGTTTTGTATTTAGGGTTAAGCTCTGCATTGGTATTATATTTTAAATTAATCATAAGCTTAGGTTTTTCATACTCATTTATTCTTCTCAATGTCTTTTTGAACATGTCTTCTTCTCAATGTTTATTGTTATATTGAGGCATTGTCTTGGAAATGGGGGGAGTGGGGATGGTGATTTTGATCGCCAGTATATACTCCACAAGTTCTTTATGATTCCTGAGAGAGTAGTTTACAATTCTAGTATCAAATCTATCCCTGATATCAATGCAGTCGATCAAGTTATGTAATATATACTTCAAATGCAAGAGTACTATTATGATACGATCTTACTGTGGCAAGTGGTGTGACATTGAAATTTTTATTAGATTGTGAGTAGTCATGATTATCAAAAGCCATTCGAGTATCCCATCTAGCACAAAGAACCCTGAGAAGCTTAGAAGCTTGAACCTTTTCTAAATAGTCAATAGCCTGAGTCGTATATTAAAACCCCAGTACAAATAAACATATCTTCCACTCATTCTTTATGAAGGTTGTAACCTCACCCGGTCACGTTTATTTTCCTATTAAAAGAACTTCGATAAACCTCCGCAATTACCGGAACACTTAAAACTTACCTCCTTGATGAAGGGATTAATGGTTAACATTAGACAACATATTAATAAAAACACCTTTCTCAATTAATTACATAGTATAATACTTTCTTTTAATAAAAATATTTGACTTGGTTATGACAGCATCAGTATTTAGAGCCTTTTAAATGTATTGGATCCAATTTACAATGTTACTCTTTTATGCTCCAATTCTTTTTTTTTATATTTACGTCATTTTAGATAGCAGTACTTTTATAAATGGAGGTAATTGTTCTTTTTATGACTTTGTTATTCTTATAGTTAGACTTATCGGACGCTGGGGCTTCTCGTCTCTCTTATGTGGCTGCGGATATGCTTTCACGGTCTTCCTCGTTGCCAGAATTCTGGGCTGTCCGGTTTCTGTCTTGGCTTTCTTTCCCGATTCCTTCCTGGCCTCTTTATAAATCTCTGGTTTCTCTTTCGTCACCTCTAGGCCGCTTTGTATCCGCTCCCTGCCGTTTTTATTCTCCGACTTTCGGACCTTTTCCCCACTTCGCGTCCTTAAGATCTTTACTCCTCCAATTATCTCTGCTGACTCCCTTACTGTTAACTCCTCCCTTTCTCCAGCGTATTACTTATTACTTACTTATTGTTGTACTTTTATTATTTTTGCGTCGTCCTGAACCCCCCGATGTAAATATTGATTTATGTTTGGCGTCCCTAGTTATCTATTGTTATGTGCTGTTTTATTATGATTTATGGCTATTAATTTGAATTGTGATTTTGTTTTCAGATTTTATTTATGGTAGTATTCTATTTGGTTACAAGGTGAAGAGAAAATGTTGGTAAATGTGGAAAAAAAATGATTTCTTTGTTATAACCATATGTTTTATTTTTTACAGTTTGTGGCAAAATCGATAGCCCTCAAGTTACCCAATTGGGTGAAAATGCCAATGACCAAGGAGGAAATATCGAAGCACAGGAATCGTTTCTACCACATTGCCGAGTTTCCCAGAGTCATCGGGTGCATCGATTGCACTCACATCCCCGTGATCAATCCAGGAGGGCAGCACTCGGCGCTGTTCCTGAACCGCAAGAAATGGTTTTCCATGAATGTTCAGGTACAATAATATATATTAATGAAAGGCAATGTCCGGGGGATACCAATAGATAGTCTTTATTTACGGGCACTGGACCCATTTTACAGAATAATAAATTACTTTAATTTTTTAAGGAATAAAAAAAGCAGTATAATTGGAACGAGTACAATTAGGAAATAACAATAGTGTAAAAATAGTAACTACACAAACATATCATGTAGATGATTGCACAACATTTTTATAAACAATTTTTTTATGTTTTGTCAATGAAATAGAGAAATCAATGTATTTAATACCATTTGCCAACCTCTGTATTCTTGAAATAGGGTTATTAAATGCATAATTGGTACTGTGATGACTTATATGAAACATACTCGCTGATCGACATACATGATGAGGTACAAGAAAGTTAATCAGCATTAAGATCTCAGGCGAGTTCATATGACTATTTAATAAATTATATAATAGGACAAGTTCATTAATATTTCTCCTCTCTGCAAGAGTAGGCATACAGAAGACAGATATAAGGTCTTTGTGGGGAGTCATTGTTCTTAATAATACAATATTGTACAATACAATACATTGTACTTAATAATACAATGATGGGGTAAATGGATAAATTAATGGAGATGGTTTTGGGTCTTTTATTTACATGTTTTTATTTAACTCGCTCTTCCATGGTTACCGCTTCATTTATAACTAAATAATATTAATGAAATGAAATACCCAGCCCCACCGAGTTCAGCGTGGTTTCATTGTTTTTTGGTTTAATTTTTTGAAGCCGTACGATAGGTGGCTTAGTGAGGCGTCAGAGGCGGAGGATTTTTACAGAAATGCAAAATAAAACATTCCATTGTGATAGCCATTTCACCGTACATTGTGAAAAAATGAGTCAACTTAGAGACTTATTTGAATATATATTTATTTAAGTGCGTTCAATAATAGAAGGGAGCTGATGACGGGGACCTTAAGTAAGGATGTAAAAAAGAGGCTAGTGAAGATCTTGATATGGAGTGTGGCGTTGTATGGGGCAGAAATGTGGACCTTGAGAAAGGAAGACTAAAATAGGCTGAAGGCTTTCGAGATGTGGGTGTGGAGGAGGATGGAGGTTGGACGGAAAGGAAGACAAATGAGGAAGTGCTTGGCATGGTGGGCGAGGAGAGAAAATGTATAGATGAGATTAGGGGAAGACAGGGTAGGTGGCTGGAGGCGGTAATGAGGGACGATGGTTTGCTGAAGGCCGTGATAGAGGGCAGGATGTTGGGTAAGCGGGGTAGGGGAAGGAAGAGAATCGGTGTTATGGACGGGATGAAGAAAGGTAGGACTTATGCTGAGATGAAGAAAGAAATACAAGAGGTAGAAAGGGCACGGCACGTGTAAGAGTTCGTTGGATATTCTCTGACTTTCATCACAACCTACCTCTAACCGGTAGATTACTGTAGTGAATGAAATTTATTTAAGTACTGAGAATTTTTGTCAAACATAATTATATTTTTGCACCATTAATATTACAACCTTCTTCCCGGTGGTGCTATATCCCGGTGTGACCATTATCCTGCCCAGTAGCATACGCAGGATTGACTTCTGGAGGGGGGCTTCATTCATACTTATGTGCATCATCATAGAATGATATTTAGATTATTATTCATGAAGACAATAATTAAAATAGCATTCTCTTTTCGTGAAGACAATTCAACTATATTTTTCAGCACAATAAGCAAAATTCTAAATGCTAGTTCAGGTAAACGAACGAAAACGAATTCAGGTAAATATTTTCCTAAGTTTCTTTTAGATAACTGCGATATAATTATACTTTTTGAGCAACAGTCTAGCATAGCAAAACTGTTGCTCAAAAAGTGTAATTATATTGCAGAAATGCAAAATAAACTACCAAAATTAAAATGAACTGTGAAAATCAACGGAAAAAGTTCAGGGAAATCTGTTTTTGGGGGGTTTTAAACCCTCAAACCCCCCCTGTACGTACGCCACTGGTAAGATTAGATTAGATTAGTTATTGGTGGAGTTCCTCTAAGGAGGGCCTAGGGCACTTAGACCTAATGGTCCATTGTGCTAACCACCATATATGTGGTCACCCATAGAGTCCAGTCGCCCTGCTAAAGGATGACATGTCCTCCACGGGGATACCACTGACTTCATCTGGTTCCAAAACTGGTGAGCCCAGATGACTAACTCTAGTCCTCATCAAGGCGGGACACTTGCAGAGTACGTGTGATGTTGTTTCGTCCTCTTCCTCGCACCATCTGCATTTCGCCGAGTCTGTAATTCTCAGGAGATGAAGGTGCCTCATAACCAGATAGTGTCCAGTAAGCAGTCCCACTATCGTGCGAAGTTGTCTTCTATCTAGTGAGAGAAGCTTTCTTGATAGTCCCGGTTTGGGTCCTTTTATTAGGAGCTTGGCTTGCCTAAGCCCCTGTACATTTTTCCAGATCTCTGAGTGTTGAGCTAGGTTCCACTCTTTGATCTTCGCGATCCCTAAAGAGGGTGCAATAGGGATGAAAGGCTCTGGTCCAACTGGGATCACTTCCGAGCCTTCCGTTTCATTGACGGTTTATTATCCTCAACCGGTTTCAATGCAATAGCGTCATTTTCAAGAGGTTACTAAAACCTTAGAATGGTTAGTTTTATTTTTTTCATAGACGGGTTCAAAGTCCAAAAGTTTTTTCTGCATTTCAGCATTCATTCTTCATCATTCCGGTTCCATACAGACCAGTCCTTCTCCTACCACGGTCCACTGCAGAGAGGCTGAATCCAGTCCTTTTAATGATATCCAAAAAAATAACCCCATGCCGAACTACTTTTCAAGCTATTTGCCTCAAAATATATAAGATGTTTGCAAACTTTGGATAGAATAGCACTACAGAGGGAGAATAATGAAAATAATTAGGAATTTATTGCACCTAGATTTCGTTAAAAAAAACTAACGGTATGTAGTTTGTCTGTTTTCTCAATCAAGAAGTGAAGGAGGTGGAGTTCGTAAAGGTATGCGGAGCTGGAGGATCGTGATAAATCTGGAGATAAGATGGCAGAAAAAAGGGTCAACGGAAGGTATAATAATAATAATAATAATAATAGTTTATTTGCCCATAGGATACATTGTAGAACAAGCTGCAAGTATATAAGGCACGTCAAAATACATGATTAAACAAAAATATATCAATACTAACAAAAAGATTATACAATCATTGATGATAGTTTAAGTAATCATTTACAGTATAAAAACAATGAAACAAAAGATAGTCCTAAACTAAATTCTTGAATATGGCCATTCTTATTTATTTTTTTATAAATTGTGAAAGGTGATTATACAATTTTATGCACATATGACGAGGTCCCTTCGAAGTTATGGCAAGAGTTGATGAGAGCACATGCATGTCGTTACATCTTTTTGTTTCGTAGGTATGATAATTATTATTTGGGGTAAAATCAGATTCATGTTTTCTTACATAGAGTATAGAATAATAAATGTATAACGAAGGCACAGTTAAAATCTTCAGTTCATTAAAAAGAGGCCGACAGTGAGCACGGTTATAAAGGTTACCAAAGGAGGAACGTTACTAGAAATAATTGTGAGGTCGCGTAGGGATTGGGAAAGAAACCCAATTGACAACGGAAATGTGAGGGGATGATGGAGACCTATGCCCGTAGCCGCAGAGAGTGAAAAGAAGATCTAGGTCATGATATGTGGAACAGAAATAGACAGTAAAGAAAAAGTTAAAAGAAAGGACCCTTACAAACTCTAAATATTGATAACAGCAATCACGTATATGAGAGTTATTTAACTGGAAAGAAAATATAAAAAAACTAATCTCTGTGAATAAAAATTGTTTGCCAGTTGTCAAGTAATAATAATAATAATAATAATAATAGTTTATTACGGGCATATACTCAATTTAGAACAGAACATGTAAATTTCTTTCAACATAACTCTTAATAATTAATAAAATATTCTTAAAATAATAAGTATTACATAAGAAAAGGAGCACTAGAATATGAATTATATTATAACAAAAGATATTGCTCAAATAACATGAGGTCAGACAGAATTCGACAATGATAAAATACACTTCTTCTTAAATATGGAATGTGTATCGCTAAAAATATCAATGTTGCCAATATGGGAATTATATAGCCGAGGGATCCTGGTTAGTGGTGAATTAAAAGTGAAATTTCTACTTCAGTATTTAACATAGAATAATTTTGTGCTTCTGGTGGTGGAAAATGTGGCATAAAATGGGATCAATTGAAGTAGGGATGGACAGTTAATTAAGTCATTGCATAGATTATATAGGAATAGCAATTCAGCAAGATTTCGTCGAACATGAAGTGGCTTTAAATTCAATATCTGCATTGTTTCTGCATATGGGACATAATGTGTTGAAAATCCAGAATAATAATTTACAATTCTTAAAAATTTCTTTTGCACTTTTTCTAAGCTATTAATATAAATTTTATAATGTTTTAACATATAGCATTTAAATTAAAAGGGTTAAAAAATCATTGCCACAAAAACATGGTACAAAATTCCACTAATTATTTTATTGCTATCGACCGGTTTCGACGACTAAAGCGTCATTTACAAGACAAAACAGTAGGTAAAATTTTTGTCTTGTAAATGACGCTTTAGTCGCCAAAACTGGTCGACAGCAATAAAAAAATCAGTGGAATTTTGTACCATGTTTTTGTGGCAATGAATGCTATCTTCAATTTCCACAAAGTATTGCCACAATCGATTAATTTAAAAGGGTTAAGATTGTAAATTGGGCCCAATATGAACCATTTAGTAAAGTCTTAAATATTAGTGTTTTAAACAAAGGTGTTGTCTTTTTAATTAAAAGTGTTGAGTGTTGTTTCAAATGGTCTATACAGTAAGTACATAGTGTAATAAAGTAATTTATTCTTCCGTAAACAAATAGATGATGAAGTGTTTTAACCCATTCAATGCGGATGCCTTGAATTCAAGGCATCGGTCCCTTACTTTTCTCGGTTTTCCCTAGTTCCCAAGCGTCGGCACTGACACTTGCAACTTCCTTCAGCGTCTTAGGCTTGCTCTAGGCACACGTGGGTGAGTTTCGTTCTTTGCTGGATGTGTTTTCGTTTTATATAAATAAAAGAAAAAAACCCTTCAGCGTGGGAATAAATGTCATGTCAACAGGTCAGCATTGAATGGGTTAATTGTATGTTTTATGTTCTAGTCGCCCTTGATTCCCATCTGGCAAGATGGTAAACGTCTAATTATTTTGTTTCTCCCAGTAGGGCATCATTTTATTAATTATAAAAAAAAGTGTGACCGGGTGAGTTTATAAGGTACACCGTGAAAATTACGGTTATCCGTTGTAACCTGGGTCGGTATTGTGAATAATAGTGTGGGTTTAATACTATGTATTTGAAGTTTTTTTATCTTGCTTTAATAATGAAAGAGTTCCACAAAGTTAAGTCGACACCATTTGTTCAATTAAAGAGGTCATTATTATAACTGCCGTGGATATTTGTTGATTTTGAAGTTAACCCACTCTTGAGTTGGACATTTTTGTTGCTGCTGTTCAAAGTGGACTTTTTTCTTCAGGTGGTGTTTGGTTCGTCTATGGAAATAATGGACATTGTGTGTCGGTGGTACGGATCTGTGCACGACTCGCAGATATTTCTGCAAAGTCGACTGAAGAGTCGATTTGTGTCGAAAGAGCTGCAGGGATTGCTCCTGGGCGACAGCGCCTATCCACTCTTGCCGTACCTGTATACACCAGTCGCAACTCCAGTATGTGGGCCAGAGAGACAGTAAGTACATAGTATAATATAATATGATATAATATAATGTAATATAATGTAATATAATATAATGTAATATAATGTAATGTAATATAATGTAATATAATATAATGTAATATAATGTAATATAATGTAATGTAATATAATGTAATATAATATAATATACTCGTAATATGATATGATATGATATGATATGATATGATATGATATAATATAACATAATATAACATTATATAACATGACATAATATATGTAATATATTCTTCCATAAACAAATAGATTACTACATTCGTTTACAAATGGGAAGTTAGGTACCCTACTAGGCAATAGGCCGGTTTTTAGGGTGCCTTCAGTTCAAATCTCACATGCAATGCTGTGTAAGCATGAGGAGATATGATATACACATGAGCAATCAATCATGATAAATGAGGATATATGAGAAAAATAATTAATTTTTTTAACAGAAAAGTAATTATTTTTACAGATAAAACAACTTTGGGGGTGATTCTGTTTCTGATAACGCCTGCGGTGTTATGACGTTGGGCACTGTTTCGGCGTTATGTACCGTCCCCCTGATTCTGTAACTTGAAATAGTGGCCCCTAGCGTTGTTTGGGGATGTTGGATAGCACCAACAATAACGCCAACCTTCGGCTTGCATTATCCCTAATACCGACCCCTCCCATTACATTTATTGCTCACGGATCGGCACTGTCTTTTGTTTTTCTTTCGAGATACTTTGGAAATGGCACGACTGTGTATGTGGTTTGACTGATTAAAACTAGAAAGCGAGCTTTGTTGACGCGAATGATGAGTATTCCGCATGGAGAGAATAATAATGACATGACTCCTTTCTTATTTTACGAGGTATTTATCATTTTATGACGAGTATCCAATCACGTAGTTACTTTGCAATTTAATCGCTTTGCTACTTGTAAATATACCTAATGGTTCTCTACTTTTAACCAAAAGCTCCGCACTAAAATGGGTGTGTCTGTTTTGTATACGAAAAAAATATTGCTCATAACAGATAGACGCCCAAACATGATAAAAGCCTCCATGAAAAGAACAATGTAATTAGTATACCATTATATGCTAGTCAAGCACAGGCAATCAAGACTTTTCTCTCGTCCCAATTTGAGAGTCAATTTCTTTTGGTTCGTTCGTTTTGGTTCTTTGGCTTGCATTTTGGCAGTCACTTCAAGGTAAATCATTCATAGCACTGCCTCTAATTTTATATTTGCAACCGCGGGTTTATTATTGAAGGATACTTTTAAATTGTAAAATACAGTTAGGAATGTCTTATCCACGACGGTACCCTCCATGAGATTCTCGAGACAAAACATTGAAGGACTGAAATAGCTTTGACTCCAAGAGATTACATGTGAAAATTCTCGAATAAACCGTTGCCAACCAAAAGCCAAAACAAGTCAGACTATTTCAAAATTACCTATTCTTTTCCAATGCAATCCTTAATGGAAGTTCTCTCCTAATTTCCGCAACCACTGGAAACATTTTTTCAACACAGACTCCCAACAAGTTCCATTCACGAAATACATCCATAGATTTATATATGAATATAATGCGTACTAGTAGGTGCCCATTATATATAACTCTCAAAAGCGTACACAATAATATATAACACTTAGAACCCATTAGTATACTGGTTACTGCCACAGCACCCGTAGTCTGTCAAAATCCCTAATCCGGCATCGCTTAAGTCCTGACAATGCCGGATTAAGGGTGCTCAACTGTAGTATGCTTATTGTAGTGTTTTCTCTCTGTTAAATTCCAGGTACAATATAGCGCATGCGAGGACGATGAACGTGGTCGTGAAGGGGCTTAGGATGTGGAAGCAGAGGTTCCCGTGCCTCTTGATGAAGCCGAGGATAAAGCTCTCAACTTCCCTCAAGGTCATAATCTCGACTGCCATCCTCCACAATGTAGCTGTGAGTCAGGGCGAGGCGTTAGATGACCTGGAGTATTGCACATTCTCGGAACATGTTCCAGTTTCAGACTACAAGACAGTGGATACTTTTGCCAATAGGGAGAGATCAGCTTTCATCCAGCGACGATTCCTGGTGAGTACTTTTAGGTGTACGATATGCAGTGCTTCAGCAGTCATAAGTATCTGGCTCACAGTAATCAGGCATGGGCCCAGCCACATTAACACTCTGGTTCCCGTAAGATCACCGAAGTTAAGCAATGTTGGGCCCGGATGACGGTTGGATGGGTGACCATACATACCTTCACCGTGGCACTCTTGTCCCCTGTCTGCAAGTGGCAGACAGGTATGGGGTTGGCACGATGGACCAAGAAAGGTCTAAGTGCCTGGGCTCCTGTCGAAGGCCCCCACTACAAACAATCAATCTATTTATCATGCGTGATGATGATGATTACTCATTGAAACCCTGGTCGTATCTGTGTTCGTGTGTGTTTTTTCAAAAATAAGTTTTTGCATAAAAGTTTATTTACTTACTTAAGAATTTATATTATATAACACAAAATTATAATAAAAAAACGAGAATCATTTGTGTTCGCTTCAGTCTTGCATAGTTTCAGAGTCGTGTTAAAGGTACTTTTGTTCTCCTGTGTAGAAAAATTTATGCCAAAGAGAATTCACAGTGTTGAAGAATTTAGTATCAAAAGAGTTATTTTAACATGAAATTATATTCAGATAGTAACAATATTAGAGCGTATTTATATTACCAAATATAACCAAAACCACTTATTTAAAAACAAACACATGACTCCTGTTTGGATGAGTAATCATCATCAATCGGCGTTCATATCAATTATTTATATTTATTTATTTTATATGAATCATTGATACAAATGCCTGATGAAAGGGCAAGGGCCCAGCCACATTAACACACTGGTTCCCGTAAGATCACCGAAGTTAAGCAATGTTGGGCCCGGATGGAGGTTGGATGGGTGACCATACATACCTTCACCATGGCACTCTTGTCCCCTGTCTGCGTGTGGCAGACAGGCATGAGGTTGGCACAATGTACCAAGAAGGTCTAAGTGCCGGGGCTCTTGTCGAAGGCCCCCCCTACAAACAATCTACCTTGTTGTATGATATGAGGCCCATGGCCTTTGGTCCACGATTAGTATTGGATGTCCTCACTGAACTTTGGTGGAGGTTATTGCATCTTCTAGTAAAATGACTGTGAATACAGTCATTGGAAGTATAAAGTGACAGACTGTTCCTCGTGGATATACGTACATACTACATACATGTACACACACATGGAATTGGTAATATGCTGAGTCTCTTGAAGAGAGGAAGACTGACAGAATCATAAGTAGAATTACACATAAGCCTAAACCACTTGCTTCTTAATTTTAAACATTACATTTGCATGGAGTGAAGATCCCCAAAACATTATGCTAAAAATTATTAGTGAGTAAAATTCTCCATAGTATACGGATAGCAACACATCCACACTCACTGACTTCCTTATGCTTCTAATGAGGAAGCATATTGAGCTTAACCTGCTGTGGAGTTTACGAATATGTTTATCCCACGAAACAGTATTATTCAGGGTGATTCCTAGAAACTTACATAAGTAGGAACCGGAAAAAATAGCATCTATTTTTTTTGCAAAATTAGCATCTATTTTTATCATCAAAAAACCTAAAAATTAATTATCAATTCTGAAGCTTGTTTGCAGAATATGCAAGTATATCATTAATTCAATCAATAAGTTTGTTAAAACTCTTGCAACCCCTTTTATGACAAATTAACAATTTTTTTTCTAACAAGAAAAAAATGAAGAGTTCAAAAAATTGTCACTAGCAGGAAGTTTTTGGCTAATATATTTTAGGAAAATAATTATTATTTTAAAAAATTGTCACCTAGTTAACGGCTGATTTATTTTAGAATTGAATACAACTTTATGCAAATACTCACCAATCATGTCAAAGATTGTTTCCTAGGTCCCAATTAATAAAAATAATAATATTTTATTAGTCCAGGGACAAAATCGCCTCACGTAATTAATCGACACCTCCTTATGTACGTACATTTTTAAAGGTAAGCAACCCTTTCATTTGCAGAGATGTGCTTGTTAGTCTACATTCAAGGATGAAATATATGTACTCCTTTCAGTTTCACATTCCAAGGCAGGTAGAGCCAGTAGACGATAACTGTCGTTAGTCAGCATTCAACGTGTTAATGTTGTATTAGGTATGGTTTAGGGAGCGTGGTGGCCTAGTGGGTAGAGCGCTTGGCCACTGATCAAAGGGTCCTAGGTTCAAATCTGGGTGAAGCCTTTGGACGCCCCCAAACAAAAGAAATCCTCGGAGTGCGAGGTGGCCCAGGGAAAGGAACTGGCCCCCCTACCCTGAATGTGTGAAGTTCACAAGCCTGTGGCTTGGTCCGGGTTGTGCTCTACCCCCAACTAGGGATTGGAAAATCGATTTCGATTTTAATCGAAAATTGATTATCACACTCCGATTTTCGACTTAATCGAAGTCGAATTTTTGTTTTGAAAAACCGATCAAAATCGATTCTAGCCGATTGATTTTTGATTTTTAGCTTGCTAGCTAAAGCTCGCGTAAAATTTTGCCAATCATGCTGCGCCAGTTCGTAAACCGCCCTCCAGTCGACGGCAAGTCCTATTCTAATCCACTACAAGCTTGGAAGGAGATTGCGGGAGAATATCCCCACATATACAATACAACCCAGCCAGCAGGATTCTATAGTTGCCTCTACCATTTTCTCACGCCGGGTTAATTGCAACTCAGGTGCAAAATCGATTATTCGGAGAACATTTAAATATGTTATTTTTCTTAAGGTCCATCCCTGAGTATCACTGGTTCCACGGCTTTGCAAACAAGAAATAAATAAAATTCTGTTTTTCATTTTGTGGTATGCCCACTTTTCAATATAGATTACTTATTGCTACTAAACTATATGTAATTTGCTTGTTATATTACCAATGTGTTAAAAGTATCTGTTATGGATTATTACTTCCCTGTATATCTTATTAATATCTTTAAAATAATATATTGTATTAATAAATTTAACTGTAGTCGGTTCTTATCCCTAGTGCTCCCATTAACCCATATTTTGCATTTTGTTACAACAGCACATCCGTATTTCAGCAGACAATTACTTTATTATGTGTCAATATCGATTTAGATTTCGATTTTTCGATTATTTTGGGCAAAAAATCGAATTTTTAGAAAATCGATTTTAAAAACAAAAATCGAAAGTCGATTAATCGAAAATCGATTTTGAAAACCAAAATCGAAAGTCGATTAATCGAAAATCGATTCTGGATTTAAATTTCCAATCCCTACCCCCAACTATCCAAACCAACCTTCAGATGGAATCACTTGAGTGAGGTATGATTTAAACGTCATTATATTCCCTTCTTATTGCTATCGGCCTTCTTATTTAACCATATACATTTGCTGTTAAATGCTTAAAACTAAAAAAATACTGGAAAATTATGGTAATTCTCGAAAAAACCATATTTTACCGTGGTAATTTACCTCAGATTAATATTACGGTAATTTTCCCGTCTCTACTAATATCTACTTATCCACACTTCTGCCCCAAAAATAATTTACATTTTTCCATAAACAGAGGTCAGAGAAGAAGTGTATCTTCTGCACAGCATCTGTCGTAATAGTCCTCGGAGACAAAACTTCATTCGAAGAACATTACAAGATTATATTAAATAATTTCAGAGTAGGCTAGTCCTGAAATTTTTTATTAGAATATAGTAATTCAAATTAAGTTTCGTCTCCGAGGAGGTAGAGAGGGATATCACATGACATAAAATTCAGTGAATTACGCTTCAGGGAGCCAATTCTGGGGGCCTATTCTCTTAACTCGAAGCATCGGATCTTTCTGGTGAAAAGATGCTTCATTAAGCTATTTGCTCGCATCGGTATTCTGTATCATGGAAGCTACCGGAGAAAGAGCATGTAAATGTAAATGTAACACCCATGTGATAAGATATTCTTGTTCGACTGAAACTTAAATTAGAAGTTTTGAATCTACATATATTTTCGTGTCCTCTCGTGGACAGCTCGACAAGGGGCGACTCAGACTTGGGATCTTGACTGATGCTGAGGGATTCCGGACTGCGAAGGTGGTCCTCTCGGAGGGACAGTATCGGTGAGAAATGAAAGATACGGAGTTTGCCGCAAGGAGTGTATTTGGAGACAGTTGGTTGTGGAACAAGAGTGATCTCCTCCCTCGGATACTCCGGGTCAATCGTAGAGCTTCCCTTCCACGGCCTTCCGGCCGCCCGCTACGCGGACTACAACTCTTGACGAAATGACCTCGAGTGAATGATGCGTGCAGTTTTTAAGGCATCGCGGCATCCGACCGCCCCCCCCCCCGTGCGTTCTAGAACTTTCCACAGGTGCGCCATTCTTTTTTGTAAAGTGCAAACGCACCGGCAATAAAAAATGCGACTTCCACTGAATGCAAAATCAGCATAGTATGGGTATAGTGACCTTCCTTTCAGAAAAGCGCACACGCACCATCCATCAAAAATGCATTCCCCACTATCAGCACAATCAGAACCGTACAGGCATAAAGGAAAGTTCCAGAGACTCGCGCAAAAAAGAAGTGAATGAGACGGACAAGGAGGATGCATAGACCGGAAATGGAATCGGCCAAAAGAATAGACACGCATCAAAAAAAAGGAGTGTGAGAACTTAATTGAGAGGAAAATGAAGTCGGGATATAACAATATGATCGAATTCATAAAATTTCTCCTTTGACAAATTAATACCACAAAAATACCAAAGTTCCAAGTTAAAGAAATATGAATGCACTTGACAAATCAATACACTCAGCTGACAAAAATGAATGAACTCATTCTCCATCTCATTTAACTCAAGTCTTATCCATGAAATTGGGTTGGCGCATTGGCTACTGGGTGATTGCACGCAAACTCATAACAAATGGCTATACACTCGTGGCTCGACCATCTTCGATTCTCTCCATTTTTTGCGCAAAAGAAGAATATAATGAGAAAAGACAACTTGCTAAATATTAGGTCTTAATAATTATAAATGTCAAAGTAATGATGCGTTGAATATCATGAGTTAGCGCATCTCCGAACTTTCACTCCAATTAGAGATGGACCAATCTGAAAATTACCTCGGTAATTTTCGTAAATTATGGTGGTATTTTTCGTAAATTACGGTAATTTTCTAGATGATTCACCGGTGTTTGAGATAATTTTTCATACAGATAAATTCCCAACGTGTTCTGATGAAGCCAAGTTCACATTTCCTACGTGTTTAATAATAAATTGAGGCATGTGTACAACTCATTTTTGGAATATTTATTTAAATTATAACATTATAAGGTTAATGCTTTAGAATATTCTTCTTGAAAATTTCTCATACTTTGACAAAAGAAAGCCAGATTGCGTGTTGCTGCCGTAGTTCTTTTTACAATTTGAAAAATTTCTAATACATTAATGTTGTATTAGGTATGGTGTAAACACCGTTATTCCCTTCCTATTGCTATATTGGCTTTCTTATTTAACCATACATTTCCTGTTTAATACCTAAAACAAAAAAATACAGGAAAATTACAGTAATTTAAAAAAAATACCGTAATATACTGTGGTAATTTACCACAGATGAAAATTACGATAATTTTCCCATCTCTAACTCCAATACATGACTAACAGTCAGATTTCAAATATTATGACATTTTCGTCATGACAAGACAACAATCTGCATTTTCTTTTAACTTTTGGCTACATAGACATTTAGAATAGAACATAGAACTTTTAGATGACTTTAATTATGCCTTTTTTAAAATTTTGATCCAAATTAAGGGCCAAATAACTCCTAACTAATTCTTAGAATGGGTCAGTGTTAATTACTTTGAACTGACACGACGTAGGACTCTACGTAGACTTCATCAAATTTATTTGTGGCACACAATGGAGTAACAAAAACAAAGGTGAAATTTTTAAGACATTTTCTGCTTAAAAAAAGCTATGTTTGGCAACTCATTTTAGGTATATTTTACAGCAGTTCAAACGTTTATTTTTCAAAAACAAAAATAAAATTGGTGGGTTGTTTAGTCAAACATGCCTTGCCTTCTCAATGACCATGAACAAGGCAAAAGGTCAATCACTTTAAGTGCGTGGATCATATGTGGAATATCCATGCTTTTCACATGGTCAATTACATGTTGAATGCTCACGGGTGGGACAGCCCAATTTATTTACTTTTGCAGAGGGCGGTAAGACCAAAAATATTGAATATCCCAGAGCTCTTGAATAAATTTTTTCAACTTTAATTTAATTAAAAAAACTCATTGTCTATCATTTATTCGGTACATGTAAATGTCTCTGCTTTGTATACGTATGCCTACTTAGAAAGAAAAAGAGGCATTGCAATGGATTCCAGGCACAGCTATTGTTTTATAATCATGTAACAGCTACAATTTATAAAGAACTTTTTTCTAAAGGCCTCAGCCCGCATCTATGCCGTTCTTCAAAGTAGTAGCCTTACTATGAATGAAAGTCGTCTTTACTCAACTTGTTTGTAAAACATTATCTTTAATTTACTGACAGGATGAAGATTGAATGCAAGACCTTCGGGGATATTCGGAAAAAGGAAGCCATTTTGTTCCTCCAGGCATTACGAATTGTTGTGTGTTACAGAATGTAGTTGGTGGGCTGTAAGGTCAAGCCTGCCTGCAAACCGCAAGTGAGTATGGAAACAGTTTTTGGTTCCATGAGTCAAAATATTGAGTAGCGCCACCATGCATTGCAATCACGGGAAGATTCTGTTGCAGTTGTTGGAGCAATGTTTTGATCGGCACCAAAATGAACTACGTATGATCGGCACCGTGGGTATTTTCAGGTGACCTGAAGCCTTGAGCTTATAAGGATTAACGTTTATTTCAGTTTTTGTTGGAAACGTTGTGTTAATTTGCTGTGTTGATACTATGAAATCCATTTGTGTTTAACTAGTTGTCTTGAGCTTATAAGGATTAACGCTTGTTTCAGTTTTTGATGGAAACGTTGCGTTAATTTGCTGTGTTGATACTATGAAATCCATTTGTGTTTAACTAGTTGTCTTGAGCTTATAAGGATTAACGCTTGTTTCAGTTTTTGATGGAAACGTTGCGTTAATTTGCTGTGTTGATTCTATGAAATCCATTTGTGTTTAACTAGTTGTCTTGAGCTTATAAGGATTAACGTTTATTTCAGTTTTTGATGGAAATGTTGTGTTAATTTGCTGTGTTGATTCTATGAAATCCATTTGTGTTTAACGTGTTGTCATTTACATTTTTCACGAAGAATAATCGACGACCATGGATAATGGAAGAGGATTATCATTTGTGTGCAGTGCCAAATATAACTCCTGTCATTTAAGTGCATAGTTGTGATGTGTTATGTACATGTGTATGAAGCATGAGTCGAGAAACAATTTTTCGCTTCACCTGAAAGTTCAAAGAAAAAGACAAGAATTTTTTTTAAATGTCTGCAGCTAATCCCTGTGTTTGTTTAATTCTCCATTTTCATGATTTTCTTTATCATTATAAGTACATGTTTATGTTCTTGTTTTTGTGACATTAAAAACCTTGAATCCCATTTACATGCTGACCAAATAATTGACGATATTCTGTCAGGAAAGTAATGAGACTGACTTTTTCCCACTGCGCAGAAAAGACGGATGGTGGCACTTGGCGTGTGGGATATGGGTAGAGAGGGGTCTCGGCGCACACATTTCTGTCAGCCACCATTGCATATGAGGTTTTATAGAGTACAGATCAAGTTACAAACAAAGTGTTCTTTTTTACCTTGGTCGCAATTCGAGATGGAGTATACAATGAACAAAGGTATGCCATTTATTTTTGTGTTAAACTCAGGTAATCAGGTACTGAGACAATGGTCATGATTCTAAAGGCCTTTGGCGAGGAAATCCTGTCCAAGTTAACAGGAAAGGAATTAAAAAATGGTATACGACAGGAAAGTAAACAGTACAGGAAATCCTCCCTCAACAAAATTTACTTTAGAAAAACTTAAAAAATAAAACTTTAAAATTACTAGAGAAAAACTAAAGACCACTCTTGAAGTGAACTGAAACCAAACTTTGAGTGTGGCCTTTAGTTAACTAAAAGTTTTCATTTAGTATGTCACCTGTAGTTAACTAGTTTACCCTCATGTTTTTTTCAAATTTGTTTTTATAAAACTAAATAAGAAACGTTTTTATGTCACCTAATATATTTTAATAACATCACTGAAGCTTTGAAGTTCCACATTGACTTTAGAAAAACTTAGTAATTATTTACTACACTTTTCAAAAAATTTTAAGTTCATTCCTTAACCCTTAAGCTGCGACAGCTAGAGTGCATTTCGTCCACCCTGTGCGGCAAATATCTATTCGGACAGAGCCTGTCCCTCCTTCCCACGGGCCGAGGCCGGGCAGTTATATGTAATGCCCTCCCGACCCTTTTCTCGGGATCCCAGGGAGTGGGCACCGGAACTTGTCGAGGGATTAGTGGGACTTGGAACTAATTTTGAAAATTTGTTTATAGGCGCAATTGTTGAAAACAAATATGACAATATTTTTTTCTAGCCATTTTCTGTTTAGTTTGATACCAAACACCAAAAAAATCCATTGTAATTCAGCCTGGCATGAACATAAGACAACTAACTTTTGAGACAACCGTAGCCTCTTGAGCGATCAATCGGAAGAAAGGGTCGTACCTCATTGCGGTGGTATGCGATCCCTAAAGAGCATGGGGAGTTTGGTTTGTGTAATAAGGGTGGATTCCCAGATGTCCACCGCTGGAAAGAAAGAGTTCTGGTCATAAAAATATGAAAAGGCTGAGGGAGTAGGAAGACAGAAAGGGTCAAACGTACAAGAATGTACAAGAGTGCTTCCCGCAGTTCCCAGTACACACGTACGTGTACATTTCCCGCAGCCTAAGGGTTAACTATTTTAAAAACTAAAGAAAAGATTTCATGTCACCTAACAACTTTTCAATAACTTCACTACACTTTAAAGTTGACCATCAACTTTAGGAAAAACTTTAACTTGTTTCTTTTACTCTTGGAAAACTTTTCAGTTTTTTTGTATAAAACTAAAAATAAATAATATAAAACAAATAGTTTCCTATAAAAATCTAAGGTAAATTTTCCTGAGGGCTGTCCTGTTTACCACTGGTTTTGTTTGGGGAGGGCAGAGAATACTTTGATAACAATTCACACACTGTACGACCATCAACGAGTCAGAATAAATAAATAAATTTATTGCTGCTTTAGAACCTTGTCCAGTGGAACCAGGGGCGGCTCCAGACCAGAGGTTTAGGGGGTGGGGAACCGGGGGGGTGGGGGTGGGTACCACTGGCTCTGGAGGAATGGACACTTCCCAGGAAAAGGGGAGTCCGGGGGTTTCGTCCCGGGAAATTGTAACAAAACTGTGTAAAATGAAGAAAAAATAAATTAAATACACCGGGTTTGGGGTGTGGGGGAGGGGGGGGGGTGATTGCCCCTACTGCCCCCCCATTGGAGCCGCCATTCAATGGAACACATATGATTTCATACGTTGAGACCCTTATGTCAAAGAAAATAACAAAAGTAAAGAAGAACTTGCCAAACCTAAGTACATTCAGATGAAACATAAAAAATAATCAATATAGCAATAATCGTACATTTCGTGCTATAAAACTTTTTACTTATAAAACACACAACTTGACCAAGTACAGTAAAAAAGTAATTAAGTAATTATGGAAATCCTGGAGAAGTCTTCCAAATTATCCTGGAATTTTACTTTTCCAATTCAGCAACTAATTGTTTTCAGTTAGTTGAGGTGTTGTAACAGTAGAGGAGTCTGCTAACAGCTGGTAACACAAGCCGTGAAGTAAGGAAACACTTTTCATTAACGTATATTTGGAGCATCCCCTTATATGGCGATGAAGCCTGGAAAGTAATAGCAACAGAGCGAAGGGTGGTGATGTATGATTTCAGGTTTTCCTGGCGAATGGTGCTGATGAGTTCTCCTTGGGTTTCCCACCGGTTTAGTCTTTCCATGATTGCTGATGTTTCGGCAGAAGACTTTTCTACCATTATCAAGGCTTAAAAATGGCAGGAAAGTCTCCTGCTGATACGTCAGCAATCGTAGAAAGCCTAAACCGGTGGGAAACCCAAGGAGAACTCAGAGTTACGGGGTCGTGCATAAACTATGTTACCTACTTAGGGGGAGGGGTTGAGGCAGTCGCCTAAAAATCTACGGTAGGTAACGAGGGGGAGGGGGGGTTCACTCAAAGTAACGTAGCTGTTGAAATGCCCCTGTTTTTGTTTCTTACTCGTCAACATCACATCGACAATACTACGTAGTTCATAACATGAGGAAGGGCACACGGGGTGTTTTTTACACCCTCAAGCTTCTACTTTAACTCAATGTAACTGAACCATTGTCTCTACAATGTTTCAACTCTTCATACCATGAAATTGTTTACATTTTAACCTTCTCGTGGGTTGAATAGCGACCTCGTGACGACAATTTTCAAGACAGCAGTCGGACATGTGAGGAGGGGAGAGAACTTAAAGTAGATTAGCACAGCACCTTGTGCCGTGATTCATGGTTGATTTTTAGGATTTAAAACATGAATATTACTTGTTCCAAATAGAGATTAGATACTTCTATTATGTCTAGTTTGGCTACTTTATTTGTTATCAGAGTTAAGGAGTCGTGCATAAACTATGTTAAAGAGCGTTCCACATTCAGTTGACAGTATGGGCACTTATGGAGATTCAATTCCCATGTAAATCTCCATAAGGCCGGAGGTGCGACGTTGCCAATGACAGCAGGAAAATGAATGTGATGCCTTATAAAAAGACATGTTACGAAGCAGAAAAAGATGCTACATTTAGTGGTGGCAATAATTAATCGATTTAGTTTAAAATAATTGTTATAAAAAATATTTCCTTGAATTTCCGTTAGTAACGGAGCGCTTCTGATTTCATCTTCCTCATCCAGTTGCAGACAAACGGTTTGCAGTCTGACGTTAAAACTTATACAAAACGTTTTTCATACGTTTTCCTCCATAACGGTTACCTTTAATTTGTTTTGAACTGAGTTTAATTGTTGTTTTATTCATTCAAATATCTTTTGGACAAAATATTTTGAATTTTGCAAGGTAAAAAGCGGTCGCCTACTAACTTTCGTATCTGTATCCCTGCTTACGATATAGATCCATACATCCTGCGTATGAAATTTAGAAAAAAACTTTATATTTTTTTTGGTGAAAGAATCGTAACTCTAACTCGATTACAAAGGGAGTTATGAATTTTTGATGTCGCCAAATATTCTCAACGCGCCATAATTCCGCCGCTCGTTCTGACCTGCCAGCTATTAACCTATCGCGTGGAAGGGAGATTCTCGGTCGGAGAATGAACTTGATACTTTATTTACTCTTGCTTCTTTGCTATCGAAGATATCGTTTTTTGTATAACATTTATTTAAGTCGGTAGTAATATATTTAATTAGAATATAGCAGTTTCAAGAACTTGACTGATGAAAACACGTTAACACTGAAGCATTCAGCAAAAGTATTTGATAGCCAAGAAAGAAGTGGTGAACGTCTTACGAGCCTTTCGGCAGAAAATGCGATTGAATTCGTGCGAGGGATATTCTTATCCAGTGCATGGCCTTTGGCTGAGTGTATATTGGGTATTTCTAGAAGTTTCGTTAAGAAGGTGCCATAAATCATCTGCATGAGAAGCGACCCATAGGTGTAAGGGACCAGGGAATGAATGGGCGAAGGCGTTTAGTGTCTCATCAGATTTCTATGCATGAACAAGTGATGTGTCGTGTGCATTATAGTTCAACATCACTGTGGAGTATTTTCCAGATGAAATTATTTCCAACAGTGTGCTATCGTCATGGCAACAGGAGGAGGAAAGGGGAGAAGTTGAGAAGCCGTGAAAGAGAAATGGTGTTTAATGCGTTCAAATATTTCAACAAGTCGCTCAATGTCGCTGAAGCCTGCAAAGATACTTCGAAAGACACCGGGTGCTCCTCACAGTCTACTATCTACAGGGTTAGAAAGGAAGCATCCCGCGGTGCATTGGTTATTTTTTCGAAAACGAAAAGAAGTAAACAACCGTGTATGAATGCGAGATCAGTGATGTGTGATGATTTCGTAAGATCGGGACTTTGCAGGAAAGCTCATGAATCATTCATGAAAAATATTCCTCCAACTCTACAAACCATTAAAAACTCCGCAAATATACAAAAAGATCTTCCTAACTTCAAGAGGACCACGTAATACCGTCTTCTTGTTGACATAGGCTTCGTATACAAGCGCAGGGGCAGACGAAGCATGCTTATTGAAAGTGATGATATTATTCATTGGCTTCATAATTATTTAAGACTGTTGGAAAGATATCGCCATGAGTGAAGGTTGATTGTGTACACAGACGAGACGTGGATCAATGTTGGACAGACAATAAACATGGCGCGATAAAGAAATAAATACACCTAATAAATACGTTTGTTTCTTAATCACTGAATCAAAATAATAAATAAGTTTGTTGCTAAATCACTGAATCGAAAATAAACTCAATGGTTTCAGGCTTCACTTTGTGAAAATCCATTCTAAAGAATTCAAAAAAGATATGGTACTTTTTTCACAGATTTTTATTTAAAGTCGACCGGTTTCGTCGCATAGGCGACATCATCACCTGATGATGTCGCCTATGCGACGAAACCGGTCGACTTTAAATAAAAATCTGTGAAAAAAGTACCATATCTTTTTTGAATTCTACTGAATCGAAAGACAATTACAATTGGTAACAGGTAATTGAGCAAACCCGAAAATGTTTCATGCTGGAATATTTTTCAAGAATGTAATTTCGGAGGTGGGTAGTGGGATATTTTGGCATTTCCTTGTTCGTTTGGATCGCTTGGCGTCTTATCCTACTTCCCAGAATTATGGCACCCTCAAATGTTTGGGAGGGAAGATGGGTCAGGGATAGCCTACGGGGATTTAAGTTGCTGCTCCAAGTCACCCGCAGCGCCTATTCCACCGTAGTTAAATTAAACTGCAGTAGTTGTACTGTCCACTGTACTACAACACGTGTTTCAACGCTTAGGTCGTCATAATCACGTATGATGACATACCTGATGATGATGCCCTCGTGTATTATTGTACATTACCTATATATAAGTGGCCTGTACAACTACTGCAGTTTAATTTAATTACTGAAATGCTGTTCCACCACGTAACGCCAGATACGGTCGAATCCATTCCTCTGATTCCTGTCTCAGGCTCTGAAAGATGGGAGGTTATAGCCTAGTGCAAGGTATGTAAAAGGCCCTTGGCAAATGGCGTCAGGCCCGGGTACTCGTGGGACAATCAACGGGGATGGAGACGGGGCTCAAGATGCTTATGGGGGGCGCAAGCAGGAGGGGAACCTTGAAAGGAGGAGGGAGAGATGGCGTCCAGTGATCCAGTCTGGATAAACCATGATGGGTGATTCGGACATAGCGGTCGTGGCAAGGGAACGGGAGGATTACGGGGTGTGGTATATTTTATCATCACATTAAAATTTATTATAATAAGAAAACAGGAAAAAAGATTTGCTCAAATGAGAAGTCCGAAATAACTCTACAAAATATGATGAACAAGTAGCAATAAGAGATAATTATTTTTTATTTATCTTACTCAAGGGCCCCAGAAGCGCTGTCCCTTGAAGGCCCCCACCATGACCCCTTCCCACCATTTAGTGCCTCCAGCAAAAAGGGGAGAGTCGACACCACTGGCGACCTTTGACATTAGTTTTTGTCACCCACAAATCTCTCGTGGCATTGTCGAATAATTTTTCCTTATTTAGGCATGACAATGCCCCACATTTCCTCAGCATTATCGAAAAATCCTAACCCTAACCTTCATATTTACGTAAACATCTGTAATTTCGAAACGCATGGCATTAATAATGCTGTAAATTATCGACACGCGAGGTAAATTAAATTTATAATGAAGCGTTACGCATAAAAAAATTTCCATTTCATCATTCAGCTTAAATACGTAGCATACATTTAAAAAATAAGGGATTTTGAAAACAAAATGTTTACATTGTATTCCGGTAATTCATGTAGCCTTTACATATCAAAATTTCGTCTCCATGAGTCTTATTATGTGCAAAGTTAAACAATTCTTTGAAACTTAATCATTTTAGCGCCGAGTTATAAATGGTTGCCTATGTTGTCAGGATGCTGCCCACGGAGCGGAAGCTTGGCAACAGCGTTCTCCATAAGCCCCGTACCCCCCATACTGTCAAATAAATGTGGAACGTGCTATACCTAGTTAGGGGGAGGGGTTGAGAGGGTTGCCTTAAAACATATGATGATAAAATGATTTCATGAACATTTTGGAGAACAAATAATGGATGGATCCAGTTCCATCACAGTTTTTTTAGACCTAAATCTCCTCTAGAATAATTTTCTGAATAATGCTAATACTAATAATCTGAATAATGCTAATTCTGAATAATGATAATAATAATGCATTGCAAGCAAAGTCCATCCCTCCCGAGTATTAAAAAAGGTAAACGAAACGCAAGTTGTTTCCCAAGTAACTCATAAAAGAAAACCTCCATTACAAATCATTTACAAGCCATTTGACACCCATTTAATTAATTTGATTCTGTTTTACTTCTGCTTGACACTTATTTACAGTTTGAAAGTTTGCCCCGACTGATGTGAAACTCATTTACATATCTTGATTTACTACAGCACTCCCGGGCCTTTTTCAACTCATTTACAATTGGCTGCATTATGTAACTGATTTACAGAATGAGATGTATAACTGATTTTCAGTACTTCAAAGGGACTTCAAAAGTAAAAGTGATTTTTAAAACATATTCACGGATGTTTGTTCTAAATATCTATAATTATAACCAAGCTCCATTATTAATTTCCAACGAATTTTAAAAAGCATCATGAGTAGAGTTTTACCTCGTGGTTCATACTTCACCCGAAATTATGTAAAAAATGGGAATGTTGGAAACAAATCGGAGACTTTAGCTCAGTCAGTAAACACTTCAGTGAGAGCTTTGCATAGTTAATTTCCGTTATACACTAAATTATTTCTATGTGTTTATTGGTACATTCAGCAATTTTCTCCTTTCATCATTTCTACAAGTTATTTACGAAAAATTGTGTTTATTCTCAGTAATATTGCATTTATATTCATACCTACTATGTGGCAATATTGGTTTCAAGTAATTAATACCAAACATCTGTTATCGTGATGTAATGATATCTCCTCAGACTACCACGAATCTAGACTAACCCTTTCATCGATAGAATTATTGTATCGTCAATTTCTTCCATAATATGACTCGAACAGCCTACAAATACCTTATTCAATTTAAAGCACAATAGTACTATAATGTGTCCAGAATTGTTTTTTAAACATCAAACAACTAACTAATTTTAAAACAACAGCATAAAATACGACCCAAATAGCAAAAGAATGTTGAAAAATGATTTTAAAATGATTTGAAATAATTTCAAAATCAAAACATCATAAGATGGCTAAAATCATGACTTTTTCAAGATTTTAAAATAATGTATGATATTAAAGTTCTGTATTCTGTCATCTCAATTTGTTGATAACATATATATGCATATGTAGGAAGTACTGAGACATTTATTTTCATGAAAAGTCCTTTTTTTAACATTTGATGTTAAAATAATACGATAATATTATTTCAAAATAATTTCAAAATCATTTTAAAATTATTTTAAAATATTTTTAAAATTATTTAAAAATATTAAAAAAAATTATTTTAAACAAATTAAAAATTATTTTGAAATAATTTTAAAATTATAGCTTAAAAATTGATAGCTTTTTGTAATTAATTTCCACTGTACATTAAATTATTGTAATGCTTTTATTGGTAAATTCATCAGTTTTCTCATTTCCACATTCGTAACATTGATTATACATACATATTCACGTTCGTAACATTTCCGCAAGTAATTTACGTCTTCATTGATATGTAAAAAACGTGTGGCAATTGGAAAAAAATATTGTTTATTCTCATTAATATTGACTTTATGTTCATCTTTTGTGGCAACATAGGTTTCAGTTAATTAATATATGAAAACTGTTATCGTGATTGGATGGTACGTTTCCTCAAACTATCACGGCATTGCGATTTAAAAGTTAATTCTCGCAAACACATTTACGCACGGGAATGGCCGTAAATATACAACTTTCTTGGAGCGCATCTTTCAGTTGCGAGTAGGATATGACGTAGGTAGTTGCGAGAAAGACACCGTAGGTAGATGTGAGATTGAAGATGAGTCTAAACTGTCCGGAGTTAGGTATTAAAAAGTTGTACATGGATGCACCTTTTATTTTGCAGTTTGAAGGGATCGTGACACGCTTGTGCAGCGCTCCTGATGCGCTTGTGTCATGCTTTGCGCATCCGACATTCAAAGAAGGGAAGTTTAGGAGTGCTAGACGCGCTGCAGCAGCGCCCTCGCGGTAGGTGCAGCGCTACCGCGAAGCGCATCAGATGCGCAACTGCAGCATTTTGTGTTTACTGGGTAGCTTCTTAAGGAGTTAAACATATTTGAAACTTATGTTGAAATCATTTTAAAATTGTGAAAAAAATTTTAAAAGCCTAAAAAGAGAGAGCTAATATATTTTCAAAATAATTTTAAAATGATTTTAATATATTTTTGCAATATATTTAAAAATAATTTTTTCATAATATATATTGCTTCTTGGGGAGGTGCTTCGGAGACTCTATGAAGAATACGTCATGGAAACTTTAATTAGTTACGCTTCAGACCGTGGTTCATGAATAGATGATTCTTCAGCCAAAAAATCAGCGAGTATTTTGCTATGAATACTTACAGATACATCAATGATTTTTTGACGACTATGAATAATGAAAAATCAACGATTGATGAAACAGAGATTAGCGAACTAGAGATTTTTGAGCAAAGTTTTTTATGAATTGCGAACTGTAATTAATGAGAGATGTAATTGACGATTGAATGTAATCTGGGATTTTTTTTGCGACTATGAATACCACCCAGTAATGCGTCCTTGTAAGTGCATGTGTGAGTATATATGAAAACTATATCAATAATTGGTTTATTTACTGCTGTGATATAATAAAATATTACATAAAGTACCGACAAATTAATGCTATAACAATGCAAAATTCAAATTAAGATATAATTACTATGTTTGTACTGATTTCGAAATCGGATCGGAAGGAAGAATGTATCTTAATTTGTATTTTTGTCCAAAAACGTCTAAAGTAAACATGTGTTATAGATTTTTGTTCAAGGTGAATGTTTAGAACTCCAGTGTTACTTTATTTTATTATTTATAGCATTTTTCGCTCTTTATATTTCAATTTTTACGTATTTGTTTCCGCCCCTGGGAGTTAGGTAATTGTTTTTTTTCTCGTACCTAATCCATTTACTCATGGTAATAATGGCAGAAAATTCTTTAGCAAGGTTTTTGTTTAGGTCGTTAACCCTCAACGAACGTGAAAATTATTTTATTTCCATGAAAACTCAGAACTCAATTTTTTTCCCCTCTGAGCGTATACGAGAATGAATAGATCATTATCGAGGGGCGTGTGGTGCCTGGGCTACGAATTCCAAGCTGTGTCGGCGTGTACAGTACGACGGTCTTGAAGCCAATCTCCCGTGCACCCTGTGAGGAGAGACGGCCGTTACCCGTCGCGAACGTGTTAAAGGCTTTTGACGTGTTAAAGACGTTTGTCACACTTACACGAATAAACAGTGAAGATAGGAAATGTCACCGGCCTGCACTTCTGTTACCTGACAAAGGTGAAACGAAATACGCAACTACGCTCCTCTGCTTATTGCGCGGTAGGTATAATAAATTCACATATGCGTTCATTATTACGTTTAAGGTGGTTCCGCCGTAAAATGACTTAAATGTCATTTTATTCATATTCTGTCTATTTGTAGATAAGTTGTCCTCTATCTGATATGAACAACAAAATAACATCATTCCACGCTATTTTATTCTATATTATTGAACTTGAAATTACAAATGGGTGTTCTATGGGGGAATGAAAGAAACACGGGGGAAAATAGTATTTTTCTATAAAATATAAATGCCATTTTCGTGGAAAACTGTCTCTAAGAAGGAAATAATCCAGAGAAGTTGAATAAAAATAAAATACAGGCATCTTACCACCTTATTTTTCTAGTTATTGGAGAATTAATGCCGTAATTGAAGTCAAAATGCGGTAATTCGTAGGAAATGGCGGTGCAGTCGGCTCATATGGCTGTAAAAAAAGTGCTCATTTAAAATACATTCATGGAATAATCTGCATTTTTTTTACCTTAATTTTGGGTCATGGTAACGCATTGCATCAGCGAAAGCTAGATTTTTGGACAAAATATAAAAAATGTGGAATTTAGTATTTGTTTTGACTCACACAGTCGCGGCGGAACCTCTTAATGTTGTATATAGGCTGATTTGTTGTGTTCATGTGATAATTATCATACTTTTTAAGGATAAAAATGGGATATTTCAAAAATAAAAACATGAAATGATATTTTATTGCCGTTTCCTACTAGTTTTTTGTATTTATAACCTAATTTCAAATATTTTTCGCAAGTTTACTAATTTCGCAGATATTTCGCTTTCATCCCTAATTTTCGCAGGTAATAGAGTATTTGCGTAAGTGAGGTATTTTGTTGAAATTTATTATAGCGAGTAGTGTTTGGTTTCGAAATGCCACGTACGAAATACCAAGGTATAATTCCAACTAATTAATTTAATAAATAGCTTTTAATATGCATTGTTTTAGCATCGAAATTTCCAAGGTCTATACGTAGTGTGACGTCATCCCCCATATTAGCAGAAGAGAAATAGCCTAGCTGTGCGTTGAGAGTGAAATAGTATTTGCCTTTTCGAAGTTATTTCGATATTTGAAATAAAACGTTGGTGCTCATCATAAAAGTTGGATTCGCAAAGGCAAGTTCCAATAATCTTCCGGGTGTGGACGCGTTAATGATCGGAGATTTCCTGTGCAACATTGCATTATGGCACGAAACAATACTCTTTGTAGCTCTTCTTTTTCGCAGTAGTTTTTAATTGATATCATCAGGCAACTACATGGTAATTTTTGGAACTATTTAGCATGTAAAAAAGGATATTTACCGCTCAAGGCAGTAAATACAACACAGAACGAATGTAAACAAACCCGGCAGCGATTGTGGAGTAAGGGCGATTACGTCACAGCAGATTCAATATGGCCGCGGTCCGTTTGTGTGCAAGGTTCGAAATGTGATTTTAAATCGCTTATTGTTTAAAAAGTAGGAAAGTTACGACAGTAAAATTTTGGATTTATGGTTTTTACGCACCAAAGCAAAATTTAACATAGTTTCCAAAAATTGTGCAAATACTCTATTCGCGTTTATCGCGACGTGCGATTTTTTCCGGGCCCTAGGTATACGTTAATATCCACAAAATCTCCATGAAATATATTGCAGTTAAAATAAACTCCTACTGGATACAGGCAACCCTCTTTGTAATCAATTGCTAATGGAGCTAGCTATAAATTGTTGAAAAAAACGCCGATGAATGAGCATTGGTTTCGTTTTCTAACAACTTATTGTTATTGAATGAAAATAAATTGCAATAGACATATTCTATCCTTGTGCTTAGACAACATGCAATTCATATACGAGTGGGGGGAGTTGGTTGCCTATATACAGGATACATGGAAGAAAAACGTTTGAGTGCATACAAATACATAATATGCATTACATATGTCTATTAATCGCATCATTAGTTTCGAAATAAGCGGAGGTTTACAACTTTTACGCCAGTTCGTGTAAAACTTCACAAATAAACAATTTATTTCCTTTATTACGTTAATAACATGTTTATCTAACTTATGTCAGAATTTCCCGTTTCTATGTCTGATGTTAAGAGAACAGTGATAACATTGGAGGGGAGTGTTACAACTGTAACAATTAAATAATAATGAAATGTACCTTTATCATCCAAATATCATGTGTACAAATAAATGGCAATGATATATGATTCGTAAAATATGAAATATCCAATATCAGAACAAAAGTAACGCAACGGCCGAGAAAGGATACATGCAATCATGTACAGTGTAACATAATTCACTAATATTTATGTCTTATTATATGGCAGCGAAACCTGGTTATGTCAGGATTTAAGCGTAAGAGAAGGCTAAATGTAGTGGGAATGTAGTCCATGAGAAGTTTTCGTGGGAAAATTAGGACGTATTTAGTTAGTAATGAGTGATTATTATGATATAATGTGGGTTTGGGTGCTCCAGTTATGGAAATATACTAAATATATTCGGTGTATGCTTCGAGAATGAGGTGCCTGGGAGGTAAGTATGGGTAAGTACATTTATTTATCCCAGGACAAGTTTTGTACATATGTATAGGACAAGTCAAGAAAATCATTATAATCAAAAAGTAATGGACTCGTATCAAAAATAAAATATAAAACTTGGAACAACCATTAAATGTATACGATAGAATATCAATCATTTATGATCGTACCTATTTATTAAAAAAATAACATTAATAACTTAGGAATTCAGAGACTGAATTATATGACTTATCAATTTAATCAATCTTTAAACTTCTAGTACTTGGTCACGTAAAAATGTGGGAAGTGAGGTGTTTTAAAGAATGAATGACTGCGCACACCAAGCGAACGCTGGGTGTGCGCAGAGCCGGATTAACAATAAGGCACAAGTAGGCAGTTGCCTATGGGCCCCTTGTTATTAGAATTGTTTTCCCCTTTCTTCTCTTGCGACTTGTTTATTAACGTGGGCCCCGTTGCTTGTACTACCTACAGGCCCCCAAGTGCGTTAATCTGTCACTTGGTGTGCGAACCATAGTAAGCTATAAGGACCAGGTGGAAATAAATACGCATATCAGCTCTTTTACCCCAAATTATCTTACGATTTTTAATAGCTATATATGTTTTCCGACATCAGCGTCACCAATATCTTCAACCTTTTTTATCAGGCTCAGGTGTAATTTTGGCATGATGTATTTCTCTCGGGGTAGAAAGGGTATTTAAAAAGTAAAACTATTCAAATTTCTTTTAGTTTTTTAATACTTAGTGGCGTCAACACCTGACTCTACAACTTGCTGCAGACGGCGAGGTATTGATGCGACAACATTCTCGCATTCGCAACATTCTCCTGGTGAAACACTCAGGGTGAGACCAAATCTTAATCTAGGGAGAGGAAAAACCTCGCGACGGAGCCCGAAAGAAAAGACTCCGATCGGCCCAACGTGTGCGTGGACGTGAGTTTCCTCAGTGCATTCCTTTCGCTAGGGCTTATGCTCTCGGAGTTTATTTGACTCTAATTCCGCTAGCCCGGTCGCATCCACGTCCGTCCTCGTCGGCTCTCGGTGACGTAAAGGCAAAGGCCGCAGCTAGCCTCGTGTGCCAACCCTCTTATATTTTTCCAACCCGGCCCCATTCAATCAAATCAGTACAAGTCCGTGTGGGAGTCTACATTTCAGTGAAAACGATAGCACATATAAACATATCGAATGTATCTGATCGCTTTGAAAGGTGATGATTACAGTGGGAGGTCATGATAAATTGAAGTTGTATGTAATCATGAATTGTAAAACTTCATCACGGAGTCTAAAGAGTAATGAGTTGGTAAGAAGCCAGTTTATCTACTGATTAGGAAAGGCATTTACAACTTCAGGGTAATTCATTTCTTCGCCTAATATTACAATCACAGCCAATATTACCTACATCCATGCCATCCTCAAAGTTGTCCCTATTTTTAGGGCCTTATATGCCCGCGATAAAAAATCAGATATTCTTTTTTAGAGGGATTAAATCAATCTGTTTCTAATGAAAATGATCCAAAAGAAATTCCAGGTCTTTTTTTGTAAAAGCGGGGTGAAATACAAACTATTTTTACAAATATTGACTCGTTTTTTAAACTAATGGAAAGCACTAGGAAGATTAAATTTTGTATATTCATAAACCATGTATTGATATGTTATCATGCTCAAAGTTTCACGTTGATTATACCTTTACTTCCTGAAAAATAAGAAAAACAAAATTTTAATTTTTTATATCAGCAATTTTTCGGACCAGTTTCACCCTGAATTTTATGCAAGGAGGTCGCTCTTACAGTTGTTTTTATTATTTTGTTTAATACAGCGCAAAAATGTTTACAAGATATCCAATTTTTGTTTCTCTCATCGTAATATCCCCTGAGCTACTATGCCTCAAAGTTACCGAAATCACACAGTCATAGTGAAACAGGCTGCGGAACGGGGTCAAACAAATAATTATATCTCAATGCAAGTATACCATCGGCGAACGTAAAAACTTTACAAATGTTCATTGGGGATATGTATAAAGATCTATACAAAATTTCATTGAAATCTGCGATGGTCGAGCGGGGCACTTCTCTGAAATCAAACCACTTGGCATATATATCATACCACTTGTATAATAAATATGGATAACCCATGGTTATCCATATTTATTATACACAATTCTAAAGTGTATACATTATAATGCACGTATTTATGTTGTAGCGCTATCGGGAGAAGGAGCAGATTTTCTCGCCGATAACACTCTTGAAAACACAAACTCTTTCCAAGCTCGGGTGAGAAAAATGAGGAAAACGAACAAAACACAAGTATTATCAATCATAAACTTAACTTATCAATATATTTTACAAATCACAAAATAGAACCAAACCAATTACAATAATTTACCCATAGGTCGAGTGCCAGGCGACCGTAATGAAAGTTACCAGTCGAAAAATAGTTTAAGTTTAACAAGTACGAGAGGTTGAACTTCTCTCTTAAGTACAAAAGTGACTTAGTCAGCAGGCTCACACAACGGTGTTACCCGGTCGGTGTCTCGGAAGCAATAGAGAGCGAGCTTAGACACGAGTCCGCTGAGGAGGGGGTCTGTCGACAAGGACGAAGGTGGAATGGGTAAGGTCAGGAGGTTGGCGATTGGTAGCCTTGGAGGGGAGGAAATAATGGGATGGGTGATAGATAGGGTGGCAGTTTTTAATTGGAGCGCCAGGAACTGTTTTCTGGCGTCGGCCGCAGAATACAGGATCACAGCCTTTGAGCCTTGGTCAGGATGACCGCATTTTTGGTATCCTTCCTCACTTTACTGGCTATAAAAGCGGGGCAGGACCTGGTGAGGGAAAGGTGCGGCGAAAGGTGCGGCGAAAGGTGCGGCGAAAGGTGTGGCAGAAGTCGTGGCAGAAGTCGCTGGCAGTAGTCGCTGCATTTTGTAGTCGTAGGCATTTTGGCCGTCGTTGGCGCACATGTCGTTAGCGCGCATGTCGTTCGGGCAAGTCCTTCGGCTAAGTCCGGAGGATAAACAGTCCGCAGAGGAGAAACTGTCCAAAGAGGAGAATTGCCCAAAAAAAAAACAGGGGGGAAAATGCCACAATGTATGTAGTCGATCTTTGATCTCATTGTCAGTACTTATAAAGTTACGTCGGCAAAAACAAAAGCCAAATGAAACTTCCCGCTCCGGCTCGTAACCATGGATATTAGAATTATAATCTCCGTAATCGTAAACATTCGACAGAATGAGAGCGCCCCGAAAACTTAACTTGAGTAGCTCCGGAGCTGCTCACAGTCGACTGAATTCGCCCATTGTTATCTCAGCTGTTCCCCCTCTCCCCCTCTCGTAACCATGGCGACGGATAAGATTAGGCGATTTCGACGACACGTCTATATTTGCTTCATTGCGTGCTCGGAAGATAAGACTCCCACGTCGATTCACATATATTTTCCTGTGCTTAAAGTTGGTAGGTATCTGAGGAAATGAATGCGTATTAATTACGTGTCACGCTGTATTCGAAAAGTGAACTTGAGTTGAAATAACTCTCTGTGTGTTTTTCAGTGAATCTTGAAGTGCTAAACCAGAAACTCGTCGTGTACTAACTTTGCCATCTTCTTGAAAATTTTCCTCGAGTGAGTATCTTTTGCAATTTTTATTTTTTAAAAGTTACCGACATATGTATCATTATAGCATTTGGTTCACATTCTTTTGGAAATAGTATTACACAGTTATCGAAATATTAATTTATCTTCCTTTTACTGTTCTTCTGGGCTCAGGTAAAAATATCTCATTTTCAACTGCTTTAAATCTGATTTTCAACTCATTTTCTCCACTCATTTGCAATTCATTTGTAATTCCTTTGCAAAATGAAACACGGGGCAAATCAGTTAAAAATCAGTTGAAAATGAGTTCCTTAAACTGTTGAAAATGAGATTCAAAACAGTTGCAAATGAGATTCAAAAGAGTTGAAAATGAGATTCAATAGAGTTGAAAATTGGTTTAAAAACGTTGAAAATGACTTCCAAAAGTGCTGTAAAAGCAAATACTTAGGCCAAATAATGTTTAATTGAAGCACAGATTTCACTAACATCAGAAAAATTTGATATCACTAGCATCAGCAAAAGTTGAAATGAAACTCCGCTACAGCTAAAAATTTACAAACTTGGCATCTTTAGTTATCGTTTCCAGTTGGCCACCATATTTTCCAAAGTGTCAAAAAGCAGAAACGGTTCTGTTGCTGAGGAAATGGCTAGCTATCCTTGAGAATGTAGACTGTATTGGTGAACTTAAAAGAACTGTAAAACTTAATTCAAAATTTACAAATTTTATTTCTCATAACGCTAGAATAGCATACATAAAAATCACAAATTCAAAATACTTAGAAAGTTAAAAACATTTGACTCATATAATGCCTCCTTAAAATGCTGCCAGTCAACATCTGAGTAACTGCCCCAACTACCATGCCTTTTCTTGATTTTCCAGTATTAGCTTTTTTGCTGGAAAGAAGTTAGGATCATTAGACAGCATCACCAAAGTCCTAATGCCAGAAATATAGGAGTACAAACCATGAGAATAGTTAATTTTGCTGATTTCATAGGGTAATTTGTCTACACTATTACCTCTTGAAATGAAGTTGTAATAGGTATGGTAATGCTAGTTCTCTATTTTCGTCTCCTAAGTTTTAAAAAGGGTTCCTACTGCGATTCCATCCTCATAGTCGTGAGCCTCGCTCCCGCACTTCTGAAAAGTAGGAGTGATGAAGATGTAACGATTTCATACACTTTCCAGCATGAATTTTCTATACCAAAAAAGTTCTTACAGGTTCAATTATCACCGCTTAAAAGAGCAGGAGAGGATTAATGCTTTATCTTACCAGAAATCGGCGACGTCCGTCTTTCTAGACTTCACTCACACTTTTCGTAGGTTACGTACGCAAGGATTCACCCTTTTTCCACTGATTACATGGTTAATGGCTTCCCACGAAATTTACGATTGAAATAGCTCATCGTACGATGGACAAACAATGACCTTCGGCTCCTAAAAGTATTCCAAAATTTCCATGGAGTATCACAAAGTTCATGCACAGACAGGAGATATGAAACATTTAATACGGTACAAAGGATGTTTCAAGAGTTATATTCTAAGTGAACTACGATCGTTAAATCATACCTGTGAATTTCTTTCCTTCCATTCATTCTTCTGTCAGACAATATGCAAACAAATTTACGTAATATACAGCACTGCAACTACTAATTAGTTGTAAATATCACAAGTTAAGCAAGTAAACAAACGGAAGAAATCACACCAACGTGCACGAACGACCTAAAACACATTACACTGAACATCGAATTGCAACCGCCTTCACCGCCAAATTCAATAATCTTCCAAATTCGATAATTAACTTGAAAATCAGTTGCAAACCAGTCCAAGTAAGATGAATTGAAAAACAGATTGAAAATCAGTTGAAAAATAGTTTTTAAGTAAAAAGCAGTTGCATCACAGTTTTATTTAATATGAGTTGTAAAATAGTTTGAAAATCGGCAGCAAAATTGAGTGAAAATCAGTTGCATAAGAATTAAAATAATAAAAATTAGTTACATAACAGTTTAGCAGAAAATCAGTTGAAAAATAGTTTGATAATGTGTTGCAAAATAGAGTGAAAATGGGTTCCAAATGAGCATGACACTAAAAATTGGGATGCAAACCAGTGAAAATCAGTTCCAAATCAGTTGAAGATGAGTTTATTGTGTTGAAAAGAGTTTCAAACCAGTTTCAAATGAATTGCATAAGAGATATTTTTTCCTGAGGGCCCATAACCTTTTGGAAATAGTATTACACAGTTATGGAAATATTAATTTATTCTTTCTATAACACTTAAGATTGATCGGCATATTTTGCACAACAACAATAACAATAATAAACAGCTAGTCTCTACGTGAAGAAATATAAACGTTTCTTATGTTTCTAACACATTCATGGAGAGCCACGCCTATGTTTTCCTGCTGAAAGTTATTTAAGCTGATAAGGAATGCTAATCGTTGGGTTCTGTTATACTTTTTGCTTTATAAAACTACTTTCACCCAAGATAGGGAGTAAAGATTTTATTTTATCAGATACCCGAGATAATCATGTTTCAAATATTTTCAATCGATAATCTTTTATGCACTGTATTCTCCAAAATACCACGCTTATAGCAAGTTAGTTAAATAAGTAAAATAATTATAATAACACTGTAGTCCATTTCAAATAAGACAATATTTGTAAATTTCCACACAGAATGTTATAAAAACACAGTTAAAATACACCACCGACCAAGGTACGTAATGCCATTATCGAGGTACGACTTTCTCAGAAATTCCGCCATAATATTTACCCTGGGATGGTGGAAAGCGGGTAAGAGGGGGGTGGGGGTATTAAATCACAGAGGGGGAACACATGGGGAGGGGTAGAACAGCCGTTGGTGGTGAAGGTCAGGAGGCATGGTCATCATATTGTCGGACGGGAGGGAGAACAAGGTTTAACAGAGGCGATCTATCATTAAAAACAACATCATTACATAACTTAGCCGGGCTATGAGTGATTTATTAATATTGCTCAAATGAAATCCAGCTTAGCCCCTTTGTCAAAATGGTGTAAAACTAACATGTCAAAATTACTAAAACGGTTAAAATGACACAAGTGTTTAGCAAGACGGGATTTATCGTCACAATTAATAAAACTAGACCTATGCTCCTTCACTCTGTCCTTAAATCTTCTGCCTGTTTGGCCAATACAACAAATATCACAGCCATCACACTTCAATTAATACACACCACTTCTTTCTACTGGGTCATACCGGTCTTTCGAGTTGAATAAAATTCTTCCTATTGTCACAGGATTATAAAACGATGAATAAGAACATTCATTAAGCATAGTTTTCTGCAATTTGTACGATAATTTACCAGCAAATGGAAGTTTTACCCAGAAATGGACATAAAGTATTTCCACAAACTTAAGCCTGTTGCGCTTTTTTATCACTTACCTTATTAATTAAGAGAGGCTATTCGTTAATTTTTAATTAGCTAATAAAATCTAATAAATTATTATTGCGCCGAAACACTGGTCCGCCATGTTTTGTAGGCTCTGACGTCATCTCCCGTAGTCGGCCATTTGTTGATTTGATTGAGATTGTGTGACTGTGTAGTCTTTAGCGTGCGGACAAAACTTTTGCTATTAATATTAGCAAATATCGAAATAACTTCGAGAAGGCAAATACTATTTCACTCTCAACGCACAGCTAGGCTATTTCGCTTCTGCTAATATGGGAGATGACGTCACACTACGAAGAACCAATGGTTGGGCGTTTAGACCTAGGCAATTTCGATGCTAAAACAATGCATATTAAAAGCTATTAATTAAATTAATTAGTTGGAATTATACCTTGGTATTTCGTACGTGGCATTTCGAAACCAAACACTACTCGCTATAATAAATTTCTACAAAATGCCTCACTTACGCAAATACTCTATTTTATTTCACGGAAGTTATTATAGTCCTTCGTTTGTCTTTTACTGTTCCTAAGGCTACACATATCGTGATCTTCTTCCTCTCACTCTCTGCGGTTAGGGGAAGGGGGGTTCAGTTTCCTATATCCTTTCTTATGCCCCGTTTAGACTACTATCGTACGTACCATCGTAGCAACTCGCACGCATTCACACTACTATCGTAACTCAGTGCTGCCCTCACCAGGAATCGCGACGAACTAGTAAAGAGCAAGCGAACAAAATAGGGATTCCCGCGTTCCAATGGCGTTTTTAAGACTTTCGACATGGTTTTTCAAGCAAATGACACCTTTCTTTGTTTATTCGTCAAAGTACCACCATCTAATTCAATATATTGATTGACGTTTTTGATTATCGTTATTCATCATTCCCGATTTCCGGTCGTGATACCAGCGCTGACCATCGTAAAAGTGGCAGTGTTAGGAACTACGCGTACCGCTGTCCGGACATGCGTTCACACTACTATTTCCGGCAACTATCGTCAGGACGATCGTACGTACGATAGTAGTCTGAACGGGGCATTAGCGTCTATTTTTGGGCCGTACGTTTTATATCTTGGGTATCCCGGTCCTTTCGCGGCCTTGCAATTAATTTTGGTACCGCTTCCCTTTTCATGAACTTCGTAACGCCTATTCCCTGCCGTCTTATTATCTCCAGACGTTACGCCATTCTTCCCTCCGCGGGCCTATTTGATCTTCCTCCCTATACTTATCTCTACCCAAGGTCGATATAGTTATCTCGATTCGTTGCCTCTTCGATATATCCTATGTATGCCTATCGAAGATGCAAATATATCGACCCTGATCCAGTGGCGGATACAGAAAAAACTCAAGGGGCGCAAGTTATCGCGACGATTGTAGCTTTCAAACTGACTGAGTGGCAGTTATTCAATTCAAAAGGTGTTTATCCCTATTGTCTCATTGTTTTTACAGATATACACATGTATCTTATTAATAAAAATGGATTGCGCATTTTGTTGGTAAGTGGTTAACTTGGATAATGGCTGGACCGATTTCACTGAAATCTTCACAATTTGTTCATCCCCGGGACGTTAAACGGGTTATAATATACAGTGTAGGAATAATTCATGAATTTTAAATTACATTAACAATTTTTCCCATGAGATTACACAGAGTTTTATATTTTTCACGATGCAGTGCTATCATATTTCGTTCGTTAAAATACTTGAATTTGTACCGATCGCTTTTATTTTTCCTTCATCGGAATGTCGAAACTCTGAACTATCTTATTCTTTCGATGTTTTTATGATAAATCATCCAGTTAACGATTAATTACGCTATTTAAACGATATTTGTAGCTCTTTAAATGGGGTTTTCATTGTTATCTCCGATCCATTTCTGATGTAAACAAACACCGCATTTCGTGCTAGAGGGCTATAAATAATGATTATTTTACTATTGTTGTAGCAACCAAGAATTTGGAGAATTCAAAAAGTGCACGGAAAGTACATGAAAGGTGTGGATGATGGAACTGGTGGAGTGTTCTTCTTGGACGCTCCCGGTGAAACTGGAAAATGTTTTTGATCACATTGATTTTGGCAACGATTCGATCGCAGAATGAAATTTCACTTGCACTTGCTTCATCAGGAATTGCTGCTATGTTGTTGGAAGGCGGTCGAACAGCTCATTCAGCACTCAAGTTAGGTACCATTGAATATACATATCAATGAAACTCCAACGTGCAACCTTTCAAAGAACTGTGCAATGGCCAAAGTTTTGCGGCAATGAAAAATGGGATGAATGTACGATGGCACATAAAAAATCTTTAGAGGCATTAGACCAAACGATACAAGATCTAAGAAACAACCGAAATCTGTTTGGTGGTGCCATGATTCTGTTGTCAGGTGACTTTCGCCAAACATTGCCAGTGATTCCACGGTCAACGCCAGCCGATGAACTAAATGGATGTTTGAAGTCGTCTGTTTTGTGGAAAACGTCAAGACTCTCAAATTAGGCACAAACATGCGTGTCGAGTTGCAGAAAGACGAATCTGGAGAGGTATTTGCTGAACAATTGCTGAATCAAAGACCGAACTCATCCGAAAAGTGTTCCCAAACATATTACAAAATTACAAAAAAATTACAAAAATCATTTTTGGTTGAGCGAACGTGCTATATTGGCTGCGAAAAACATTGATGTAGACAAATTGAGTTTGGAGATTCAAAGCGAAATTCCTGGCGAATTTTTGACGTACAAATCGATGGATTCCGTTACTACCCAAGATTATGTCGTCAACTATCCAACCGAATTTTTAAACTCACTGGAATTGCTCGGATTGCCACCTCACAATCTCCAATTAAAAGTCGGATCGGTAATCATAATGTTGCGGAATATCAATCAACTACGTCTCTGTAATGGCACCCGGCTTGCGGTGAAAAAACTGTCTAACAACGTCATCGAAGCAACAATTCTTAAAGGAAAGTACAAAGGAGAAGACGTTTTGATACCACGCATCCCAATGATTCCAACCGACATGCCATTCGACTTCAAACGCTTGCAGTTTCCAAGTGCGGCTTGCATTCGCAATGGCAATAAACAAATCGCAAGGGCAGTCATTGAGTGTTTGCGGCATTAACCTTGAAAATCCATGCTTCTCGCATGGTCAATTGTATGTCGCCTGTTCCCGTGTCGGAAAATCATCAGCTTTGTTTGTTTACGCGCCAAACAACAAAACAACAAATGTCGTGTATCATACAGCGTTGCATTAACAAAAATATTGATGCCACAGCAAAGAAATAGGAACAAGGCATTTCTTTTCTTTGATTATACTTAAACATCGATCTTGCAATCGAAGTCGAAATGCACATATAACACCTTGAGATTCGTGTGATTTTAAATTTGATGGGAGCAAATAAGTCATTTGGTTGACATTGAATTCTGACTTTTTTATATTTTTATCTATCTTAACATATTAAAAACGAGTGATTTCATTTTTCTTTATTTTTCATTTAATCAGACTGTGCCACCGGAACACGTGGACAGGTACAGTTATTAAACATATACCTATATCAATTTGCAATGGGAAATTTAAAAATAGGACATTGAAAATGAAGAAAAACTTCAATTTAAACATTTACCCATGATAAATAACTATGCATAACTGTTATTATTATGCTGATTGAGTAACTATCCACGTCAAGTGTATACATTTTGAAATGACCTCGAGCGAAGCTGGGGGCATTTCAAGTATAGTACACCGTCTGTCGGATGAGACGTTAAACTGTGGACCCCTTGGCGCCGTTCGCAAGAGTAGGCTAATGCCGACACCTCCATCCTTCCTTGTATAGTTTCCCTTGGCGCAAATGACCTTAGTTGTCGGTCGCCGGCTTTAAAATACTACTACTACTACTTGAGAAGCCTGGCATTTTCGCTAGATTTATATAGAATCCACCCACGTCGCGTCGGAAGAGAATGCTGAGCGATTGAGAAAGTCATGTATACGAAGTCCTAAGATGTCCATTTTTCGACGCAGTTTGGAACTTGGCATTGCTAAAATAACTATTCAAAATTATATTTGAAGTCTTAAATTGCATGCTTACAATATTCAACTGAGGAATGAAATCAAACCAACGGATAGGCCTACATTTGTTGAATTTTCTGTAAAGATGCTGGATGACATGCTGAAGTGACTTCAGCATCAACACTGACATCAAATCTCGGACTGGTGCTGCTCAATCACGCATTCATTTCATACTGATGCCTCGATAATAATTATTTATCGAGTAATTTACAAATGAAATCACAAACAACGTTTTCGATGACTCTGTATAAAGATGAAATAAATACATACTGGCAGGACAGAGTCTGCCGGGTTCAGCTAGTTCATATATAATTTACAACAATAGGACGCTTTAGGATGTCTCCTCTTCAGGGTGACTGCCTGGCACTAGCGACTCTGCTTCCCTTATATATGTAGCTCGGTTGTTTCGAGAACATTCGGTGCCAGAATGTTCGCTACCAGACTTTTAAGGAGAGTGAACAAATACAAACATTAGAATATTCGCGACTTTTCTCGAACAAATGCCAGACAGAATAACGTATCGAGATCACTAGAATGGCCGCGACTTTTCTCGAAGGTTAGCTATCTATGTGCCAGACAGAAACGTATAAAATACGATGACGCGCACGAGTGCTACATAAGAAAGTACAACTACTCGATAACTCAACTCAGAGTCGACTGACGAAAGACACGAACGAATAACGTGCGGGCTGACTGGCGGAGGCGGCAATGCGGGCGAGAATGTGGGCGGCCCCGCAAGGGGGGGGGCGCGCGCCCCCCACGCCCCCCATATGTATCCGCCACTGCCCTGATCTCTACCTATCGTTATCTGTTTATCCCTTAAGCGTCCCCCGTTACCGATTGTTATCTATTTATTTATTTTCGTTGTCCTTAACTCCTCTGATGTAAATATTGATAAGGTGACCAACTCTCCTCCTTTTGGGAGGACAGTCCTTCTTTTGTAAGTTCTGTCCTCCCTCGAAAAGTGTCCTCCTACATGTCCTCCTTTTCGAAATTTGAAGACTAATCTGTAAATCTCTGAATTTGATCGATGCCAAGCCGTTACACGTGATGTGACGTATATGTACTTTATATATTACGATTCGTCAGGGCTCGGTAGGTTCAGTGCGGTACAGACGCAATCAACATGTTGAAATGAACAGGTTGAATGGGAAAATCAACATGTTGAAATTGATAAAAGACTGGTGGAAATATTCAGCCATTTCAAACATAATCATATTTCATATATGAACATTTATCTGTTCTTGTTCAATTTACGTTGTGCTGCCCTGTAACTAATGCAGCAGTCGAAAGAGTTTTTTTTTTCAATTGGTAATTATTTTTGGGCAAGTGAAACATCGAAATTGAATGTTGATACTCTAGCTGTAGCTCTTGTCGTAAAATTCAATATGAAAGATAATTTTTGTTCAGATATTTCCAATATATTGTTAGAAGATTGATTAAAAATATTCATTCAATCGAATAAAGTACTCATTTAAATAATAATTAATATGTATGTAGTCATAATCACAATATAAACGGTCACAAATGTTTTTATTATGACTTTATCATATTATATACAGTGTATTGTTGTTGCAATGAATGAAATGTCTCTTTCATTTACGATATTTGTATTTTATTTACTTGCGTCCTCCTTTTCATTGTAAAAAAAATAATTTCTGTCCTCCTTTTCACTGTAAAAAAGTTGGTCACCTTACCTATATATGCCTATTGAATATGCAAATACATCGACCCTGATGTCTACCTATTGTTATCTGTTTATCCCTTGTAACCCCCGCCTTCGTCTCCTTTAATGTTACCTTGGATATTATTATTTTAGTTATTACATAAGCAACATGCAGAAAAACATTAATGGTTGCTTAATATTTATACCTTTAATTTTGTAATAATTAATTGGGCCCAATTTACAAGTGTTCAAAATTTCCAATTTATATAATTAATTAAAGTCTTTTTGTTTCAATCTTGTTAATTAAACCATCAAGACGACAAAATGTTTGGAATGGCACTTATCGTGATCCTCTATTCTCCTCCAAGTATCGCTGTCTCTCGGAGATCTCTTTCTCCCGTCCGTCATGAGCCTTTTGCTATCGCCGCAATTCCTTCCGTTTCGTACTTCCTCTCGGCTTCTTTCAGCTTTCCTTCCTTATACCTGCTCCTTTAACACTTCCCGTCACTTTTTGACAAACCGGCTGCTATTTCCACACTTTTATACCCTGTATTTCTTCTTCTTTTCGCCTTTTGACAAACCGAACTCCTTTTCTGCCTCTACCATCTCGCTCTCACTCCTCGCGTCTCTATTATTCTCCGCGCGTCACTAGTTACGATCTCTTGTTGCTTTGTTTTGTGTATTTTCGCCCTAACTACCTATTGTTACGTTATTTACTGCGCGATATGTTACACCCTTAAGCGTCCCCCGTTACCAATTGTTATCTATTTATTTATTTTCGTTGTCCTTAACTCCTCTGATGTAAATATTGATTCTATTAGGTATTCTTGGTTATCTATTATGTGATTTATTATGATATTTCTATTATTTATTTGATTTGCGATTTATTTCCGGATTTGGTTAAATGGTTGTTTGGTTAGATACTAGTTGTTAAGGAAGTGTGATCCCTAGCAACGTCGGGTAACTCAGCTTATATTATTCAGGTTTCTGGTTCTGCGATTAAGTTATTTACTATTATGCGACAGTTTCGCCGTACTATGCTGCAGGCTTCGTCGGGCTTTTAAGAACAACAATGGTCTTTTTAAAAAATAAATAAACAATTCCAGCAGTTAATGATTTTGAGAAGTAAAAAAAACTTAATTTTAGACTCTATGGGGAGGAGAACTTCATAAAAACAAGGAAACTTGAAAAACTCCGAAAACGTAAGAACAAACTTTTATCTTCTTTAACGTTCCTACTACGATGCGAGACACGGAAACTGTGCCATCATTTGTGCAAGTGAAACACCATATTCAATCCTCTTCGGCCAAGAGAATCTTACGACGCTGTAGTTTATCTCTTTTGAGAGAACGGATACGTTACACCCGATATTCCATTCATCGGTGTTCTGAGGAACTCTACGAGCTACATCTCTATCTAAGCCACATAATGGAACCAAATGACTGGGACATATTGGAAAGGATTTCACATTTGTTTTGTGTTGCGACGTTCGAAAAAGCTCGAGTGAATCATATTCATAAATATAATAAATTTCACGACAGACAACATCCTCCGGAAGAGACCAAGAATTCAAAAACGGTTATAAATTTTTCCAATGTCATTTTAGAGGATGCTGCCATATCTATCCTCAGCAAAGGAATGAATTTTGCTGTAACACCTAAGGTGATACCCAAGGGAGAAATAATTAGCTGCATTGAATCTACTTTGAGGAAATTACCAGCCAGAATTTCTGAAGACATCAGACAGGAAGCAGCCCATGTCCTCAAGAAATCGAAGCCACCGAAATCAAATATAACGAAGGAAGAGAGGCAAGCATTAATTTCGTTACGCAAAATTGAGAATATAATAATATTACCCGCAGATAAAGGGAATGCCACAGTAATTCTTTCAAGAGAAGAATATGATGATAAGATAACACAACTGCTTGATGATCCAACTTACAAAAAAATTAAGAAAGATCCAACAGCGAAGGCAGAAAAAGCTACAGTAGATATCATCAAAGGTTCTTCTATTCCTAACGAAGAAAAGAAATTTCTCAAGCCATCGGCATCGAAACCACCTGGACTCTACGGGTTACCAAAGATTCACAAACCTGGCATCCCTTTACGACCCATCGTAAGTTCCATTGGTTCCCCAAATTATAAACTGGCTAAACATCTGGCTAAAGTAATTCAAGAATTTTTTAGTTTAATCTCTTCCTATGTAAAAAATTCTGAACATTTTATCGAAATTATTTAAGAGTTAAAATTAACGCCATCTGATATTCTTGTGAGTTTTGACGTCGTCCTACTTTTCACTAAAGTGCCTGTATTGGACTCGATCAATATATTGAAGGAAGTCACAGATCAAGGCCTCCCGAGTGACTACCCTAAATTGGCAGAATTCTGTTTAAAAATTTATATTTCATGTGGAATGGAGAAATACATGAGCAAAGGGACAAATGGTTGGCTAAGGGGTCTCCTCTTTCTCCTGTTATTGCCAACTTATACATGGAAACATTTGAAAAAGAAGCGTTAAACACCTTTGACCATCACCCAACAATTTGGTTAAGGTATGTTTACGATACATTCGTCGTTTGGCCGCATGGAACAAAGATACTTGAGGAGTTCCTATTACATCTGAATAGTCAGTATCCTTTGATCCAGTTCACAATTGGAAATCGAAAAAGACGGACAGATACCATTCCTGGATGTCGTAGTCAAAAGAAAAGATGATGGTACACTTGGACATAGTGTGTACAGAAAGAAGACTCATACCGATCGATATCTTCACGCACGCTCACACCACCATCCACAACAGAAGGCTTCTGTTAACAAGACCCTGTTTGATCGCGGCAGAAAAGTTTCCGATCTTGATTCCATCACACAAGAAATACACCATTTGAAGAAGGCATTACTCAATAATGGGTTTAGTAACAAATTAATTGAAAGAGTGACATCAAAAAAACCTATAGAGAAGGAGAATCCTAAACCTCTGGGGTATGTTATGCTGCCTTACATTGCGGGTACGACCGATCGCATTGGTAGAATAATGAAAAAGTATAACATAATCACACGATACAACACTACCTCCAGAGTACGAAATCATCTACGAGGGACTAAAGATCCATTACCACCCACAATGTATGAGGGTGTGTACGAACTTCTCTGCAGTTGCGGTAGATCATATGTGGGGCAAACCAAGAGAGCAATTGGAAGCCAATTAAAGGAATATGCAATCCGGAAGAAAGACTGGTATCACTCTGCCGTGGCTGAGCACACAATGTTAGAGGAAGGTAACGCCATTGACATCAAGACGGCAAGAGTAATAATACAAAAGAAAGCAGTTACTTTCCGCGGCTCATAAGGGAGGCGATTGAAATAGAAAAAAGACCAAATAACATCAATAGAGAGGATAGTTATAAACACCCTTATACCTGGAAGAGACTTATTCAAAATTAAGTTTTTTTTTACTTCTCAAAATCATTAGCTGCTGGAATTGTTTATTTACTTTTTAAAAAGACCATTGTTGTTCTTAAAAGCTCGACGAAGCCTGCAGCATAGTACGGCGAAACTATCGCATAATAGTAAATAACTTAATCGCAGAACCAGAAACCTGAATAACATAAATATGAGCTGCGAAAATCTTTTAAAAAAATTCAGCTTATAGTTTTGTTTATAAGGGTTACGTATCCTTTTTCGAGTTGTTAAGACCAAACCACTGAAAAAAGCATGATTTCGTCTCGATTTCAGGATGGATGCTGATGACGATGATGAGAGCATGGACACGGAGGACCGTCATGGTGATGACCGGACGAATATTGAGAGTTACGTGTCAGGTTCAGACAGCCCGTCAGTAATTGGCGACAGTGACGACAGTGATTCCAGCGAAGAGACGAAGGAGAGTTATCTTAGCTACGTGCTACACGTGTTCTCGGTGAATCTCATGACATGGAGAGCTTTGAGAAGCGATCGCCATTTTGAAATCGCTTTGCAACCAGCTATACTGGGTAAGTTTGACATCATCACCACCACGTGGGATGATGCGTCACCGTGCTTGAAAAGAAAAACAATGATGATATTCGAGCACGACGGATGTTTTGTGTTTAATAATCTGGTGGAGTACTGCAAATTATTTCATGGATTTGTGAAAAGGGAAAGGTATGGCGTCGAAAATTCTGAAAGTATAGAGAAGTGCATCATCGTCACGTACTCGCACTTCATCGAATCTAATATGAAACTATTCCGTAAAGAAACTGACGGCAGCGGAAAAGAAATGGAGGACAGACTGCTTGGAGTACACCTTTGGAAGGTTGATGAACACTCCAACCTAATACATGAAATGAGAAAAGAGATAAAGATGTCGCCGGATGAAATATCAGAGTCGGACGTCGACTTTCTCATAAGCGAGCTGAAAATTGCTTTCGTACTTGACGTCGAAACGTTGAAAGATAAAGCAGAGGTTGAGCTGAGAACTATGTATCCGCTCAGTTCATTGGAACACGTCATGAGTTTACACGAGTTGTACGTCAGGAGACGGATGGATGAGAACCAATGCGTCATCACGATAGAACAATTGAAAGTGCGTCATGCTCAACTCAAGGCCACGTTTGGCGCTGTGAGATTCGGCGAGAGGAAGCCCGTGGACAACTTCGTCGGCAGATCGAAGGAGATGAACGATATGCGGGATTGGAAGAGAGAAGGAAAGAGATCGATTGCTGTTTGCGGAATGGGAGGTGTCGGGAAAACAGAGCTCGTCCGGAAGTTTTTGGAAGAGAATCTGGCCGAGATGGAAAGCTGCGCTTGGATCGACTGCAGTAGTCACGAAGCAATGAAAAACAGTTTCACGGAATTGGCCAAAGTCATGGGAATCCACGACTGTGGTGAGATTAACTCAAGATCACTCACTCGGTCCATCCGCGAGTCGTTGAGCTGGAGAAACTGCACGTTTGTCTTAGACGGTGTTGACGATTTCGAAACTTTATCCCAAGACGACACGTTGAAAAGCCTCTCCAGGTTTGCGTCCGTGATGATTACCTCAAGATGGAAAAGGTGGGAGCTGACGAAAGTGATTTATCTGGATGCGTTGAGTGAAGAAGAAGCGGTTGAAATGCTTCACCGATCTCTGGACTGCCCCGAAGTCAGGAGGAAGACGGGACAAGAGGGTATGAAAGACCTGAGGACAGTTGCCAGGAAGTTGCAGTGCTTGCCGTTGGCTATGCAGCACGCCATTGCCTTGGTCAAAGGTGTCAGGTCTGACGACGAACGTCAAGGAAAAGAGAGTCATAGTTGCAGCTCCATCAACATTTTAGAAATCATAAACGACAAGGAATTCATCAGGAAACCACTGAGTAAATCTATTGGATACCATTGTGAAGGAAATCTTCTTTCCGTGTGGGACAGTTCTATCAAGCGAGTTATAAGCCGCGGGGAGAGTGGCTTAATGCCTCTGCTGCTGTCAGAGCTTGCTTCAGTCGAGTCCGGGTTTACTACCGTGAAAGAAGTTTGTCAAAACCTGAAGGACGCCCAGATGTCAATAACATCCATTGAGAACGCATTGCTGACTTTGGACGATCATTCAATCATCTATTTAAGAAATGGAAATATAACCTGTGATAAATTGGTGCAAGCGACCATTCCAACACAAATGTCAATGTCGGGATTGATTCAGAAATTGGGTATTCACACACTTTAAATTAAGTTAGGTTTGTGCTAACAGTTTTTATAATAATAATACCTTTATTATCCAAAGATCATGTGTACAAATAAATTACAATGATAAAGGATTCGTCAGACAAGAAAATAAATGAGTATACACCCAAAGTCAGAACAAAAGTAAAGTGAAGGCCGACAATGGATATATATGTACAGTGTAACATAATTCACTAATAATTATATATCTATCTTTTTAACTTTCAAAGAATTAATTTCACATTATAACATGACAAATCTAGTAAGTGGGTCTTCAGTCTCAAGCTAAAAGTATTTGTGTTTTCTACATCCTTAAATTTCTTAGGTTGATGATTGTAAAGGCGTGTACCCATTGCCCAAGGACCATTCAATGTGAGTGAGCGCGAGTGGTGATCAACATGTATGTCCTGTTTTTCTTTTTGTGTCAAACACATGAATATCCTGATTTTTTACAACTTGGTCCATGTTTTGCTTCATAAAAACAATCACATTGTACCTAAATGTAAACACGTACGGGATGGTGAGCATATTTAACTTTTGAAAGTAGGTTTCACAGGATGTTGTAACCAAATAGAATCCTACCATAAATAAAATCCGAAACTAAAATCACAATTCAAATTAATAGCCATAAATCATAATAAAACAGCACATAACAATAGATAACTAGAGGGATGCCAAATATAAATCAATATTTACATCTGGGGGTTCAGGACGACGCAAAAATAATAAAAGTACAACAATAAGTAACGGGGGACGCTTGAGAGGGTGAGGAGTTAACAGTGGGGAGTCAGCAGATATAATTGGAAGAGTAAAGATCTAAGGACGCGAAGTGGGGAAAAGGTCCGAAAGTCGGAGAATAAAAACGGCAGGGAGCGGATACGAAGCGGTGTAGAGGTGACGAAAGAGAAACCAGAGATTTATAAAGAGGCCAGGAAGGAATCGGGAAAGAAAGCCAAGATAGAAACCGTACAGCCCAGAATTCTGGCAACGAGGAAGACCGTGAAAGCATATCCGCAGCCACATAAGAGAGACGAGAAGCCCCAGCGTCCGATAAGTCTATCTATAAGAATAACAAAGTCATAAAAAGAACAATTACCTCCATTTATAAAAGTACTGCTATCTAAAATAACGTAAATGTAAAATAAAAGAATTGGAGCATAAAAGAGTAACATTGTAAATTGGATCCAATACATTTAAAAGGCTGTAAATAATGATGCTGTCATTACAAAGTCAAATATTTTTATTAAAAGAAAGTATTTTACTATTTAATTAATTGAGCAAAGTGTTTTTATTAATATGTTGTCTAATGTTAACCATTAATCCCTTCATCAAGGAGGTAAGTTTTAAGTGTTTCATTAATTGCGGAGGTTTATCGAAGTTCTTTTTATAGGAAAATAAACGTGACTCGGTGAGGTTACAATGTTCTGGGACTTAAAATAACTCTTTTGCAGAACAAAGATTTTTTTCAAAAGTGATGGGGAAGACCCCCAAAGTATGATGCAATATGTTGCTCTGCTGTAAAAGTAGCTGTAGTAAAGCATCAGTAGAACATTGGTAGGAACAAAACAGTTCGAAAAGCGAAGGCAGTACAGTGCCGAGAACAGCTTAGGAATTAGATCTGACACATGAGCATCCCCGTTTCCCCGTGTCTTGAAGAACTAATCCCAAAGTTTTTGCACAGTGAGTTTCGTTCAGCTGAATGTCATGGAAGTTTAAACTCAGTTTACGATTGTTTTGGATCTTATTAAATAGTACCAGCTGAGTTTTACTGGAGTTTAATTTTAGTCGGTTAATACTGCACCAATTTACTGTATTATTTAGTGATTGCTGTGCAAAAGGAACTTTTACTTTTTTCCTACATTTTGTTATTCGAAGAAGTCCACACATATAATTGTCATTCTGAATGTAATAGTATCGTTGATATTAAATGTTCATTCGATCCAGACTGATTTTGAATTATTCACATCGCTAATGAAACCTTATTCCTCGTCCATTTCTTCAAAACGAAACACAGTGCCACGTTGCAAGCGTGGAAGGGTTGCAGACTTCTTATCGTGACATCATCAAGCACTGAATGCAATAATTCATCACGTCGTTTATGGATTTTCAATCGTAAGATGGAGTGCATTTGCCTTGGGTGGAGGTGTGCCGTTATCCTAGGGATTGAGATAACCAAGGGACCTGTGGGTTGGTGACGGAAAATAAGTTTTTAGGCTCAAAATTATTATGGTTCAAATGTTTAGGTCAAATAATATTTTTTAAACTTTTGCTGACGTTTCGGATTTTTATTTATCCATCTTCTGGGCTACAAACAAATGATACATGATGTTAAATGTTTGACAATTCTTTTTTTAAGACACAAAGGTTAATTTACAGACATTAAATATAAAAATAAATAGACATTCAAGATTGTTACCTTTAAAGTTTAGGTGCTGTTTTTATTTACAATTTTAATTTGGTTGCTTGGATCCATTTCTTTATTGAAAAGTTATGTGTCATTTGTTAAATTATGATAAATTTTGCTTAGATAAGTGATGTCTGTCCTTTTATTGCAATTTTTTTTATTTCTGGATATACGGTACATTTCTTTGAATAATCTTTTTGATATATTTGGTTCCGAGTCTAAAATGTTGGCTTCTTCGAAATTAAATGAGTAATTTCATAATTTGTAATTGTATGATTTGCTAATGCACGAAGTTGAACTCTATGAAACGTCGGCAAAAGTTTTAAAAATATCATTTGACCTACAAACTCACGTGACATTTGGACCATATATAAAAAGAGAACGAGAATAAATACCACTCAAAATTAATTTGAAAAGTAGATTTATTAGCCCAAAACTGCGACCAGAGCACAAAGAAAACGATACCCGTCGCCCAAGAGAAAAAGGTGATTGTGGACAGAGGAATGGAAAGCATGGAAAGTATGAGATGGCGCTTAAAGGTGGTTTGAGCGAGAGATACTTCCCTAGTCATAATGGAGACCATATTAAAATGTTATTATTTGATTTCAGCGTCTGTAAGAAGTACGAAATAAATATTGTAATATTAATGGCGCAAATATATAGTTATATATGCCCCAAAATCTCAGTAATTAAATAAATAAAGCTGCATAAGTCTCTAACTTGACTTATTTTTCTTCCCGCCATACAACTGAAAACCCTTCAAAACAGCAGGTTTTTTTGCGATTCTTTAAAAGTTACTGTGGTGAGTAATATATTATTATTTTTTTTAAATAGTTGATAAATGTGACATGCAATATATACACCGTTGACATGCAATCTATACACCGTTAGTTTTTTGACGAAATCTAGGTGTTATAAATTCCTCATTAAAAAAAAAATATATTCACCCTCAGGAGAGCTCAGCCTGAATCTATCCCATGTAAAACAGCTTATATTTTTAGGCAAATTGCTCTAAAAGTAGCTATAGGCAAGGGGTTGATATTTATTGATACATAATTGGAAATATGAGAGTTTTTTCTTTAAAATGAGGCCTAATTCATCCAATTCTAGGTGAAGTGATTTTTCGCTCAAACTACCTTAACGTCAAGGAATTCGGGGCTGGAGGAAGTCTGGCGGTCCGACTATAAACGACCGTGCTGGCGGTGGATCGGAACAGAAGACATACACCGAGCGAGGTCGTAGGAGGTACCAGCAACCGGCAAAGCCGAGATCCGAGGGCAGTAAGAAGTGCAGAGTCAGAGAGAGAGAAGGAGTGGGGTAAGAGGTTTCGGGTTGATTAAAACCCGAGCCTCCCTGTTCGCCACGAAGGACGGCTCAGAGGTAAGTGGTTTAATGGACGTAGCAAAACTTCAAGATCTTATACTACCTATGCTGAGAACGTAAAAGCCCTAATTTCTAAGAACTGCGCACACTATTGCAGCAGACGGAGCGCGGGTCCATATGAAGTCGCCTTTACTATAAACGGCCACGAAATGGCTGGAATGTGCCGCGCAAAAATGTATTATTATTAAAAGTACATTGGAAATATTCCGCGCGGTGAATTAGTGTGCCGCGAACCAAAAATGTTTGAGAATCCATGTTCTACAGGGGCGGTATAGCCAGGTACAGCTGTTAACCAGATTTGAAGGACGTAATTAGCCGCCTAATGCCGATTGGTCATTCAGGAAAAGCATGAAAAATGAAGTACGATATAATTTAGTAGATTCGTTCGATTTGGATTTCTTGCAGCGCGAATATTACATTCATGAATATAGAGATAATCACTACGTTTACCAATCGATCTCAGATCGATCTGACTGGCTCAGCTCGGTATGGTAAACAGAGCGCGCTGGCCAGCGATCTGAGAAGCGAGCCGAGTCAGCCCGCTTTCCCTAACCGGTCTGAGATCTCAAGATCGATCCGTTCCCCGTTCAGACTACTATCGTACGTACGATCGTCCTGACCACCCAGTGTCGACTTTCAAGGGAGCCCGTTCTACGTCGTTTTCCAACGTTGCCCAAGTTGGGACTGGTGGCGGCACCTGATGCCGCCGATCGAAGTTAGATAAATAAAATAACACAAGTTGAAAGGAAATGAGGGGAAACCACTTCCCCTACCTCCCCTGCTCTCCCTCAAGCTGCTCGGCGAGCGCAGGGGAGGGATTAACGTATTTCGACTTGTTTTCGATGGCGCGCGTTTACTACGACGGTTATTAGATAAATGTAGAAGGATATTAACGGGCATTATTTAAACTCTCCTTGTTTACGGGATTCTTATTTAAACGAAGAAGAATACTGTGTATATAATCTTTGAAGAAGAAGGTGTTGTCAGCTCCTGAAGATATGAGGTTCAAATTACCAGGTGACTTGAAAGGTGAGTGACATTTTAAATTCCTCATGTAGCCTCAATCCACGAATTTAGGTGTTTGTCACTTTGCAGTTCGCCCACGATACTTAGTGCATTACAGGATTTATGCTCTTCTTATTTTGGGTTGTACTAAGGTACATAGTATGTTTTGCTCGTATTTAGGTACATAGGATGTTTTGGTCGAGGCATTGTTTGATCATCTATGGTGTGCGATGTGTAATTTGGTGGTTGTTTTCATAAGTAACAACATTTAAGTTAAAATGCATTCTAGTTTATATTATGCCTCAGTAAATGATTATCATTTCATTGTCTCGAATGATCGATTCTTCGGGAAGAGGTTGGAATATTAATCGGTGTTTGTGTTGTAGTGTCCAAAACGAAGCAACTTAATGATGTACCACTAGAAATTATGTTCACGCAGTGTGATAATCATATCAGTGTGTTATAAACTACGAATTTGTGGCAGAATGATGAATTTTGTTTTTGCTAACCTTGAAGTCTCTCCCGAGACCCAAATTTTCTTGGCAGTTGCTGTATTTAGTGGCTATTAAAATCATCAGAAATTGGAAGGGCAGTACGTTATTAATTTAATTGTTACTCTGACTATTCAAAGATTTATTCGTGTCACTGTGGGGTGATGTTGTCATCGAGCGATTTTGCCGAGAGGCTACTGGCTCCGTATCATAAGTTGTAACTTTTAATACATTGTGGTAAGAAATTGTTTGGGGATGTAATTGGTGTATGTGTGTAATTTTTGTGTTCATTTGTCTTACTGTTTGCATTGCAAAAATTGCTATTTATAACGTCACGACTATTTATTGTTGAGTTTTTACTATTATATGTTATAATTTATTTCTTCAGTTAAAAATGGCTACAAGATCAGCTGCAACTGCTGCCTCAGAGAAACAGTGAAGGCGGGATGAAGATTCAATGCAAAAGGTGATTGCGGTTATTCAGGAGGGGAAAATACCAATGCCTGTGGCAGCAGCTGAATTTCGAGTTCCAAGAAGAACTGTACACTGGTATTTATTAGATGGGAAAACGTAGTAACTGAAAGCAGATGCTTATTATTAACATTAATGGTGGCAGTGGAAAGGAGGAAGTGGCTTCAAAAGTATCATAATTGACTAATTTTTTTAGTACTCTCCTTTGACCCTATATTGTAAGGCTCCCTTGTCATATGATTACTCAGACCACAGAGCATCAACATCTGTCTTGAAAGGCATTACATGAATCGAGCATGTATATCTTTGACCCGTTGGCGACAGTGACACTTAGATTCATTTACCAGTAGAAAAGGCAGGAACAAAAGAAGTTGTGTCCTTTCCTAGGGAAATGAATAAATTATCAAGCACCTTTGAGCAGAGGTGTGAGCGGTGTTGTTTGCTTGATGTAGCTGCTTGTTAATGTATACTGATTACAGTAAAACTTGTGCTAATGTGGAGCCAATGGTGGAATTCCTGGACCTGAACTTGAGTTTCATAGGGATAAAAGTCATGAAGGGCAAGTGATTACAGGCGGTGAAATTTTAAAACTACTTTGCAATGGAGGAGAAGAATGGCCTAGGCAGAAGAAATAGAAAGAAATGTTTAGAAGATGCAAAACTTTGTCCACACAACTCTGAAGAGATTTTATTTCTGTCAGAGTATTCGACCAGCTCATTGGTAGGCTTTTCTAAAGTCGTTATCCCACCTTTCAATTTCTTAAACATTTCTCGTTTACCCTCTTTAAGTATGTACTGCCATTTGATCTCTCTTTTATTCCTCATATCTTCCATCTCTAATGACTTCTTCCAGAATTCTTACCCTCTTCCTTCCTTTTCCATGCTTCCCCAGTGTTTTCCCTTCTATTACCCTCTTCAACTTGCCCTCTCTTCTCAAACCATATCCAAAACCTCCTCGTTCGTCTTCCTTGCCACCCAGGTAACCCCCTCCATCCTTCTCCAAACCTACATCTGAAACACCTCAAGTCTATGCACATTCTCCCTTCACAATGACCAATTTTCCAACTCAAACAGTCACACGCTCCATATAAGAGCTATCAGCAGCCTTTTCTTTACGCCTACTGGTAATAACCCAGGAGTTCCTTGGCATATGGAGGATAAGTTTCACAGGTTATGCTTCAAATCATGTCTTCTGCAGTGCAATGAACTTCCTGAATTCAGTCTTATTCAGAAGGAGGATCTTCTGGACAATATACTTCTTCTGGGTCACTGAGAAGTAGGTTCTATTAAAATGAGGCCTTCGAGTTGTGCAGTTCAAAGCAATTGAAACATCCTTCCCCAGGTAACACACCTAAAATTTGAGTATTGTCGACTTATGGGACATAGTTGAAAAAAGTTAGCTCCAGAGCATAAACATTTTTAAATTAAGATATGTGCGCAAATGGTTGGGTGGGCACGGGTGGGACTCGACACGCAGCCACCTCCCCATGGTGGGTCCTGGGTAGTTCAATACTAGCTAAGAGCTGCGCAACAACTGGCACAATACTGGTAAATGTTACTGCATCTCATGGCCTTCTGTGGATCAAAGCTGAGCATCCTTGATACCCCCAATGGGGTTTAACCCCTCAACTGAGTATTTATTTTAGGTGGTATATACCCTGTTGTGAAATTAATTTGGTTAGCTCTGACAAGGGATTAACCAATATATTGAAACTCAGTTTTCTGCGTAAGCATGAAATGAACATTGAATCCATTTACAATGTAGCTACCCATGACAATCATGTGGCAATATGTCACACTATTTTGAAGCCCCTCCCACCACCACTGTTGATATTAATGATATGCTATTGATTCTATGACCTTCAGCACCCATTGTGTATGGTATGATTTCACTTGTATCCGCTATGAAACTGATATTTGGAAGTTGTATTGGCACCATCACAGATTTAGTCCAAAATCTACTAGCTACTTCGGGCTTCAAGAATTAAAACAAAAGTTTTTCGTTCCACCATATGGAATGCGCTAAGTACTACAACAATCTGGAAACTGGCATGAGTGTTTGTGTGCAGGGTGAAAAACACTTATCATGAAGTTTGTTTTCCAAATAATGATAAGGGCTTCATTTTTCTGTCTCAACTGCTGTTCAACAACTTTTTGCACATGATAATATATTTAATTGCGAACATTACTGTCTCATAATGAGTGAATGTTTTTTTCTAATGTTTTTCTTAACAATGTTATGGTTCTTCTTCCTCCAGAAGATTGCGATCATGATGTGGAAGAGAAATAAGTTATGTTTGCTCATGTGTAAAAAAATAAGTTCCATTGGGAATTAGAATGTGATCATAGTAAGCCATACGTGGAATGTCTTGAAGGAAATACTGTTACTATGTCCCTCGATTATATGGTTCCATCAGGTTTATTTCTTAAAATGTTAAAATAATCAAACAAACATGCAGCAGAACATATTAAAAGTTTTCACGAACGCTATGGGTAGAATAAAATCCCAAATGTTACGTAGGACATAGGTCATCTTACCTTGAATCACTGTTAATTTTCAAATATGCCGACTTCTGATGTTTCTATCTTTGTGTGTTACTGAATTCCTAAAGCTGTATTTATACCATTTGTTGTTTGCGTGTAAAGTATCGTAATTTGCTGATAATTGTTCAAATCCATAATTCTTGTGATGTACCATTATCAATATATTTATTTTAGTATTAAAAGTTATGGTATTTTTCGGAAGATATGCCTTTCATTTCCTTTATGTATCCAAGTGTATCTTGGATCCATTACCTCACTTTTCTCGCTGCAGTTCTCCTAGAAAGTAATGTTTGTATTGAGTAATCAGTCATGGTAGTTAAAGGCAGTCTGGAGGTGAGTATTGAAGGAGCTTCACAGGCCTGTCAACTAGAAAAAAACTTTTTTCATCATTCGTAGTCCGACAAGGAATGGCATGACAGGTATGTATGTATGCAAGTATAATTATTTTACGAGTATCCGTGGAAGTAACTTCTCTACGCTAAAATATATAATGAAATACATATAAGAAATACAAATTTGAACCAGGCGGGCCTGCGCGGTAGATTGCGATGCCAGCGCCATCTAGCGAGGCGTAACGGTACTCTCTCCAGTATGTTCAGCGCACAGCGCTCCTAGTGGCGCCAAACAGACACTACGTGCTCAGTAGCAATCGCTTCCCCCCCCTCCTCCTCCCTTTCGGAACGAAGTGAAGCGATTTAACGTGGGAGTCGACATTTCATGGTCCTGACGATAGTTGCCGGAAATAGTAGTGTGAACGCATGTCCGGACAGCGGTACGCGTAGTTCCTAACACTGCCACTTTTACGATGGTCAGCGCTGTTACCACGACCGGAAATCGGAAATGATGAATGACGATAATCAAAAAAGTTTGAATTAGATGGTGGTACTTAATGAATAAACCGAGATAGGTGTCATTTGCTTTTAAATCCATGTCGAAAGACTTAAAAACGCCACTGAGACGCGGGAATCCCTATTTTGTTCGCTTGCTCTTTACTTGTTCGTCGCGATTCCTGGTGAGGGCAGCACTGAGTTACGATAGTAGTGTGAATGCGTGCGAGTTGCTACGATGGTACGTACGATAGTAGTCTAAACGGGGCATCTTGCCCCGTTTAGACTACTATCGTACGTACCACAGTAAGTTGGCAGCTTTAGGAACCACGAGTTACGCAAGTTTAAGGACGTGCGTATTTCTTTCTGCGATTTTGTCTGACGCGCTTCGGTTCTGCGATACTTACGTTGGCAGTGGGAAGGGAGAGCATCATTCCCATTCGGAGACGCAAGACGAGAATACTCGTGCCAAAGGGGCGAAGATTCCACCGCCCCGATTATAACGGCAGAGAGATATATTATAACGAACGAGGTACTACAGCACCGAGAGTCGAACCGAGGGTCCGCGAATATGATGACCTCAAGTCGCCGTACCGACCAAACAACCAACGCAGTTTCCTCGACCCTTTGGGGAATTTTAGGAGGAGGCGGCTCGTTGGGAACTGGATGTCGCGAAATAAGATGGCTAAAGGCCGTTTTACACGGTACATTTATTTGTACAATCTATCGTGCGAACGCATGTACAGTCAAGTGTGCAAGAAAATATTGTATGAACGACTGAATGAGACTAAATGTCGTTTTACACGATGAGTGCAAACAAACGGCCGGAGCGTGGCGCTCATCGTTCTTCTTTTGGTTACCGATGGTAAACAAAATAAAATCGATATCATTTACGGCGTGACTTGTTGCAAGAGGGGAAAGGAGAGAAGTGTGCGGCTGAAATATGCAAGAAATCTCAAAATAATTCAAACTACTGAAATCGATAGTTCAATATCGATATTTTCAGACCGTGTTGGTAAACCAGGCGATCTGAGTTAGCTCCCTGCTGAACTTTCAGATCGGTCTGAACTCAGACCGATCTGAGATCGATTGGTAAACGTAGTGATGGATTCAAATCAGAATCTAACGGCTGTTGCCCGACCCTTCCGTAAACAAACAAGATACCACGACGGGCTAAAGCGCTTGATTGGAATACAGAGCTTTACGACGGGCACGGTTGCAGCGCTGTCACACGCGAGAATGTGGTACTAATACGAACAGGCGGCGATTCAAACGTTTAAACAAACGCCGATAATGACTTTTAACAAGAAAGAAATGACCAAATTTATAACAAATCATGCGCTATGAACTTTATCAGATGTGAATTACTTATTACGGTCGAAATAGTTAAATTTCCCTACTAGGCGCAATTAATCATTTGCCAAACCAATGTATCTCAAAGCAGAGGTCTTCAGGGAAAATACATATAACCCTAATCAAATACGAAACACCCGCAGCCCATAAATGAATATCTTAGAGAAATGCTGTTGTTATGAATAAAAATTAACCAAATAGGTACAAGAGTATAGAATAGCGTTGAGGAACAAATGAGGTTAAACTACACTAAGGCCACAATAAACCAAGTCCAAGAAATAAAAACATTTGGAGGCAATGGGAACCAAAAGGCAGGTTAAACTTCACAAAAGAATACTGACAGACAATGTTCATAACAGATGGCATTTTATTTCCTATCAACAAAACCAATGTTTATGACAGCAGTCGAAAATATTACATTGAATGGTAGCCAGGGTAACAATAAGAGAATTGCAAAAAGTAATATTATATAAACATTCATTTCAGCTGATTAGTTCCATTCCATCAGGAAGTCTTTGCTTGTGGCACTGGTGCTATTTCATCAGGACAAGCCACCTCATCTTCACCGATAGGCAGAATGTCACAGTATGCACCTAGAAAGAATTAAGAAATATTAGCATAAATTAGATTAGGTCAGAACAAATGGAATTATATCAGCAAACCAGATGAACGTGTGACCCATTGTACATCAGAATAATATTAAATAATACCATCTCATCATAAATGCAGCCGGAACTGGTGTTAAAAAATGTTTAAAAAAATCTCTAACATTTGCTTTGTACTTAATCCTATACTTAAGATACATCTGGGCACTTGAGAGATCAAAAATATACATAATCATTTAATTGTGTTGATGCACGTTTAATATTTAAATTTGAATACAACAAATAATATGATGTTGACAAAGTATTATTATGTGCACAATATACAAATGCATTTTGAAATTTGTACTGTAACAAATTTAAATTTTTAAATTGAACTGCAGAATCTAAAAATATTTTTTTTGCATTAAATTACTGACAACCTTATTAAGGGATACCTTTTGAACAGAATTAACCCTTTCGCGACGGGGACGGGGAAAATTTCTTTGCTTTGCCAGTACGGAGCTTTCACTATGCTAGGATCTTCACCGGTACCTATTTCCGTAACTTTGGTTGGGGGCCAGAGGGGGGTTGAACCTTTCCTTTATAACACACCTTTTAGACTTGCTTAGGGCTAGCTTAGCGGCACGATGTTCTATCACGTCGTTCGTAGCGAAAGGGTTATTCCTCTGTTTTACATCATGAATATGTAACGCAAACGCATTGGTGAAACACAAAGAAACATTCTAGGTGCAAAGATACCTTACACTTAGCACACAAATACAGAGTTCTGCCTTTTATGCTTTTTTTCATTCCCATATTACATATGGTATAAGACTGTGGGGACATTCTTCTGACACTAAATCCATACTTATACTACAAAAAAAGGCTGTACGAATTTTAGTCAACGCATGTTCCCTAGAACACTGCAAACCTCTCTTCAAAAATCTTCAAATCATGACAGTTTACAATCAGTTTATATTCCATTCATTAGTACATATTAAAGAAAACCTGAGCATGTACTCAACAAGGGCTGATGTCCACTGTCATGACACCAGAGCCAAAAATTCCATGGATATACCACTCTGTAGGCTCGATAAAACATACAAAATAGATGGCCTACCGATCAAATTTTCCAACAGGCTCCCAACTTCTGCCAAGTCAGCCTCTAGTGTGGGCTTCTGTAAGGCTCTCCGAGATTGGCTTACATCCAACCCATTATATTCCCTAGAGGAATATTATAACCTAGATTTCTCCAGCCTAAAACTCTTAAGGTCTATTGTTTCATTAAGTGTATTGACATGATCTGCCTTGTTATATTCCTCAATTATGAGATGTTTATTTGACTCAATTATAATTTTGAATTAATTTTCGACGCAATTATTCACATGTACCATACCTTGACGACACCTATCATATGTATTTATGCTAAAGGTGAATAAAGAATATTATTATTATTATTTACATTTTACACATACCTTACTTTAAACCTCACCCTTTACAATAAGATGGTCAAGGTAAGATGGTGATGGACAGTATTCTCCAGGCCTAACAATTTTGGAATTCTTGTTCAAAATCTCAAACAAAGGTCACACTTTATATAGCCTATCCTTGCCATAATTCTTCCCATGATCGTAGTAGTTTCTTTCTCAATGCTCAACAAAGTTACTTATTTCCTACACTGATTTCCGGCTTGTAATCTGGATTAAATTGCCAGCTGAAAGTTTAACGAGAAACAGTATTCAATTCATTCTACCGACGGCAACACAGAATACAAATGATGCCAGGTGAGGCAACTTGATATTGCGAGCATCTGAAACCCAATGCTTCTATAAATCCAATACCGATTCATTTTATGCTTCCAATAAAGGTACTTTATCACAATTCAAATGAAGGTACACCACAATTCTGAGAAAATACCTGTTTTTGCTGCATTTACATAATTGTTCAATATTATACTTCATGAAATGGCAAAAAACTTAAGTTGTCATCAAGGTATCTCACAATTAAGTTTATAAAATAATTATTTATTTATTTAATCAATAAATAGAATGAAACATAGCAATAAGTTAAATATTAAAGTTTTAGTGCCACAAATGCCCAGACGTATCTTTATATATATATCAAAAATGTACTGATCAGTTTTGGCATGAGGTTGAAAGAAAAATGAATGTTAAAAAAAATAATATTCCTTATATATTTAAAATAAAACAGGGAAAAACTGGATTCAGATAACTCAATGCTTAATATGAAAATTAAATTTTCACACAACCATAGCGTGGCGAATTCTGAGTAGTTCATGACCAGCCATGCGTAAGTGAGCACAACAATTGCAAATATAGGCTAAACTAATCGAAATCACTTGTATACCATTTAAAGGCTTTCTCCTGTCATATTTGGTAAAGAAATTGCATAAACAACAAACTAAAGACTATTTATGAATTTTTAAAGTATGACATATCTAGAGGTACGACTGGGCATTAATGGGTTAACAGAATTCCCTGGTTTAACAAATCTCATGAACATGAGATCAGAGATTTGCTTGCAATGTCTTGCAGGAAATATATCAAGCATCACTAACAAGGAGACATCGCGTAAGTGATGTTTGGGATCCAAACGAGGCAATTATTTTCTGAAACTATAGAGAGAATGCGGGAAAAGTATCGCGGCTTTCTTCCACATAGGCCCGGGTTCGAGAGAAAAACGCTATTAAAGAATCTCCTTCCGTATAAATAATGTAAAGTTCGCGCCTCTCTCAACAGCGAATCTCTCTCTCTTAATAGCTGCTCCGCAGCGAAGGACCCCTGCTCTTAACAGACCTCATTGCCCAGCAGGTTGAGGTGCTGAGCCGGTTATCCTCATATGGTAGCTGGGGTACGATCCCAGGTTGAGGCAATTTTTTTTCTTTCGAAGATTTTACGGAATTACTGTAAATTGCCCACTCCCATACATTTACGCCAGTAGCAACAATTTGTTTATATTTTCAGCCTTTTTGCTGGATTTTTAATCAATGCTCTTGGGAGACTTTCGAAGCTAATTTCGGGATTCCAGTTCAGCCAAAAAGAGGCTTCACCTTCTGACGTACCTAATACGTTTAGATTTTGAAAATACAAGGATACTATCGTGAATTGGATGGGCTTTGATTGGTCGTGGCTCTCTCTAAAGGCCGTAAACAATGAGCAGCTTATTACTTTTTAATTAGCAACGATGTACTCACTTAAAATTACCCAGGAGCCACGCTCTAGTAATGACTTCTGTAACTCTATTTCTTGTTCAATAGTGAACATGATATGTTCACTATTGACATCTGAAAGTATGCAATTCCACGCCATGAATGCAAAGTTAAATTTCTTCACTTGGGATAAACATGGAGTGGGAAAAGAAATAGTGTTATCATTACGTGATATTTATTTGTGCTGGAATCTAATATCTTCCTTTCCCCCACGATAAAGGCTTTGCTTCCATATAATATGTTGCTCCACAAAAAGTTCATAGCAAAAGTTTTTTAAATAACCTCGGAAACTGTTACCATCTCTTTTTTACGTATATCATGTTCACTATTGAACAAGAAATAGAGTTACAGAAGTCATTACTCGAGCGTGGCTCCTGGGTAATTTTAAGTGAGTACATCGTTGCTAATGAAAAAGTAATGTCTGTTAAGAGCAGGGGTCCTTCGCTGCGGAGCAGCTATTAAGAGAGAGATTCGCTGTTGAGAGAGGCGCGAACTTTACATTATTTATACGGAGGGAGATTCTTTAATAGCGTTTTTCTCTCGAACCCGGGCCTATGTGGAAGAAAGCCGCGATACTTTTCCCGCATTCTCTCTATAGTTTCAGAAAATAATTGCCTCGTTTGGATCCCAAACATCACTTACGCGATGTCTCCTTGTAAGGAGAGGATATCAGTATTGCCTATAACATAGAAAATATTACATTAGGTAACTGTAGTAAAACACAAAATGTTATACAAGGAAGTGTTTGAGGAAGCAAAACTCACCAGATTCAATGGCCTCTAATACTTCAACACCAAGGTACATAAGATTCAAGCTGATTAGATCGTCAGAACTCCAAATGTACCGAGTCAGGAAATATATCAGGCATCAATAACTACAGGATACCAGTATTGCCTATAACATAGAAAATATTACATGAAGTAACTGTAGTTTAGTTATACTTTCCGTCTCTCATTCATCGCAAAAGTTGGCTAGAAATAGTGTAGAACTCCTCTTAATTCTCATGGTATTATTGAGATGTTTGTCACAAATAAAATAAACTAGACATATCTCCCTTGCCAACGTTTTGTGTGCTATTTACACTTATTATAGGACTGGGAAAATAATACGCAAGGATCAGCGAACGTAACAATTTCTTAACATCTCGACAGTGATGTATATTGTATGCCCACGAATTTGTGTCTATCGTTGACGGTGAACGATTATGAAAGAAAAATATTAATGTGAATTGTTTGCGAGAGAATATTAAGAATACTTCACAGTTCGTTCTCTAAACGATCATACATGTCTTGTGGGCTGAGTTTGCTGGGCTAAGGTAACGATCGAATAATTTAACAAGTTTCGAGAGAGCATACGCTTATGAAACAAGAATATCGGGCATTATTAATGTACTTAATATGTAATAATACTTTGCTCAAGAGCGAAAATAATTAACGGAGAGCTTTCTAGAAATGAAAACCTCGAAAACGTCCACATTTTCCATGACGAGGGATTGGAACCACAGAGGGATCTTGTCTTGTAATGCAGCATGCATGAAAGATATAATTTCACCGTAGCGCAACACAAAAAATGTGGCCTGTGAAACACCATCACATGTTTGCACATCCCCAAGGAAATTATTTAAGTACATAACCTTTGAACAGAGTCATTTATAATATATTAATAGCCGCGTTAACTTGCAATCGATGCTCGGAAGTTCACACAACAGCAAGAGCAGCACAGCAAAAAATTAACCGTCTTCGTGTCTTCCCTCGGTGAAGTATTTACGAGAATGCAATGAGCTTACCAAGGGCAATTGCCTATCCAGACGTGGTTTATTGCTCATTTATTCAACTCCTTCCGTCGCTTCTTTTCGTGGAAAAGATAAACTAAAGAGCATGCTCTATGAGGAAAATTTTCTATCCTTTTTGGAAATAAGAAATATTCTAGACGATGATAGCGCGGATTAACACATCTGCAATTGTGCTTAATAATCATAGGAAGGTAATTTCGAGCTTTATTTAAGAGCAATGAGTCCTTTCCGTCAATTATCTCCGATAAGAAATCTGCGGACGGAGAGACTACGATTCAAAAGTTCCACCGTAGCGCTCAGTCTTTTTTCCATTCAGGGGAGCTGAGCACAGGCTAGGTAGCGATCCGCTCCACCGATCTCGGAGCGCTCCGTCCCCTGAATTTATTCTAATAGGGGGCTTTCCAATTGCCTTGCGCAGATTTAGCGCACATCGCAACAGATGGGAACACACTAGCGCACGTTGAAACGGACAATTGGAACGCATCGGCGCTGATGTGTTTCCAAGATGGCGGAACAATCACGGTATATTTGAATTGATTATATTAAGTGGGCTTAAAATTACAATTAGATGAAATGAGAGGCATTACTGATGTATGAAAACGTGTAAACAATGTAAAAATGGCTGGCAGAACATATAATCATGGTATCTTAAGACAGTCCTGTTTCCACTGCAACATTCATTTCCCCGCCATCACAAGTTTCGTCTGCTAGCGCATATGCAACAGAGGTCCCGATGTGTTTCCATCTGCGCTGCGCTAATGACGTCACAGCGACAATTGGAAAGCCCCAAAACCGAAACAGTTTGCAACAGATCAGCGCAGATGCACAATTGGAAAGCCCCCATAAACTAGAACTAATTTATAGCCGTAGATAGGAATTATACGACACGGACGCTTACGGAACAATTTGTAACTATTAGGGCTTACATCTAGGGAACATGGCGGTGCTGCGGAAATTTTATGTTTTGAAGTCAAGATATCGTAGTTTAAAACGCCTGTTGATGCCTAATAAAAACAGAAATAATTAAAGCCATGATTAATGATACTATTTCAGTTAAATTTAATACTAACATGTCTCTCTATTAGCGAAAAAAAATTGATAGATTGTCGAAGTTCAGATTTTCAATGCTATAGGGCGCGTTCCGAAATTCACTGGCAGTACTGGCTGTGCTGCCAAATCGTTCCGAAATCTACTGGAAGTACCGCACAGTAACCAATGACGTCAGTCAATTGATGACGTTTCTCACTGTGAACTCTACTGCCGCTACTGCGGCCCAAGAGCAGCAGCAGCGGCAGTAGCAGCAGACGGCCATCGAACAAATGGCGGAAAAATCAAATCTACAACGTTAGTAAATAATATCAGAAGAGTTTAGAGACACTGCTTCGAACATTTTAATGTTTATATCGGCGAGAGAGAAAAGTCTCGATGCAGTTAATAAGCTAACAACATCTGATTAGCGTATAATAGTTTATAAACGCATTTATTTATCAAGTAATACCAGTGAATATTTCAATAGGATAAAAGCGTTAATAAAATGATGAGGGAGTGAACAACATCAGAAGTGATACAAGTCGAGAAGCAATTATATTTGCGAATGTCAGCGACTTGTGAAATTAGGTACCAAAAATTAATTTAGTGTCATGAATAATCGTGGTACACGTAATTATATACAGCCTCTTACTAGAGTGGTAACTTAGCATAACACTGGTATGTATAATATTGTCGGGAAACATAATTTGTTGCATAAATTTAATTGTTAGGGAAAATATTCTGCGATGCAATCCTCAACAACCCGTATATTTTCCTAATTATCGATATCACTCTAGGAAACGCTTCGTACGACTGGCCATGAAGAAAATCCAGGGCTTGAAAAATATATTCTAAGACTTGCTTATAAGCCCAAGATATAAACTGCTCACTATGAATTCGATAGTGTTAATTATAACGGAGATTTGTTTATAATAACACAGGGTTTTTTCTCCATGCTCGGGTAGCTGACGCGAATTCATTTTATTCTCGTCACAGAAAGTAACCAATCAGTATAAAGTAGCATTAAGTAGCAAGGCAATGAAAATTAGAATACAATTAGCATGCCCTTTATTAATGTCATAAGGATTAGCATTAAGAATTAACGCATTGAAAGATCACTTATAATAAATTACCACGCAATTCGGCCATATTGAATTTCAAGCCACTGCCGACCGTTCCGAAATTCATGCTACTGCAGCAGCCGCTGTACAGTTTCGCGTTCCGTTTCACGGCAGCACAGGCAGTACTGCCAGTGAATTTCGGAACGCGCCCATAGGCCGCTATAAGTTGTTTGGAAAATGAAACAGTTGACTAGCAATCGGCTGACGTCACCACTTTACCAGTCCATTACAAATGGCGCTACGACTTCCGCCCCGGCGTGGACACAACGGAAAATTAAAAGTCCAATTGCTCATTCCTATGCAAAATAATTGCCCCCTAACATTTACACAATGATTTACCAATCTAAGCAATAAATGAATATGCTTCGATGGCTTTTAAACCAAAATTCCTATAATTACAACGATTTCACTGTCACCACCTCACCACTTCACAAATGGCGCCGCCCCGGCGTGGACACAACGGAAAATTAAAAGTCCAATTGCTCAACTCCTATGCCAAATAATTGCCCCCTAACATTTATAAAATGATTTACGAATCTAAGCAATAAATGAATATGCTTCGATGGCTTCTTAAACCACAATTCCTATAATTACAGCGATTTCACTGTCACAACCTCAAGATTTCCCCAATGAACGCCAGCCATTAACGACGCAAGATGGATGACGGGCTCGATTGCAGCGCCGACCTATTGGCAAACATGTTTGCGGAAGTGACGGGGAACACTCCAGCCAATAGGGCAAGTCGTCTGATAAGAATCCATATATATATTCATGATTACATTGTAGACTCCTTGTCATGAACATGCATGTACATGTTCAAGCTCCTTGTGTTGCAGTTTAATGTGAAAACCCAGTCCCAGGTAATAATTTTCTGTTCGAATCATTTGGTGTGTTTTGTTTCTCATATTTAATTATGCTGAACTACTGTATTCTATATGTGTTGATCAATCAACATTTTCAGTTGATAGAAGCATATTGAACACCATTTGACGGATTTCCGTGGCGTAGACACAATTTGTGCCTACTTGACTGATTCTTATAGAGGTTTATTTTGCTATTTCGGTGAATGTATTCGCGAATCATGAGTTCGCCCTTAAGAAGCAGTTTGTGTAGACTATGCTTGGATTTTGAGTGCGAGTTAGTGGATGTACTCGAAAATAATGAAATGGGCATTCAGCTGCGTGGGACAATCGAGGAATTTTTCGATTTCAAGGTAAGTTATGAATAAGTTGAAGAACTTGTTTTACCAGCCTAACCATGTAAGGTGGCAATTTCTAGTGGCGGGCGGAATATTCCGATTGTTAACAAAGGATGAGGTGGTAACGTGCGATCTCTTAATTACAGCTTTTTGATTACCTATCGGGTTGACTGAATAGTACTGCATTTCCTTTCTTGTAGGTTTGTGAAGAAGATGTGATACCATGGATGGTTTGTACTAATTGCGTGAGGAAATTACGCGATTTTCAAGATTATAAGGAGCGAGGTGTCAAGTGTAATAAACTGTTGGAGACTGTGGAATTGGGAAATGGGCAGTTCCTGAGAAAAAACATTGAGGACGCCCTTGCGGTAATTAAGGTTTACTTTTCACGAACTGTGGGGCCATTTTATTACCATTCACCCTCATAGTAAACAACCCAGATAGCACGGTGAACTTGCAGCAAGTTTGCAAAGTAAGTCTTGCAAACTTGCAGCAAACTTGCAAAGCAAGTCTGAAAGTCTCTGCAAACTTGCAGCAAGTCTGCATCAAACTTGCGAGTCTCCACTTGGTGCACTTGCAGCAAGTTTGCAGAGGAAGTCTGCACAATTTACGATACTCTAAAATAACACAATAATCCCTGCCAAGGAAAAATCCAACAATTTCTAGTTGGCCAAAATTTCTAGTTGGGTCAAAGAGACTACCCTTGTGAAAATATCATGTCTGTAATTATAATCTGGAACTGGTCCATAACTGGTGTGGACCGAGTTGTCTGTACCTGGGAAGAAATTGAAACACCGTGTCAGACCAGTCTGGTCTGCACAACGGGTGGTCGCTGCTCTGGAATTAAGCTGGACTTGGAGGGTTTATCTTTGAGCCTGTTTAGTGTGGCATACCCTTGCTACCTAATAATGCCCTTGCTGACAAGTAAATAAATATTAAATACATAAATTTATTGTTCTAGGACGTTTGTCCTATGCAACAAGTATTACATACATACAATCAATAGTCTCTGTGGTTTTACAAGCCAAAAATAGGTATTGGAACTTATAAATATATGTATTCAAGAATAGTACAGTGGGACAATATTAACAACAAAAAATATGAATAGCATAATGATTGACAGGCATACATACAGAAACAGGAACAAGGTAATGCATATCCAAGTGGTTTATAATGAAATACAATAATATTTTTCATATATAAATGATAAAATTTTGAATTTAAATTGTTGTATATTTATAGAGTTAACTACACTATCAGGAATACTGTTCCATATTCTTAGGCCAGAATTTATTGTAGACAAGTGATATACATTTGTCCTACACTTTGGAATTTTGAATCATCTCCAGGGTCTAACAGGTCTGCCCGAACCGGTCAGGTTTCTAATGATGTAGTCATACAGATACTCTGGGGTTTTAGATGATAATATTTTACAGATGAAAATAGATGGTTGGAATATTTTTCTATGTTCCAGTTTCATCCACTTTAACTTAATATAATAGGGAGTTACATGTTCGTAAACATTGGCTTTGAAAATATATCTTAGCTTAAGTATGCTTATATATTTTGCTTGAGTATGGATGTATTCATAATGTCTAAAGGGCCTGTTGGTCTGTGACCGTGTACATTTTTTATTAAATTAATATTAATGAGCTCACTGGTAGGTACATGAAAAATTTGTACAGAATTTCTACACAGGATGTGTACAATGTACACATTTTATACACATTTGTATACAGTTCTATATACATGTATAAATGTGTACATTGTACAAAATGTAAACAATTTCCACACAGAATGTGTACAAAGTACACATTTTATACACATTTGTATACAGTTCTATATACATGTATAAATGTGTACATTGTACAAAATGTAAACAATTTCCACACAGAATGTGTAAAATGTACACATTTTATACACATTTGTATACAGTTCTATATACATGTATAAATGTGTACATTGTACAAAATGTAAAAAATTTCCGTACAGAATGTGTAAAATGTACACATTTTATACACATTTGTATACAGTTCTACATACATGTATAAATGTGTACATTGTACAAAATGTAAACAATTTCCACACAGAATGTGTACAAAGTACACATTTTATACACATTTGTATACAGTTCTATATACATGTGTAAATGTTTACATTGTACAAAATGTAAACAATTTCCACAAAGAATGTTTACAAAGTACACATTTTATACACATTTGTATACAGTTCTATATACATGTATAAATGTGTACATTGTACAAAATATAAACAATTTCCACACAGAATGTGTACAATGTACACATTTTATACACATTTGTATACAGTTCTATATACATGTGTAAATGTGTACATTGTACAAAATGTAAAAAATTTCCGTACAGAATGTGTAAAATGTACACATTTTATACACATTTGTATACAGTTCTACATACATGTATAAATGTGTACATTGTACAAAATGTAAACAATTTCCACACAGAATGTGTACAATGTACACATTTTATACACATTTGTATACAGTTCTATATACATGTATAAATGTGTACATTGTACAAAATGTAAACAATTTCCGTACAGAATGTGTAAAATGTACACATTTTATACACATTTGTATACAGTTCTACATACATGTATAAATGTGTACATTGTACAAAATGTAAACAATTTCCACACAGAATGTGTACAAAGTACACATTTTATACACATTTGTATACAGTTCTATATACATGTGTAAATGTTTACATTGTACAAAATGTAAACAATTTCCACAAAGAATGTTTACAAAGTACACATTTTATACACATTTGTATACAGTTCTATATACATGTATAAATGTGTACATTGTACAAAATATAAACAATTTCCACACAGAATGTGTACAATGTACACATTTTATACACATTTGTATACAGTTCTATATACATGTGTAAATGTGTACATTGTACAAAATGTAAAAAATTTCCGTACAGAATGTGTAAAATGTACACATTTTATACACATTTGTATACAGTTCTACATACATGTATAAATGTGTACATTGTACAAAATGTAAACAATTTCCACACAGAATGTGTAAAATGTACACATTTTATACACATTTGTATACAGTTCTATATACATGTATAAATGTGTACATTGTACAAAATGTAAAAAATTTCCGTACAGAATGTGTAAAATGTACACATTTTATACACATTTGTATACAGTTCTACATACATGTATAAATGTGTACATTGTACAAAATGTAAACAATTTCCACACAGAATGTGTACAAAGTACACATTTTATACACATTTGTATACAGTTCTATATACATGTGTAAATGTTTACATTGTACAAAATGTAAACAATTTCCACAAAGAATGTTTACAAAGTACACATTTTATACACATTTGTATACAGTTCTATATACATGTATAAATGTGTACATTGTACAAAATATAAACAATTTCCACACAGAATGTGTACAATGTACACATTTTATACACATTTGTATACAGTTCTATATACATGTATAAATGTGTACATTGTACAAAATGTAAACAATTTCCACACAGAATGTGTACAAAGTACACATTTTATACACATTTGTATACAGTTCTACATACATGTATAAATGTGTACATTGTACAAAATGTAAACAATTTCCACACAGAATGTGTACAAAGTACACATTTTATACACATTTGTATACAGTTCTATATACATGTATAAATGTGTACATTGTACAAAATGTAAACAATTTCCACACAGAATGTGTAAAATGTACACATTTTATACACATTTGTATACAGTTCTACATACATGTATAAATGTGTACATTGTACAAAATGTAAACAATTTCCACACAGAATGTGTACAAAGTACACATTTTATACACATTTGTATACAGTTCTATATACATGTATAAATGTGTACATTGTACAAAATATAAACAATTTCCACACAGAATGTGTACAATGTACACATTTTATACACATTTGTATATAGTTCTATATACATGTATAAATGTGTACATTGTACAAAATGTAAACAATTTCCACACAGAATGTGTACAAAGTACACATTTTATACACATTTGTATACAGTTCTATATACATGTATAAATGTGTACATTGTACAAAATGTAAACAATTTCCGTACAGAATGTGTACAATGTACACATTTTATACACATTTATATACAGTTCTATATACATGTATAAATGTGTACATTGTACAAAATGTAAACAATTTCCACACAGAATGTGTAAAATGTACACATTTTATACACATTTGTATACAGTTCTATATACATGTATAAATGTGTACATTGTACAAAATGTAAACAATTTCCACACAGAATGTGTACAAAGTACACATTTTATACACATTTGTATACAGTTCTACATACATGTATAAATGTGTACATTGTACAAAATGTAAACAATTTCCACACAGAATGTGTACAAAGTACACATTTTATACACATTTGTATACAGTTCTATATACATGTGTAAATGTTTACATTGTACAAAATGTAAACAATTTCCACAAAGAATGTGTACAAAGTACACATTTTATACACATTTGTATACAGTTCTATATACATGTATAAATGTGTACATTGTACAAAATATAAACAATTTCCACACAGAATGTGTACAATGTACACATTTTATACACATTTGTATACAGTTCTATATACATGTATAAATGTGTACATTGTACAAAATGTAAACAATTTCCACACAGAATGTGTACAAAGTACACATTTTATACACATTTGTATACAGTTCTATATACATGTATAAATGTGTACATTGTACAAAATGTAAACAATTTCCACACAGAATGTGTAAAATGTACACATTTTATACACATTTGTATACAGTTCTACATACATGTATAAATGTGTACATTGTACAAAATGTAAACAATTTCCACACAGAATGTGTACAAAGTACACATTTTATACACATTTGTATACAGTTCTATATACATGTATAAATGTGTACATTGTACAAAATATAAACAATTTCCACACAGAATGTGTACAATGTACACATTTTATACACATTTGTATATAGTTCTATATACATGTATAAATGTGTACATTGTACAAAATGTAAACAATTTCCACACAGAATGTGTACAAAGTACACATTTTATACACATTTGTATACAGTTCTATATACATGTATAAATGTGTACATTGTACAAAATGTAAACAATTTCCGTACAGAATGTGTACAATGTACACATTTTATACACATTTATATACAGTTCTATATACATGTATAAATGTGTACATTGTACAAAATGTAAACAATTTCCGTACAGAATGTGTACAATGTACACATTTTATACAAATTTGTATACAGTTCTATATACATGTATAAATGTGTACAGTGTACAAAATGTAAACAATTTCCGTACAGTATGTGTAAAATGTACACATTTTATACACATTTGTATACAGTTCTATATACATGTATAAATGTGTACATTGTACAAAATATAAACAATTTCCACACAGAATGTGTACAATGTACACATTTTATACACATTTGTATATAGTTCTATATACATGTATAAATGTGTACATTGTACAAAATGTAAACAATTTCCACACAGAATGTGTACAAAGTACACATTTTATACACATTTGTATACAGTTCTACATACATGTATAAATGTGTACATTGTACAAAATGTAAACAATTTCCACACAGAATGTGTACAATGTACACATTTTATACACATTTGTATACAGTTCTATATACATGTACAAATGTGTACATTGTACAAAATGTAAACAATTTCCACACAGAATGTGTACAATGTACACATTTTATACACATTTGTATACAGTTCTATATACATGTATAAATGTGTACATTGTACAAAATATAAACAATTTCCACACAGAATGTGTACAATGTACACATTTTATACACATTTGTATACAGTTCTATATACATGTATAAATGTGTACATTGTACAAAATGTAAACAATTTCCGTACAGAATGTGTACAATGTACACATTTTATACACATTTATATACAGTTCTATATACATGTATAAATGTGTACATTGTACAAAATGTAAACAATTTCCGTACAGAATGTGTACAATGTACACATTTTATACAAATTTGTATACAGTTCTATATACATGTATAAATGTGTACAGTGTACAAAATGTAAACAATTTCCGTACAGTATGTGTAAAATGTACACATTTTATACACATTTGTATACAGTTCTATATACATGTATAAATGTGTACATTGTACAAAATGTAAACAATTTCCACACAGAATGTGTACAATGTACACATTTTATACACATTTGTATACAGTTCTATATACATGTATAAATGTGTACATTGTACAAAATGTAAACAATTTCCGTACAGAATGTGTAAAATGTACACATTGTATACACATTTGTATACTGTTCTATATACATGTATAAATGTGTACATTGTACAAAATGTAAACAATTTCCACACAGAATGTGTAAAATGTACACATTTTATACACATTTGTATACAGTTCTATATACATGTATAAATGTGTACATTGTACAAAATGTAAACAATTTCCGTACAGAATGTGTAAAATGTACACATTTTATACACATTTGTATACAGTTCTATATACATGTATAAATGTGTACATTGTACAAAATGTAAACAATTTCCACACAGAATGTGTAAAATGTACACATTTTATACACATTTGTATACAGTTCTATATACATGTATAAATGTGTACATTGTACAAAATGTAAACAATTTCCACACAGAATGTGTACAATGTACACATTTTATACACATTTGTATACAGTTCTATATACATGTATAAATGTGTACATTGTACAAAATGTAAACAATTTCCACACAGAATGTGTAAAATGTACACATTTTATACACATTTGTATACAGTTCTATATACATGTATAAATGTGTACATTGTACAAAATGTAAACAATTTCCGTACAGAATGTGTAAAATGTACACATTTTATACACATTTGTATACAGTTCTATATACATGTATAAATGTGTACATTGTACAAAATGTATAAAATTTCCGTACAGAATGTGTACAATGTACACATTTTATACACATTTGTATACAGTTCTATATACATGTATAAATGTGTACATTGTACAAAATGTAAACAATTTCCACACAGAATGTGTACAATGTACACATTTTATACACATTTGTATACAGTTCTATATACATGTATAAATGTGTACATTGTACAAAATATAAACAATTTCCGTACAGAATGTGTAAAATGTACACATTTTATACACATTTGTATACAGTTCTATATACATGTATAAATGTGTACATTGTACAAAATGTAAAAAATTTCCGTACAGAATGTGTACAATGTACACATTTTATACACATTTGTATACAGTTCTATATACATGTATAAATGTGTACATTGTACAAAATGTAAACAATTTCCGTACAGAATGTGTACAATGTACACATTTTATACACATTTGTATACAGTTCTATATACATGTATAAATGTGTACATTGTACAAAATGTAAACAATTTCCGTACAGAATGTGTACAATGCACACATTTGTATAAAAATGTGTACATTGTGTACATTTTATACAATGTACACATTTTATAGAGTGCAGTAGTGCAAATTGTATTCAAAGTGTACATTGTACACAAATTGTTTAAAGCCAAATTTGTGTAAAATGTACACATTTTTCACAAATTTGGCGCATTGCACATTGTTTTTATTAATCATGGATGGTAAATCATTTATGTAAATTAAGAATAGAATGAGTTCCCATCCCAGAATCCCATCAAGAGTTTGGTATACAAAAAATCACTGATACACAAGGTAACTACATAACCAACCCTTCTCAAATTGCAAATATTTTTAATTCCCACTTTATTAATTCAATCCCCAAAGTGGCAAACCACAATACCAGTATTCTAAATATCCCCAATAGAGCACCACATTCTTTTTACTTAGCCCCTACAAATGAAAAATAAGTAAGTGACATTGTCAAAAAGATAGGGCTGAAGAAATCATATGGTTTTAAATCATAGTATCGGTAATTAGAGTTACTGAGATTCCGTTGCTATAAGCTGAGCTTCAACGCTGTACTCTTTATCTGAGAACTTGTATGTAACTTGTAACACTGATCTTTTTAACATACCCTAATTCCTAATAATGCAGCACCCATGCTTCATATGATATCATTATTTGAAAGTTTGAAATCAGAGCTTTGGCCAGCAGCCACCTTTCCTTTAGAGATGACAGACCACTTGGAGTTAACTGCTTTCGTATCCGTTTCCACACAATCGAGCCCGTAAGTTTATGTTTTGTAAACATTAGTCAGAGCCTCCATAGGTGAGACTATTAATAGCATGAGAAAACTTACGCAAAACATATCTACATTAAATCTACACAAATAAGATTTGCGTGACTGGGTATTTTGATCGTAATTTTTGACTGATTATCAGCTTGTTATTGTAATATTATTGTTTTTTGTTTGTTTTAGGCACTCGATAATAAGAGTTCAGATAATAATTCTTCTTTTGAGAGGCTGCTATTGCCTGATGATGAAGAGGAAGATAGCATCCACCTTAACCTCGACACAGACTCTGAGTTGGAGGATGAAGATACGTGTCAACTGTTGAATGAATCTGGGGTATATTCTATTTATGTTGTAGTTGTACTAAGGCATTAATTTTATGAGACACTGCAATTTCTTGTAATGTGCCATAAGGTGTAGTATTAGTTTCAACTATACCCTGACTTGTAGTAAAAAAAATCCACTGGGCTTCCTAATTTTTTCTTTATTCTTCACTATCTATTAGGGGGCAAGGGCCTAGCCACGTTGAAACACCGGTTCCCATCAGAACACCGAAGTTAAGCAACGTTGGGCCCGGACGGTGGTTGGATGGGTGACCCTCCTCCATACCTCAACCAGGCATGGATGGAGAGATGATACTCCCTCCATACCTATACCGGCAGGCCAGAGGAGCCAGGCCAAACCGGGCCGGTTGGAGGGAGGACATCCTCCATACCTGGTACTGGGGTGAGGCAGGGGGAGGCCAATCCTCCATACCTCTACCGAGGTGTTCTTGTCCCCTGTCTGCAAGTGGCAGACAGGCATGGGGTTAGCACAATGGACCAAGAAAAGTCTAAGTGCCCGGGCTCCTGACGAAGGCCCCCCCAACAACAATCTAACACTATCTATTAGCTAACAAATGAAAGTGTTTTGAAAGTAAATTTCTTTCCAAATACTAACTGGATAATTACTTTGTCATCTACTATAATAATCAACGATGTATACTCAATGATTCATTCCACTAAATATGAGTTTATTGCAATCAATATAAATAATAATAATTTTTAGTGATAAATCAAAATTTCATTTTTGCTATTGGATGGTAAAATGTTTATTAAATGTCATCGAATAATTTGACGTGGTATGCAAGTCACGAGCAGTGTTGATTTGAAGGTGCCCATTGATATTCAATGGGCACCTTCACTAGTTCTACTATAATATTATAGTTTAAACATAAAATGATAAAAAAACACAATAAGTGAACTCATTGTGTCATTACTCTTATAGGGATTTAGATGCAAGTTAGTTCCTTTGTGTTTTATTATAATTTAATACTTCAGCAAAGTGCAAATTCGGAAAATTTTAACTCTTAAAAAAATTAAATAAAAATTTCTCCCCCCCTTCTCCAGGAGGCCCGCGATGAGGCCCCCTGACAAAGCGAGGAACCAGGGGGGTTATTTTGTAATCTCACCTTTTTAGTGACTCTTAGTGGAAAGGCGGGAGATCCGTTTCCCTCTCTTAACCCTTTCGAGACGGTGGAATTCTCTCTTTAGCATGACTGCTACACTGAGCCTCAAGAGACTTTTTCATACTCTCTGTACGGAGCATTTTTGCGGGGCATCCGTTAAGAAGGGTCTCGCAGGTAATCACACACCCCCAGACCCCAACCTTTTTCGACCCGTCTCAGTAGGGACTCCGCATTATCTTGAACTCTGAGGGTAGTTAGGCTACCTCCTTTCCGGGTTTAAAACCCTCCCTGCGGCATTGTTTCGCGGTCAACTTATGATTTGTTTATATGTATTAGCTACATGCATAATTGTTGCTTGCTCTTAAATTGCAGACTTTAGACTGAATTCCTAGTTTTTTTCTGTGCATTGTCAAATTTTAAACGAAGCTCTACGGTCAATATTAACGGATTTAATGCAACAATCATTTCCAATTCGAAAATAAATTTAAATGGATGTTAACTTTTTTAACAACAAAATATTGAAATAAACTATTCCGGGTATGCATTATCAAGTATTGGTATCATACTGTATTGAGATTTCAGTTAATATTTATCGTAGAATTTCGTTTAAAAATTGTAAACGCTCATCAAAAGACAGAGAATTCCATTATTAGTTTATATTTTCTGAAATAGAAAAAACATAAATTTTGCAAAATGACTGAATAAACAATCGTATGACTGCGGTCCCTTTCCACGAAGAGGGGTAATATACTACGAGGGGTACAGATACCTGCTCCCGGATTTCGTGGGTGAGGCCTAATCCCAGCTGCGTTGGGTCCCAAAACTAAGCCTTCGCGTACCCGCGACCATCATCATAAAAGGGGGGGAGCACGAAGCCGAATATATACGGCATTCGTTTCCTTGGCCAGAAAAATCTCCGACGAATATATTCGGCCTTCGTCTCCCTGGTCAAGAAACTTAAAGCCGAATATATACGGCGTTAGTAGGGAAAGGGTTAATGATCGGCTCACGAACGGTTCGTGAATTGTCGAAGCTTCAATAACCTTATATCAAATAAAAGGTGCCGAGACTAGCGAATACCCAGATTTCTCAACATCTTACGGAGGATATCTTAAACTGTACATACCACGAAAATCTAAATACAGTCAAAACTGCAAGTGACATGTAAGCGATCACTCAATATTTAAAAACAATTAAGTGCATCTAATTAGTGTTCATTCACAAGCACGGGAAATATCTACCAAGAATGTAGATTTTAAGGCAATATTTGTTAAAATAATGGTATAAATAACTGAATTCCATTCTCCATACACTGGCGTATAGGCACACGAAAACAAAGGTATCAGCAACATTGTTTGGGAAATATTGATACGAAATATATACAGAGAAAATTCAAGCAAATAATAACGTAAGCATTTCAAACAAAGCATACCTTCAAGTGCCCAATATATTGGAGTTGAAAATGCTGAAGTTCTTCACGTTTAGCAAATTACAACAATACGATTTAAAATCGTTTGTATCTTTCGCGACCTTGTTTATTTTCCAACTCAAGCTTCGAGTGGAAACGATGGTGGCTCCATGTCACGTTCTTTATGACAGGTGAGATGGAACTAATGGCAGGCGGAGATAATGAAACGGATCAAGAGTCGAAAGATACGGATCAGAGCGGATGAATCGTCTAAAAGACCAGTACATGACCGGCAGTTCACTGATTGAGATCCGAAGATGGTCACGCCACCTGGGTGAGGGAGTTGAACTACGAAAAAGTGAGATTTTATGATGTATTCTCACTAAAGTGAGATTACAAAATAACCCCCCAGGGCTATTGCCTCGTCTATACTACGAGTGTACTTAAGTAGGGTGTAATTAAGTGCAGTATTTAAATGCAGGGGATTGTGTACACACAGATATTATATCTACCTCAGCGTTACCTAGTGATGATGGAAAGAATTTTGCATCGCGCAAAAATTATGTGCCCCAAGAAATAACATAAGATATTTTCTAGACTCATATAACCCTTTTGGGGCCCCTGTGAGGTTGGGGGCCCTGGGCTCGGGCACCGTGTGCCCTTATGGTAAAGGCTGCATTGCCCACCACTGTAATGTAGAGTGATCAATCTAAAAGTGTTACATCTTTGTAACAAAATGCCTTCTATATCTATTCCGCAGATAGTCGATCAAGTCATGCAGAGTGTAACAGAAGACGAGTCGAACCAGTGTTTGTTGCCGAGGAGAAGTCGGAGGGAGAGGACGAGTTTGGCCGTGAATTTCTCGAGTTGGTTCGACTTGAGGAGGGCGGCTTACAACAGCGTGGACAGAATCTCTGTGGCGGTTGGTGAGAGTGAGGAGATAAAAATACTTGAAAGCAGATATTGGGGGAGTGAAATATCTGTGCATGATGGAATACCGCTAAAAAGGGCGGCGAAGGCGCAGGGCAAGGTGAAGCAAAATCCTGGCAAGACAGGAAAGAGACAGAGTTCACCAGGTGAGCATCCGCAAACAATGAAAAATACTTTACCACTCCACAGTTATATCATGTGCAATACAGTCAAACCTTTTTAGGAAGAACCTCTATAGAAGACAAGTTCTCTATACAATGAAAAAAAGTCACGGTCCCGATTTTAAAATGGGTCCTAACTTCTGTACAAGGGAAACCTCTGTATAACAAAAACCTCTATACAACAAAATTTTTCTTGGTCCCTAGAATTTCTTTTTAAAGAGGTTTGACTGTATAATATAATAAAAACAAAGTTTTTATTATACTCCCTTTATTTTCATATGCATTACGTCACGTTTTAATGTATCATATTCTCAGTGCATTTTATTATATTTTTTCATTGTTTCATGGTATCTTTGCCATTAAATATTGTATTAATACATTGCTAATAAATTTAATTTTGAAAATAAATCATTCCATCTTCACTGATATGTCAAACTATTCAGTCATTCGACAACCATTAGGAACATTAGTAATTCGATATGACATTTATATTCATTGTTGAACATTCAATAGCGATAATCACAGTTGTTGGATCACCACGGTCCATCTCCCACAACATCCAAGGGCTAAGTGCTAGTGCTTTGATCGCCTTCATTAATGAGTTATTAGCGAGCAAAATATTGTGAGAAAAAAGTGAAGAGGGTAATGCGATGATGAAAACAAAATTTCTTAAGACGTAAGTGAAAATGGCCATGAAAAGAAGAAGAATTTAATAATTTCCGCAGCAGGGAATCGAACACCACACCTTCCGCTCCAATGGGTTTGTACGTACACAGACGAGCAGACACACAGTGTGAGCGTATATAAAGTGAGTAAAAAAACGACCAGTTTCATAACAGAGTTGCATCTTCAGGTGTCTTCACATGAAATGTAACTCTGATGTTCTGTGAAGATGAAGCTGGTTCGAAGCAGAACCTAAGTTCTATCTACAAGTAGACCTACTGTCCATGTAACCTAAGTGGTTAGGTAGTGTACTGGCCTTCCACGTCCTATTCTCGTGCACGAATTGCAGAGCATTCCGAAATTCATTCTGATCCTTGGGTGTAATGTGGATTACACCATGGTGCATTACACCGTCCTTCAGATGGGACGTTAAACCAGTTAAATCGTGGTCCTCTTGGCACCACTCGTAAAGACTAGGCTAATGCTGATGCCGGGATTCTATCCACCCTTCATCCTATATGTTCCCAATCCCTAGCTGATCCATTCCCAATGGAAGCTTAACACGTTCAGGACCGAGGACGCATACGCTGCGTCCTGGCGTGCGCCCGCCAGGACCCGCGGACGCAGCGTGTGCGTCCTGAAGTGTGTTAAAGAAGTGTGTTTAAATGGCGTATTAAATTTTTTCTTTTTTTTGGCCCCTGGGGATAGGTATCCATATTCAGGGCGGTCCTGAAAGTGTTAAGCAGTGTTTAGGGTGGATTTCACCCCCAATCATTTATTCCAATGCCATTATTTTGTCCTCATTCCTATGTACGGTAATTTACAATTGCAATAATTAAAAATATATCTTTTAATATAAAAAAGACTTCCTCCAATCCCTACCCTGTTAACAACTCGTTCATTATTTTTAGATTGCCTAAGAATAATTCTCAGTGAAGTTACCATGATAAGAACTAAGTTTTTAAAAATTAAAACAATAAAAACCTGTAAAAATACTATCATCGAACGGGAATCGATCGCATGATCACACCTACCGTAGGCGAGCACCTTGTCCACTGAGCAATCACAATCCCTACATCGAAAGTCGATTCACACGAGCTACATATCGCAACATGCTTTTTCTAAGATTTTTAGATGCCTTTTTTTAAACAATTATGGTGTCGTCTCACTTCGGCATCTCGAATTAATAATCTTTAACTACAGAACCAAATATTATGAGCTCGATTGGCCACCCAACGGTCGCATTTTGTCATGGGTGTACTTTTTTTTCGCACCCTTGTCATGGGTGTATTTGAATGTCAATTTAGCGTTGTGAAAGAAACGTCTTATCCCTGGCAGCACATTACTTCCTCGAAAAACTGCCCTTGTTGAAAGTGTTGGAACACGGAACAAAGTTCCGAAAGAGATTTATTAGGGAAAGGGGCAAAATTCAGGAATAGTTGCACAAATGATGAATCGTGGTAAATGTGAAGAAGAAGGTTACTTAAATTGCAATTGATAACTTTGCTATGCATGGCTATAAATTAGATAAACCTTATTTTTCGTAATTTTGCTAACTTATATTTTCAATAGGGCAGGTCGATGATCTGGTATATTTATTACAGAAGAAGCTCAATAATTGATGCACAAAATTAAATTATAACGCCGAGGTGGGCAACTCTCTTTTCGTATGGCCCGTCTTATGACGGCCTCCCAGGCAGGTCATAACGTTACGGCCTCGAGGCCATACGTACCACCCTACTTATGGCTCACAGCTCAATCGGGAATCGCTAGAGGCCTTACGTACGATCTGAGAACTAACATGGTCGATTATCACGTATGGCCCAGCCATACAATTATGAGAATAGCCCTGTAGGGCAATGTACTTACTGAGAAAGCTCAAACTCTGTGTTGATGATGCTTATCTTGTATTAGCCTACTTTGCTTTCTTTCACTCCCATCTTGCCTATGGTCTGCGGCTGTGGGGCCACGCCACGGATGTGAAAAAGGTATTCATGTTGAAAAAAGAGGCCATTAGAATCTTTACTAATGCTGGTCCCATAGAACACTGTTCCGTAGTTCCGGTGTTCTGTAGATTTGGCATCATGACCATTTACATTCAATATTTAATGTATTTCCTCCTCTATGTCAAAGATAATTGTGAAGAATACCAAACTCGGGCAGACATACACAGTTACAACACAAGAAAAACAAGTCGAAACTGAATATAACTCAGTTCAGATTAACCATAACACACAAAACTTTACACATTGGTCTAAAGTTATACAACATGTTGCCAAACTCCCTTCAAATGGCCACATTATGTAGGTTTCAAAGGGCAATTAGAGAAATGGTTGGTTGATAAACCACTGTACAGTATTGAAGAATACTTCGAACTTGACTTTGCAAGTATTTCAGTGTAATCTGTTTGTATGTATTGATCATGTTTGTATTTTGTTGTATTTGTATGTTTTACTTGTAACTTGGATGATACCTATCACTTAATTGTGCTGTTGGTTAATAAATATTATTATTATTGACCTTGTGCTTTACAAGGTCATGTGAAACTGGCTTGATATCCCACACTGTGATAATTATATTGAGTATCTTCCGGCTAATATTTTAATACTCTTATCTTCTACTAGGTCCAAGTGGAAAGGCTAAGCAGAGGCAGAGCAGGAAGAGGCGACATGTCAGCGAAGGTGCTTTGGTGACACCGAATAGATATAGAAACTATGAAATCTGGGAGCTAATGTTTTAATACTTTTATCTTCTGCTTTTTTTTAAATATCACTGTTGGAAATAGTTATTCACAGCTATGGAAATATTAATTTATTCTTTCTAAAAGAGACTTAAGATTGATCAGCATATTTTAACACAACGGCAATAGTAATAATAAACAGCTAATCTCTACATGAACAAATATAAACGTTTCCTGATGTTTCTAACAATCCTCCTAAATTTTGTGTGGTATTTATTTTAACACAAATACATATTGGTATCATAATTACTAATCCTTTTACAGTATGAAATTCATTGATTTTTAATGCATTTCTAAAATTGTTAAATTTTTCTTCGCTTAAGGCTTTAGTAAATATATCAGGTATATTCTCTTCAGTTCTTGAATACTGAATTTGGATTATTTCTTTAGTAACTAAATCTTTAATAAAATGATGTCTTATCTCAATGTGTTCACTACGTTTGCTGTTTTCAAAACTTTCCATCATGCAAATTGCAGTTTTGTTGTCTACCCTCGATACTTCTTTCTGGACACACTTCTTCTTATTCAAATCATCAGCTATCCCTTTCAATGAGACCAACTCTGTCCCTGCTGCTGCTATGTATTTTGCCTCTGCCGTTGACAAGGCTACGGTGCTCTGCTTCTTTGATGACTATGCAGATTTCCACCGTAAAATACAACCATGCCACTCACACTCTTCCTATCAATGTTATTAGCTGCCCCTGCATCCAAGTAAGCAAGTAATTCAGTGTGGTCATTGGATTTGGTATATGTTAGTGTCAAATCTTTCGTATCCTTTAAATACCGTATACATCTACATACTACCCCGCAAGCGGCCCCAATAGGCGTGTGGCAGGGGGTGTTAGGACACCAGCCGTTTACATATTAAAAAGGAAACGCTCCAATGAAATTACACCTAGCATATATTTCAGTCTTTTATTGTTCGGGGGAAAAACAAGTTCCCATACCTATCTGTTCGGCAAAATATCTCTCTTAAGTTATCGTTCCTGTTGGACCGGGAATTATAGTGGGGTTCTAATATGATGTTCTCCGTGTCGCTCTTAAAGATATCTATTCTCAATTGCTCAAGCAATCTAAGCCTAGCGTGCAGCCTCCGAGTCTCTAGTGGCTCTCAGCCTTATTCGTTTAATATCTGTGTAACACTGTCTGTACGCCTGTAGCAGTTTTTGATGAATCGCGCAGCTTTCCTTTGTATTTTTTTAAGTTCCTGGATTAAGTCTTTCTGCACCTACATACAAAACGTAATCTCCTTTTTCTGTTCTTCTGGGCCTATAACCTTTTGGAAATAGTAATTCACAGCTATGGAAATATTAATCTATTCTTTCTGGAAGAGACTTAAGATTGATCAGCATATTTTAGCACAACAACAAGAATAATAATAATCAGCTAATCTCTATGTGAACAAATATAAACGTTCCTTGTGTTTCTAACATTTGTATGTTTTACTTGTAACTTGGACGACACCTATCACTTTATTGTGCTATTGGTTAATAAATATTATTATTATTGACCTTGTGCTTGATAAAGTCATGTGAAACTGGCTTGATATCCCACACTGTGATAATTATATTGAGTATTTTCCAGCTAATATTTTAATGCTCTTATATTCTACTAGGTCCAAGTGGAACGGCTAAGCAGAGGCAGAGCAGGAGGAGGCGACACGTCAGCGAAGGTACTTTGGTCATACCGAATAGATATATAAACTATGAAATATGGGATCTAATGTTTTAATACTTTTATCTTCTGTTTTATCTTTTTCACATTTCTGATTTATTTTTATTAATGTCACTGTTGGAAATAGTAATTCACAGCTATGGAAATGTTAATTTATTCTTTCTAGAAGAGACTTTAGATTGATCGGCATATTTTAACACAACATCACTATAATAATAATAAACAGCTAATCTCTATGCGAACAAATATAAACGTTCCTTGTGTTTCTAACATTTGTATGTTTTACTTGTAACTTGGACGACACCTATCACTTAATTGTGCTATTGGTTATTAGATATTAATATTATTATTGACCTTGTGCTTGATAAAGTCATGTGAAACTGGCTTGATATCCCACACTGTGATAATTATATTGAGTATTTTCCAGCTAATATTTTAATGCTCTTATATTCTACTAGGTCCAAGTGGAACGGCTAAGCAGAGGCAGAGCAGGAGGAGGCGACACGTCAGCGAAGGTACTTTGGTCATACCGAATAGATATATAAACTATGAAATATGGGATCTAATGTTTTAATACTTTTATCTTCTGTTTTATCTTTTTCACATTTCTGATTTATTTTTATTAATGTCACTGTTGGAAATAGTAATTCACAGCTATGGAAATGTTAATTTATTCTTTCTAGAAGAGACTTTAGATTGATCGGCATATTTTAACACAACATCACTATAATAATAATAAACAGCTAATCTCTATGCGAACAAATATAAACGTTCCTTGTGTTTCTAACATTTGTATGTTTTACTTGTAACTTGGACGACACCTATCACTTAATTGTGCTATTGGTTATTAGATATTAATATTATTATTGACCTTGTGCTTGATAAGGTCATGTGAAACTGGCTTGATATTCCACACTGTGATAATTATATTGAGTATTTTCCAGCTAATATTTTAATGCTCTTATCTTCTACTAGGCCCAAGTGGAAAGGCTAAGCAGAGCAGGAAGAGGCGAACCGTCAGCGAAGGTACTTTGGTCATACCGAATAGATATAGAATCTATGAAATCTGGAAGCTAATGTTTTAATACTTTTATCTTCTGATTTATTTTTTTGAGTATCACTGCTGGAAATAGTAATTCACAGCTGTGGAAATATTAATTTATTCTTTCTGGAAGAGACTTTAGATTGATCGGCATATTTTAGCACAACATCACTATAATAATAATAATCAGCTTATCTCTATGTGAACAAATATAAACGTTTCTTATATTTCTAACATTTGTATGTTTTACTTGTAACTTGGACGACACCTATCACTTAATTGTGCTAATGGTTAATAAATATTATTAATCTTGACCTTGTGCTTGATAAAGTCATGTGAAACTGGCTTGATATCCCATACTGTGATAATTATATTGAGTACTTCCAGCTAATATTTTAATACTCTTATATTCTACTAGGTCCTAGTGGAATGGCTAAGCAGAGCAGGAGTAGGCGACATGTCTGCGAAGGTACTTTGGTTATACCGAATAGATATAGAAACTATGAAATATGAGATCTAATGTTTTAGTACTTTTATCTTCTGATTTATCTTTTTCACATTTCTGATTTATTTTTATTAATGTCACTGTTGGAAATAGTAATTCACAGCTATGGAAATGTTAATTTATTCTTTCTAGAAGAGACTTTAGATTGATCGGCATATTTTAGCACAACATAATAATAATAATTATTATATTTATTGTTCCTAGAGATCACGAGTATATGTGACAATGGAATACTAATAGAATGACAATGGAATATACAAGTACATGTGACAATAATAATAATCAGCTTATCTCTATGTGAACAAATATAAACGTTCCTTGTGTTTCTAACATTTGTATGTTTTACTTGTAACTTGGACGACACCTATCACTTAATTGTGTTATTATTGGTTAGTAAATAAATATAATTATCGACCTTGTGCTTGACAAGGTTATGTGAAACTGGCTTGATATCCCACACTGTGATAATTATATTGAGTACTTCCAGTTAATATTTTAATGCTCTTATTTTCTACTAGGTTAAAGTGGAAAGGCTAAGCAGAGCAGGAGGAGGCGACATGTTAGCGAAGGTACTTTGGTCATACCGAATAGATATAGAAACTATGAAATATGGGATCTAATGTTTTAACACTTTTATCTTCTGCTAAATTTAGGTGGAAATGTTTAGCAGCAGAGCAACTGTAGGATGGGAAATGTCGGCGAAGGTGCTTTGGTGTTTCCAAATGGAAATGAAGGCAGTGGTGAAGAGAGCCTTTTTCGGAGAGAAGTTGCAAATGGCTTACATTTGAGGGATCATAATCGTTCAGTTTCAATGCAGAGATGTTAAATCTCTGATGTAAGACATTCAAGAATCCTGTCCGAGGACATTTGTATGTTTGTAACTGCATTTGTATGTTTATTGTATGCAAGCAGAAGTCATTGTTAAGTTTAATTAATACAGTCAAACCTCTTTAAAACGAAATTCTATAGAGAAAATTTTATTTGGTTGTATAGAGGTTTTTGTTATACAGAGTACAGAAGTTATGACCCATTTTAAAATCGGGACCGTAACTTCTTTCGTTGTATAGAGAACTTGTCTTCTGTAGAGGTTTGTTCTAAAGAGGTTTGACTACCTAAATTTTTGTGTTACCACCCGCTATCTTGCATTTAGATTAAATTCATGCCAATTTTCACATGTCATGTGACATTCTATTGCTCAAGTTTATGCACAGCGTTTCAGATGTTGGTGGTAGCAGTATTGTTGCTGTACTTGTGATTATTTTTAATTTTTTTTTAAAAAGGCAGAGCAATTTATTTTTGTGCATGGGAAACATGGAAATTGGAAACTTAATTTATTGAAAATTTAGTCATCGATGTTTTGCAAAGGTGTGCGTCAACGATGACTCATGGATATAAAGACTGACACGCAGAGATGTGTTGGTGATGTTTAAAATGACTGTAACTTGAAGGGTTTATGTATACATATGGATTCATAGCTGAGTTATGAAGGTTAATTTAAGAAATTCAATTTTGTCATAGAACAAAATTTTATCTTTTTTGTATGGTATTGCATTACAGCAGAAGACGTTGTGGTATCTAATGAATGTATGCACTCTATTGCAGTACCATTGACTATATCTTGCTCCGTCCACTGTAATTTTAACATGTGCCTCAACTTTCTTTTGTCAAGTGGGACACTCAATTGCTCAACTCTATGAACACTATTTTGAGTGTTTGGTGGAAATTAAATGGCTGTGAATTCGTGATATGTTCAAATGTTTAAAATGAGTTCATTTTATTTGTATTTGAATAAAATTAAAAGGAGATAAAAACTTATTTTAAATTTTTAGATGCATTGTTATTTTGTGAAGGTTTATTGGCGATGCCAAATGGATACAACAACTGGTGCAGAGACTCGCATGTGTATGGGTTGACGTTTTAAACATCATTTATTGGAGGAATCCAGATTCAAAGAAGAGATAATGAAGCTTTAATTGAAGATATTCAACCCTCTTTTTACCAGAATATTTGTAGTGCACACTGATATTTTTTGGTATTACAGTAGAATCTCGATTTTACGTAACACCTTGGAACCCAAGGTGCCTGTGTTACGTGAAACCAAATTATGTAAAATCGAATTATTAGCGGATTGTGAAAAATATATTGAAGTATGTGAAATCGCAGCATATATGCTGAGATTTCACATAAATATATAATATAGAGATTTCACAACATATGAGAACACAATGATGTTAAAACTATTTTCACTACAAAAAGATCATTATTACATATACTCTGCAGTAGAAAATATAATCTTTTATTGGAGGAATCCCAGGGCTGCAAGTCGGTCATTATTACCATTATTGGTCATTATTTCTGATCTTGGTCATTAAAAGTCATTATTATTCTAAAAAGTCACTAAAAGTCATTATTATACCGTATTTACTTGCATATAGGACGAGGTATTTTGTCACTTATATCCGCATAAAAAATCGTGGTCCTATGCGCGCGAGCGAAGGATTCTTTGTTTTTTTTTGGGTTAGTGTCAAGGTGGAAATCAAAGTAACCTTTGTTGGATGGTGCGATAATAACATTGTATGACGGGTGACTTGTCGCTATTTTTGACTCTGTGGTGGCAGACGACGTGACGCCACGCTACATGTGCTTCGGAAGCGAACGTATAGATGAGCCCGCCACGGCAGCCGTGTCATCTGATATCCAGGCGCAAATTGACAATTTGAATTCTGACTAGCATCTTTGTTACATCTTTCACAACAATGTAGTGGATTCTATCATTGGAAGGAACCAATGCGTCCTGCATACAGCCTGCTTTGGTTGACCATGAAGGTAATGTAGCCAGGCAGTTCAGGCAACAGAAGAGGTGCATTGTTGTAGGGGTGAGATTACAGAGTGTACGAAAGTAACGAGTGAATGCTCCACCGCCACTACTAAATTTAATTCAGGAATGATACAATGTAACAATACGGACAAGAATTTTACGAAGTAAGAGGCCTATTCTGAATGAAAATAAGGCCGAGCTGTTCGTCAGAATAGCGCGAAAAGTGGCTATTTTCACGATTATGGAGACCCAGTGGCTATTCGGTATTCTCAATGATGAAATAGCCACCGGAAGTGGCTATTCTAAAGATGACAACAGCGCGGTGGCTATTCGGTATTCTGAACGGCGGATAGCACCGGCGAGGGTCGAATTATTATTGCCCGATCTTTGATACCGGGCTATTCTCAATAGCTCGACCCTATCTCACGTACGGCGGAGAGGGAAAATGACACTTCTCCGGCTTGACACATTACTATTTCAAAATAAATGGGTTAATTCGCAGAGTGAAAAGTTTTTATAAATGCGCAAACTTGGCATGATGACTGACATGGATTTCATGGCAATACGTTAGTTTGAACTGAGTGAAAAAGACGTTCAGGCTGGTGTGACGAAAGCGGACATTAACCACGATAGTTTTAGAGTGTGACTCCGCTAAAATCAAAGATATTTCCAAGCATATAAGTACCCACAAGTATACGAGGGTTTAATTTAAAACAGCACGCTATATTTATCCAAACTTCATTCGCTTTGACGAATCGTAATTGTAAACTTAAGTAAAAATCAACTCAAACAAGTGCAATTTCACCCCATGAAAATGGTAAAAATTCACTTAAAATGGGTTCTTCAAAATAATGCATTAAGTTGTCATTACCCACTAAAACCTTAGTTGTTTACGTAATAGCTAACTTTCAACCATTATAAAGGCAGTAACATTGTTTCTGCATCATTTCAATGGAGACCGATATATTTACGATGTGAGAACTATCGTCTATCTGCCCTTCTGTTGCGGATTATTTCCCAATACGAATTGAACGTATTTTAATTGCTACTGGTCACACGATAACATTATAATATACAATACAATAATTTCATACTCCGTAATGCAATTTGCCAGCACAAAGGCATGTTTCCCATCGCAGCCGTGGTTACACGATACATTAACATGTACAAGTTCATGTACATTCGCGTGAATGGTTTCATGTACGTTTGCGTGAACGGATTCATGTACATTTGCGTGAATGAATGGATGAATCAGTGGTTTCACGGTACATGAAACCACACATGCATTCGCACAATTTTCAGGGTACGTATTTGCGATTGTTGTTGTTTTTCTCTTCATTAAGCGCAATATTCAAACCATTCAAGCGTTCAAGTCAACCTACCTATAGACTATACCTACTATAAAGCAGACTATACTTATATCATACGTATAATAATTCAAATTCCGAATTTCAGCTGTAATTAACTCAAATTCCACATTTGTTTTCCCGAGTGGTAGTTCCTCAGATGAAAGTTACTCGAATGGACTTGCTAAATCCCTTTTTATATGTCTCGGGAATTATATTGTAGTTGGTGAGGTATTTTTGTTTACTCGAAAATCAAATAATCATAGTAGAACGAATACATTGGATCAAAATCTTATTTAAAAGCTAGCTGTATGATACGTGAGGTATTTTCTGTTGAGAAAAAGTGCGATAAAAAACCCTTTTTATACAGGATGGATAAGAACGCTTGTGAATATATATGTATTGAATGCAATTCATGAGTAAACTCAAACTATCATGGATCATAAAAAATAGATAAAGTTATTCTCGGCACGTTTGGGAAAGGAAGTTGGTAGTAGTATTGGAAACAAGCGTAAAAACTTACTCTTAAATGGATATCGTTACCTCATGTACACGAAGGTAATCTTTAATTATCTCTCCGGTTCCTACTTAATTAAGTTTTTCATGTAAAATTGGACGTATATAAAACAGCTGATCCAGTTTCGAGCACGAAGTTGTTTCTTGGATGCTCAGCCAGTGAACTATGTACCCGATAAAATAGAACTATGTGAGAGTCGTACAAGCGTAAATTGTTGTTAAATAATAAACTAAGTAATTAACGGCCAATCACACATTCGTGGCGCGAGCTTCTCAAATATTTACTGCACAAACAAGGCATTTTGTAAGTCACTGTCCTGCGGTACTGGACTAGCCCTCCCGGCATTCATGACCTAGTTGAGAAAGCGTTTAGCTCTGAAAATAAATAGATAAGTACGCGAAATACAAGGAATGCTCTTCTAATTAATGCATTTGAACCTTTATTCTACTAATTCCGACGGAATGTATAGGAGGGTAGTCCAAGTGAGGGGCAATAACAGGAGAGGACCAACGATAGCGAGATGTCAATAAACGTAGCGCACAGGTATTCCAGGAAGTGCTAACAGTGCCAAGTTCAAATAGTAGAGCGAATTCCTAATGGAGCAGAGGTCAAAATAATTACTAATAGCTGAATCAAACGCAAACAAACCAATATTTAGAGGGTTTAGAAGTATACAAACACCATACGAGCAGAAAACATTATTTCCGTTATCTACCACCAGGGGGGTTATTACGGAACTCGCGACGATAAATAAAGACGTCGTTAAACACCGACTGTCCTGGCCTGAATATATCTACCCCAGCGATTACGGAACTCAGGGTAGAAGTGTTGAGGAGGGTCGTTATGCCCATAAAGACAGTGTTATGACAAATTCTTCGTTCAAGTCTGTGCAACTCTCTTGGAATATGTATCGACCAATGAAATGCTTGACGTTCCTGTGTGGAACAGTGGACCAAATGCATGAGAGAGCAAAAGTAAACAAGAAAAAAATGAGTATCGTTTAGCGACGGTCCTCGCCAGGAATGTAAACAAACATTCTTGATTTTAATGATGAAGGTTGATTATGTTATTAAGTCATTATTTCCTGAAAGAAGTTTTGAATTATCTTTATTATTACGTAATCGCATCTTTAGTGAGTTACACTGATGAAAATAAAGAGTGAGAAAACCGTTCCGGGTGTATGCTTCGTGCAGTCGAGTATTCTTTCGACTAATGTGCAGAAAGAATGAGTTTACACAATGTGCATTGGGTTTGTTTTTAAAACAGTGCAAAATGTGTGTGGGACTGGTGAATTTAAGTGCATTTTCGTGATAATCGTGCGCGAAAACGATCGAAGTGTCTAAAAGTTATTAGACGTAGGTACTGTTTGCAAAAGTGTCTTTGGATTGTCACTGTACAGAAAATAGTGTAAAGAGCATATTAAGCGTTTAAGGATTAAGCTCTAACAGTTTTTATATTTCTAGAACGTGTAATTATCTGTCCGGAGAGTTTACATTTGAGGAATGTGGGTTTGAAAGCGACAGTGACACGTATTTTTTAAATAAAAACTATAAACGTACATCTTTCAGGGGTGACATGAGCGGCAGGGATAATTACACTATAGAATACGATGACATATCTGTATTTGCCTCTTCGTATAACTTTCTATTGCATGAAATACGAGCAGTATCAAACAAATCTATACTAACTACGTAGCAAACAGCTGAGCCAAAGATCAGCTGTTTGCTGCCCTGTAAGAAATGCTCCCGGTTGAACTTGTTCGTGGCTTTGAAACTAGGAAATATTTGGTTTGTTTTTAAAACGTTAAAAAGTGTGTATGAGACTGATTTATCAATGTGCATTTCTGTGAGAATCGTGCGCGAAAACGATCGATGAGTGTCTTAAAGTTGCTGTCTTCAAAGGTGTCTTTTGATTGACACCGCACAGAAAATTGTGAAAAGAGCATTTCAAGCGATTAGGAAGTATGCATAAACAGTTTTTATATTTCTTGAACGTGTAATTAACTCCCCAGAGAGTTTAAAATTGAGGAATGTGGGTTTGAAAAAGTGACAGTGACGCGTATTTGAAATGAGAAACTATAAACGCAAATCTTTCCGGGGTGACATGAGCGGCAGGGATAATTACACTCTAGAAAACGATGACATATCTGTATTTGCCTCTTCGTATAACCTTCTAATGCATGAAATACGAGTAGTATCAATCAAATCTACAGTAACTTGTATGCCAAAGCTCAGCGCTGACGGCTAGCCGTATGCTGCACCGTCAGAAATGCTCCCGGACTCAGCAATTCAATAGCTTTGAAACTCGGAAATATTTTTAAAACATTTAGCAAATCACCTAATTGTAAAATCATACTTTTTGTCATATTATTCTTCGCATAGCCTTTGATTATTAACGTTAATATACTTCGTGAGTCCTCAGAATTGAACCGTCATCAGATGTACTCCCGAGTCTCGACATTGCATTTGAATTTGAAACTCGGAAATGTTTTAAAAACATTTCGCAACTCTTCTAAGTGTGAACGCTTGTTACTTTTAATGTTGTTCTTCACATAGGCTTTGATAATTATTATATATCTCGCGAGTTCGCAGAGTTAAATTTTGCGCAAATACGCCATCTTGGGTCTTTATCTTCATAAGGACCCCTCTTGAGCTGTCTTTATTCTGGGTCGTTATGATAAAGACTTTTCACTCCATAAAGACGGCCTTATGAGTTCCGTAATCGCTCAAGTCGGTATGCTCACTGGGGGTCGTTATGATAAAGACTTTCACCCCATAACGCCGTCCTTATGAGTTACGTAATAACCCCCCAGGTGTCACTGAAGCACGAGCGCAACATGTACGAATGCATGAACCAAATTAGAACAGGTTCTATTTTCTATTCACGCGTTCATGCATTCGTACATTTTGGTGTGTTTACACGGTGAATTTTCTCGTTCATTCTCGCGTTCATACATTCACACATTAACTTGTACATGTTAATGTATCTTGTAACCAGGGCTTTATTCCTGCCTATAGGGAAGACGAACACTAAAAAAATCTGGGTTATAATTTTGTAATTTCCCAAGCATATGTATGAACATATATACTAGGGTTAAATTAAAAAGAGCACACCACTTTCGTGTATCGTAATGGCAAACTTATGTAAACATCAACAACAAGTCCAATAACATCACGTACCTCCCTTTGCGAAAAAACTGTTGGATTTCAACAGTTACTGTTAAATTTCAACAGTTACTGTTGACTTTCAACAGTTAACTGTTAAAATTTAACAGTTACTGTTGAAATTTAACAGTTACTGTTGGACTTCAACAGTTAACTGTTGAAAGTCAACAGTAACTGTTGAAATTTAACAGTAACTGTTGAAATTTAAATGTAAAATTTTTATAGTTTTTACTGGAATTTAAACACTTTCTGTTGTAAATTGCTACAGTTGTGTAAATTGGAATTTCACACTAGTAAAAATTCCCTGCCGATTTTTTGATAAAATGCAGTAGTTACTGTTGGATTTTAATGTTTGGTAGATTAAACCGAACATTAAGTATTTAAATTAAGACAATTATTACTGTTGTATTTCAACTTGCTAGCAATATTAAATAATGGAATGTCATACAAACTGCAAATTCACTTAAAGGTGGTCATTTTCCACAAGTTTCATCATACTCTTTATATGTATAATTGCTTGCAAGCATTGCTTGGTCACCTTTTCAATGGGAAAAGGGAGTCAGTTTTTAAATGCTGCATTTGCTCCATTTACTGTGAACTAAGATTTCTACAGTAATGCAATATTTACATGGTTACATTTTTGGAGGTCCTCATTCTTACCTTGTATTTATGTGCTTTATAATTTAATTTTTCATTATGTATACACTCATGGGTTCAACAGTATTAACCTGAATAAGCAGCTGTTAAGTCTGATTTCAACATTTTACTGTTTGGTTGCACCTATTTACAGTTTAAATTACTACATTAACTGTAATTTTCAATTTCCCAGGCAGCATCAACAATCGATGTTGGCCCAATAGCGGCTTTGCGTTGGCAAAGTCGGCCAACCTTATAGCTGACTCAAAGCCGACGTTGGACTGACTTTGGCTATGGTTGGCCGACTTTGCCGATACACAGCCGACATTGGGCCATCACCAGCTTTAAGTGGCACTGCCGACACCGCTTGCTGACACCGGAAAGATGCTGGCCAGAAGTTTCATTTTGGAGTTCCATGAATACTTGGAAATCATATCATGGCCGCATGAGCGAGGGTGGATTATCGTTGTTTTGGGGACCGCGGGTCACTTTTCAGGGCATCTGCAGGCAATGGAATAATTAGAGATAGTGGAACCCCGGCGTTCGGCAGTATATCCTAAACATCTACAGATGTTTGGCTCTTTCAGAAACTCCCCAGACTAGATGTAGGACCTTTATGCAATCATCCAGGGAGAGTACTTCACCACCAGAAAAAATACCCTTCACCATGTTCAGACTATAGCTAGTTCAGATGTACCCACTAGCACCGAGCTATAAAAACGATACATCAACATAAATGAGTGAACATTAAATGGAAAAGAGCAGCTGAAATCCAATAATTGATATGATAATTCATGATTTAATGTGTTTGTGGTCAGATATAGTTTTTCAATCACTCATTGTAAAATTTGTTCATTCTATCTCTGGATTAATATTTCGCTATATTGACTAAAGTAATGTTAGCTGAAAGATGGTTAGCTGAATAATTTGCATTGTCCTTGCCTAGGTAAAAAGTTCTGATCTGGTTTGATCCAAATTGATCTGGCCAGATCTGGTCTTGATCTGGGCTGGAATGCATCAGATATGTCCAGCTCTGGTCTTGATCAGGGCTGGAATGCATCAGATCTGGCCAGGTTTGGTCTTGATCAGGGCTAGAATTCATCAGATCCGGATTTGTTCAGATCTTAAGTGGGCCAGATCTAGACTAGTTCAGATTTTAGGTATGCCAGATCTGGACTTTTTCAGATCTTAAGTGGGTCGCCCTTAGAAAAAAATACTATGGAACTACCTTTTATTTTAATATATTAATTGTTTCGTCGTACCAATATAATCGCTTCATTGGAAGACGTTATAATCTCTCTTAACTGAAATTTTTTTCTGATTTTTGTTAATGTATTGGGTTTTAATGATAATAATGCGAAAAGAATTAGGATGCAATTAATATTTTTTATATTATATCAGGAATTACCGAGAGCGGCCGCAACCTCCTCCATCCACAACCCCTCCCCTCTTAATCAGCCGTTGCGGTGCTAGGGACGACCAAGAACTTAGATATACAGTGTTCGTTGTGACGACTGTACTCGCGAAAATATGCTAGAATCTTTCGAATAATTATGGCTATAGCAGCAACTTACTACATTGTAATCAGACATGAATCAACAGACCCTTTAAAGCACGTAACCCGGCGATATATATATATGACGACTAAAAAATGTTAAGGGATTCAAAACCCGATGGAGAATTTGCGGTTTTGAAAAGTGCGGGTATCAACTCCCGATTGGCGCTGCCTTGCGCGCCTGCGCTGCTCCGAACAAAAGAAGAACGATATTTTGGTTGCGTACAAGGCTAACGTGTAATAACGCAACGTGCTCTAAGGGACAAAGTATTCCCTTTATGTTTTGGTTGTATGTTCCCTGGTGCAACGCTTTAAACTCCATCGTCACTTCTGCCGTTTCTGCGACTCGAGGTTGGACGTGCATTGCTTTGCCCTCCGCAACACTAGTTGGATGGTAGATGATAATGATTGGACACGGCCAAGCATCACTGAAGTAAGGGATGTTTTTGTTGATGATTTCATTATTATTAAGCTTCGTGGTTTATGAAATCGTGCCCCTCTTTCAAAAGGTTCACTTCTTATTTGCTATTACGGTTGCATATTCAGTCCAATTATTTTAATTAAATTTACCTATGTTTTTTCACGTTTCGTAGTGTGTTCTGTACGAAGTGTTCCACCAGTGCTATGTTATTTTCTGGTGCATTTTATAGATATAGTAATGAGAGGGGTTATTCATATTGATATATGAGGCGAAAGCATGTAACATTTGTGTATCGGTTAATCAACCTCACATTTTAGTAGTCTTGATTATCTATATTATTATGAGCTATATAATTCTCAGCTGCAATTTTTTGCCCAACTTAAGGTGACTTGTTAAAACTTGTATTTCTAGCTGGGATCTAATGAGGGCAACCCGCTTCAACTCATGCAGATAAAGATATGGAGGTGGGATTGAAGCAGAGTCTCATAATTGAGAGGAGGAAGAGTGCTGCAGAGGCAAGAGTGCGAGAATGAAGGAAGAGGAAAGGGGAATAGAAGATGAAACATCATTTGGGAAAGGTAATATATGATAATTTCACCTTCCATAGTCGAGATTTTCTGTTACATCTTATACAAATGGAGGATTGGTAAATCTTTAGTTACTTCTTTCTTCTAACTGTGGATATCATTTGTTTAACGTAAAGGCATGCATGCGTGCGCCTGTCTTTGCTCATTTACCATTTGACCAATATATAATACTCTGAACTTTAATTGCCCATATTTCTGATCAGGGGGTTTTGACAAAATTTCTCTGGTGGTGTCGTTGGTAAATTAGGAGCTCTGCATTCATTTCTGATGCTATTGCTGCTGATTTTGAATTTGAAAATTTGTGTCAAAATGCTAATACATAGTACCTTAATTACTAGACCATGAACATACAATTGTCAGCCATGAAAACTGTCTGTTTGGTGCAAAATATAATAACATCAGGGAATATATATAAAGAATAACCTGGCTCTGATTTTGGTTTGATCATATTCTTAAATATGTTTCTCTTTGATATCATGACTCATGTAAGCTGTTTCTTTCAGCAACTGAGATATGCAATTGAGAAGGATGAAGCAGCAATGAGAATGGGAATACAGGAGAAGCATAACAGTGGCACTTCAAATTGCGTGAAAGGGCTTTATATGCCACCTAGAATTTTGTAACCACTTGTAATTTCAATAAATTGTATTTTTACCACGTTTATATTTTCTTTCAGAAACACACTCCTTAATACATATTGTAAGTACATAAGAACTGGCTTCAATGGCAGTCGCATCCATGACTGTGCCATCATTACTGTGACTATATTATCCATTTTTTAGTGTAGTTAGTTCCTTAGTCCAATAATCGTTATTATTGTAGTTCTATTGTGCTATAACCACCATAGATATCACCATCAATATATTTATGAGCATTTACCCACCAAAAACACATTCTCGGCCTTTGTATTTCTTACTCCTGTCTTATCCATCCATCATTGATATCCATTTTAAATAGTACCCAATGTTTTACCGTGACAGAACACCATTCTAACACTGGACATTATTTCTACACTAAACCGACATCGTTCCGATACCCGGCCAATATTAGAAGTCAATGTGGTTAACCACTGGCAAATGTTATCATTCCAAAGCTAGACCAATGTCAGAAGCCGACTTTGGGCCAACACATAGCCAACATTAACCAATGTTGACCCGACACCAGCTGACATCGTTCTGATAATGGACCAACATAGGAAGCCAATGTCGTTTTACTACCGGCAAACGTTATCATTCCAACGCTGGGCCAATGTCAGTAGCCGACGTCGGACCAACATTAGCTGTTGTTGGCACGACATTGGACTGACACCATCCCGACCCCGAACCGACATCATCCAGACGCCGGACTGACAACAGCCAACATCGTTCCGACACCGGTCCAACATTGGAAGCCAATGTCATTTTACCACCGGCAAACTTTATCATTCCAACATTGGGCCAGTGCATAACCGGTATTAGCCCGACATCGGGCCAGTGTCAAAATGCTGCCTGGGTTAGTTTGTTGAATGCAACTGAATTGGCACCATTTACTGTTAATTATTTTCAACAGTGACCATTGGATTCAACGCTGAAATTTTCTACAGTAACTGTGGGATTCAACAGTTTTTTTTCAATTGAAACTGTAGGATTCAACAGTTTTTTTTCCTAGAGTAACTGTTGGATTCAACACTTTTTTAAACAGTAACTGTTGAATCCAACAGTATTTTCAACAGTAACTGTTGGATTCAATAGTTTTTTCAACAGTAACTGTTGCATTCAACAGTTTTTTCAACAGTAACTGTTGGATTCAACAGTTTTTTCAACAGTATAACTGTTGAATTCAACAGTTTTTTTAACAGTATAACTGTTGAATTCAACAGTTTTTCAACAGTGTAACTGTTGAATTCAACAGTTTTTCAACAGTATAACTGTTGAATTCAACAGATTTTTCAACAGTATAACTGTTGAATTCAACAGTGCCCAATTAACTGTTGAAATTTTCAACAGTTTTTTTAACAGTTTTTCAACAGTTTTTTCGCAAAGGGCTACATGGGGCCTTCTTCAGGGAAATTAATTCATAAACTTTTCATTACCGACAAAAACCTCAGGTGTTTACTAAGTAGCCAATCCTCAACAATTATAAAGACACTAAAATTATTTCTGTATCATTTCAACTGAGACCGATATTAACATTTTTCTATGCCCATCTCTCGCTTACATTTACCGTCGCGTCAATGCCACTACTAACTTTAAGCAGCTCCCAGGCCATTACTACCAGTTGAATAAGAAATATAGACTATAATAACATGTATTACAATAATGATAGTTCTCGACCGAAGGACTACTGGCGATACTTGCATGTCAAAACAGCCAGTCACAAAAATACAAATGTCAACATGAGATATACGACTCGCTGATAGCATAATAAGGTTCACTACTATCACAAAATTGGCAAAGGGAAAGAGGAAACTCCAAACATTATTTAATACTTTGGATAGCAGGCATTATTTACATAAATAACTTTAAAAATATTATGTTAAAATCTTATTACAGCAGAAGACTCACAATAGCATTCACCGCTCCTCCATAATATCATCGTAAGTCATGCGGAATACATTTCTTCAAGCTTGTTAGTTAAATGCTATAGCTAATAATACATAAAAAGTATTAAATTTATAATTTTATCTATTTAAGACGTAAAATAATTCATAGATTATAAGAGGGAATGATCGCGATCGAGGTGGCCATGTTGAAAGCAGTTCCAGCTGTAAATGTAAACAATGCTTGTTACATGCATGGTAGGATTTCTGATACCACTTGTTTGAACCTTGAAATCGATGGCCTGTAGTAATTCAGGTGCATCTATGGAATTCATTATTAGTTTGTGCAAAAATATAATACCATGATTTTTCTACGTACAGTCGCCGCATAAAGTCTGGCGACATTGAAACCTCGCGAAATGTCCAGACAATGTAACGACTTAGGGTTTTAAAATTTGCTCTTCAAGTATTATCTGTTACCGTACATTGTATATATTCCTTAGTTTCCGATTTGATGTAATATATTTTTGCTGCCGTGATTCAGTAAGGTGACAGTTGTCGAGCGGTGAGGTTCGTCTTCATTTCTTCAACATAAAACCCGCTCAATATCCATATTATGTGATATTGCACCTTTCAGTTGTTAGAGCAAGTTTATTCTTCTTCATCATATCATATAGCCGTGATTAAAACTGTACTCCTGCGAAAGGTAAGCATTATATCTTAAAATATCAGTTTATTTTGCTATGATCCCTTGCAGGATATGCGAAATATCTTTAAAATCTATTTTTTTCAGTGTCTGTCCTGATATTCCTGCTCTTGGATAGGAACGCTTTTGATATTTGTACTCGAAGGAGAGTGGTAATTATGAAATTGTTCTTGACTGTATTGTTTTCTATACCCTGTCAAAATGAAATGAAGGGAAATGTTTCTCATGTTTCATGAAATTAATCATTATCATTAATTTGAAATTTTCATGAAAACGTTTTTGGCTTGTATTCAATTACCTATTTTTAAATTTACTTATTTATCATCTTTAAAATACAACTTTCCAGAATATGAATACCATCCCCTTAACCTCTGGTATTTGTGGAAAATGAAAGAGATCATATGATGGAGATGGGAGAGAAACTCTTGATGACGAAATCATTCGGCTGCTAATGGAAGAGGAAGAAGAAGCAGAGGACATTTCTAGTGACAGTGGATCAGAATTTGAGGTACCCGATGATGTAGAGTCGAGCACAGAGGATGACGAAGATCATTCAGCCATTGAAGTAGAGACTGTACCTACTGTTGCGAACACTATTGTTTGGTACTGTAATAAAATTGCAGCCAAGGATATTGCCTTTAGTGGCGAACCCGGACTAAAGGCAGGTAATCCTAGTAGTAAACCTTTTGACTACTTTAAACTTTTGGTGAAAGGAGGAATCAAGAAAAACCATGTGTGGTGGCCCAATACAATAAAAATATGGGGGGAGTAGATAAGGCCAATCAACTAATCTCTTACTACTATTTTGACAGGAAAACTTTGCGGTGGTATATTTGATTGCGATTTCGTATCATTCATATAATGTGTAACCCTCACCTTCTTCTGGTTGTTGTAATTTGTAAGGTATACCTTACAAATTATTTTAATTATCGTATAATATGTAAATACAGACAATACTTATGCTTTAAAAAATTATCTTTTAATTTTTATATAGGTGGATTGGGCCCAATTTACAGGATGTTCAACCCTTTTGCTATTTACCCATATATGAATTCAATTTATTGTAAATGGCACTTATCGTTCTTGGTCTCTCTTTATTTCCCCACTCTCGTGGTCCTCTCGGAAACTTGTTTCTCCGGCTGCCGTGCGTCTCGCGCTGCCGCCGCAATTTCCTCCGTTTCGGCTTACTCTCGGCTTCTTTCAGCTTTACTTACTTGGAACCGCCCCTGTAACTATTCCCGTCACCTTTTGACGATCCGACCCCTTTTCACACACACTTTTATTCCCTTTTTTCCTTCTACTTTTGGCCTTTTACTCTTCCGAACTCCTTTCTCATTTCACCCTCAATCTCACTCTCGCCGCGTCGATCGTTACGATTCCTTTTGTTGCCTTGTTTTGTTTATTTGCACCCTAACTACCTATTGTTACGTTATTTATGTTATAAATGTTAAACAACTCATTTTTGCTGCACAAAAAATATAGTGGTAATGCAACATCTCTAGAGAAATTCCGAGAGGCCGTGATACGACTACTTATATATAAATGTGAAGCTCCACTGCCAAAAACTTCATCACAATCAAGCATTGTTCAAATTCATTTACCTAGCAGGATATATAACCCAGAAACTGACAAAATCAAAGGAGCAAAAAGAAAAATGTGTCGCCATTGCTGTAAGATAGGACAGAGGAAAGATGTACAGTATCATTGTGTCGATTGTGAAGGGGAGCCTCGTCTTTGCCTTAAGCCTTGTTTCCGAATTTTTCATAAGTATTAGTGCAAAAATTTTCAAGGTGTCAAAATATTTCTAAATGCATGCATTATATACTGTTTGTTGTTAAAAAATTCAATAAACTTTTGTAAAAAATTTTGCACATTTTCTTTTTTTTTGTTGATCCATACAGCAAAACTTAAAAGTCGGTATCGTCACCAAGCGTGAGGATTATGCTCCTGAAAATGCTGGCGATTACTAAATTTTATTGCCGATAGTTTTCCTTTGCAATGTATTGGATTTGCATAGCTATATACCATGCGTTCCTTCTTCTGTGGCACCGTTTTCTTCTAGTAATGCACAGACAAACAATTCAAGATACATTTCATTTGACATAATTGCTAAAAGTAATATGCTTCTTTCGAATGCATCACCTAAAAACATAGTAAAACTAGTTTTGCGAGCCGTGTCATACCTCTACGGAAAATAATTTATCATTAAATCTACAAAATTATCAAATTCCAGTAATCGGGATACTTTCTTCCTTAATTATTCCTCTTTGCAAATGCTCAGGGATAGAAAACACTGACGAGAGGAGAATTTTTTATGAAAATAAAATAAAGAGGGATTACGGGTTGCATACCCTTCCCCTACAAATTGCTTACCCAGTGGCGGGGGCCCGCCGTTCGGCGGACCAGGTTTAAAATTATTGAAATGAATCAATTGAAAAATAAATTAAATTTTCAACATTTTTTTTCCTGTTAACATGTGTCAATGTATGTAAATTTAAAGAAAAAAATCAGTTACTCGCATTAGTTCACATTTTACAACCCGAGGTGAATGGGTTAAGTCTAGATATTATACTGCTGTAACATTAATTGGAATGGATATTGTCTAATGTTCACGAGAATCATCATTAAATCGTTTGAATTTATAAAATGCTTGGATGTTATAGGTACCTACTTCACACTATGGACCATGCCAAAATATCAATCGCCCACATTCTAGAAACTATTGACAGTAGGAGGAAAAAATTTCATTCGGTCTCTATTATTATCAAAATGTATACCCACAGCAAAATTCATGGAAATTCGACTTGGTGGGTTTCATTTGGTTAAAATATTGGTTGATTTGGCATGAAATGACCCAATACTGATCGACCGAATTAACCGCTCCCCTTTTTTCGGTCGAACATCAAACCAGTGTTGGCTGCCGATTCCCCTTTATTTACTATAAAATATTTTAAAGTTACTGTAAGGAACTTTAAAGTACTTTAGGGGCCTTAATAGTAAACTTTCCTGAGGGAATCTATCAGCACGAAATTATTAGAGAGATAAAATGGAGTACAGAGAGAAAATCGAGCTTTTTTGGCGGCCAAAGGCTTGTTGGAGACAATAATAAGTGTCGTGCGAGGTAAATCATTCTACGTTAGTGGGCCTAATTATGGAAAAAGAGTTTTCTAATCAAATGTCCGGTAGTGTTCGTCACGAAGATCATTTGAAATTTCGTGGTGAAGATATTTCGTGAATCATTTGTGGCGCTCTCTTTCGGAATAAAATAGATAACACGGATAACGCAATTCCCGTTGTCCTTTCCTTGTCGTCAAAATAGTAAATAAATTATATCATGATTAAGTATTTGCCTATAGGACATCGTTTCCAGGTGCCTTTAAATCATTCCCACAATATTTCTGTTCGTGAGCCATGAGTTTTTATCATGAATCACTTAAGTCTTTTGTGTTGCAATTAATGGAACCCTTGATCCGCGGACGACATGATGAGTGCTCAAAATTTGGTAGCCATTTGGAAGAAGTTTCTGTTAATTGTTTAATGGTTAACAAATAATTAATGGACCAATGTAGTTATTAATTGTAATCGAAGGAATTCTGAAAAGAGTTGAGAGATACGGAGAGTTGTTATCTAATCGCAGTTATCGTTCTTCTATTCCTTGCAATGAATTGTGGGTATGATTCAGAAAATAGGTTAGTTGTCGTAGTTATTAGTGTGTATCAGTAAGGTTTCTGTTGTTTTTGTTGCATTTATTCAGTTAATTCGATTCTTATTTAATGGGAAATCCAGTTGTTAAATCAATTAGCTTGCGACAGTTGATAAATCGTATCCGTTGGTTCAAGTTCACCGTGCTAATGAAACAATCACCTGTGGGAATCTCTTGTGGAAACAAGTGCTGATACGTGTATTCTCGTTGTTGTACGCAATGGATCCTATAAACAAGTATGAATTGTGTAGATTATGCCTTCAACACAGTCAGTCGTTAGTGGATATTTTCGAGGAGAACGTTGAACATGGATTTATCATCAAGGATGCGATAGAAGACCTAATGCAGTTCTTAGTAAGTATGCTTTGATTTTCCTAGGTGATTAGAAGTTATTTATTGTTGGTTAATGGCATTTGAAATATCTCTAGCAGTGGATCAACCATGATGAACTATAATTTTAATGACTTGCAGTTGATGGGCTAAGTTGCACACCATGTACGTTTCAATTTCTTAAAAATAAATTTGCTGCTTGGATCTAAATTTAATTCCACATTTACCCGAATTGGCTGGGCGAAGAGTGAAATGTCAATCGTTTTTGTTGTATGATGTCATTGTGTTCTTGGGAACTTGTCGCTCATGCTTCAGGCGCAACAGGTTATATAGTCAGCCCCGCCCACCGAAATCGGAAAGCCGCTGTAACTTTGTGGGTACGTATGCTATACCAGCCCAGTTTTATCAAGCATTGTGATCTCATTAAATCCGCAACCTGTTTGTACATCTTTATCTTCGACTTGTTTGTATCTTCATCGGCTACGACTGTATTAGAATTTTCTTTAATGTTGTTGAATTCCTAAATCAGTTTACAAACTTAGATTGTCTTAAATCATATTTTACTTGCCCATGTTCCACCTGTGTAACTGAGTTTGTCGAGGTCTGTGTAAATCGACGGATGTGTTTGAGAAAGTGCGAGGGAAAATACACACACCTACCTCAATGCCTCTGCAGCTGATGGCAAGATGGGAAAAATTCGTAAAAACACCTAAAATTTATTAAAGATCAATATATTTTGTCAACATTAAAGTGATTTCGTGCCGAGAACAGCATTCAGTGACATCAATTGTTGTTAAATTTATTCTATTGTGATACTTCTTTCATTCTTGTGCGACCAATGAGTCTAGTTAAATATTACAAAAGAAAAATTGTCTGCTACGAAATGAAAGATCAAGTTTACTTGTATTTCTTACTGTAGTTGCTGACATTGGATAAAGAAGTACATATGTATCCTATCAGTTTATCAACTTAAGAAAAAATTAACGAAGTTATAGTTCAATTTGGGGGTTTCGTCAATTAATTTTAATCACTTAAGTTCACCCCTGTTGCCTACATCTTCAGGGCATTGGTTTTACGTGGAATCCTCATTTTTCACCGTATTGACCCGCTTACTCACCACGTTGACGATTTTGCCTCTGCGTTTGTTGTGTTCCCCATCATGTTCAAAGGGCAGACTTATGTGCTAATTGCTCATTTACAGCAAGTAAGTAAAAAATGCCTCAAAAAATTGTACATAGGTAAACACTTCAATTTGGTGTAGAGTGCATGAGGTTAAGAGGTATGTTTTTTTTGCTGTTTTGGAGAACATAAAGTGACGGAAAAACAGGGACCTGTCCATGTATGATAGATGACATAACATTCCACTTTTCTTTCAATTTGTATGTCATCCAACGTTTTCTTGAATGTGAAGCACAGAAAACTCACAAGTTGTGTTAGTTAAATGGAAACCCGAAATCGAGTATTATTTGACTTCGATAAAGCAACCATTTTTTGTTAAATTTTGAGTTTTTGATTAATTGACCCCATTATGGACAATGAGTATTGTTGAAGTAATGATACTAGGGTGACCAACTATTTTTGAAGAATATAAGGGAGATTTCTATATTCTTGACCAAAAATAAGGGAGATTTAGGACACCGCAAAATTTTACAAAAAAAAAACCAAAAAAGCAATGCAGTGTTGAAAAAATAAATAAAAATAATTTTATTTTATACTTTAAGAAGACCTAAGTATATTTTGCAACAAATTTTGCTCCAGACAATAGTTTTCCATCACTCTTTGCAAATTCTAAAAATTCAGTGCAAGAATATGTGAAGTTCATGGCAACTTGCAGATTTGATCAGCTTTCTACTGCTCCTATTCCTAACATCTGACCACTTGTTATTCATGAGAGAAAATACACTCGCTGCATGAGCGTTACTACCTGGTATGCTCATAACATAGCCTACCAACTTTCCCAAGTTTTTAGAAGTTATATTGCTTAATTTTAAGCTGCTGAAAACCACCGCCCATTTCTGGCTAGCGTTACCCCCTGAAGACAGCACATGTTATTGCATCCTTTCAACTAAAAAGCAAAAAACTATCAGAAATAAATATTCATGTTTTGTTAATATTGTAATCAATTTTATTACGCAAAATATATGTATGCACGATGATGATTATAATAAAAAATGAGCTACGACCAAACTCTGATTGCTATCTTTCATTCTGGGAATGCTTCAGGTTACGGAGGTGAAGGGCGTGCCGTGGATGGCGTGCTCGAGGTGCCTTGTCAAGCTGAACGACTTCCGTCTCTTCAAGATTCAATGCATTGACTCGAAGATGGCATTTGAGACGAAGTTCTCCCGGAGCGACCTTGACGGGGATCCTTGCCACACGACTTTTGAGGCCAAGTATTCAAGAGGTGGACTTGACGACGAGAGACATCATGTGGTGAGTGTGATGTAGAGAGCTCTAATTATGAATAGAGTGGTTTCCTTTTTTTTTATTGCCTAGATCTGAAGTTTATAACCCCTGGAGTACGTATTTGAAGCCGTTCGATTTAAAAATGGCGTTAAGTATTTTTCCTTATTACTTAAAAATTGAAAAAATTCAATTGCGTGAAAACGCGACGGAAACTATTGCATGCTGGTTAACCCTTCGGAACGCGCAACCTGTGAGGTCCCGCAATAAATACGCAGTTTTTAATAATTAAGTAATGTTTACCGCTTCTTTATTCTATGTTTACCGAAATTTCCCATTCCTGAAGAATAAAAAAATAGTTTTTGCTGAAAAGTGTAAAAAGACCTCCCAGTACATTGCGTGTTCCCAAGTAACTTTTTGATTGCGTGTTCCCGAGGGTTAATCCTAAGTGTGATGTCAGAGGTACGTACGCAACTACTCTGCCACTAGGTGGTTCGCCGTAAGCTGCTTATCTGCTGACGATAAACCGAACATCTTCTCTAAAGAACTCCACCACCATGGCCACATCCACTTTTGGTAGATTGTCCGTACAAAACCAGTTTGTAAAGCCATTGAACTTGTTCTCATGAAACCTTGTGGCTTTGTATATCAGCAAAAGGAACTGATGATGAAAGGTAACTAATGGAATATGCAAGGTATGAATGATAGGAATGGTAAATGAAAGGAATAGAAGAATAAAGGAAATGTTTGACAAAACGAAAGTGATCAAAACGTAAACAACTAAGCCGGAACACCACAGGACGCGAAGTTACAGGTACGCAGCTTCGTTATTCATTTCATTGTGCATGCAACGCTTGCCGCGATGAATGCCTTCGCGGTAGCTCAGTACTAGCAGGGAGCGTAGGAGCTTAGAAAACGTCTTTTAATGGCATGCTCAACGGAGGAGACTTTCCGAACTTTGAGCATTTTAATCGAGGTATATTAATACATGTTCACCAGATTTTAGGGACTCTGAAATACAATAGTAAGTACAGTCGATGATAATTCCATATACCTTGCAATGTTGACTATCTACCTGTTACGTCATCATAAAAGCTGCCGCTGTCCCGCTATTTCCGAGCCTTTTCAAATGAACTTAAAATTAACATTCAATTTTCTTGGAAACTAAGACTTTTTAATCCAAATAATTTGCGTGTAATGAATACGTTTATGCTGGGGCACCATTCGCAGTTAATGAATTCAGTTTTCTTTGATGAAGGAAACTACCCTATTGTCAATATACTACCTCTTACTTGCAGCTTTGCTTTGCTGCTACAGACCTGGAAAACCTGGATTACGTAAAATGGTCATGGTAGCCAAAAATTTGCTTTTGGTCATTTGCTGAATTTATGTGTCCCGGTTGAAATCCGATTGTTTTCAATAAGGGGTCATGCGTAAACTATCCCGTAAATGACAGGAACTATAAAGGTCCTCGCAACAACTAAACATTTCCCAGCCTTGCAATTGGCAGCTAATTAAAACCTGCCTCGTGATGGGTCAAGATCTCTTATTATTTGCGCATAGCAAATGCAATTTTTTAACTGGCAAAGTAGGAATTGTGGGATCAATTGATAATAATGTATTAAAAATATCTTCAGACGTAAGGGGTCGTGCACAAACTATGTTGCCAACTTAGGGGGGGAGGGGGTTGCCTAAAAACCTATGGTGGGTAACGAGGGGGAGGGGGGGGTTCTCTCAAAGTAACGTAGCTGTTACAATGGGCCTGTTTAGGTTTCTTACTCATCAAAATCGCATCGACAAAACTACAGAGTTTAGTACAACCTTAGGAATGGTCTGCAGTGTGTTTCTAATACCCCTAAGCTTCTAATTTATCTCAATGTAACTGAACCATTGCCTCTCCATTGTTGCAAGCCTTCATACCATCAAATTGCTGACATTTTAACCTTCTCGTGGGTTGAATAGCGACCTTTTGATGACAACAATTTTCAAGGCAGTTCAGTCAGAAATGTGAGGAGGGGAGAGAACTTAAAATAGATGTCCACAGCACCATGATTCATGATTGATTTTTAGAATTTGAAGGTGAATATTACCTGTTCCAATTGACATTAGATAGTTGTATTATATCTAATTGGGCTACTCTATTTGTCCTATTTCAACCTATCCCTTAAAACAAACTAAATCAATAATTGAGAAATAATTTTTGAATTGAAAGTTTCATTTGTAGAGACAACGTAACATGTCAGGGGGCGGGGAGGGGGGGGGTTGGGAAAAAGACTATAGTTGTCAGTGAAGAGGGGGTTAAAAAATCACAGAAAACGGTAACGTACTTTATGCATGACCCCTAAGTGCGATATTCCGCCGAACCGAGGAAAAGTCATATGCCTATGAATGGGACTCAGATCCATCAACATCACGTCGTGTGTTTTACATCTGCATCTAAAAAATACCCTTCAACCCACCTCATCTATTATTTTATCCGTCTGTTTGATCGTGTACATTATCCTCCAACACTATGTATCCAATGCTTCTAATCTTTTCTAGTCTTACTTGCCAATGGTCCATATTTCCGATCTATAAATGCCACGCTACACACAAATGTTTTTACATAGCTACTTAGGAAGTCTTCTCGCGTCTTCCACCGGGATAAGTTTTTAATCACTACCGACATTTCGGGGTCCAACTCATACTCCATTCTCAAGGTGAATGATGATATTTAAGATAGTCTTCAACCGTCGCCATTGTTTCGTCTGGTTTCATCGTCCGAGCAAAAGACCCTGTATGCCTAAAGACAGCAGGTGCCTACCAAGTGCCTTGTGAATACGGCAAGGTGTAAATGGGAGAAACAAGTAGGATTATTGAGACGAGGATAAAGGAGCACCAACAACATCGTCAACTGGCACAAATTGAAAAATCCACCATTGCTGAACACAATTTCAATTGTGATTTCAATTTCATCTCAATTGGATATATCACTGTGTCTTTTATGAGTCCTCATGGTCCAGCCAACGGACATAAATAGCCACTTCAGAAGGATGAGTGCATTATACCACTTAGAAATATTCTTTTTAAGATAGAACCACCTTCTCCCTGTGGCCGGTCAGGACGTTTGCAGAAATTTGAAAAGAACGAAGTGAAGGCAACTGAAGAAACATATGCACAAAATTAATTTTTTTAATTTGAGTAGTTCTTTTTAATTTCATTATGGTATGTGTAACAAGCGATCAAACTAAGTTATCAAGTTAATTATTTAATTGAGAAAATTCATTTTAAAATGAATTGCCTCAGAGCTTCAACGTAAGATATAATGAATGGCAAGTAAGTAAATCATATTAGCTAATAATTAATTACTAAAATAAATTCATGAATTCTTAACTCTGTTAGGACTAATTCAGAGTTTCAGACTCCTCATTGCTTTTTAAAATTGGAAATATCATGGGAACCGGGCAAAATGTGCCAACTTGGCTGATGGGTGTAATGCACTAACTTATAAAATTCATAAATTATTATAAAAAAATATATTGCCCAATCTTTTTGCATGGGCTTAATGCCTATCATTACTGGTATATTTTAGCCAATTTTCATCATTTTTAAAGATGGGTTTTTTTTAAATCTACCCTCTTTTGTTTATGCAAAAATGGCAGTTTTTCATACTCCGAAGGCATATTTCATGGAAATGCAACATTATTGGAGCTATTATAAAACATGTTGTCACTAATATGCCTAAATGATACCTGTGAAACTGAATTTTACTCTTTGAGCACCTTTCTTAGCTGTAAAAAAAATATTAACCCTTAGCGGTCCAACGTCGAGGCTGGCTCTACAGGCCTAGCGCTAGCATCAGGTCCAACATCGAGTAGAGCTCGACATCACTAGGCAAAATGTTGGTTTAAAAAATAAAAAAAATAAAAACCTCTTTGATTGAACATGCATCATATGATAGACCAGTGGATTTTAGATTTAAACAATAAAATAAGAACATTTAAAAGGACAACAATCAATCCTGTCAATTATTTCTTTTTTCCTAAAAATTAATTTGGACGAGACTACTTGACTTGCAAGAAAAAAATTGGACCACAAAGGGTTTAAGTTGGAACAAATTTCTGATTTTTATACAATTGTGAAATTTATAATGAACTTCACATACTATAATGAACTTTATACATACTTTGAAGGCATATTTCATGGAAATGCAACATTATCGGAGCTGTTAAAAATATGTTGTCACTAATATGCCTAAATGATGCCTGCAAAACGGAATTTTACTCTTTCAACACATTTCATAGCTGTAATAAAAATTGTTTAAGTTGGAACAATTTTCTGATTTTTAAACAATTGCAAAATTTATACTCCATTTCCCATTTAGCTTCCAACTTTGTTCAAAGCATCGAATACAAATACAAAGAAAGCACTGCAAAAGAAAAAAATCTTCAACATCATAGCTTCATTATTGGCCAAATTAGAGACGTTTGAAAATTCACTGTTTTCCCCTTGCCTGTTAAAATGGCCATTGTAGGTGTTTATTAAAATTGCTGTAATTTCATTAATAATCAATTTATAAAAAAATGGCAGATTTGTGAATGTTTCTTATTGGTCTATAACATACATTTTTTTGAAAAAAATCCATGATGGTCACCCCGCACCTCGTGCATGATTTGAGATTGAAAGGGCCATAGAATTATTAAGGAGGCCATTGAAATCCGACTAGAAAGAGGTAATTTCGACGTAGACCATGGCTATACCCGGTTCTGAGTGCAATCGTGCTAAAAATAAAACCTTTGGGCACCGGATTTGAACTTTATAAACTTAATGATTTGTCTAAGCATTAATATAAAGGGGTCGGATCGAAATGCTACAATATGATCGTGATGGCTGTAGCCTTAAGTTTTGACTGGTTTTCACAACAACAGTGGTACTATAAGCATTCATTGAGGGGTAGTGATAGACATTGTATAAATATCTCTCGGAATTTTATGCGGCGATTAGATGAATGTTCCATTCTTCTTCCGGGCATCCGCCGCGTCGTTGTGTTTTTCTGACAACGTTTCTCCTCCCATCTTGAAGGCGTCTTCAGGTCGAAGATATCTGCGCTGCTTTTTGGTCCAACTTCTATACTGGAGCTGGTCGCATCTGATTGGCTGTCAATTATGGTGGAAAAACCACTTTTCGTGCCATTTCTCATTTCGTTATGCGCCAAATCCCTCCTCCAAGTGGTAGCTAGGTTGTAGCCATCATCCCTGTTGACATTTTTGGGGCATTTGGCAATTTCGATCGCCTCCCGTATCAGCCGTGGGAAGTATCGGCTCTCCCCGCTCAGAACTTTGGTTTCCTCGAAAAATATGGAGTGACCAGGCTCCGACCAGGCATGCTCGGAGGATATCTTCGACCTGAAGATGCATCCAGGACGGGAGGAGAAACGTTGTCAGAAACACACAACGACGCAGCAGATACCCAGAAGAAGAATGGAACATCGTATAAATATATACAAATGTTACTGTGTCTGCATGTTCATTGACCTGAAATTTTGCATGCGGGTAATTGAGTGAACTCGGACGGACATAGACTATATGAAAAAGTCCTCAGGGCACCTGTCATATTACTCTCGTAGATCAAGCATTGGTATCAGTGCAGAGGTTTCTACTTTTGCTTTTTTAAATTACTTCCATTCAAGATGTAGGGGTGAGGTATTCACAATCGGATGGATGGAAAAATGAAGTATTTAATGCTTGCAATCGATTGTGTTACACACTTCATTTCTGTTTACAATTGCATTTTAAATACCAAAATTATTTTTCGGGGGGCTTAGCGAGGCATGGAAGCCGTTATTAAAACTTATGGGGAATTCAAACTGTAATGGCTCATTGTCTACCGTTCGAGTCCCTTGACCAGGTGCAACAATGACGACGGTTGATGGCTATCTTAAATATCATGATTCGCCTTGAGAATGGAGTACGAGTAGAGATGGGCCACTCTGAAAATTACCTTGCTATTTTTCGTAATTTACCACTCCCCTTGAAAATTAATGTAATCTTCCAGATAATTCACCTTTCTATGAGACAATATTTCATGCAGATAAATTCTTAATAAGTTCTTTTAAGCCAAGTTCACATTTCCTACGTGTTTGATAATAAATTGAGGCATGTACAACTCATTTTTGGAATATTTTAATTAAATTATAACATTATAGGATAATGTATTAGAATACTATTCTTTAAAATTTCTCACACTTTGACAAAAAAAGCCAGATTGCATGTTGCTGCCCTAGTTCTATTTTCAATTTAAAAAATTTATAATAGATTAATGTTATATTAGGTATGGTTTAAACATCTTTAATGTTCCCTCCATATTCCCTTTCCTAATTACCCTCAGGTGCACTCTTTCCCCCTCCTTTCCCTAGCGCCGCTTCCCTACGTTCTAATGACATGCCTATTCCCTGCCTTCTTCCCCCCCTTACCCACATTTTTTCACCCTTTGCTGTTTCTTGGCATTTCTCTCACGGGTTAGTCCGTTCCCCCCCCCCCCTTTCCTCCCTTGGATTTTCCTGTTTTTTTCCCAGCCACTACCTCCTCCTTCCCCTCCTCCTCTGGTCTCCTCCCACTACACCCCCCCCCCCTCCTCGGAAAAGACATATATATGCAATGTACTCTCTTATAACTTTGTCTTGTACCTGATGATGGCTCTGTGAGCCGAAACGCGTTGTACGCAATAAACCAATTTGTGGAAAAGTGCAATTGTTTCTCTTACATTATGGAAAATGTGGTCGTGATATTGACATTTCACTTCGTAGGATGGAAACAATTTCACATAACAGACTGCAGCGGTTACCGCAAGAAAAATAATTAAATACTAAATATTTATCAATAATATATTAATTTAATATATTAATAATATAATAATATATTAAATTTTTATTAATAATATATTTAAATATTAATTATTTTGAAATATAATACAGTAGAACCCCGGTTAACCGAAATAAAGGGGGGAGAGCCGTTTCGGATAACCAATTTTTCGGTTAAACCGTCATATGCTAAAAATAGCCTATTAACATGGTGTGTAGGAAAAACGAATTTACAAACAATGTCTATATAATACAGTGTTTTATTTCAGCTACAAAAAAATGCTATAATGGGTTAGAAATTACTATAAACTGAACAACTGAAGTTGCTACAGCATTGTACATTACGTATTACAGAAATCAGTGATTTTTGTTTGCTTATAATTATTTACGGAACCGTTTCGGTTGACCCGGGTTCCGGTTAACCCGATTTCGGTTAACCGGGGTTCTACTGTAATATCGTAAACATTTATAAATTTATAGCTTCAAATGCTTGAAAGACAACATAATAGGTACTTGCTTAGCGCCTCTTTAGGCCAAGTAGTGGAATTTAAATTTATGTTGGCTCCCCGTGACTGATAGAGACTTGAAAGGTATGTGACAGTTGGGGTCAATTTCACGTTAATACGTGAAGGAATGGAACAGACCGATGGTTATGGACCAAGAGGGTGTAAGAAGTCACACTTGAGTTTAACAGGGCGGGTTTAAATAAAATATTTAAATGCTGGAATTGATCAAATTCCAGGGTCAACTGAAGCGAAATATTTCGTAAGACTTAACTGAGAATCAACGAAAATGGTAAGGATGGGAAATTGACGGCGTTCATAAAAACAATTCGTAAAAAAATCACCTGGTCTAGTTTTGTGGCCCTGCAGTCTACAACGCTTCTCGCATTTTATGCAGCCCTCTTTACCCTCCAGCTGTGTAATTATTTTCTAATTTCTGAACAAAAAAAAATGTATTTTTTTCTTTGCGCATACAAAAGTAAAAGTATTTCGCAAGTTATATAAAAATAAAAACTAATTCCTTTTTTATATTTAAACAATTTTTGACAGGTTAAAATTTTTGTATATTTGTGAGGCGGGTTGCATACATATTGCATGAAGAATTTTAATAATTCTATTGCATAGAGAAAATATTGAAATTTTACTATATTACTACATATTTTCTTCATAAAGTAATGTTACCATAAAATTTTAAACATTTAAAATTTAATAATGGTCCAATTTCAACTCTATATCAAACAATTTCACACTCAACTAAGAAATATTTGAACCATGGGAGTCCAACTCAATGTTATTTTTCATTGCAAAAGCATGTGACGTCAATAATGTTTCATGCCTCACATCTAGGTGGCAGCTAAGGCACGCCCCAGTCGCGGCGCGCAATTCGATTTTTCGATACAAATTTCCTTAGGTACTACGAATGGTAAATGTGGTGAATACCACAATACAAAGCAAGTTAAATTTTAATTTTTCCTTAAACATCAAAATCAGACTACATAGGAGCACTGGAAACTATTGTCGAAACGATTACTGACAAATACTGAGCAAAGAACTTTTGATAAAACTGGTTTACTAAAATGTGAAAATATTTATAATGGGAGTATCGTGAAAATATTTCAAATGGCGTTAACGACGATGGAAACACAATTTCTAATGACATAAAAGAAAAAAACATATTTAAAAAATATAAAAAAAAATTTCCAGGGCAGGGAATCGAACCTCCGACCTTGCTATTATGAAACCTCCACGTTGCCACGAGGCCACCGCTCTCTTATAGCAGTTGACCTGTCACAGGGTTATTTGTAATTTTTCATTATGTCTGACTTAGGTTAGGAGACGACTGGTCGGTAGTACTATTCCTGCGATGGTTATAATTAAAATCGGTAGAACTGAAATGCACATCTGGGAGAAGTAAAGGGTAGTATTTCAAGTCAGCCAATTGCATTCCAAGCCCGCAAGCAACATATGATTTGGCGAGGTTGGAGGTGGCGAGGCAGATGGGCCATGGCGGGCATAGATGGTTTGAAATAATAATTTTAAAACAAAATATTAATACCTTAATTTTCACGAAATGGATTTAAATAATTCAATGAAGAAACTGTTAACATTATTGTTTGAAAGTATTACTTAATAAAGTTTCGGGTCGCGCGCCCCACTTATAGGTGGCGCTGTTAACAGGCGGAAATAAATTTGGATTCCAGTTAGACCCCTATGATTTGAACACTACTTGAGGGCATTTACATTTTTTTACATACAGTTTTGTACTTATTGTGGCTATGGTAGTTGGCTTTATAAACGTAACAAGAGTTACAATAATTTCAAAAATTACCAAAAATGGTTAACTTCAATAATCTCTCTGAGTATGATAAATTTTGAAACAAGGCTCCAAGCATAGTCCAACTTCACGCTCTTCACACCAGATTCTTGTTTCTTTCCGTTTTATTTTTCCTTAATCATTTCTTGTGGATCAGCAAACAGCGCACTGCCTTCTGGGTTCCTTTTTGATAGGGTTCGGGGGAATATGACTAGCAAATAGAGATGGGCCACTCTGATAATTACCTCGGTAATTTTCGTAAATTACGGTGGTATTTTTCGTAATTTACCGCATCCCTTATAAATTACTGTAATTTTCTAGATAATTCAACAATGTTTGAGATAATTATTCATACAGATAAATTCCCAACATGTTCTTTTAAGCCAAGTGCACATTTCCTACGTGTTTTATAATAAATTGAGGCATGTACCTACAACTAATTTTTGGAATAATTTACCTAAATTATAAAATTATAAGATTAAAGCTTTAGAATATTGTTCTTTAAAATTTCTCATACTTTGACGAAAGAAAACCAGATTGCGTGTTGCTGCCGTAGTTCTTTTTACAATTTTAAACATTTCTAATAGATTAATGTTGTATTAGGTATGGTTTAAACATGGCTATTCCCTTCTTATTGCTATTGGCTTTCTTATTTAACCATATATTTGCTGTTTAGTATTTTAACTTTAAAAATACTGGAAAATTAAAGTAATTTTAAAAAATTACCATAATTTACCGTGGTAATTTACCTCAGGTGAAAATACAGTAATTTTCCCATCACTACTAGCAAAATTTCTGCCAGTAAGCCTAAGAAGTGATGGGGTATAGCTCGTCCCGAAAGACCGCGGTGTACGACCGAGGAACAAAATCACTCCATTATACACTATTTCTGTCAAACATGTGAGGACGATTCCAGCGTATTATGACTGTATAGTTCGTGAACTAGGGATGTCAGGGTTGGTAAGGGGTTATTCTGAAAAGTCAGTTATTCACATTGCGGAGTAAAAAATCGGAAGGTAGAAAGCGATACGACTGAAATCACCATGTTTTTCTAAATGTGATTTACTTGGAAGAAAAATATTGATTTTAGGACATAAATCAATAATTTCGGGAGCATAAGGTATGTAAAATGATCTTTAGGGTGGTAATAACTGATGGATTTGAAATGGATTTAGTTGAATGAGAAAATAAAATAAATCATTAGTATATAATTAACATAGAAGAAAGCGGAATCAAAAACATCCTTCAAAAATCACGACGATACACACAAAGGGGCCAGTGATGCTCATTAAACTGTGTAGCAAATCGCTAATTAAAATCAAAGGTCCCACTGAATGCTCGTTGCATTTCCGTAAAACCCTAATATGCTAGGATTCTCTGAATATATTATCGTTAAAAGAAAAATGTCGGTTTCAACTCAAATAATTCATTCACCATTGCATAACCTTTTATGCACTCAGAGTGGTTCCTTTCTTCATTCCTTCCATGATGATGAGCCATTAAAGGCTCTCTTAAGTCTTCCACATCAGCGTAATACTATTTACTCTTACTCATGAAATTTTTGCACGTGAACAAATAAATTGATTAATTTACTCATCGATACCCCGTTACAGTTAATTTTTGGCTCTCTACCTACTATAACTTAGCATGTAACATATATGAGATGATCGATTTTTGTCATCACTGACTCTACTTCATGGGTGGGTACCAGGAGTTGTGTTCACTATATTTCATGATAAAAATAATGAACATGCTTGTGATGCACACATATGGCACTTAAAACTTTGCGCCATGTAGATTATTTTGCTTGCGGATTTGCGATTTCCCGCTGCCAGAGGCCTCCATATGGACAGAGAGCTCGCTCGTGCACACAGCACATGGCATCATGGCAAGGAGGCATGACTCGAGCATACAAACTTGATGATTATTTTCGGTTCCTTACTGCGAAGTGCTTGAGAAACCTGCCCCATTTTACTTTCACATAAAGAAACTAGGAGTTTAACTCATCATCTCTCAGAACTCAGGGACGGTCTGTCGCAGTTTATGGGTGAACGCATTCTCCAAAGAGCAACGCAATGCAACTCCTAATGCAACGAAAGTCAGGGAATAGTTTTAACACATGGGGAAGAACTGGGAGAAAAGCCCTAGGATATGTATTGCTGTTACCATATCTAGCTTTATTGTACAACAAGGAGCGTAATGCTTATTAAAGGTATTCATTCATTTACATAATTCTGATGTCGATAACTTTCGAAGAAAAAGAAAGCTAACGAATATAACTCGGAAGGTAACTATGTTTGCCAGAGTTTAGCTTGGTCTGTTCTATACTTGATGTTGCCCATGATATGAAACTATAATTCCATCATCCTCCAACCTGTAATTAATGAATTTTGTGCTCTGTCTTAATTGCAGCTGGACAACTTCAGGGTGAGGTTGGACATGCCTGAGAATCATGTCCGTCAAGAGCTCTATCCTGAGGTGAGTGATTTTATTTTTATTCATTTGTCTAGTTATTTGTTAAGGCCAAGGCTATATGATGTGCCAAGTATGAAAAAGTTCAACATATTCTTCAGATTGGTAACGGATTACAGCATTCCTCCGCGTTGTCTTGTCAACAGATTCTCCAGCCATCCTGCTGGTGTCTTCAGGTCAGAAGTGTCGATGCGTTGAAATTGGCCGTCTTATATAGGAGCTTGGGAGGTCGTAGGTTGGCTCTGATTGGTCAGGTTAGTTCTATGGTCGCAGGTGGGCTGTGATTGGTCCTTGATTCTGAAGACCCTTTTCCAAGCGTTAGCTAACGTGTAGCTGTCTTCTCTGTTGCAATTTTCTGGCTGCTTCGCTATTTCTATTGCCTCTCGGATTATCCTGGGGTAGTAGCGGCTTTCATTGCGGAGGACCTTAGGCTTCTCGAAGTCCACCGTGTGGCCAGGTTCCGACCATACGTGCTCCGAGACAGCAGAAAGGTGGAACTGCTTCTTCTCTGTGGTGCGTTCATGTTCTCGTATTCTGGTTTTAATTGACTGCCCGGTCTGTCCTATGTATGATTTTCCACAGGAGCTTTGTAGTTGGTATACTCCCTCATGTAGTAAACGAGGGATCTTGTCCTTCGGCTTAGGCAGATGGTCGCTAGTTTTCACACAGCAAGTGAACCTCGTCTTCACATTGTGTTTGGCCAAGATTCTGGCGATTCTCTCCGTGGTCCCCGTCATATAAGGAACGGTGGCATATGCTGCGGGTTTCTCTTGTGGCGAATATTCTTCAGGTTTCTGCGTTTTTTATTAAATTACTTTTAATTATTTTAAGGGATCCATCACGTTTGGTTGATTTTGCGCTTGTTTAGAATGCTCCCAACCACTTGCAAGTGTAAAAGCAACCGACGGCAATGGGTCTCAAAAATAATATAGAGCAGACAATGTTGATGCTTCGCAGTATATTCAGAAAACACGTGGCACAATCCTGTTGTTGCATATGAATGAGCAGGATACTGTATATTCATTTACATTTCAGTTCATCTACTGTCATTCTTATTTATTATAGTCCAGGTTAAATTTGTGGAACCATGTAAGCTTTCCAAGAACTAGGCAATTTGTGTGATATTCCAAAGAGGAATAATAATTTTTCTTGACTAGGATTTGGTCCCGAATCACTTGATTTCGCATCGAGTGCTTTAGCCGAAATTGAGGGATCCAGGTTTGAATTCCAGTTGAGGCAAATGATTTTTCCTCTCTGTGGAATATCTGAACTTGCGGATGACTCCGTAAAAGGTAAATACCGTGGCTAGACACGGTGTCCTCAAAATTTGTCAAAAAGAGTGAACGCCTCATGTTCATTCCACGTCAGTTCACCCAGGCCTGTCACCCACCGACTTGGATTTTTTTGAAATTTTTGTCACTAGCTGCCATCACCAATTTAATTACCCATGTAAATTATTTCCTCTCTCACTCTCATAGTTTGTAAGATGTGAGGGGTCAAAGTTTGGGAAATTAGCTAAGAAGTTCAGTAGAAGTCCGTTATTAAGAGTCCTGACAAAAAGTACTCGCTATAAGGCACACTCATTATAATCATCGCCAAATTTAATGTCTTAATCGTAATTAGTTCTTGTGCAACGGCTACCTTAAGGTTTGGTTTCGCTGAGATGTCCTGCGGCCACATCCGGCATCCGTGTCCAGCAGTCGGAAGTACTGTGTTACTCATACATTGTATATCAAATGGGCACGGTTTCGCTGAGATGTCTCAGCTGTCGCATTTGACTGCTGACACCTGACGTCTGCATCTTGACTGCTTCGAGAGCACTCGACGCAGACGCCTAGTGGGGCAGTCCTAATTTTCAGTGATTTTTCTGCTCTCCTCTCTCCGCCTTTTAAGAAAATATATATTCCCCCACATCACGTAGCCGTGGAAACGGGACGTAGACGCCTGAATGAAACCATCCGGCTGAGTCGTCCAGATGCCGCGGTTGGACGTGGCTGCTGGACGCCCGAGTGAAACCAGACTCAATTTGATGCATATCAAACGTAAACAAGATATTGCTCAAACCTTCGTTAGTGTTTTGTCAAATTTCAGAGATATAACTTCATTTGATCGAATGTTGTCTTCATTTTTGCGGAACAAATTTATCTCCGTTCTTGTGGCACGTAGAGAGATTTCGGAAACACCACTGGCTTTGTCGTGAGTTCAGAATTACAAATTATTTATTCATAAAGACATTTAAGAACAGGTTTATTTCATAGTGATTTTTATTTATATCAAGTTTTTGTCTGCCTTCAGAGTGCGGTGACCCGTGAAGGGGGACTCTCAGAGCTTACTCTCCCCTCTCATTTATTCACGCGGTGTTGCCAGTGGTTTTCGGCGGAGGCACAATATTGTTCAGTGATTCATTAAAATCCCACTCTTAGCAAAGTGCAGCCTGATTCATTCTTGAAGATGTCTCCCAAGACTATGACACTCTGAGCAGGAGATGGGGATGACGATGGTTAACAAGATGAAAATACCGCATAAGAAATGTGTTGGCAAGAAAGGGAAGAGATTCTGTTATTGGTGACGGAATTTGAAAGTAAGGAGGGAAGAGATAAAAAGGAAGGAATCAGGCGAGATGTTGTGGAATATGAACATAATAAGAACTAAGATATTACAGTTTTCCACTGATAAAGTTTCAATCGACCCAGGTTTCGATGCACTGCATCATCACCTGATGATGATGCAGTGCATCGAAACCCGTGTCGATTAAAACTTTATTTGTGGAAAATTGTAATATCTTAGTTCTTATTATGAAGGAAGAGATGTTTGACCACGGATGTGTGCCTTGGGAGATTAGATCCTAATCCCTCTAACGGTCTCATCCTTCTCCTCCCCATAACTCTCTTTCCTCCACCCCATCCTTTCCTTTTCTCAGAAAGAAAGGCAGGAGCCAGTCAGCATTTACGCAGCTACGATGTATTGCTGGAAGATAAAAATTACGGTTTTCGCGATTCGGTATAGTAAAGATAAGGCTATGTCGGAAGTTATTTCAAACCTATGTGATTTTAACCATAATGAAGAGCAAATGCGTATATTAAGCCTAAATCAACCATTTTTGCCTGCGCATTACTTGGCCATGAGATGGACAATATGAGCCAAAAACGCCTATAACCTGAAATGATTTTTTTCTCATTGAATTCTGACCTTTCTCATAAGAATATTTTCGATACAATTGTGGCAGTCGTTTAAGGCATGAACCATGTTGCACTTCTTCATTGGCGGTTTGCTGCGATGGTAGCGCCAAGGCCAACCTTGGCCTCTGATTCAGCCGACTTCTTTGTCTTTGCTCTCTCCCCAACCCCTTCCGACACCGGATACTTTTTTCGGTTTTGCTTTGTGAAGACGGTAGTAAATCATTCCGTGATGAGAGTAGGCTGACAGTTTCTTCCCCTCTCGGATTGTATTTTAGCTAACGGCCTCTTGCTCGGGATGAGAAAACATCATGGCTAATTTTTGGACGAGACGAAATTTATGAGCGCAGTACACTGGATGCGGGATGCCCTTCAAGTAGTGATATATTTGGAGATATTGCTACTCTCAAGATTTCAATGGTAATCGACTTCCATGTGTCAAGCTGTTTTCGTATCAAATAGAGGCATGATTCCATTCACTCATTCGTTTTGTGATGACAAATGATTATTACCGTCAACACGAGGCTCGATTCAGTTTATCCACGAATGGTAAAATATCCTTTTCAGGGTATCTGGATATTGCCTATCAGGCAGTCCTGCCATGCAACTATCCATCTCAATCACACAGCCGGAGACAATAAAGTTGTTAGATTTTGGGTTGATCCCTAAGTCGGGTCTGAACAATTGATGCGTCTAAACCGATTTTCCCAGAAGACCCATCGATAAAAAAAGTTCTTCGTTCCTTATTCCTGGGCGTGACGAAATTCACCTGAGAAGGGACTCATTCAGCGAGAAAGAGAAGGGAGTAACCCGAGAGGCTCACTCCTTCATCTTATCTGTAATTATCTACCCTCGTCCAGCTTCTATTTTACCCAGGTGGCTTTCACTAGTGGGGCAGGGGGTCGGCCTTGTTTCGGGGGCCTCCGCAGCCAACACTGAGTTGATATGGCCGATGCTCGAACGAAACGACGGATGCCGGTATTTCAGTTGATTCAAATTGTAACATTACCCTGGTGGTAGTGGTGATGTAGGTTTCGCTCTTACTCGCGATTTTTCCAAAATCTGAAATTATGTTGCCCAGTGACCGAGAGAGCTTTGTAACACATTGTCACATCAATAGGACAAGTAACGTACCTTGAGCATCGGTGCATGCGATGTGAGAATTGCAACTCATCTCAATTTAGGTAAATTTTCTTTTCAAGGTGATACATTGGCGCAAAGTAATTCCTATTTGAATAACTTCGTCGCCTTTAGCAGAAGGTGCCTGTAAATTATGCAACCTTGACGACATAAACGAAAAATCGTACTCGCAATGGCGTATGAGAGAAATAACCACTTGGTACAACCGTCCAATTTCGTATGTTATTACCATGACACCAACCATTGATAAATAATCACTCGCTACTGCCAGATTCTCGCTATATACCACACTCGTAATGACGGACTTCTACGGTAGTGGGATTCAACTTTCAGAGTACAGGGCACAAGATGGAAATTCATAGCTCAGTAACCTATTAACATATCACCAAGAAATTTATACCTCTTGTCTATCCAAGTACATAGCTTCCATAGAAATATTTTCTATCTTCCTTTCATTGCTATGCTAGCCATTATACTGCCATTAGTTGTTAATTTTCCAAGTTTTTGAACTGAAAAACATTAATTCATATTTTCACAATTATCACCTTAGGGTAGAGTGGTAAACTCATCCCTTTTTTTTAAATTGGATCTAAATATGTGCTCTAATAGACTGTGAAATAAAAATGGTGGTTTTTTGACTCCCGCTATGAGTATTTCAGGTTTTACTTTTTTATCGGTTTTGGCGAGGGGGATTCTGGGGGTTTTAGCGTCGTGTGAACTGTGGTGCTAAGCGCACGCCTTGGACTGCATCAGTAACATCACATGTCCGGCAGTCCAAAATAACTTTATAACTGTATTCTCAAGGTCAATGCCGGTTTATAAACAAAGTCGCAAGTTCAAGGGCCAGCACTAGGGATGCATAGTTGATAAAAAGTTAACAATAGCGAGAGAAGGAAAAGGGAGTCTTAATTTGCATCGTGTTGGGAGCGGAGTCATCAATTTCGTTGGCTGTTTTAAGCGGACAAGCGCCAAGTGGATGTGAGAAAAAGATGTTGGGTGATTCATGGGAGCAGATTGGAGATTGGACGAAGGAGGAAGCGGGAGTAAAAAGGAAAAGAAGGGGCAAGGGCCTAGCCACGTTGAAACACTGCTTCCTATCAGAACACCAAAGTTAAGCAACGTTGGGCCCGGACGGTGGTTGGATGGGTGACCCTCCTTCATACCTCGACCAGGCATGGATGGAGAGGCGATACTCCCTCCATACCTATACCGGGAGGCCGGAGGGAGACCCATACCGGGCCGGTTGGAGGGAGGACTCCCTCTATACCTGGTACTGGGGTGAGGCAGGGGGAGGCTTAACTTCGGTGTTCAGATGAAGCCAAGTTCACATTTCCTACGTGTTTAATTATAAATTGAGGCATGTACAACTCATTTTTGGAATATTTTACTTAAATTACAACATTATAGGGCAATGTATTAGAATATTTTTATTGAAAATTTCTCATAGGTTGACAAAAGAAAGCCAGATTGCGTGTTGCTGTCATCATTCTTTTTACAATTTTTAAAATTTATAAAAGATTAATGTTGTATTAGGTATGGTTTCAACATCGTTATTCCCTTCCTATTGCTATTAGCTTTCTTATGTAACCATACATTTGCGGTTAAATCCTTAAAACTAACAATTACTGGAAAAATATGGTAATTTTTGTAAATTACCGTAATTTACTGTGGTAATTTAGTCCCGATGAAAACAACGGTAACTTTTCCATCTCTAGTTGTCCCTTGGCTCGTCCCAGTATCCTCAAAATGAGGAGATATTGTGTAAGTATCGTGAATAGGCCATAATTGAGTGGGTTGTGGCACTTATCAATAAATACATCGATAAGGACAACTGCAGGTTTTAAACTTGGATGAAACTGGGATTTTGAGTCAATGTTAGCCCTTTAAGACATTATGTATATGCAATAAAACATTCCTAAACTCATTAGAATTGTAGAACCATGGCACTTCATATCGAATCATGTCTCGTCTTTGTGTTTTTGACTTTGATAGCTTCTGAGTGTCATCTTGAATTTAAATAACTGTCCATGATTGCAAATACTTTATGAGTTGAGTTTATGAAAACAAGTCAACCGTCCTATACATGTTCATTGCCTTTTAATGAACAAGTGTTATCATCAGTTAATTATATTATGGTGGGTCTATACTTCCAAGCCTCATCAATTTAACAATCACCGCCTGTGGTCACCTACTGAAGTGGTGTTCGAAGCCCAACGGGAAACTGTAAAGCCTGCGCTGACAAAAATGGAGTGGGGAACGATTATCCTTGGGTGGGGATGGAGAAGTTCTACTTTGTTGTCAATGGCATACTTGGGCATTTAACATTGCTATAGCCTTAATACGAAAACAGCATCAGTGGTTGTTGATTTTTTGCGTATAGGAAAGAGGATTCTTTGATTTAAGTGGGTTGAAAATCCTCATTTAAGGATCTACCCTTCACAACATGCCCTGGAATATTACCAAAATATTTCGTAAAAAATAAATTTTTTGCAAATTTTTCTAAAAAACACAACCACTTCATGATAAAGTTACTCCACTTAAATCAACAAACGACTCTTCATCTACAGAAGACAAAAATTGCAAGTCTCCAGCTGTCACCACAAAGCCGTTACTGGATTAGAGGGAAACGTCTGAAACAAGCTTCCTAGCCCCTGGTATGGAGCCACCTTAAGTGATTTTGATTTTTTTTCAGCATAAGTTAGGTGAGGCTTATTTGTAATTCTACTTATAATTCAGTCAGTCTTTCTTTCTTCAAGAGACTCAACATATTACCTATTCCTTGTGTGTATATTTACGTAGTATGTATGTCTACGAGGAACAGTCTGTCACTTAGATTAGATTAGATTGTAGGTGGAGTTCCTCCAAGGAGGAGCTAAGGCATTTAGACATAATGGTCCATTGTGCCAACCACCATGTTTGTATTCACCCATAGAGTCCAGTCACCCTGCTAAAGGATAACATGTCCTCTATGGGGATACCCCTGACTTCATCTAGTTTCTCTCAGGATCTTGGCTAGTCTGTCACTTTATAATTCCATATTTGTTAACTAGGATTATATAATCGAATGCCTGAGGGTAGTGGGCTGTTTGATGTCTGTTGATAAGTGGTCATTTAAGTGAACATCCTTTTGCCTTCCAGTGAGTTGATTACATACGAGGTGTGATAAAAATATAATGGGAATTTTCATTTTTCGTAAAGAATATTTATTTATTAATCAATATCAATTTGTCCCCTTCAAAGTAATCCCCCTAATATATAATACACTTGTGCCATCGGTATTTCCAATCTTGGAAGCACTTCCGGAACTCACTTTTGGGTAAAGAGTTCAGCTCCTTCAGCGGTTCTGTTTTTATCTCATCAATGGTGGCAAAATGTCATCCTTTCACGGTTCCCTTCAGCCTCAGGAATCGAAAGAAGTCACACGTCCGACGAATACGGTGGCTAAGGGAAAATAACGGTTATTTTTTTGCCAAAAATTAAACGAATAAGCAGTGAGGTGTGAGCAGGAGCATTATCATGGTGAAATTTCCACGAGTTGTTTTGCCACAATTCTGGTCGTTTTTGTCGGATTGCTTCACGCAAATGGCGCATAACTTTCAGGTAGTATTCCTTATTGACCGTACGACCATATGGCTGAAACTCATGATACGAAAAAATCGGATTTATGAAGCCCGCTAAATGTAAATATTCCCGTTATTTTTTTATCACACCTCGTATGTGAAAAAGCATCGAAGTCGGAAGAACTAAAACCATCACCATTACGGAAAGATTCAAACCTCGAGTAATCTGAGAGGCCATCGAGACGAGGAATAATGAACAAAATTTCAATGAAGACGTTGTTCTCAAAATCAGCTACACAAGAAGAAGTTTTAAAAAATTTGAAAAATGCAGAGTACTCTTTTGGCTCTGACTAAGTTCCACCACACTAAGTTCTGAGATAAGTACTGCCATGAGACATTCATTCAAACTGTTATTGATTATTTTTACTAAGTTTCACTGTGATACCTTGAAGCACTGATAACTTTCCTCTAGGATTAGCCTAGCTAATATTAGCACCTAATATTAACTTAAATTTCAGCGTCTAAGAGAGACTTAAAATTTGGGAGACTTATTTCAGCTAAAAAAACTCCATCCTCAACGCTCAAAAATATAGTAATCAAATTGATGACTTAATTAACCCTTTCGTGGCAGTGAACTTTTCGTGGGAATATCTTTAGTATCCTGAGCTTCATGGGACACTCAGCTCATCTCTGTAAGGAGGCATTTCGAAGGGAATAACCTCTCCGGCATTCTGACCCCACTCTTCTGTCCATTCGTTCGGCAACTGGTCTTGACCCTCCGACTAATTAGCGGACCCTCTCACGTAATGGGTTGCGGTCATTTTTTTGTATGCATTTAAACAATTATTTATTACAAAAGTGAGAGAATTGATGTCCGAAATGAATTCTTCATGTTTACTTGATCGTTTAAAATTTTTTAATGAATTTCTAGCTTTTATATTAACGATTTTAGGATATTATTTAGACAGTAATAGTTTTAAGAAAGCAGAAGTCAATTCCGTCAATATAAGAGCTAGAATTTCGATTAACATTTGAAAACACACTGTCAAAACACAAGGAGTTTATTTCAATGGTTTATATTTTGGGATAGACAACGAATACTTGTTAAGAAAATCCACTTCACATACAATTAGTGATTGTGGAGACGTGCTGGGAGAATGACCACCTAACGGTTCGAGGGTCGAGCCCTTTGGCTGAAGCTACCGAGGGAAGAGTCTTGCAACCCACTGAGTAGGGACTCGAAGGGTCGAAGGAACACCCTTCTCAAACACTTCAGCAGCGGTCACTTTCCCACCCTCCACGACTTCTATAGGAGACATCCATTCTTCTGCATATAGAAATCCCTGGCGTGTTTTTGGTAGATGCTCAGTTTTTGGCATAAAGAAAACCTCGACTCATATGTGTGACATTCGGCGTGGCACAGCGCTTTGATTGTGGAGTGCTTTTGCAATACTGGAAGTACTGTTTCTGAATTGTGCAATGCACCATAAGTACTACATACCCACAACAGTTGGTTAAATATTGGAACAGCTGATGTACGAGGGTGATTTGGAATGTAAGGTTCGATTTCTTATAAAAAATAAACCATCACAGATTTTATCAAACCAGTTTTTTTATTTTATTCCTTAAATATTTCTCTATTTTAAAACGTTTTTATTAGGTTGATTTCTTGTCTGTTTGTCTGTTAGGAACAAATTTCGCAATTGGTTTTTAACTAACTCCCCGATGAGCCAGAGACTTGAAACTCTAAACATAGTTCAGAACTGGATGACTATGCAATTATATGTCATAATATACATTATATTGTTATGTATAATAATATTACAATATAATATATATGTATTATAAATAATTTATATTACAATATAATATATATTATAAATAATATACACAATTCGTTAAAACTTTCGCGGTCCATATTATGACTTATATATGTTTCTTGGGTTTTCCGCGTCTTGCTAGCTGGTTCGAAGGTGGCCGACGTTTCCTCTCCTTTGCCGGAGACTTCCTCAGGGCTACTGAGTGACCACTCCGGTTATGCATCTATTTATACGAATTTGGGGAGAGGGGGGGAAGGAGGAGGAGGGGGAGGGAGTTGTGGAACATTCTGGGTTCTTTTATTTCTCGCTAAAACTGGAAGCCAGGAACTGCTGATAGCTTGTCCTTGGTCACGGTTAAAATTGCAGGGGTGTTTCTTTATTTCTAGGGCTTCTCTAACTAGCCTTGTTTTAAAGTGCCGGTCTTTGGCAAGGATGATCGTATTTGCTAAAGTGTAACACGTGTGATAGGGTCTACGTGGGGGAGACTGGACGGACAATTAGAACGAGAGTCAGAGAGCATGCGGCTGCAATACGCCTCGGACATCAAGATAAATCAGCGGTCGCCGAACACGCAGCAAAAGGCCATGAAATCGAAACAGAGAAGCCGATCATCCTTGCCAAAGACCGGCACTTTAAAACAAGGCTAGTTAGAGAAGCCCTAGAAATAAAGAAACACCCCTGCAATTTTAACCGTGACCAAGGACAAGCTATCAGCAGTTCCTGGCTTCCAGTTTTAGCGAGAAATAAAAGAACCCAGAATGTTCCACAACTCCCTCCCCCTCCTCCTCCTTCCCCCCCTCTCCCCAAATTCGTATAAATAGATGCATAACCGGAGTGGTCACTCAGTAGCCCTGAGGAAGTCTCCGGCAAAGGAGAGGAAACGTCGGCCACCTTCGAACCAGCTAGCAAGACGCGGAAAACCCAAGAAACATATATAAGTCATAATATACACAATGTATACATAATATAATATCTGTGGTAAGATGGCTAAATATGATATGTCATTTTTGCAAATTTACCAGGAGAGCAACTTACATGACATATAGCTCTTGGCCAACTAAATATATTTCCAAAATGGACCTGTCGCATATTGTCACAGGGTTTTTCTCAAACCCTACAAATCCTAGACATCACATTTTGCCTTCAAACAGATCTCACAGAGACGAATCCAACGGTATGCATAACTAACAAAAAACGGACATATCATATTTAGCCATCTTACCACAGATATAACAAAATATAATACAATAAAATGTGATATAATATAATAATTAATTTAAAATTTAAAACATAGTAAGAAAGTTTTTATCACAAAAATTTATTTTACTTTAAAATTATTATTTTTACATAGTTTCTATTTTTGTGTAAACATTTGTCTTAATGTTCTACAAGCTTTTGTATGCCAAAGTCATGTAAGTCTGCCACCTGTGAGGATAACCAGTCTTCAACTGCTTCTTTCGCCTCGACATCTGTGGCAAAGCACTTGCCTCTGAGAAACTCCTTTAGGTAGCGTAGGGTTCCCATATCTGCTGCAAATGAGGACAATTGGGTAATGAATGAGCACTTTTGAGGACTCTGCTTAGAGATGGGAAAATTACTGTAATATTCATCTGAGGTAAATTACCGTGGTAATTTTATAGTATTTTTCAGTTTTAAGCATTGAACAGCTAATGTATGGTTAAATACAAAAGCCAATAGCAATGGGAAGGGAATATAATGATGTTTTAACCATACCAGACACAACATTAATCTGTTAGAAATTTTAAAAATTGTAAAAAGAGCTACGGCAGCAACACGCAATCTGGCTTTCTTTTGTCAAAGTATGAGAAATTTTTAAGAAGAATATTCTGCTAAAAATTACTCAGTGTTATAATTTAAGTAAAATATTCCAAAAATGAGTTGTACATGCCTCAATGTATAATTAAACACGTTAGAAATGTGAACTTGGCTTAAAAGAATTTATTGGGAATTTATCTGTATGAAAAATTATCTCAAACATAGACGAATTGTCTAGAAAATTACCAAAAATAACGGTAATTTTCAAGGGGCGCGGTAAATAAAAAAAATACCACGGTAATTTACCAAAATTACTGCGGTAATTTTCAAAGTGGCCCGTCTCTAACTCCAATGCCCTGAAAGGCCCTGCCCTCCAATGCCACATTCATACCAAATCTATTTATATTACCTTTTTTAGCAATGGATTTCCAGGTAATCCTAAATTTTGGTTATTCAGTAGCTCCAGATCCTATGGTTACGTCGCACTGTCTATATAGCACACACAATATCATCTAATTTCACAAAATCTAGTGGAAAGTACCCGTTGAAATTCTACGGGTGTGAAAAACATTGAACTTATATAATAAGAAAACAACAAAACCTGAAGAATACTGTCATCGTGATCATTTGAGGAGTTCGTAACCTATCTTGTATTTTGTGTTCCTTGTAGTAGTCACGCTGACCGTTTTCCAGGTGCGCGTAGAGATGAGTGAGTGTTGGTTCACATTCATGCTCGGGAAACTCAAAAATCGGCCATGCAGACTCATTACTACTTAACACTTTGGGTGCTGGGTGTATTTTGCAAGGTCTATCCCTCAGTGCTGGCTATTTTTTGCACTTTTTATAGCGATGTTATGAAAAAACTATTTAAGGTACACCAGAAATGTTAACATTATTTTAAAGATAACATATTTATCTTTTAAATGATATATATTTTTATCACATTAAATTATGCACAAAGGAACAGCTTGCGTTTAAAAAAAGCAATATTTTGAATTTTCAAAAAGTTGAAAATTTATTTTTTTTGCTAAATATATTTTGAAAGTAATAAAATTACATATTTTGCATTTGAAAGGGTTTATCAACATGAAATAAAATAATAAAATGGAATGTAGAGACAATCAATGCAAATTTACTCCAAGTAAAATAAAGTAAAAAAAGTATAAATACAGTCATTTTGAGAAGTTCTTCCTCGTGTGAAAAAGCTTGAAACATGGTTCTAAGCAAAGACCAATTTTACAGGCATTACATTGGTAGGACGTGCATTTTCTAGCTGCTTTCCCAGTAATGTTACGTCCTTTTTCAGAACACACCTTACACCTTTTTTGGGCCTTCTTTTGACCTGCAGGTATAGGAATTTTTTCAATAAAATGTTTTTCTGAGAGTCGAGCTGTTTGCGCTCTTCCCTTATCAAGGGTGGATGCATCTTCTATGGTCACTAACTCGGTGCATATTTTCTGCATGAAATGAGTCACTGGAACCGATTTTCTATTCAACTTATTGAACATGATAGTTGCATTCGTGATTGCCATTACGATAAGATGAAATGCCAACTTACGCCACCATTTCACTGACCGATGATCCAGTGCACCGTAACTCATGAGTTGGTCACTTAGGTCGACACCAAACTTTTTCTTATTGTAGTCTATCACTACTGCAGGTTTCGTTTTTATTCTTCCTCTTCTATCGTTGAAGGTGATCATGTCACTCGTATGTCGAGTGGAAAGCAGAAACACATCGCGCTTATCTTTCCAACGCTGGACCAATATGTTGCCATTTCGTGTGAAAACTTGCTCTCCTCGAGAAAGGCGAGCATTTTTTATCAGCAATGGAATTCCAGCTCTATTTTTCATCAAAGTTCCTACTAAGCCCGTTTGAAGGCTTTCCAATTCACGAGCCAGGACAAGGCTTGTGTAAAACCTGTCTGTGTACAACGTATGCCCATTACCGGCAAGTGTACCTAATAGTCTCTTGACTATAGCCAATCCTGAGTTTTCCTGGCCATGAAAAACATCTACATTCCAAATATAACCACTACTTGCTTCTGAGAGCATATACAGTTTTATACCATATTTATTAGGCTTCTGAGGCATATACACTTTGTAGCAAAACCTACCACGAAAGGGACACATTCCTTCATCTATAGTTATATCCTCTGCTGGTTGGAAAGAATTTTGAAATTTATTTCGGAGAACCTCAAGCAAAGGACGCACTTTGAATAGGGGATCATGACCATCTACTCCTTTTTCCACGTATAGTTTGTTATCTGCGAGATGGAAATTTCCTAAGATTGAAAGAAATCTATCTCTAGGAAAAACACCAGGACAAAAACCACACGCCACAACGGGATCAGTACTCCAATGATCAGAAATACAAGGACGTTCGCTAATACTCATGTGCATTATGACGGCCAAAAATTTTTTTATGTCCGCTTGAGTAACTGTTTTCCAGGACTGCAATCTGCTGTTTGCGGATAGTAAGTTCCTGCTTCTCAGTTTTGCAATTCTTTGCCTTGCGTATAAGTTGGTATGTTCTTTCATATGATTTATCAAATCGATATCGAAAAAATGTTCAAAAAAATCCATCATCTCACTTGAACAATTGAGCCCAATATCTGATCTAACACCATGGTCACCAGTAAAGACAGTGATGTTGGGAACGGAGTCAATTTCACTCCAAACATCCCCCGGGCCTGCTCCGTTGGCAATAGATCGTCTTCCTCTTGGTGCACCCCTGCGACCGCGTAACATTGTCTGTGCTCTGCCTCGCTTATTTGGTGGTAGAACAGTTTCAACTTCATCCATAGCTTCAGATTCTTAAATAAATATAATATAAACAATGAGAAATAGCAATTAGATGAAGTAATGTCACGCCAAAAATGTTGTGAAACGAATAGGCACACATGCTTGTATTAGGACAATACGGGCAAAAATGAAATTACCTGATGAACTATCTTCTTTGGGGTTATAATCAGCATCACGATCCGAGTCGTCAAACTCACTCTCACTACTTCCACTATCAAAGGAATTCAAAACATTTGCAATATCTTCTTCAGCTAGTATACGCTCCATGTCCACCGGCAGCAGAACACACGGATGAAAAAGGCGGCAAAAATTTTGGACAGCTCGGACAAGGCATGACTTGCAAGAAAAAAATGTCAAGACATATGCCATCCAGTGCCATTAAAGTGAACTGAAAGAGCTCTTCTATGAATCCGAGAAATACGAGCGGCGTAATTTAGAGGCGGTAGCCGCTACAATGTGTACAAAATGCCCGTCGTAATATTACGCCGCCCGCAAATTTCGCAAGAACACGCGCGGCGTAATATTACGCCGTTAGCACTCAAAGTGTTAAATAGCGTCTATAAAGATTATATAGCATGTGAGTTTCTTGGCGGCAAGTGCTTTGCCACAGATGAAGAAAGAAGCAGTTGAAGACTAAGGGGAAGTAGCAGTTATTTTATCAGAATGGTAAGGAGAGTAGTGCAGAATGGAGTGGAAACGTGTGGTCATTAGGAGTGGGATGTTTTCGAGTCTTCGTTGTATGAGTTCGAGTTGCTCGAGGGGCTGGATTATTTCCTTCTTCCTGCACTGTGAATTGCTATGATATTATTTGCATTACTGCAATCAATATACTAACACTATGTGCAATAAATAAATAAGCAAGTATATTCATTTTGCTTTATCATTGCACGATATAAAAATCTAATTGTAGTTTGTATACAGAAAAGGGTGAAATCCATACGTAATGGGAAATTTTTTTCGTGTCAAATGAGTATTGCGTGGTTGCATAACCTCTACTAGAAAATAAAAATTAACGATTTATGGAAAAATGCAAAACATTTACGGTTTAAAAAATCATTTAAAACACTTATCAAACAAGTCTAGATAATACTTTGGAAAAAACATTTGGTTTTTTTTCCAGAAAAAATTACGCTCCTGAAGACGTCCGCCAATTTTTGCCTCCGTCGCGAACATGTTAAACATTGTAGGCACTTGCTTAATGTCGTATTTCAGGGTGGCGATCGTCAGAGAAAACCTGGAATTGTCAGGGAATTTTAAATTTCTGGAGTCAGGGAATTCTCGTTACAGTCAGGGAGAAACTGGGATAGGAAATTCTCGTTATTTATCTATCATTACATTTTTTGGCTAGTCTTTCCCACCCTTTTTTTCACCAAGTAAAACGAATGTCCATCGCTGACATGCGTAAGCCCCATCAATTTGTGAAACATTTAGTTGTGAATCAGACGTACAATGTATCCCTTTTGTATATCTGTATTGCGATATTTGCATAGTAGTGTTAAAATTCATGATCACAATGTATTACGTTCATCACAAGGAATCCGAGGCTTTGTTGTTTGGAAAATTTTATCCAGCATTTTTTTTTACTTCCGAGACTCAGGTCGAGATGTAGCTGTAGCACACTAACCCGTTGTAAATACATGCTTGCAGTTCTAAAAATACGAGATGATGATTATTAAAATTGTACTTTTACGTAATACAAGTACGATCTCACGTGTAAGCCAAGTCTTGTGCATGATCATCTTCGATTCTCACACCCCCCTATGTGAGACAGTAAGAAGAGCCCTCCTCCCCTCCCCACCTTTCACGCTCGACGTAATTATTGAATGGCCCCCTTAAGCTCCCTCTCGAAGCAATTTAGTCAGGTCACATACCACCTCAAATATGATATTCCTGAACATGATGCTGCCGTTGCTAATTGCAGCTCATTGCTCATGTCCTCGCTGGCAGTGGTGCACTTACGTTTTGTTTTTTTCAACCAAATATTTTTACATTTTTTAGTTCCCTCTTGAAATCAAGGGGTTACAACCACGTTAATCAAATTGTTATTTGCTTCTGAAGGTCACTCGTGCCATCCGATTTTGATCCAGTCCAGCAACTTGGCTTTGGTTTGTTTTTTTCGCAGACTTAGTGACACCTGTGCCGGAGTCCGCCAGTAAATTGGCCATCAACTTTTCCTTCGATGCCTTTTCAGTAATCCTCAACTTCCCAGAATCACCACGATGCACTGCCTCTTTCTTGAAGAATTAGACATTGTCAATTTGTTATTTTACCGAGGGAAACATACACACCCATGGAAATACGATATACCGCCGCAGAAGCATTATAAGCTCGGTCGCCCCAACGCTCGCAATGGTTCAGGGGACTCATCGTAATGCAAAACTGTTGTATGCATAATTAAAAAACCTGCTGTAGGAAAACCTTGTGTGTAGGGAAATTTTGCAATTTTCTAGACAATAAAACGGCAGCTGCAATGGTGCTCAGTGGTCGGAAATCGAACAGGCTGGACAAAAGTCCAAAATTGCTTTATTTTAGATCAAGACTTGAAACTTGGCACCTATACTCACAAATAATTGTTTATTATGGAATAGTATGTCATTCTTTATAGGTCCTACCCATTCCTTGGATAAGGAGGCTCAAACATGATAAACATTCCAAAAAAACACTCGTTTTGATATTTCTTCGAAAATCTTAAAAGTTAAGCAGATAGTAGAGTTGTGGAAGAAGTTTAACGGAATAAAAAACAATATCATTTGTGATAATGATACTTTTCCTGTCCTATGCATAAGTTCAAGAGATTATGGTCGATATAAGGGTGCAATTACGTCACAAAATGGCGGACACTTTTTAAGGCAAAATTTCCCATAAAGTAGTCACTTTAATTGGTTTCACGAATATGTGCACCGAGATATTTGTACAGAGTGTTAATTGAAGAATTCTTAAGATTATTCTGAATAAACCTTCGAAAAATGTCAGCATCTTAGGGCTATCGGGTGGGGGTGTGATGGTAGTGTCATTTGCCTTGCCAGAGTATTCGGGGGTGTGAATGTGTGACCCTCCTCGGTGTGTTTTTTCATTAAGATGTATGTACTTGTAGCTTTTAACCCTTTAACTGCTCCCATCGTCTATTGGCGATTTGAAGTATGGTTTATAGTTTTAGTAAAAAGAAGTTCAACAATTCGTATTCAACGGTAAAATCAGACGATAATTACTCATTTTTTAATTTTAAAACTAATTTTCCATGAAATTAAAAGTGACAAATTTTCAAATTACACAAAAATTTTGAAAAAAAAGTTTGCGTTTGGGGAGAACTATATATTTCAGATTATTTGCGCAGTTAGAGAGTTAATGTATTGATATATGCTGTTAACATTTTTTGAGATGTGACGGAAATTTAATTCAGCAGAAATAAAATATTCCTACAATATGCGCAATATATTCCCAATACCTTATGGCGATTGGTCAGGGACACTGGTAAATCCATCTGGGAAGAGTCAGGGAATTTAAAAATTGGATCTCAGTAGCCACCCTGTATTCTCTCATGTAAAACATTTCTTCGCTCAGAGTTTTAAATTTCTCTCTCAGAAGCAAGTTTAAAATTTTCTTTTGTTTGGGTGAACTGACACCTAGTGGAAAATGGGTAGAACCATTTTCTCAAGGGCAACTTTAAGTTGTTTTTAGGTTTTATATTGCTACGGATTTCCATAGTTTGTACGAATGAAAATAGTTTTAGCCATTAGAGAATAAAGGACGAAAATCACAAAAAAATATCCAAGTAAAAAATAAAGTAGGTAAATGCCTCTAAATATGAACACATCCCTTTTTTATTAAGTACAAATGAGGATGCTCTTACACCGTCATTAAGTGTGTATGAAATGCAAATTCTATCTATTTGGTAAAAATAATTGGGTAATAATAAGTTCTCTTTTGGAATTAACTGCCGAGGAGGATATTTTATTAATATTCATGTCGGATGTGATTGTATTCACTTGTACTTTCAATGTCAATGTGGCCTCCAAGTCAGCCACACGTGGGACCCTGCTTTGAAACGAAATAAAGACGCAATGACTACTCCTTCCACTCCTCCCCTCCCCATCCTTTGCCCTCCTTGAAACCCCTATATAAACTCCACCAACTCGACAGATACCTCATTCCCTTTGATAAAGTGGCCAGCAACGGCCACGAAATGTCAGGTATCACACCTGGTCGTAATAATAATAATAATAATCATTTATTTGCCCGAAGATCATGTTACATTAGATATGTAGGAGATATAAGGCACGTCACAGGTTTATATATAGACACAGTACATTACACATACACTCATTGTTATACAATATTCATTCAGATATTTAAAACTTTGAGCTCAAAAATTCTTCTACAGAATAAAATATTTTGGAGCGAAAAAACTTTGATACATTTTTTCTGAATACTTTAACCTTAGTTTCAGATTTAAGCTCAGATGGTAGATTGTTATAAATCATTAAGCCCATGGACATTGGTGGACATGCATGGCAGTGGTTGTCCTTACAAAATTTTGATGAAGGTCCATGTGCCTTCTGGTATTGTGACCATGAATACTCTTATTAGTTATATAGTTGGATAAGTTGATCTTGGCAGACACACGTACAGCATACATGTAAACACAGGGAATCGGTAGTAAACCGAGCTTCTTAAACAATGGAAGACAGTGTGCATCAGCCGTAGCATTACATATTAGCCTTATCACACGTTTCTGAATCTTAAAGACAATGCTAGCATGGGGGGAGGAACCCCAGAACAGAATGCTATAAACCACATGTGAATAAATTTCACCATAACATATGGCTAACAGCACGTCAACACTTACTGATCGTCTTATGCTTCTAATAAGAAAGCACGTAGAGCTTAGCTTACTACGGAGTTTGCAGATGTGTTCGTCCCATGAAATGGTGTGGGTCAGCGATATTCCGAGGAATTGTGTGCTGGAGATTTGCGGGATACAGGTTCCATCTACATAGTGAGCGGGGTACACCCGAAAAAAACAAACATTCGTTGATAATTTCCCGTGAAAGTTTTAACCAAGAATTACAGATATTTGAAATTCAAAGGAATGTGAAACATGCAAATTAGACATACCAACAATCCCTCTCTACAATGTTTCTTACATGGTTCAGATATTCCTTGCAATCACTGTTAATGAATTGTCATCTTATTAGGGCACTCTACCCATAAAACCCCTTCCCACGTCACATACAAATGATCTTGAAACTGTATCTCTATCTGTAGAAACTACCCAGAAATCTGTTGGTGAGTATAATGATCGTTATTTGTGCAATAAGTCAAGTATAAGCTTAACAATAATAGTGATATTATAACCTGATGTATTTATTTAGTATGTACATTTCACTTGTAATCTTTGAAAATAGATACCTAGTTGATATTTTACGGCAGTGGTACCCAAAGTGGGTGTGGGTGCTACTAACCCCTGGTGGGTGGTGCTGTATTCTAACGTGGACGAAAATAAAAAAGGAAAGGTCATTGATACCTACGCATGTACAAACATATGATGTCCTCTTTATCTGTTGGATTAGAATTATTTTTCATCGAATTTTCATAGAATCATCCTTTGCCCTCCTTGAAACCCCTATATAAACTCCACCAACTCAACAGATACCTCATTCCCTTTGATAAAGTGACCAGCAACGGCCACGAAACATCAGGTATCACACCTGGTCATAGTGCGCGGGGTACACCCGAAAAAAACAAACATACATTGATAATGACCTGCGAAAGTTTTAACCAAGAACGGTAACTGGAGTTGTCAAAATTTTTCTTTGACCCTTTATTTATTATTATCCCTCGCCAAACTCTCACCCCACCCTTCCTCGTTCGATCCTTTTTCCTCCCCTACCATGGTTTTGTACATGTATACCGTAACCAATATTGTATTTTCACCCGACACTGTGTGTGGGAACCCGGGTCATGATAATAAATACAAGTGGAGTTAACTAAATTATTTTAATTCTTCCAGGACTTCGTTAATTCCAAATTTCAAAACGGTACTTACTTAAAAATCACACCTTCTATAATAGTTTCTGTGTCAGTAAATCATTGTCAAAAGATCAGATAAATAAATGATGTAATACAGTAAATCAAATTTGAATACAGTAAATCAAATTTAACCCTTTGAGTGCGATGGAACGATATATGCATGACTGTTTGGTGCCTTTTCTCCGAGTGCCAACGACTATATATCATCTAGACCAGTGATCAACGAGGACTTTACTTTTTTGGGAAAAAAATTCCTGAACAATCAAAGATTTTGTTGCTTAACTTTTGATATGAATTTTCTTGGATAAAAAAATTGAAAACATAAAAAACTAAACAAAATTTTTTTTTTTTTTTAGACCGTTAGAAAATTACCCAAAATCCTCTTGCCACTTCAGGGCATAGACATAAAAATTTCTTCTGTTTCACTGAGAGGGTTAATATAGTACATACAACAAACTCATTAAAGAAAATGGTTTTATTGTTCATTGCTTGTTATGGTGGCTGAAAAAAATTATTATTTATGTAACAGTGCATTTTATTAAACAATAAAACCATTTTCTTGAAAAGGTTTGATGTACTTATTTATATTTATTAATTATTAGTTGGCAAATACTTATCATAAAATGTTAGCTTTATAGCAACAATTTATAAATTACATGTTTGGTAATTTTCCAATCCTTATGTTTGCGCAAATGATGTGGTACTAAATAGTATTTTCACGTGAAGATGACACAAAGTGTCGAGACCCGGTTTGTGATGATAAATACAAGTGGAGTTAACTACTATCGGCGCAAAAAAGGTAGAACGCTGAACTTTAAGCATTTGTATGAAATTCCGCCGGAGCTCCATAGAGTCGTGTAATATAATGAAACGTTAGTCTACATTCTTCCATTTCTTTGAATTTTAATTTCGTGTAATATACCCGTAATTGTATCACGCACACAAAACATTTATAAAATACCTCCTTTTACTCTAATCACTCACTAACCTTAGGTTATTTTGCCGTTCCTGGTGGTGGATTTACAGGTTAAGATTATTATTACCAATTAATATTCTATTTTTTTAAAGAGTTAAATAAATCAGTTCAATTAATTGGCATTAACTATGGTGCCCAATTTACAACAGAGACTTGTTATTTAGGTTTATTATAGACAACAATAGAATTACTCCAATTTTATCTTTAGTAACCCTTCAATTTTAAATAGAGTTAATTTCTTAGAGCTTTCAGATTTTTTATATTAATTTAACATCACCCAGTGTCCCTTTTTCTCGCCTGCCACTGCGATCTTTCTCTCCCGTGGGCTGCTTTAGCTGGGCTAACTTCACTCTCTCCACGACTCGTGACCCAATCTCCTCCTATATATCCTTCCACAACTTAATTTCTTGTCTCCTTTCTCATCTTCTCGTTGTTCCAGCGTGAGAGCCTTTCTTTTATCCTTCCCAACCTTCTACGGCGTCAACTATTCGGGTTTTTCCCCACGGACTTTCAGACACCTCCATTCTTGTCAATCGATCACTAACAACTCTCTTTCGATTTCTTCGCGTCCTTGACTCCCGTCCCTCTGTTGTATTGTTTATTCTTCCACGTCTGTAGAGACGTATTGTAGTAATCCTATAACCTTAGATATTTAATTCCTAACGGCTCCCCTACGTTGCTTGGTGATGTCGTTACAATATTGTTTTACTCCTTGTTTATTTGACTACAAAATTCATTCATTAAAAAGTGTTTAAATGTAGAAAAGTATATTAATATCGAAGTTACGCATGCTTTATGGAAAAAATATTGCAAAACTTTTCATGCAAGGAAATGTTGATATTCTTCTTCTTACTTAAAATAAACCACAAAGAAGAAAATCGCCCCGCAGCAATGCAGACTACCATTTTGCACAGTTGGTAATGGTGAAACTCCTGGCCGTGCGTGCCTCAAATCTCATGATATGGTGCTAATAGTATTTTCACCTGAAGATGACAGTGTCGAAACCCGGGTTGTGATAATAAATACAAGTGGAGTTAACTAAGTTATTTTACTTCCACTGGGATGGGAGTTAGTTTTTCTTCCTTTCCTTTCTCCCTTTCTTCGCCCCGTTCTTCGCCATTCTTCATATTTTATTCCCCTTATTGATTTCTCCCTTCGTCCTAATTTTTGTTTTAGTACGTGTACGTAAGTCCTGTCACAGCCTTTTAGAACCAAGGAGGTTAGAAAAGAAATGGAGGCGACATACCACTTGATTCTTGAAGCCAATTCCGCCATTGCAGTGGGCAGTGTTTAGACCTTCCTCTGGCTTACGTGTCCGGCGGTCGCGTTCGATTTTCGTCAAATCTAAGTTAAAAACCACAGACAAGTCGATGTTTTGTGACTGTTTTGGCACACCTACTCGGAACAAAATCCTTCCCAAGCACCCCTATTCTTGCTTCACTTTCGCCAATGAGTGTTCACGGACCTGCCTACTCCATTTCATTTTAACCTCCTTGTTTAGAACAGAGAAGTTCCGAGCTGAGACATTCAGCCCTGTGTGCCTACAGTAGGATTTAGACAATTGAATCATTTTGTTTCATGTTGCAGGTTATCCTGAAGACAATGGACGAGCATGACGGCATGGAAGAGAATCCAAGCACTTCCTGCAGTTATCCGGTTGTGGATAGTTCCTCGGGGTCTTACGTGAATAGCACCAAAGATTGTGAGAGGCTCGAATCAAATGTGAGTTGTTTTCCCATTTATTTACTCATTTATTAATACTCCAACGAGCATAAATAATCTCTGCAAAGAAGTAACAGATGGAATATTAATTATTGAATACCATCTGATATTTATTATAAACATGCATGTGATACAGATTGCATCAGATTCGAGTGATACACATTAAAAAGAAAGCTCTTAAGTAGAAGAAAGGTCTAAAGTTTCATAATTTTTACTAAAATGTTCAAAATTCTGAATTAAATGATCGCTAATGGTGAGCTTCCATCTCGCAATCGTTTTCACGATTTTCACCCACTTTAAACAGAGATATCGGAACCAAATTCACCTCACATATTATGCAAACCGTGCAAATTTGTTTAATACTTTCAACACAACAATGCATCACCTACTTTAGGAATGGGAAACTTTCAAACCTGAGAAGTGCGTTTTTTCCTGTCCGCCATCTTGTGAAAAAAATGCCATCTCCTCATATCCACTGTAGGTGGCGCAACGATCGAGCAGTTGGTTCTCTACCATATACACACCCAAGAACCTTATAAGAGGACGTTTATCTCCTACCTCGATCGTGTTATCAACTGCCGCGAAAGAAATCAAGTTCCAACTAGAGGGGCTGCAATCGCGTGGTAGGCCAAGCATTTCTAGTCTTAAAATGATTGTGTTAAATGGCTGTTGCGGGGCGAGTTTGAGTGGAAGGAGGGAAGAAACTGTGTTGGAGAGCTGTGCATATGCTAGAGAAGCAACTGCTCGATCGCTGCGCCATGTACAGTGGATAAGAGAAAACAGCATTTTTTCACAAGATGGTGGAGAGGAAAAATCGCACTTCTCAGGTTTTAAAGTTACCCATTCCTAGAGTAAATGATGCATTATTGTGTTGAAAGTATTTTACAAATGCGCAAGGTTTGCATAATAAGTGAAGTGAATTTGGTTCGGATATCTCTGTTAAAAGTGGGTGAAAATTACGAAAACGCTGGCGGGACGATAGCTCACATTTACCGAGGTCTACCTCGCAACACCAGCGCCTTAACTGGCGACCCGTTATTTGAGCAAATGACGATCGGAAGCGCACCAAGATTTCCGTCCTCATTGTAAGGATCTTGTACACACCAATGCCCACCAATAATCACCAATGAGCGAGAGGGGATTGGTTGGGGTGGGTTGGGTTGGGGGGCGGGGTAAGGGAATGTTATAGAAGGGAAATTAGTTTTTTCCCCCGACTGGACGTTCGTAAAACCCCCAAATATGGCGTCGAAAACTGACGAAAAAATCGCAAAATTGGTCATTTTCAAACGTTAATATCTCAAAAACTACTAGTCACACGGGTATGCTTCTTACATTTTTACAAACGTGCATTCTTCTTCTACTCCTAGGTATCACATTCAATTTCGTCAGTTTCCTACAATTTTCAAAATAAAATTTTTAAAGTGCGAGACGCAAGCTCACCTTTACCTAAGCGATCAATTTATACAAATCAGTTGAATGAATTAAACTCTATGATGAATAAGATTTATTTCAGTCACCAAACTCGTAACTCGAATACTTTATATTTTAAAATTCACAGCTTCAGGCTTTACTTTGTAGAAACTTTTAATACTCATTATAATAATGTTTTGTACTTTTCTACACTTCATATTATTTAAAACACAGTACGCGTTTCACCAATTTATTTAGTTTGTTTACATATATTATATTGTTGTCATTGTTGGATACAGAACATTAAATTTGATTTTAAAGAAACTTTTACATTAAAAATTTACAAAAAGAAAATGAAACAAAAAAAGAACGTGGTCTGCGTCGGACCAGACGGTGGAAGTTATACTTCTTTGGCCGGTCGCACACACCCGCTCACACACGCAGGCAGACAGGATATATAAATGAAATAAAAGACATTTTTTCTCTATTATTCAATATATTTCTCTTCGATATATTGTTATGAGTGATTTAATTTTTATAATATACACCTATATATTATCTGTTATATACACCTATATACTATATGTACGTTTTTGTATGGTTTTTTGTACGTTCGAACTTTGAAAAGAAGTTTTGTTTAAAAAAAAATCACCCCAACCGGGAATCAAACATGGGACTCTTAGGTGAAAGTTGAGTGCGCTACCGACTCACCCATCGATGCTCTTGTTCAAAGTTTGAACGTACAAAAAACCATACAAAAACGTACAATTGTGGATTTTTCTCACCCAAAAAAGAGCGTGACGCGGTTTCTCGACCAACATCCCATCTCAAAAGTCTCCAACGGGCGCAAAGAAGTATAACTTCAAAAATTGCTTAGCAACGAAAATGAAAAAAATCGAAATTTGTATTAATTTTGCGTTTAAACTTCAAATATTTCAATTTATCGATCGATAGAGAAACATCGGTTGCAAGAAGTAAATGCATTGATCTTTTGGCCTCATTTCAGTCAAAGAATGAAACTTTTATCTAAATTATTTCATATTTTAATGAATGAATGAAAATTACTCTACACGTAAATTATTCGTTTTTCCCATTTAAACCCATTAAAAAACAAAATCCTATCTGGACTCGAAACCAATGAAAAATATTTGGATTTTCGATTTTTTCCTGACTCGACACCAAATTTGAACCCTTCCCTGAAAATTTCATCCTTTTAGCTCGATTAGAAATACCCAGGAATTCGTATCAATGAGTACAATTGTGGATTTTTCTCACCCAAAAAAGAGCGTGACGCGGAGAAGAGCGTGACGCGGTTTCTCGACCAACATCCCATCCCAAAAGTCTCCAACGGGCGCAAAGAAGTATAACTTCAAAAATGAATAGGAGGGTAAAAAAAATATTAACATGAAAATAATAACAACGAAAATTTACATTCAATGCAAATTGCAAAAACAATGAAATCAAGGGATGATGGTGGTGGTAAAGAGAAAGGTCAACTTTCATATTTTAATGAGTAAAATAAAATTGTTGTACACGGAAAGTTTTCATTTCCCCCGTCTAATCCCATTGAAACGCAAAATCCTATCTGGGGGCTTATTCTCTATCTCGAAGCTACCGATGCGGTTGCTTCGAATAAGCTACCAGAATTGGCTACCAACCATATTCTCTAACTCGCGGGAGCTTTCTCAAGAACGTAAAAGGAAGTGGAGAGAAGTTTGATGAAAGGCGGGTATGAGAATCTTTTTAAACCAAATCTGCGGGAACTTCATTACAGGTGACGTCATTCTTAGAACCAATGGGAAAGCTCGTCTCAATGTTTTTCCGTGGATAAAACTGGTGAAACATGTTTTAAAGCCGTTTTAGACGGTGAAGATGCTCTTGTATCGTGTTTAGCGAAAAACGCCACGCATTAAAAATCATACGAGCAAAATATTAAAAATGTTCTATTTTTGCTTACATAATCTCGTGAACAATGTCGTGAATAGGAACGCACGACGTCCATCTTGGCTGTTTTGATCACTTGAAATAAGATTGTTCGTAAATATATTCGGGAATTAGGGTTCATGTCGATGATATGGTTCAATATGATTCGTGCTATTTGCTTTCGTCGATTACTCGTTGCTTCAAATCATTTGAATAATATACGAAGATGAAACTTTCAAAAGAAATGCGAAGGTGATACTCGCTACCACGGCCCGAAAAGTATCCCATTATGGGCTGGAATCACGTAATTCACCCAAGGTAAATATGGCTTTCCGTCACTCCAGTTAATATCTTTTTTGTGAAAAATCCCGCTAATGGCGAAAATGAAAAAGTAACCCAGTGAAAGTGCAAAGAATGCGCATTTAATAAATGTAAGAAACATACCCGTGAGTTGGATAATTATAGATAGATAAGCGTTAGAAAATGACCATTATTTAAGCAGGGTATACGGAGGCCGCGCTTCGTGAGGCTACCGTGGGAGCTTATTGGGGCTACGGAAGTAGATTACAGAATATGGGTGGGAGCCTATTATGCTACTGGTAACTTCTGCTTGCTCTTTCACCGGTAGCTTCCATGATAGAGAATACCGATGAGAGCAAGTAGCTTATTGAAGCATCTTTTCGCCAGAAAGCTCCGATGCTTCGAGTTAGAGAATAAGCCCCCTGGGCTTGAACTTAGGCCTAAATGTTGGAGTTTTTGCTTGTTTTCTGACTCATCGTACATTTAAGAACCTTCCATGAAAATGGCAACCCTGTACCTCGAATAGAAATGGTCAAAAACCATCCTCCTTAGAAACCTCCAAAACATTGCATGACGTAGCCTTTCGGAGCAATTGAAGTGCCAATTGGTTTCCAGAAACAACTGCTTAAAGCAGAAGCAACTGGTTAAACAACTGCTCCGCACTTACCGCTCGGGGGAGGGGGTGAAGGGATCTTCGGGCAAGGGGAGAGGATTAGATCTGTTACGCAACACAAGGACGGCATACCCAAGGGAGAGCATAAAAACATAATCAAAGATTTTATTTATTTATTAATACTTCATTGAGCATAGAAGCTCTCTTCAAAGAAACAACAAATGCAAGTCGCATAAGCCATAAATTGGCATAAATTAATGCAAACTTCACAAAAACGTGGAAAATTCACTAGGAAAATAAAACATTCACACGTACGTAAGCACAATCCATCCATCATTAAGGTCGTTAAAAAATTCAGCATAGCAACAAAAAAAATAAAAATAAAGAACCATTAAAAAACAGCAACAAGAACAAAGTGGATCTACATTTTCGTAAGCGTAACCAACCCTCAGCCATTAACCAAACATTTAACATCACACTTTATACTAGGATACGACACTAAGATATAATACATGTACTACCATGATTAAGGTATTGGAGTTACATTGTATTAACAGCCAATGTCTTGACTGACGTAGGTGTTGCGCAGTAGTGTTCTACGCAGGCGTGGTCGCGTCGCCTTGTTGGTTGTTGGCGGGCTATCGGCGCACAGTCAGTCAAGTCCAGTGTTGTGTAAAGACGTGTACAGACGAGTGTAAGAAATAAAGCAAAGTAATTATCCACAGGCGCGAGTTTCTGGATTCATTATTTAAAACGACTTCTAAATAAGGTACCATGTTTAAAAAGAGTTTTAAATTCTTCTTGAAAAGACTAACCTGGTCAACTTGACGTAACTCTTGTGGTAGTGCATTCCAATTGCGGCATAGTCTTGGAAATGGGGGGAGTGGAGATGGTAATTTTGAGAGCCATTATAAACTCCACAAGTTCTTTATGATTCCTGAAAGAGTAGTTTACAATTCTAGTGTCAAATCTATCCCATATATCGATGCAGTCAATTAAGGTTATGTAATACTTTCAATGCAATAATACTATTATAATACGATCTTATTGTGGCAAGTGGTGTGACATTGAAATTTCTACATGCTTGTGAGTAGTCATGATTATCGAGAGCCATTCGAGTACCCCATCTAGCACAAAGAACCCTTTTGTCCTGTTTCTCCTGGGAGAGTTGTGTTTTAAAAAAAAATTAACAGGTATGCCTTATTTCCAGTAACATAGAAGTTGGGTAGCTAAAATTTCAGAAATCCATACTTATTTAAGCTGGTTCTTACACTACTGCCGAAATCATAGTAAGCTGCAAATACCAAAAGCCAAAGAAATCAATCAAATTCATCAATTATAAATACATTTATTCATTTTGAGAGTGATCTAAATCCTGTAAACGTATGAAATGTATTGATTTATTAAAACAAAAAAAAACTAGCTTTTCAAATGATTCATGGAGTATAGTAGTACTTAGTACTTGGCATTGTTGCGTACGTGAATCCACGTGAAGCTGTTTATTTACAGTTGCTTAGAAACACAGGTCACTTATTTATACAGACCTTAACATTAAACTATTTCGTTGCAAATATGATTATTATACATGATTATCTTTTGTTTACGTAGCGCCACGTTGCATAACAGACATGTGCATGGTTAAATTTATTAAAACGCCAATAGACATTTGTTTTTCGTCGTGCATCGACATTTTACGGATGAGTTGATCAAAACGAAAATAGCGTATTCATCTGATATTTAACTAATATTTTGTTGTTTTTGGTATTGATCTCTTTTGTGGCTACATAAATATTCTCTATTCAATATCAAGAAACTTGGTATTCGGCTCAAGCCGCCATATGTGTATTTTTAAATTGATCGAAAAAAATCTAACTTTAAACTCCAATAACTCAGTAAGTAAACGGTAAAATGTGTCAAACTTGCTGGCACATATATATTACGGTGGGTCTATACTTCCAAGCCACCTCAATTTAAGGGTCGCTGCCTGTGATTGTTTACTGGGGTAGTAGAAGTCCAATGGGAAACTGTGAAGTGGGCGCTGACAAAAATGGGAACGATTATCCTTGTTTGGGGATGGCAAAGGTCAACTCCATTGTCAATTCAGGCTTCAACGTTTAACAATGCTATAGCCTTAATACTTAGTAAGTAAACGGTAAAATGTGTCAAACTTGCTGGCACATGTATATTACGGTGGGTCTATACTTCCAAGCCACCTCAATTTAAGGGTCGCTGCCTGTGATTGTTTACTGTGGTAGTAGAAGTCCAACGGGAAACTGTGAAGCGGGCGCTGACAAAAATGGGAAAGATTATCCTTGTTTGGGGATGGCAAAGGTCAACTCCATTGTCAATTCAGGCTTCAACGTTTAACAATGCTATAGCCTTAATACAAAAACAGCATCAATGGTTGTTGATTTTTTGCATAAATGAAAGACCATTCTTTGATTTAAGTCCTTATTTCGGAATCTAGCCTTCGCAATGTGCTTCCGAATATTACCAAAACATTTCTTTAAAACCAAAGATTTGCTATTTTTAATAAAAAACGCAACCACTTCATGATAAAGTTACTCCACTTAAATCAACAAGTGACTCTTCATCTAGAGAATACAAAAATTGCAAGTCTCCAGCTGTGACGGCAAAGCCGTTACTGGGTTAGAGGGAAACGTCTGAAACAAGCTTCTTAGCCCTGGTATATAACCACCTTAAAGCTTAAATTTATTCATGTTAAAATTTGAGATTGGAAATCAAATTTCCATTTTAAAATGGAAATTTGGAAGAACTACCTGAAATTAAAAGCCTTGAAAGTACTTGTTGTTATAATCATTTATCTTTAAAAAATATCTTTAACTTGTTTTGCACCTCTGGTGGGTCACGGCCGACTCTCCTCACAGGTGTCATGACCCACTGGTGGCACACGCCGCCACAACTTAGAATGCCAAACAGAGGCACTCATCCCCCTCGGTACGGATCTATTCTTAACCTATACGGTGGCGGCAGGGTAACGTCCTTGCCTGCTAACCCAAAGGTCGCGGGTTCGAGTCCCGCCTGGGGAGGATTTTTCTCTTCACAGGGCATGGTTGTGTGTGCTCGTCCGTTGTTGATTGTTAATACCCCCATGTTAAGGCCAATGAGAGCTGTTTTTGGTGGTGAATAAATAAATAAGTAAATGCACGCACAGAGGAGGACAAAATAGGATATTTTATGGTTTATGGAAACATACGCTAAGTTATAATTTTCCCGTTCCCTATATTGAGAGTCAACGGCATATCACAAGGCTACGTCAAACATAGTTAATAATATTGCATTACTCTATAAAGTACTCAACTAAACAACTTTCTGCTTGTTCACCATTTTACCATGGGTAAAAACAAAGGGGGTGTTTTCTCGGACCCGAAATTGATATTTTATTCGTGACATTGCTGGATGGAAACAAAAAATGAATTTTAGTGAAAAAATCAATCTTCTCACCGTAGCCATTCACTCATAAATTGAAAATATAAATACACAAAAGGTGGTGACGCCCATCGAATGAGCTGCGCTGAGGCCTACTACGTCATCCGCCTCCCCTTGTTGGCTGTTTTGGGGAATGGAGTAGGGGAGAGGAGGGAAGGGAAGATTTTGATTGGGCGAAGGAGCTGTGGACGAAGGGATGACGTAAGAAGTCCTACCATGCTCATTCCAGCGAAAGGGTTAAGAACATTATTCGTCGCTTATAACTCAAGAACTAGGTGACGGACCCAAATACAGAAAAATACCGGTCTTTCTATTTTACAAACTCTACCAGATTTGGTAATAAATAAAATGATAAATGCCCTCACTAAGAAAAATTACAAAATGCGTGTTGCCTAACATACAGGGGCAGAAACATTCTAAGAGGACATTGATACTTGAAATGTGAAAAAAAACTAAAAATAATAATGTACCGAGTAATACTAGTGTTATTAACACACTTAACTAACTTATAAATCGATTCACCTGTAAAAATATTGAATAAGAAAGAGAACAAGAAATACAATGCTAAAGCAAATATATTTTTGACCTTGTGAGAATTGATGTATCTAACAAAAGTACAGTCATCAGTCATAAGTTTTGTGTGCCAATAGAAATTTACAGTCACAAAAATGTAAATAAAGTGAAAATAGGCATTATAGTACGTAATCCATGCATAAAATTATAAAGAAGAAGAGAAATAGGTTCTTTGCAATATTTCTGACAAATTTTTTACTCATTTTTATTGTTGAAGCATTCCATACATAATGCTGTCTTCCCGTCACGGTCTCTGCAGAATATCTTTACTTTTTTCGCACTTGCCTGAGCTTTCACCGTTCCCTCTTCCGCACCTCTTCTCGTAGCACCCATTGTACCTTTTGTGGGATTCCCTGGCTGGTCCACCTATTTTCCCCGGCTCGTGAATTTTATGCCTTCGCAGGGAAGGGCCTTGCAGGTCTATTCCACTACCTTTGGCAATTTCTTTTCTCAGCAGTCCGAAAACAATCTTCTCACTAAATGATAACATGTCCATTTTTTTCTTATCTTTATTGGTGTGGAACAACACCCATGAATTTACTATGCGTGCCCCTAGTAGTAACTCAGGTGCCACCTTTTTATACCACTTCAATGACCTACGAATGCTAGTGTAGTATGCAGACACGTCAGACAAGTCCACCCCCTTCTGTGCGACATTGTACGATAGCTTGCATTGTGTCATTTTCACTGTTTTTGTCTGTCATTTTTTCGAAGCTGAATTCACTATAATATTTTTTATTTCAGGGTTTGTGTTCAGCATTACAACTGGTCATATGTCATGCCATTTGACCGCTTTGATGCCCCTGTCATTTTCTTTTGCCACAATTTCACCTTTGTTCAGTTTTTTTGACACTTATTTTGGATTTCTTTGTCGGTTACTTTTCAAACGTAGGTATTCTTTCTTACAAGATCTTTTTTTACTTGAGTATGAATTGTCCACATATAGAGTACTGCCTTCATGAAGATGTCCTTCAATTAGCTCAAGCAATTAGCCTACGATGGCCCAGCCCAATCCTACTCACTCCTGGGGGCTTATTCTCTAACTCGAAGCATTGGAGCTTTCTGGCGAAAGATGCTTCAATAAGCTACTTGCTCCCATCGGTATTCTCTATCATGGAAGCTACCGGAGAAAGTGCAAGCAGAAGCTACCGGTAGCATATTAGGCTCCCACCCATATTCTGTAAATGTCACGAAGCTACTTCCGTAGCCCCAATAAGCTCCCACGGTAGCCTTACGAAGCGCGGCCTCCGTATACCCTGCTTAAATAATGGTCATTTTCTAACGCTTATCTATCTATAATTATCCAACTCACGGGTATGTTTCTTACATTTATTAAATGCGCATTCTTTGCACTTTCACTGTGTTACTTTGTCATTTTCGCCATTAGCGGGATTTTTCACAAAAAAGATATTAACTGGAGTGACGGAAAGCCATATTTACCTTGGGTGAGTTACGTGATTCCAGCCCATAATGGGATACTTAGTGGGCCGTGGTAGCGAGTATCACCTTCACATTTCTTTTGAAAGTTTCATCTTCGTATATTATTTAACTGATTTGAAGCAACGAGTAATCGACGAAAGCAAATAGCACGAATCATATTGAACCATATCATCGACATGAACCCTAATTCCCGAATATATTTACGAACAATCTTATTTCAAGTGATCAAAACAGCCAAGATGGACGTCGTGCGTTCCTATTCACGAGATTGTTCACGAGATTATGTAAGCAAAAATAGAACATTTTTAATATTTTGCTCGTATGATTTTTAATGCGTGGCGTTTTTCGCTAAACACGATACTAGAGCATCTTCACCGTCTAAAACGGCCTTAAAACATGTTTCACCAGTTTTATCCACGGAAAAACATTGAGACGAGCTTTCCCATTGGTTCTAAGAATGACGTCACCGGTAATGAAGTTTCTGCGGATTTGGTTTAAAAAGATTCTCATACCCGCCTTTCATCAAACTTCTCACCACTTCCTTTTACGTTCTTGAGAAAGCTCTCACGAGTTAGAGAATATGGTTGGTAGCCAATTCTGGTAGCTTATTTGAAGCAACCGCATCGGTAGCTTCGAGATAGAGAATAAGCCCCCTGGAGCATTTCTTTTGCCGGCGTAAATCTCTAGGCTCTAGGTGTAGGCCTCAGGTGTATATAGAGATGGGCCACTTTGAAAAATACCGCGGTAACTTTAGTAAATTACCACGGTATTTGGATAATGGATATTTTTTGTGGGATTGTGCCTTTGTGCTCTATCAAAAATCACATGGAGGGAAGTCATATTTGAATAATAGACTTGACCTCATCGAAGAAAAATTATTGAGGAGTAGATGTGGGTAGGCCACCTGCAACACCTCACCCTCTCCGCCCCTTAGAAAGGCACTTTCCTGATCTTATCCTAGCCACTAATGAGAAGGCAAGCCCAAGACGTGAGTGCTTTCTATGTACATACAAGAAATAAAGACGCGCATGGGAAAATAATGTGAAGGGAAAGCAGATATTTTGGCCCAAATTGCGATGTAACTCTGTGGTTGTAACGCTGTCTCTTACTGTTTTGTTGATTTGACAATTGAATATGAGTCTGCATCAGGTAAGTCATAGTCGTTAGGTTCTCAAAGTCATTTGCGATTGTCGAATGTTGAAAGGATGGAAGAGTATAGAATGCCCAAATTGTTAATGAATAGCAAGATGGAAGGGAGTAGGAGGAGAGGAAGACCACGCAAAAGATGGAACTGCAAAATGTTCAGAAATCATCTCCCTTCTAGTTAAGAGATTGGGCCACTCTGAAAAAAAGCACGGTAATTTCCGTAAATTACCGTGGTGTTTTTCGTAATTTACCGTTCCCCTTTAAAATTACGGTAATTTTTGGTAATTTTCTAGATAGTTCACCTATGTTTGAGATGATTTTTCATACAGATAAATTCCCAACATGTTCTTTTAACCCAAGTTCACATTTTCTACGTGTTTAATTATTAATTGAAGCATGTAACACTCATTTTTGGAATATTTTACATAAATTATAACATTGTTGAGTAATGCATTGGAATATTGTTCTTGAAAATTTCTCATACTTTGACAAAAGAAAGCCAGATTGCTTGTGTTACTGCCGTAGTTCTTTTTACAATTTTAAAAATTTATAATAAGTTAATGTTGTATTATAGGTATGGTTTAAACATCGTTATCCCTTTCCTATTGCTATTGGCTTTCTTATTTAACCATACATTTACTGTTAAATGCTTAAAACTAAAAAATACTGGAAAATTACGATAATATTCATCTGAGGTGAATTACCAAGGTAAAATACAGTAATTTTGAAAATTACCGTAATTTTCCAATATTTCTTATTTTCAAGCATTTAACAGCAAACGTATGGTTAAATAAGAAAGCCAATAGCAATAGGAAGGGAATAACAATGTTAAAAACAATACCTATAATACACCATTAATCTGTTAGAAATTTTTAAAATTGTAAAAAGAAGGCATGGCAGCAACACGCAATCTGGCTTTCTTTTGTCAAAGTATGAGAAATTTTCAAGAAGAATATTCTAATGCATTAATCTTATAATGTTATATAATTGAAGTAAAATATCCCAAAAATGAGTTGTACGCTTGCCTCAATTTATTATTAAACACGTAGGAAATGTGGACTTGGCTTAAACTAACATATTGGGAATTTATCTGCATGAAAAATTATCTCAAAAATAGGTGAATTATCTAGAAAATTATGGTAATTTACAAGGCACGCAGTAAATTACGAACAATACCACGGTAATTTACGAAAATTACCGATGTAATTTTCAGAGTGGCCCCCATCTCTACGTATATGGCCTCAACTTTGAGCATAGATGCTTTATGCGCCTGTCTGTCATGTGCGTGTATCTTCGGAGGAAAACAAAAAATACGAAATTTACGAAAATTACCGATGTAATTTTCAGAGTGGCCCCCATCTCTACGTATATGGCCTCAACTTTGAGCATAGATGCTTTATGCGCCTGTCTGTCATGTGCGTGTATCTTCGGAGGAAAACAGTCTGCATTGCCTTCTAATCTTTGTGTTCTGGGGATGGGATCCCTCCTGTGGTGACCCACGCTGGTCGTCAATTGGCTCAAGGTCTCTCGATAAAGGACGGTGACCGGAGAAATGGGTGGAAGGAGAGAGTGGGTGGGAAAGAAAGATGCCTGAGCATGTCTTGTTGGTTTTTGGGAAGTGTTTTGTGGCTGTTTGGCTGCGCTATGGTGGTGGTGGTGGGGTTGAGGAAGGGTGTTGGTCATTTGCCGAGGGATTTCCAGTTCGGGATGGGTCAAGCTGTGGAGTTGGGTGTCCAAGGGGAAGTTGCAGTAAGTAGAATAGTGTGGAATGGAGCGGGAAGGTGTGGCAGGCATCCCATATGGCATATAGAGAATATAGAATGTCGATATTTTTGCTTATGGTCTATATTCCGTATTTTGGTCCAAATTGGTCTATATTTTGGAGCAGGGTCTATATTTTGGCCAAAGGTAAGCTACAATTTATACTAAAGCAGCAGGTACAGCACTGCAAAGTTTGAATCACGGAGTATAGAAATATGGAGATTCGACCTATAGCCGGAAGGTGATGCCAAAACCTTCCGCAGAGAGGAACAGCCGGTAGATGGTGCTGATGACCGCCGCGTATCTGTCAGCCAGGAAATTATATTGAGCTAAATGGCGATTAAGTCGCTCTTACTACGCAATTAAAATGGCTGAATTACAACGTGGCCATCGGAAATAAATTTTGTGAACATCAAAGAGGATAATATATTGCAAGGAAGCTTCTATGAAAAAATTCTTTCGTAAAAAAGACAGGCAAAACATACTGTCGTTCCAATTTTAGCATCTGCTTGAGGAAATTATTAAATTGCTATCACCACATAAAAAGTAAGACTAATTTGCGTCGTGGCCGTAGGGTATGAATTATTAAACCTTCTAATGCACAAATTTCACTCTACAAGTTTTGGGAAGAGTATGCTCCTGACAGAAACGGTCAAGGCACGTCAGTTTCCAGCTGTCTGCTTGAGATCTTATACTTCCTATAGTCGGGTGAGGTTAATGGTTTGCTCGTCAAGCATTAGGTGAGGTAATTGAAAGTTACTGCCGTTTAATAAAATAGAACATTACCTAATGACACCTTGCTTGCAAATAGGGTGAGGAATCGCACATAAAGGATTAGGCGTTTAAAAAAATTTAGGCTTAATTATAAATACAGTAAACTTGATGGTTATATGCTTACTTTCAATCCAGATGCATGATCTTACTCTACGCTTTACCAAGTTACACTTCTAATGTAAGGGCAGGTTTATCATAACAAATACCTATGTAATCAATACGAATGAGAAGAGGAAAGGCTGATGGAAATAAAAGTAAAAATATTTGAACTTTGACTGTTTAATCTTTCGGGATTCATTCCGCGATGTTTAAAATTGCAAAATAAAAACAATATTTCGCTGGTCCTCCTGCCAGCTTCATCAGGTTAACTGAACTGATCCCTTAGTCTCGTTCGTCTTTATATATATGAGTGAGGACTCCCATTGTTGCCGGAATTTTTAAGTTTGAATAATTCGTTTAAGATTTCTACTCAACATGCAACCGTCTTCTCGGTTGACGTTCTCGGGTCTCTTCGTAATTTCTATAGCCTCCCTGATTAATCTTGGGTAATAGCGTACCTCCCTCGATATTAATTTTGTCTCCTCAAAGTTGAAGTAATGAGTGGTGCTGAGATGGCGTTCGGCTATTGCAAAAATGCGGTAATTATTATTTTTAATTGCCCGTTGATGCTCTTGGAGGCGTATTTTTAGGACTCTGCATGTCTGGCCTACATATGGATGTCCACAGCTGCACAAAACTTCATATATTCCTCCGTAGAACTTCCAGGGAAGCGGATCTTTGGCTTTCAGAAGTACCTCCCCTGTCTTCGTCACGCATGTGAATCTACAACTACGTTGTACTTCGATAGAATTCTGGAGATTTTCTCCGTAGTTTCAGACACATAAGGAAGAGTGGCATATGCCTTTGACTTCTCTCTGTTTTCTGTCGGGTCAGTGGGATTTTCATTTCGGACCACGAGAGAATTTCTTTCTTCTTTCCGTGCAGTTTTCATGATTTAGTCAGGGCGGAAACAATTTTTCTCAAATACCCTTAATAAGTGCTGCTTTTCGCCGGCGATGGAATCGGCGTCAGAGATCGTAAAAGCTCGATGATACAGCGTTCTCATGACTGAGGCTTTCTGTTGAGGGTGGTGTGGTGCGATGTGGCATGTAGGTAGCGGTCTGTGTGGGTACATTTCCGGTACACAGAATGACCTAATGTCCCATCTCCTTTCTTCTGGACCATAGCGTCTAAGAATGGAAGGCCATTGTCCATTTCTATTTCCATTGTGACTTTAATAGAGTTGGTTTGTCCATTTAGATGTTGCAGGAACTTTTCCAGCTCTTCTTTTCTGTGAGGCCAGATAGCGAAGGTGTCGTCTACGTATCTTACGAATACTTTTGGTTTTTTAAAAGATTAAGTAGTCAACACTACATCTGCGGAAGCCTAAGAGCTAATATTTGAACTTTATTTATTTCTTTAAAATGCTGATCCAGTGGGATAAATACTCTAGTAATCCAGTACGATAGTACTTATTTCATTAGTGCAATGTTGAGAACAGATGAAGTGCAATAACCCCAGGGTAACTAAAAGTGCACTAACCCCAGGGTAACTAACAAGAGAAGAAATTGAACAAACATTAATGGCAAAACTTGGTGAAAGAGAAGTGTCATCTTTGATTCAATTGGAGTCACTCAAAAGTTGGGGGACTTAAAATGGACCTGGTGGTGAATGAATTCCTAGAAATGTAAAGAGAAAAATGTTAGGCTTGATAATTTTAATATAAAGATTACCATTTCTCTCTTAGAAAACATAACTAGACGAATTATTAGACGAATGCTTCATGCCTCATGTTGTGGAATCACCCTGTGCCACACACCCTAGTGGTGGCTTTCACGGTACTTCGTAGATGATTTGTTAATGTTTCGCAAGTCCTACAGTCTTAATTGAGTGAAGTATCTAGGAGCTACGATAACTTCGGACCTATCGTGGGGAGCACAAGAATTTGTAAATTAAAATTTCTGATTAAAATTGTTGCTTACTTCATGTTCTTCACTTATTCACATACTGCTCATAGTTGGAACTCAATGGCAAAACTTTTAGTGTAGTGGCCTTCAGTCTTCAGCCACTGCAGTTTCTATCTGGGGTATTTCCTGGTGTGCAGTTGAGTGTTATGTTGAGAACATTTGGAGTAGAGATCATAGGCAGTAAAGATTGCTACCCCATGGTATTATTTGTTTAGAGCAGGGTAATGTGATATTGCTTGTAATGTGTTTTTCCACATCCTTCTGTGTGAATATGTGGGCAAGAGTGTTAATAGAATATGTACATGGTTTTTAAATCCACATGTTAGGAACTAGAAGTAGCAGTATTTGTGGAGCCAAGAGTGGGGACTCAAACTTAATCTGAGCAAATGCACGGCGGTACATACCCTGCGGAGGTCGTCCAATTATTCCTATGCATATGCTGTGGATGGTGTTAACATAAAGGCGACAGATGAAGTGAAGTATCTAGGAGTTACGATAACTTCGGACCTATCATGGGGAGCTCATATAAGAAATATTTGTGGCAGAGCTCTGAAGAAGCTAGGATTCGTCAAGCGTATTGTGGGAATATTTTCGGATGAAAAAGTAAAAGAGAGGTGCTATTTCGCACTCGTCCGGACACACCTTGAATATGCAGCGAGCATATGGGATCCGGTGCAGAAAGACTTAGTCCGGGAACTTAATAAAATACAAAGGAAAGCTGCGCGATTCATCAAAAACTGTTACGGGCGTACAGAGAGCGTTACACAGATGTTAAACGAATTAGGCTGGGAGCCGCTAGAGACTCGGAGGCTGCGCGCTAGGCTTAGATTGCTTAAACAATTGAGAGTAGATAGCTTTCAGAGTGACACAGAGAACATCATATTAGAACCCTATTATATTTCCAGGTTCGACAGTAACGATAAATTAAGAGAGATATTTTGCCGAATGGATAGGTAAGGGAATTTGTTTTTCCCCCGAACAATAAGGGACTTTAATTAATGCTAGGCGTAATTTCATAAGAGCGTTTCCTTTTAATATGTAAACGGCTGGTGTCCTAACACCCCCCTCCACACGTCTATTGAGGCGGCTTGCGGGGTAGTATGTAGATGTAGATGAATATGTCCACGAAAGAACGCACAACCGAGAACCATTAACGACAAAAAATAACCCATGGACTCCAACTCTTTCATCTCTTCTTAATGGCACGATCAAGTCAAAATATTCATTAAAATAAACTAAAATAATGGAATCATTGCAGTGTAAATGACTAAGAAGTCAATTAACACTTTGAATGCGGATGAAATTTTCACAACTATTGCGTATGACGGAGAGGTCATTTCCAATTTGAATTACTAATGTTTGAATGAGAAACACCTTCAGACATCTTGTTTGCATTTCAACAAAAAAACAACAATGACATACATGTATGTCATCCGTCACCAGTAATTAAAAAATGTATGCAACCCGCAACACGATTTATTATTTTTGATGCCCAGGTAAGGTTATGTTATATATATCTAATTTTTTTGGGTTCTAGTATTTTCATATTAACTATTTAACTTAAACCTGATATACCAAAGTAGTATGTGCCAAGGATTACTTTCATTTGGAATAAAACTACAATTTTGGAAACATTTAGTCTTATCTTTTTTATTCTTTTTATTCGAACAATGGGAATGATAGCGAAGAGTTCATATATAATATTTAGTAAATAGGAAGATATTTTATTAAATAACTGCTTGATATTTTAATTTTCTTTAATGCAAAAGCGAAAACAAAATATATAATAATTTAATTTTTGATTTTCTCAAAGTAATGATGCATTATAATTTTTTTCAAACGATTGGAAAAAACATAACTTGCAGGAGAATTATTACTTCCAGTCGAACAATAATTTCGATGGAGTAAAGGTACAGCTAAAATTGATTCAATTTTGCTTACTATATATTTGATCAATCCAAGTTTTGCAATTAAAATCAAATGGAGAAAAGTAAAAAAAATCGTTTAATAATGTTACAAAATGCAAAATTCTCGTATGATGCTCAATATAACAGTAGAAAATCATCTCTTAAAAATTGCTAATAACTTACTAAAAATTTAATTTACTACATATGTCCAAAAAATAATAATTTTTTTAAAATTCGTGTTTACATAACAAAAATGGTATTTAAATTTCAAAATCCACACATATCTATTCTTATAATATCTTCCATTTACAAATTTTTATGATATATTTGGAGACACGGACGAGGACACAACCCTAGCTCACCCCCACAGTCAGGACAAATGGTTGTCACTTCCTTTCTGATGCCTTTATCATGGCACACCTGGCATATTTTCTGCTGCTTGTGCTACTTCCCGGATTCCGTGTACGCTGGGAGATGGAATGAGGCAATGGTCTTAGCAGGTCTTGCGCCAGTTTGAATTAGCGACTCAATTCTAGTCGAAATTCGTGTAACTTTTTTTTTCCACTAAATCTATTGAATAACTCAAAAATATTCACAACTGTCATCTGAAAAATATATAAGACCAATTTCATGTACCACCCCAGGGATTTGTGTTCAACTGGGTAGCAGGACAAGAGTTGGTCCCAATAATAATAATAATATTCTTTATTCACCTTTAGCATAAATACATATGATAGGTGTTGTCAAGGTATGGTGCATGTGAATATTTGCGTTTAAAATTAATTCAAAATTATAATTGAGTAAAATAAACATCTCATAATTGAGGAACATAACTAGGCAGATCATGTCAATACACTTAATGAAACGATAGACCTTAAGAGTTTTAGGCTGGAGAAATCTAGGTTATAATATTCCTCTAGGGAATATAATGGGTTGGATGTAAGCCAATCTCGGAGAGCCTTACAGAAGCCCACACTAGAGGCTGACTTGGCAGAAGTTGAGAGCCTGTTGAAAAATTTGATGGGTAGGCCATCTACTTTGTATGTTTTATCGAGCCTACAGAGTGGTATATCCATGGAATTTTTGGTTCTGGTGTCATGACAGTGGACATCAGCCCTTGTTGAGTACATGCTTAGATTTTCTTTAATATGTACTAATGAATGGAATATAAACTGATTGTAAACTGTCATGATTTGAAGATTTTTGAAGAGAGGTTTGCAGTGTTCTAGGGAACATGCGTTGACTAAAATTCGTACAGCCTTTTTTTGTAGTATAAGTATGGATTTAGTGTCAGAAGCATGTCCCCGCAGTCTTATACCATACGTAATATGGGAATGAAAAAAAGCATAATACGCATTGAGTAAATAGTCCTTACTTACATATAGCTTCAACTTCCTGAGCAGGAATAAGGCTCGTGCCAGTTTCTTACTGACGTGTAGAACATGAGCATTCCAGGTTAATTTGGAATCTAAGTGAAATCCCAGCAATTTCAATGATCAATCCCCCTCATCAAAATATTATACTTGACTACTGCCTCAGGCTTTTCCTTTGGCCCTGGTGTGCTGGAAACTTCCACAAAGTTACACCCAAATTCAGAGGAGATCATTGTAGCGTCCCTCTTGTCATTCTACTTAAAAACACAAATCCCTTCATTGGTATACCGGACTACTACTAGTTTCTTCTTTATTTTTGACGAGGTTCTAATTTTTTTTAATTGTAATAAAAAATAAACAATAATATTTTCTCAAGTGAATGAAAGTTTAGCCTAGTACTGGAAATACATAATTAAATTCAATGCAAGCAAATTAGCCACACAATTGGATTACCTATGAAAATAAATAGAAAAAAGTTATGTTTTCAACAATATAACATTTTTTAAATTGTTTATTTTTGATGACCACAATGAAAAGCATGGGGCGCGACCTCATTTATATTTCACACCTTAACTTTAGTTAATTGTAAAAATATTTCCCCGGGTTGCATATACTCCAGGAAACAGATTTCTGATATCTATTTGAGCCAGTCTAACACTATTATCGAATTTGCCCAAGCATAAACTGATCCAAACCCTTAAAATCTTAACTTAACTTGTAGAAAACATTTTCTGCGTGCCCCCTGCCCCCATATCTTTGGCCCCAGTATGGACGAGCAGTCTCAAAACAAGGCCGTAGGGTTCACTTAGCATGTATATATTTATGCCATGCTTGTGGAGTTTCCCCTGAACATATTGTCCGAATATCGGTCGACCCCTCTGGAAAACCATCGACTCATCAATGCATAGTTCTCTACTGGCGGGAACAATATCTTCCATTACCTCTTGAAAGCACTCAAGCAGAGGCCTTATTTATAAAGCCTATCATGTGGACTGGGTCTTACACCTCGGGATTTTCTGAGAATTGAAGCGCCTGAAAAATCCCTAGAAGGGCTCATCACATCACTAAATATTGGAATGCGTAAGAGCGCAGACCTCTTCCAATAATCCAAGTCTATAATATATGAATATCATTAAAATACAAGTACTATCTGTAAGAAATAATCCTTACATTAATGAATTCTAAATTCATGGCAATTTTATTCCAAAATAGTTAATATTAATCAAATAATAAAAAATATTTCATAATAATGGTCCTTTCATACTAAAAACTATAAAAAAAACTGGGGAAAGAAACCGACCTGACTTAAACCAGTCTGAACTCAGATCATGTAAGAATTTAAAGGTCGAACAGACCTATTAATTAAGCTACTGTACCTAATTATAATCTTAATCCAACATCGAGGTCGCAAGCCTTCTTGTAAATTTGAAATTGTGAGCCCATGTTTCATCACCGGTGGCTACGGAATTTAGAAAATCCTCTCTTTTGTCGGGGTAGTGCTTCATAAATTCAAGGGCAGCTTCCACCCGTTGCCGTTCTTCTGTGAACACCTTGCGCTCACTCTCCAATATTGCAACTTTTCCGACAAATTCTTCTCAAGGTGGGTCTATATTAGGGCTAAGAAGCTTGTTTCAGACGTTTCCCTCAAACCCAGTAACGCCTTTGCCGTGGCAGCTGGATATTTGCAATTTTCGTCTTCTGTAGATAAAGAGTCATTTGTTGATTTAAGTGGAGAAAATTTATCATGAAGTGGTTGTGTTTTTTTATGAAAAATAGCATAACTTTGGTTTTTACGAAATGTTTTGGTAATATTCTGGGGCACGTTGCGAAGGCTAGATTACGAAGTGAGGATTTTTAGCCCAGTTAAATCAAAGAATGGTCTTTCATATACGCAAAAAATCAACAACCATTAATGCTGTGTTCGTATTAAGGCTATAGCAATGTTAAGCATTCAGGCCTGCATTGACAACGGAGTAGACCTTTTCCATCCCCACCCAAGGATAATCGTTCCCCACTCCATTTATGTCAGTGCCGCCTTCACAGTTTCCCGTTGGGCGTCTACCACCACATCAATCGGCAACCACAGGCGACGATCGTTAAATTGAGGCGGCTTGGAAGTATAGATCCACCTAATGGTGGATTTTGAAACTTCAGGATTCTAACAAGAGAATTCGTGGATGGTGATCCTTCGATCATGCCGCATAACTTCTTCTACTTTCGAGATCGTATCGTCTGACTCTGATAGTCTCCCGCTTCCGTCTTTATCATGACTCTGTATGACCAGCTTTAACATCTCTACATCACTTGTTCACATTTTTGATATCCATACACCCCACCCCATACCCTTTGGTCAACTGTTCAATGAATTACAACAGGTTGAACACTTTCCTTTTGTGTTAAGAAATCCAATGATATTGCAAAGTCCACATTTGGTGGGAATGGTGATCGGGAACGCCATTTCAAATGGTTGCCAAGCCAAGAGTTGAAATACCGGACTCGGCAACTGTTCTTTGAAAGAGGGGGGATGGAAGTATACAGCAGTGGTGCCAACTGCCACCCAAAAAAATTTCCTTGTGGCTCCAGTGCTATGGAGACCTTATTTTTGGGTTAACCCTCATGCTATTTTTCTCCATTACTTTGGGCCAACAGCCATGGAATTTCTGTGTGGTTTTGTTATTTCATACTCAAAACTAGGCCCCTTCCCCCTATTGACTACCGATATTTGGCCTAAAATGAGGAGCATATTCGGACATATTTGGTATATTGTTTTGAATGATTCCGTAACATTGAAGAGCGAGAATTAGAACATCATATCGTTGCCATACGAGACTCCGTAATACCTGTGGTACCATTTACCATTACCTCTGGTAAAATCAGACCAAACCAATTAAACAGTCTCTAAACATGAGGCGTATTATTCTGATTCCGACACGGACTTTGACACACAAATAATTAGTGTGGAAATAATGTTACGTATTTTAGAAGGGTGAACATTTAGTGCTGTATTTTCTGCACATGTTGCAGGGAAATACATATGTAGTTAGATATGCTTTCTAACATGCTGGGGTGTACTGTTGCATTCAATAGCTTTTCTCGCAATCAGTAAAAAAGCATTGCAAAACTGGATCAAAGTATGGCTGGTTAAAAATGATAACCTTGTATAATCTCCCTTGATTTGAGCTTTTTTTGGCCTGCTTTCAGCTTATCTAAATATTCAATATCCCAGCCCAGCAGTGCTCAGAACTTTTTTCTTCTCCCCGAAGTCTTCAGGCCTGCTTTATTTTGATTCCATCGAGCATTACTGCCACCCAGCAGTCTCTCTTCCTAATGCATCCCTACTGCCAGATATCACCCATGAAACACTGAAGAAAAGAGAATCTGAAGCTTGTAAAACGTGCACATTCTAGTATCAAACGCATACAATCCAGAATGAATGAAACAATTTCTTTGGCGACTTTGTGGTATTACATATAATGAATATTTAATGGTAACTTTTACAACGCCACTTAGCAAAACTTATAAACATGACAAGATAAATAAAATACCCGATCTAGATATATAACAGAACTATCTAATCTCAATTGGAACAAGTAATATTCATTTTTAACTTGTTGCGGACTGGCTATTTAAATTCTATCTCTTCGGGTAGGGCCAGCTATTTAAAAGGTTTTTAACCTAAATGATATTGATGCATGAAAATTGGTCTAGCATGCTTAATTTTTAATGAATTTTAATAAAATTAGAGCCGTTTACTCACCAGATATTTTAGTACGTATTTTTGGTATGGTATTGGATGAAACACGTTCCTTTATGCAGAGGAACCATGCAGAATCCACAGATATGCCGAGTTTCCTTCCAAAGTTTATTTGCAGAACAAACTTGGCACATCCGAGATGGATATGTCTTCGTCCCATACTCCACTTTTTTTTAAGTTTCTTATTTTTTTGGGGGTATATACAATTTTGCTTACCCCTCTTCATTGTCCTTTTTGAAGGTTTTCATTTTACACTCATAAATTTGTAGAATTTTACATTGGGTACAGTTTTGTATACGTTTTTTTACACACGTTTCATATTTTAAAATAGTCAATAATTAGGAATTCGGAAATGAGTAAAAACATTTTTACATTTAGAAATCCCATTACTAGGTTAAAATTGTTCCCATTATAACAATTATCTTTCTTTTCTTATTTGCATATATGTAGTATTAAAATTTATCATACATCATAGGTTTTTTTACACGTTTTTATGTATCAAAAGTATCACAATTTAGAATTGGAAAATAAGTTATAGCAACTCATTATCTTATTAATAAATTATTGTTCGTATTATTACTACAGTTATCTACCATTTTAATATTTGCAGATACTTTTAAAAGTTTCAGTGTTTTCATAAATTCACATTTACAAAGACAAAGTCGCGGACTTAATGCCACACTTTGGCCATCGCGTTTACTCAAGGTAGAATTTGGGTGAGTTTTCCTAATTCCCTAGTTTTGGCTTTCCTGAGGCAGAACGTTATTAGGTCTCTGCCTGGTTAGCTGGCCGGCGTCTTCCATCTCCAGAGATAATCTAATTCGCCATGTTTCGAACCAAGGACAGTTTTCAATTCTACGTTTAATTGTGTCTTCTTCACCACATATGGTACACTTCCCATCTTCGCTTTTGGCAATCTTCTTGAGGTAATTTAAGCATTCCTCCATGTCCTGAGAGTGCTTGGGCCGTACTTTTGATGTGTGTTGTATCTATTTTCTTTCTGTCATAGATCGTTGGAAAAATATCCCGGGTGTGTTAGCCTTTTTCTGAGTTGCTCCATTCCAAGTTCCATTTTTCCTCTGTTATCTCTCTTAATCTCCGCTTTAGTTGAGTTATTTGTGGGTATTCGTCGTTTATTAGCATTATTCCCAAGGAAATTGTTTGGTTCTCCTTTTTTAATTCATCTCTTGCCTTCTTCTCCCAAACAATGTATTTCAGCGGTGGCTCCATTGCAATGACTGCCAATGCATCTGTACTTGTATTCAGATGGTAGCTGGCGCTCACTTGCATGGCAGCTCGTCAGAGTACGATTCGTCCGACAGGCTGGACGAGAGCACAAATCAACTCATGCCACTGGCGATCGCAGAATTTGGTCCTTGAAAATGTTTTAAACTATCAAAAGCTATTTATTGCCATATTTTTCTAGGACCGAAATAATTTACAATCGGAACATGCTAAGAATACGCTATGTGATATTGTTGGATAAATGTTCTTTAAGGGTTATTTGCATGATGCCAGTGGCTGGCATGCCAGTTTGGGTATTGACTGGAAGGTCACTGGCAAGCGGCGACTGGAATGCCAGCTTACTAGCGCTACCCTGTTTACACGTTGCCAGCTACTGGAACAAGTTCCAGTGACTGACGGGCGACTGTTGCCGTTTACACAGTGCCTGTCGGCTGGCGCCACTGAGGTTGCGCGGCAGAGGGGGAAGCTGGCGCGCCAGTAAAACAAAAATATTTGTTCTGCTGGAACTGCCAGCTGCTGGCGCGTCCTTGGCTTGCTGGCTTCTCCAGTTACTGGCGTGAGGCGTTTACACAGTTCCAGTCATTGGCATCCAGTGACTGGCTACCTTAACTGGCACGCCGACTGGCACCGTGTAAATCAGCCTTTAGGTATTTTAATCATTCCCATACTCCATTATCCTCTCTCTAGTGTGTCCCCCCCCCCACTAGCCTTGCCGGGTTATCTCTTGACGAGGTGCTTGCTGAGTCGGCCCTTCTCTCTTGCCGTCCATGTCATCATTGCTGGAAGACGCACTTCTTTCCTTCTCACACTTAGTCCAATCCTTGGCTACTTCCAAAACAAATTTTTTATTGGTCACACGGATAGATGTGTTCAAGTTTTTGTGTGAAGGTTTTCAGCTATGTGTATGCTGTTATAATAATTATCCTGGATCACATGATGCCGACGGTGTAAATACGGATCTAGAAGAGCCGATATGGTTTCCTTTAATTTTTTCCCCTCAGCTGTGTGTATTTTGAAGTTGCAAATATACCCTGATTCGCTCTCGCACACCATTTGCACCAATAACACATACTTCACCAATTTACCTGGATTATATGTTCTAAATCTCAGTCTTCCTCTCCAAGGTATTACTCCTTCGTCGAGAGAGAGCTCGCTCCTGGGCGAATAAACTGTTTTGAATGTTTCTAAAAAGTATGTAATTATTGGTCTTATTTTGTATAATCTATCAGTGGAGTCAGAATTTGATTAATTATCATTAAAATGCCAAGAATTCCAAATTTGCTCTAATCTGTTCGTGCTAAGCAACTTTCCAAAAATTCGTGTCCCCACAAATGCATCTGTGTTCCAATATTCCTTTTTCGAATCTTTCCTGACCTTTCCCATCAATATAATAATTGCAAAAAAAATTCATCTCTCCTAGCGCTACATTTTTCCATTTCCTGGTTTTCAGTGATCCCATACGAATTACAGGCAGTCCTCGACTTTCGTACACAATGCGTTCCTGAAGACGTGTACGATAGTCAAATGTATGAAAGTCTAACAAAATAGTCCCATACTAATTAGGGGTTACGTTCCCGGAGAGTTAAATATACATACTAAAACCTCATATCAATTGTAAGGAAATTTTATTTTTAGTACAAAAGTTTAAAAATACATTAATTATATTTAAAACAATATGTAATTACTTTAAAAACTATGCATTCTTGATAAAAGGCACTAAAGGAATACTGTTGTGTACTGAGTAAACATACGCATTTCTAATTTTTCCCAATCAGAAATTAATATTTCACAGATAACTTCCACGGTAACTATAAAGACACAAAACAAGAAGCATCACGACATTTAATTCTTGGAACCTTAAATTCGATGTAATTTAGTTTATTACAACTAAAGAAACAACAAAATTTCGCAATTTCCTAAACCGGACAAAAGGCAAACGAAGATAGAATGACGATGCGTAGATACAGGCCATAAAAAACTTCGTGAATTTCGCATGCACTTCCCAGCATTTCATACATGGTCTATAATTTTATCTTTCCCCTTTACTATTGAACACACAGTTGAACGGCTTAAGTTCAATGATCGTCCGATCGCAGCAAAAGATCCTCCCAGTTCAGCACGTCTAATAATTCCCAACTCTCTTTTCAGGCACATTATATTTTCGTTTTCCACTCATTCTAATCATACGATATTAATTGAATTCATTAAATAAACAAGTTATACCTTGCTCTAAGTCAGCACTGCCCACGGTCGCGTATACTAGCAAGCGAGAACGCCAGATGTAACAATTGAATGACGTGATGCCCCATGCACCATCGTGGGAAATCAAAAAATTCGCGGGAAATTCAAAAATACTGTTCGACAAATGTCCGAAAGTTTGAATTTAGTATAAATTCGACAGTGTCGGGCGATATATGGTGGAACAGCATTTTAAATAAAAACTACAGTAATTGTACTGTCCACTTAAATTTAATGTGAAACACGTGTTGTGTATTTCACATTAAATTTAAGTGGACAGTACAATTACTGTAGTTTTTATTTTGAATTTGGTGTCCGAAAGTCAAGTAAAAGGTATCAATTAGGAGCGTACGAAAGTGCGAATTGTACGAAAGTCGAGTGTACGAAAGTTGAGGACCGCCTGTAGTCCCATACTAAATAGGGGTTACGTTCCCGGAGAGTTAAATATACATACTAAAACCTCATATCAATTGTAAGGAAATTTTATTTTTAGTACAAAAGTTTAAAAATACATTAATTATATTTAAAACAATACATAATACTTTTAAAACTACGTAGTCTTGATAAACGGTTCTTAAAGAATACCATTGTGTACTGAGTAACACCTAGACTCATTATATGTATACATATGCATTTCTAATTTTTCCCAAGCAGAAATTAACATTTCACTAATAACGTCCACTATCACTATAAATACACAAAACAAGAAGCATCACGACATTTAATTTTTGGAACCTTAAACTCGATGTAATTTAATTTGTTACAATTAAAGAAGCAACAAAATTTCACATTCCTAAACTGGACAAAAGACTAACGAAAATAGAATGATGTTTCCTAGGTACATGCCATACACAACTTGGTGAATTTCGCATTGTAATTCCCAGCATTTTGTACATGGTCTATAATTTCATCTTTCCCCTTTAGTATTGAACACACTGTTGAACGGCATAAGTTCAATGATCGTCCGATTGTAGCAAAAGATCCTCCCAGTTCAGCACGTCTAATAATTCCCAACTTTTGCTCGACAGTATTAAGTTTATGTGACCTACGCGTATTTTCGTTGGTCTCAGTCACATCATATTTACGTTTTCCGATCATTGTTAACATACGACATTAATTGAATTCAGTAAATAAACAAGTTATACCTTGCTCTAAGTTAACACTGCCCACAGTCGCGTATACTAGCGAGCGAGAATGCCAGATGAAACTGTTGAATGCCAGGATGCGCTATACACCATTGTGGGAAATTCAAAAATATTGTTCGACAAATGTCCGAAAGTCCAAATTTTGTGTCCCAAGTCAAGTAAAAGGTATCAATTTGGAGCGTACGAAAGTGCGAATTGTACAAAAGTCGAGTGTACGAAAGTCGAGGACTGTCTGTACCTTCATTTTGCATGTGATACAAATTGGTCTCGTTGCACATAATTTCAAAAAGATCCTCCCCAAAAAACAATTATACTTCTTCCAAAATGCATTCAAAGTTGTCAGGTGGATTGAGGATTCCTTCCATGCCTTGAAATTCCTCCAAAACTCTTGGGATATCATGCTTGTTCCAAGTCTCAGCGGTGTCCTTCACCAAGCTGCCGTCAGTGTCATTTCCTTCAGAATCACTATCAGTGTAAACTAGCTGTGTAGATCTTCTATTATTCTGCTTCCAGAAATTTCCACTCCAATTTCACAGTCTGAGCCTTCACTATCTTCTACACAATCATCTGGCACGTCTGATAATACATCAATACAAAGTTCTCCGTATATATCCTCCTCCGTCATTCCACTAGATGCACCAACACTCGTTGACGCCATAGTTATAGATATCTTACAAGGGCAATTGGAGTAATTTCTTCATAAAACGAGAAGTATAAGTATTACTGGTAAATCTAATTGGTATCACCACACGATTTAATGTATTTATGCTCAACCATATGCAAACGCACTACACAATTCATTCAATGAGATAAATTATTTCTTCTTTCATTCTAAAAGTTCATACTTATATAACATACTTATATAACGTTGGAACAATGATATATTTGTTTTATTTGAATAAAATAATATGTATATGTACAAGTTTTCCTAAGGGATAACGTGCAGTGAAAGTGCTCTGCGTTCGCGCGACTCACTCAAATCAGTCACTATCTCTCACTCAACATGGTTTTGAGAATGGGGATTTGGGGATTTCAAGCACGACTGAGAAAAGTTGTTTGGCAAATGTGTTAACGATTGTATTCTCTTTCCAGGTCAGCAACTCTGGCGTTGTAGGGATCAGAAAACGGGTGAGACGACCTCGGAAAAAGACTGCCGGCCATTCATTAGAAGTTCCTAGCTACCTCAGCTCTGAGGTCAGTATCACCTGTCCTCGACGGAACTTGAATTTCATAAAGTAAGCCCTTGATATGAAAGGAGGAGATTTAATGTTCTCATCCTGACTGTGACCTCTCGTCCAAGGGCAAAGACTGACCTTTGGCGGAGGAAAGAAGGGAGCGATTCATGAAATGTGGAAGTCCTATGGTACTCTTTGTTCATTTCCTATGAGGTGGCAGGTTTATTCACCATTGATCAAAGACTTATTTATATGGGCTTCATTGTAGTAGTAGTAGTTTATTTATAGTTCTTAAGAACTAATATGTACAAATATTAGAAAAAAGTATCAAAATAATTACATATCACAAGATTTATCACATAACAATTGTCTTAATACATGTTCTCTTTTCACTCATAATTTGGTGCATAGCAACAATACAGAGAAAAGCTGTTATTATACAACAATAAATAAAATCATACAACAATTGCCAACATACCTGAATTATGTATATAAATGTACGTACATATTATAGGAATTTCTCTCTAAGCAATAGGGTAGTTTTTCTTTACAAACTCACTTATCTTTTTTTACATCCGTAATTATTGACACCAATTATTTCATTTTTAATTTTTTTATATATTTTTACCCTATTTACAAATCATGATTTTTGCCCTGTCATAGTACGTTGCCCATTTCAATAAAATTTACTGCATTTTCTTGTTTCGTAAATGTGATTACTTCTTATCATAAAATCCTTAAGGTATTTATATTTTTCACATTCTTTGCTTTTTACTTTGTTATGTATAAAAAGAAGTGTCCTGTATACTATCCTCATATCAAAAACACATTACAAGTTAAACACAGGAGTAGGACAGATTGTATAAAAAATTCACAAAAAGGTTTAATTAATTTTTTTATTTTCAAAGCATTACATTTATAACAAATTGAATCTTGTATTTTCATTTTAATTTCATTTATTTTTAGAACTCCTATTACATTTATGACCTGTCAGGCATAATGGTCTGTTGATGGTACATGCACAACAATCAGTTTACAAAATAGCTGATAATACAAGTCAGGAATATGCAGCTAATGGCCATTTTACCCGGTACATTTGTTTGTACAAACTCTTCGGTGAACTCATGAGGCAAAATGTATTGTGTAAAGTGGCATATTGTATGTATGCTTGTGCGAATGTCTCAGTGCCGGAACAGAAAATAGAACCTGTTCTAGTTTTGTAGAGACAAACGTACAATCTCGTGTACGTTCGTTTGTACAAAATCTTTCATCGCGTAAAACGGCCTTAACACATTGGACTCGGTGCCCGAAACATATACGGGCGCCATTGAATGACTCTGCCGCCTACGCCCGTAAGGCATAGAGGCACAACTTTCCGTGTTTGTATCTCGCGGTCCACGTAAGATGTACATGTTGTTTGCTCAGACTGAATCATTTTTTACATTATTTTAAAAATCATTAAGTGCTCTTTTGTTTGATGTATTGTACATAATTTGTTGTAAACTTATAATATTAATTTTAAAAATGATAAAATCATGCAAAATAGCCAGTCTGCGGTGGCATACCAAAATATTTGCCTCAGGGTCCAATGTGTTAAGACTTCTTTATATTTTCCTAGGTACACGGAATTGATTCACCCAAACACTTGCATTATTACAACTAAGTATTACTTAGAACAATAAATTCTTTAGAAGCACAATAGGCATATTTTCAAATATAATAGAGTACATTCTTGAGTTTAATATAACATTAAATTTTTATATTAAATTGTTACAGTGATACTAAGTGATATGTCATGAAGCATATTCTTATGTATGATTTTTTTACACTGCTCTCCCTAGATTACAATTACTAATTTGGCATAAATTGTCAATGTATGTGGAGTATTTTTGATTAGTTTGGAGAAAAGTACTGAATTTATTCTACTACTGTAATCAGTATAAACTTTTGGTGCAACAACAAAATTGCATCTCAAGCTAAACTCAGTATCAATATACTTACTCATCCCTCAATCCATGTTCTTACATGCGCAACATTTGTAAAAAATAACCCAGAAAGATTTTTCACCAATGCCACAGTCCATAATCATGACACCCAAAATAAACTGGATGCACATTCCGATCACAGCTTATACTCCTCCAATCTTAATGCGCCATACAAAATGGCCTCAAAAATTTACAACTAACTGTCTACTCAACTGAAAACAATTCCTTCTTCCTCATTATTCCAAAAAAATTAAAGATTTTGTTGCTAAATAAATGTTATTATAGTGTCAATGAATTCTTTGAGGAAAAACTATCATCATAGTTGTAATGGTATTTAGCTTGTTTGTAATATTCGTTCGCATTTAAGTCGTTTTTGTCTTTCCCCACTGGGATGTGTTCATGTATGAGGTGTGATAAAAAAATAATCAGAATTTTTGTTTTTCCCATAGAATATTTATTTATTAATCAATATCAATTTTGTCCCCATTCAAAGTATTCCCCCTTGTGCCAAACACTTGCGCCAGCAGTTTTTCCAATCTTGGAAGCACTTCTGGAACTCACTTTTCGGTATGGAGTTCAGCTCCTTCAGCGATTCTCATCTCATCAATGATGGCAAAACATCTTCTTTTCATGGTTCTCTTCAGCCTCTGGATTAGAAAGAAGTCACAGGGGGCCATGTTTGGCGAGTATGGTGGCCGAGACAGAACAATGGTTTGTTTTTTAACCAAAAAATCACGAATAAGCAGTGAAATGGGGCGGGAGCATTATCGTGGTGCAATTTCCACGAGCTGTTTTGCCACAATTCTGGCGTTTTCATTCCTTGCTTCATGCAAACAGCGCTTTACTTCCAGGTAGTATTCCATATTGACCGTACGACCATATGGCAGAGATAAATATGTACAATTATTGAAAATCAGAATTATAAAGCCCACGAAATTTAAATATTCCCGTTATTTTTTATCACACCTCGTGTCTCGTCTTTTTGGACTTGTCTTATATCTATATACATATATGATCAGTAGACAGAAAATAAATATTATTATTATAATCCAGACCAGTTTGTTTTAATGCAGGCAATTCATGACTTCCACGAAGTGAAAACCTGATTGATAGAATTGTATTTTACAGGCTTATATTTGTTATAAAGTAATTTGACTTGATCTTAGCTGTTGTTTTCTTTAATATTTGTATTATGCCTAATTAGGATTAAATAGAAGCTCGCTTGAAAAAGTGTGTGTTGAAGGCAGTTTGCACTAGTTGAGCGGCGAGAAAGCTCAGTTTCTCATACATTGTTAAGTTCTCCACAATTATTCCAGGAACGTAAATTTTACCTTTCTTCTAATAAAATCTTAATTAAAGATTCAAGAAAAATTTAAAGATTTACAATTTTTTCTAAATTTTAAAACCTTTGTCTGGAGGAAGAGCTTTTTGTGTACTTGACGTCTCTGAGGCCTCAACGCAACTTGAAATCAATCCGGCACATTCGCACATAGTCACAATCAATACCCATGTGGGACTGTCTAGTTCACCTGCTATTTTCCAGGGGGTAATGCAAATTGCCCAAGGTTTCTTGTTAACTGGACGACTTAGGCATCGTGCATAAACTATGTTACCATTTTCAGTGATTTTTTACCCCCCCCCCCCCTCCCTTAATTGGAAACCGTAGTATTTCCCCGTCCCCACCCCCTCCTCCCCCCCCCAAAGTTTAGAACAAGTTTATTCCCATGTTGGAACCTACATGGCATGTATGCATGAGTATGAGTGTGGCAAAACGTCAAATACAGCTGGTCTATACAGTGTAAAAGTGAATATTCTCCTTTTGCCACTACATATTTGCAATTTCCCGTGGTTACAAAATTTACATCCTTTTCTAGAGTATCTACAAAAGTGTAAATAAGGGGTCGTGCATAATCTACGTTAGCGTTTTCTGTGATTTTTTTATCTACCCCTCTGTAGTGTTCTTTCCAACCCCTTCCCCCCCCCCAACCCCCCCCCCCCAATCTCAATTGGAACAGGTAATATTAATTTTTAAATTCTCAAAGTCAACCATGAATCAAGGTGCTGTGTTTTATCTGTTTTATGTTCTCTCTCCCCTCCTCACATTTATGACTGTGGCTTGCAAATTGTTGTCGTCATGAGGTCATTATTTAACCCGTGATATGTTTAAAATGTAAACAATTTGATGGCATGAAGACTTGCAACATTTATTTTTTGGGGTAGGTTGAAATAAGGCAATTAAGTAGCTGAACTAGATATACATTAGAACTATCTAATCTCAATTGGAACAAGTAATATTAATTTTTAAATCCAAAAAATCAACCATGAATCACAGTGCAACATGCTTTGCTTTTATCTATTTTTAAGTTCTCTCCCCACCTCACATTTCTGACTGCACTGCCTTGAAAAGTGTCGTCACGAGGTCGCTATTCAACCCACAAGAAGTTTAAAATGTAAGCAATTTGATGGTATGAAGACTTGCAACAATGTAGAGGCAATGGTTCAGTTGCATTGAGTTAAATTAGTAGCTTAGAGGTGTAAGAAACACCCCAGGTACTCTTCCTCATGTTAAACTCTGTAGTAATGTCGACGCGATGTTGACAAGTAAAAAATGTAAATAGGCACATTGTAGCTAGAGATGGGCCACTTTGAAAATTATTACGGTAATTTTCGTTAATTACCTCGGTATTTTTCGTAATTTACCGCGCCCCTTGAAAATTTCCATAATTTTCTAGATAATTCACCCATGTTTGAGATAATTTTTCATACAGATAAATTCCCAACATGTTCTTTTAAGCCAAGTCAACATTTCCTACATGTTTAATTATAAATTTAGGAATGTCCAACTCATTTTTGGCATATTTTACTTCAATTATGACATTATTGAGTAATTATTAATAGAATATTCTTCTTGAAAATTTCTCATACTTTGACAACAGAAAGCCAGATTGGGTGTTGCTGCAGTATTTCTTTTTACAATTTTGAAAATTTTAAATAGATTAATGTTGCATTAAGGTATGGTTTAAACATGGTTATATTCCCTTCCTTTTGCTATTGGCTTTCTTATTTTCCATACATTTTCTGTTTAATGCTTAAAACTGAAAAATACAGGAAAAATTCGGTAATTTTCGAAAATTACCGTAATTTACCACGGTAATTTACCTCAGATGAGTATTACGGTGACTTTCCCATCTCTAATTGTAACAGTTATATTACTTTGAGTGAATCTCCCCCCCCCTATCCCCCTCGTTACCCACAGTCGGTTTACAGGCGACCCCCTCCTCCGCCCTAAGTTGGTAACATAGTTTATGCAAGACCCCTTACTTTGGCAAAGGTAAAACGGGGTTAAAAAGGAACACTTTCAATTTAGGACAATGGATCAATCCATATTAAGTGGTCCAGAAATAATTTAATTGCCTGTTTGATGATTTTTAATATTTGTTATTTATTTGCCATACTAACTACCATTTATTGTGAATACAAAAATGTCATTATTTTTTTAAATTTTATTTTCCTGATAGTGGCCATTTTTATGTTAACAAAACACCGATTTTAGGCTATTTCAGTGTTCTGCAGAGCAGCAAATGTCTACAATTCTGTTTATCGTTGAACGATCAAATTAAATCCAATCTATTCAGTAAGTGATGAAAGTAAATACAGGTACGGAGATGTATCGACCTAAAATTAAGTCTAAGGGTCCAAATATTGCTTCAAAGTTTTCATCACTTAATTTTTAAAAAATAAATTTTTACGACTTTTTTATGTGGGAAGGCATGAAATTTAATAATAAGGGGAGATATTAATGTTTGTAATTTTTTATAAAGGTTTAGGTACATGCTTTAAGTATGCAGAATTTTAAGCTTTGGACTTCAGTTGTTTTATAATTACAATTTTTTAAAGTTTTTGATTTTTCAAAGTTTTCAAAATTTAGTGTCCATTGTCAGAAAGTTTAGTGTCCAACAAAATTTAATAGTGTTTCGGGCATGAAAATCAAAATTTGAAATTTGGCCCATTTACAGTAGAGCCCTGCTAATTCGGGCCCCGGTAATTCGGGTTTCTGGATAAATCGGGGCGGGCCAAGAAAAGTAAAAATATTTTCAATAATGAAGTACAAATTCTCGACCGCTGCGCCGCGCTGTACGTAATAAGCAGTAGAACGCCACAGGCTCACAACTGACTGGAGAGCGCTCGTTACCTCGGTCGACCGAGGTAGGCTGGCCGGCCAGCTGCTCCCTCCCTCCCCGGACCCTCCGCCCGCTAAGCAAGCACCCAAGCGTCTTGAGACCCAGTGAAACGAGCGTAAGTCACCGCGTAAGTATATGCTTGAGAACCATGAATAACCTTCAAAAATGTTTTAGGGTCGTTCCAACGGTCGTTTAAATGTTTAATTCGGGTTTTTAGTTAATTCTGGCAGTAGCCGGACACAATTAGCCCGAATTAGAGGGGTTCTACTGTATTGTCCTTTATATGAGGATTGAACAGTACAAATTTTGTTTTGTGGAATCTGCTACATATTTATAAAGATGTGTTAAGCATTGAAAAGTACCAAAATATCGAGGAAGTCTATATCAATGTGGTGCAAACGATGCAAATGTTATCATGCTTGGCAAAGGAAAAATGAGTTTGAAAAAGAATATTTTCAATCGAGGAAAAAGTATAAATAGAGTAATTGCACAATTTTAACGAAACTATGTTAAATTTTGCTTTGGTGCGTAAAAACCATAAATCCAAAATTGTACTGTCGTAACTTTCCTACTTTTTAAACAATAAGCGATTTAAAATCACATTTCGAACCTTGCGCACAAACGGACCGCGGCCATATTGAATCTGCTGTGACGTAATCGCCCTTACTCCACAATCGCTGCCGGGTTTGTTTACATTCGTTGTGTTGTATAAACTGCCTTTTGTGGTAAATATCCTCATGTGCTAAATAGTTCCAAAAATTACCATGTAGATGCCTGATGATATCAATTAAAAATTACTGCGAAAAAGAAGAGCTACAAAGAGTATTGTTTCATGCCATAATGCAAAAGTACGCGGATATCAACTCCAGATAAAGTATTCATCAACGTTCCATGTAATGCTTCATTGCGAAAGAAGCTTAGGAGCTCGGAGAGACTTGAAGAAGATGTCTTTAGCTGCATCACCCATTCAGGCTGCTGTGCCGACCATTTCAATGTAAATAAATTGAACTCTTTGTTCCACTCGATAGTAAACTGAATAGCGTCCACACCCGGAAGATTATTGGAACTTGCCTTTGCGAATCCAACTTCCATGATGAGCACCAACGTTTTATTTCAAATATCGAAATAACTTCGAAAAGGCAAATACTATTTCACGCTCAACGCACAGCTAGGCTATTTCGCTTCTGCTATTATGGGAGATGACGTCACACTACGTTTAGACCTCGGAAATTTCGATGCTAAAACAATGCATATTAAAAGCTATTTATTAAATTAATTAGTAGGAATTATAACTTGGTATTTCGTACGTGGCATTTCGAAACCAAACACTACTCGCTATAATAAATTTCAACAAAATACCTCACGCTTATACTCTATTGTACAACAAACTGATTGTCATGTTGGAACCTCCATTTATCTGGTGAAACGTCAATGATTTCCACTCTACATGTACCTTGTTTATGTGAATATTCTCATTTTTTCATCCTCCATGCACATTCCTGCCATTTACACTTTATATCTAGGGTCCTCCGAAAAGTGCAAATCAAGGGTTTAATGTACATAATTATAAATGTTGTGTTTCCCCTTTCCAGATTGACATCAGCCGTGTTCGTGTGGAGTTGAGACGCCAGTTGGAGGGGGAGCCAGAGCACCAAATAACCAAACAGGAGGTATTGGCCTTTTTGACATTGTCTGAGTGGAATTAATAATTAACACACTCGCAACGTAGGCAATTTTTGTAGACGTAAATTTTTTCCCAGGGACGTAAATTTTCATGAAAAATGAAAATTAATTTTTCAGCTTTTTTTTTAATTATGGAAGTTTCCCTTTGCTTTGAGCATATTCATATAGAAATGGCGTACACAGAATCCACCGTTTGGTCCAAAAATGCTCTGTGTCAGGCTTTTTCACAATGCCCTGCAGCATTATTAGCGCCAAGAAAACTCACATTTCGAGAGCACTCACTTCAAGCTATTGTTCTCTGGAACCAGAGTGTTTTTCACGAAGACACTGATTTGCATACCAATTTCTCTCGTCAGTAATTAGTTATATAATTTCATTGCCGAAGAACAGTTGATAAAACTGGAGTACACCACCATCTTCTTGAACTTCGAAATTGAGTGATGAAGCACTTTCAAAATGGAACCTTGCGGGTGCAGGAGGGGGAGATTCGCTACTTTTCATTTCTCTCCATTGGTCGTCTTCAATAGGCTCACCTTTGCACTTGACATCTGATATGGTGTGCTCGGAGAAGCTCGATTCAGATCCCGAAGTTTCTATATTGTACGCACACAGAGGGAATAATTGGACATTTTATGTTTTGTGGAAACATACGCTAAGTTAAGATTTTCCCATTTCCCTATATTGAGAGTCAACGGCATATCACAAGGCTGCGTCAAACAGAGTTAATAATATTGCATTACTCTGAGAAGTACTCAACTAAACAATTTTGTGCTTGTTCACCATTTGACCATGGGTAAGAAAAAATTACGTTGAATGAATTCGAGTTGTTCGAGGGGCTGGAGGGCATCCAGATTATTTCCCTTCTTCCTTCACTGCGAGTTGTTGTGATATTGTTTGCATTACTGCGAACAATATCCTAACACTATGCTCAATGTTTATTTAAACAGACAGAAAATAAATCATGGATGTTACTAGAGATGGTCCACTGAAAATTACCGCGGTATTTTTCGTATATTACTGCGTCCCTTGTAAATTACCATAATTTTCTAGATAATTCACCTATTTTTGAGATAATTTTTCATGCAGATAAATTCCCAACATGTTCAATTAAGCCAAGTCCACATTTCCAACATGTTTAATAATAAATTGAGGCATGCATACAACTCATTTTTGGGATATTTTACTTCAAATATATAACATTATAAGATTAATGTATTAGAATATTCTTCTTGAAAATTTCTCATACTTTGACAAAAGAAAGCCAGATTGCGTGTTGCTGCCATATTTCTTTTTACAATTTAAAAAATTTCTAATAGAATAATGTTGTATTAGGTACGGTTTAAACATGGTTATTCCCTTCCTATTGTTATTGGCATTCTTATTTATAAACATACATTTGCTGTTTGATACTTAAAACAAAAAAAATACAGGAAAATTACATTAATTTTCGAAAATTACCATAATTAAAAGTTATACAGACATGCAGGTGGCCTAATTATCTTAAGTTAAGCAGTAACATTCAGAAATTATTGAATAATTCATTAGTTTTTTGGAATAAAAAATTCAGTAACAATATTCGGATTTGCCGCCATTTAATGCTTCTGAATCTGAAAGAAAAAAATATGACTTTTTTTTGATCATTTTTGTAAAAAGAAACCCGTCAGGGAAGTGGTTAAACATCGTATCCTCTCCCTTATGCTATTGGCATTCTTATCTGAAAATTACATCGGTAATTTTCGTAAATTACCGTGGTATTGTTCGTAATTTACTGCGTACCTTGTAAATTACCATGATTTTCTAGATAATTCACCTATTTTTGAGATAATTTTTCATGCAGATAAATTCCCAACATGTTCGTTTAAGCCAAGTCCACATTTCCTACGTGTTTAATAATAAATTGAGGCATGCGTACAACTCATTATTGGAATATTTTACTTAAATTATAACATTATAGGAGTAATGCATTAAAATATTCTTCTTGAAAATTTCTCATACTTTGACAAAAGAAAGCCAGATTGCGTGTTGCTGCCATGCCTTCTTTTTACAATTTTAAAAATTTCTAACAGATTAATGGTGTATTATAGGTATTGTTTTTAACATCGTTACATTCCCTTCCTATTGCTATTGGCTTTCTTATTTAACCATACATTTGCTGTTAAATGCTTAAAACTAAGAAATACTGGAAAATTATGGTAATTTTTGAAAATTACCGTAATTTACCACGTGGTAATTTACCTCAGGTGAAAATTATGGTAATTTTCACATCTCTAGATGTTACAAGTCGGGGAAAATTGTCGAGATGTGAGGGAAAAATTGGATGAGGGCGAAGGTCGATGAATTGGTCTGTGGTCGACGCACCCCAACTATATGTTCGTTCGTTGTTGCTGGAGTTGATGTTCCATCTTCTGATTTTGTCTTCGTTTCACAAATTTGTCAATAAATTTGATGACTAAAAGTACCATTGGCTTGTTTTCTTAACTTTCATTTGCACTTGAAAATTTGGATAATGTCAGGGAAAATGATAATTGTTATCAGAGAAATGTGAAGGAATTTCTTTTCCAGATTATTGTGTGATACGCTGGAATCACACTGCTTCTTACAAGAACTTTTCTATTTTAGAACATATCTATTTTAATCGCCATATGTCATTAACTGAATACTACAGGAACATTCTTCTATTCCTTTATGAAATTTAATCATCAAAAACTGACAATTAACAGATTTTTAAGCCTAAAATCCCATTTGCTCCAGATTTTTTCTTATGAAAGCTAAAATAGAATTTTAAGTACATAATTATTTTTTCTAAAGTAAGCAAAAATACCCTTTAAATGTTTTCTCCAGAGTAACATATGCGAGAAAAAATATGAAGTAAACTTGTGTGAAAAAATAAATTATGTAAAAGTAAATTTGGAAAATGTCAATGTAAATGACAATTTTTGTCAGGGAAATGTCAATATTGTAACAACCCTGTAAATAAGCAAGTATCTTCATTTTGATTTATTATTACAATGTATAAAAATCTAATCGTAGGTTGTACATATATAGAAAAGGGTGAAATCTGTATGTAATGGTAAATTTTTTCGATTCAAATGAGTATTAAAAGGTTGCATAACCTCAACCGGAAATAAAAAAATTAACCAATTCTGGACTAATGTAAAAGATTTGTAGTAAAAATATCTTTTATAACACCTATCAAACATGTCTAGCCGAAAATTAATAACAAAATTTTGTGTTTTTTCTTCATAAATTACACTCCTGAAGAAGTCCCTCAATTCTTGCCTCCGTCACGAACGTATTACTTAAAGTGAAATTTCCTGCAGTGGAACCTATCAAACATGTCTAGCCGAAAATTAATAACAAAATTTTGTGTTTTTTCTTCATAAATTACACTCCTGAAGAAGTCCCTCAATTCTTGCCTCCGTCACGAACGTATTACTTAAAGTGAAATTTCCTGCAGTGGAACCTATCAAACATGTCTAGCCGAAAATTAATAACAAAATTTTGTGTTTTTTCTTCATAAATTACACTCCTGAAGAAGTCCCTCAATTCTTGCCTCCGTCACGAACGTATTACTTAAAGTGAAATTTCCTGCAGTGGAACCTATCAAACATGTCTAGCCGAAAATTAATAACAAAATTTTGTGTTTTTTCTTCATAAGTTACACTCCTGAAGAAGTCCCTCAATTCTTGCCTCCGTCACGAACGTATTACTTAAAGTGAAATTTCCTGCAGTGGAACCTATCAAACATGTCTAGCCGAAAATTAATAACAAAATTTTGTGTTTTTTCTTCATAAATTACACTCCTGAAGAAGTCCCTCAATTCTTGCCTCCGTCACGAACGTATTACTTAAAGTGAAATTTCCTGCAGTGGAACCTATCAAACATGTCTAGCCGAAAATTAATAACAAAATTTTGTGTTTTTTCTTCATAAATTACACTCCTGAAGAAGTCCCTCAATTCTTGCCTCCGTCACGAACGTATTACTTAAAGTGAAATTTCCTGCAGTGGAACCTATCAAACATGTCTAGCCGAAAATTAATAACAAAATTTTGTGTTTTTCTTCATAAATTACACTCCTGAAGAAGTCCCTCAATTCTTGCCTCCGTCACGAACGTATTACTTAAAGTGAAATTTCCTGCAGTGGAACCTATCAAACATGTCTAGCCGAAAATTAATAGCAAAATTTTGTGTTTTTCTTCATAAATTACACTCCTGAAGAAGTCCCTCAATTCTTGCCTCCGTCACGAACGTATTACTTAAAGTGAAATTTCCTGCAGTGGAACCTATCAAACATGTCTAGCCGAAAATTAATAACAAAATTTTGTGTTTTTCTTCATAAATTACACTCCTGAAGAAGTCCCTAAATTCTTGCCTCCGTCACGAACGTATTACTTAAAGTGAAATTTCCTGCAGTGGAACCTATCAAACATGTCTAGCCGAAAATTAATAACAAAATTTTGTGTTTTTCTTCATAAATTACACTCCTGAAGAAGTCCCTCAATTCTTGCCTCCGTCACGAACGTATTACTTAAAGTGAAATTTCCTGCAGTGGAACCTATCAAACATGTCTAGCCGAAAATTAATAACAAAATTTTGTGTTTTTCTTCATAAATTACACTCCTGAAGAAGTCCCTCAATTCTTGCCTCCGTCACGAACGTATTACTTAAAGTGAAATTTCCTGCAGTGGAACCTATCAAACATGTCTAGCCGAAAATTAATAACAAAATTTTGTGTTTTTCTTCATAAATTACACTCCTGAAGAAGTCCCTCAATTCTTGCCTCCGTCATGAACGTATTACTTAAAGTGAAATTTCCTGCAGTGGAACCTATCAAACATGTCTAGCCGAAAATTAATAGCAAAATTTTGTGTTTTTCTTCATAAATTACACTCCTGAAGAAGTCCCTCAATTCTTGCCTCCGTCACGAACGTATTACTTAAAGTGAAATTTCCTGCAGTGGAACCTATCAAACATGTCTAGCCGAAAATTAATAACAAAATTTTGTGTTTTTCTTCATAAATTACACTCCTGAAGAAGTCCCTCAATTCTTGCCTCCGTCACGAACGTATTACTTAAAGTGAAATTTCCTGCAGTGGAACCTATCAAACATGTCTAGCCGAAAATTAATAACAAAATTTTGTGTTTTTTCTTCATAAATTACACTCCTGAAGAAGTCCCTCAATTCTTGCCTCCGTCACGAACGTATTACTTAAAGTGAAATTTCCTGCAGTGGAACCTATCAAACATGTCTAGCCGAAAATTAATAACAAAATTTTGTGTTTTTCTTCATAAATTACACTCCTGAAGAAGTCCCTCAATTCTTGCCTCCGTCACGAACGTATTACTTAAAGTGAAATTTCCTGCAGTGGAACCTATCAAACATGTCTAGCCGAAAATTAATAACAAAATCTTGTGTTTTTCTTCATAAATTACACTCCTGAAGAAGTCCCTCAATTCTTGCCTCCGTCACGAACGTATTACTTAAAGTGAAATTTCCTGCAGTGGAACCTATCGTCGGGGATGGACGAAAAAATCGATGAATGCGGGAAAAAGAATCATCCAATTAGTGGAGATTTATGGGAATCGTTATTATTCTCGGGAATTATCTAGGGAATTTTCGTCAAAGCTGGATATCTTTAAGTTAATGTCAGTAATTCGTGCATACACTAAATCAAATTCCCATGGCAGCGGTCGGAAACGATAGTTCGGAGTTTTATTGATGTACAGTGAAGTCTTGATTATCCGGTTTAATTTCACTTTCATTTCTTCTAGTGTTCCTAATTTACGGAAAACAAACAATATATTGTTAAGTTTTTTTTTTATAAATGATCATGCAGATATCTAGAAATAATTCTCTTGCCCTTGTGGGTATTTTTCAGACGTTACAATTTTATTTCAGATGTGTTATTTTAGAAAAATAAAACAACTATTCTTATTAGATTTTTGCTCATATTTTCCTGTAAATTTATATTCTTTTAATGGAAGCGCCACTTCCAATAACTTGCCATTACAAGAATTTGTAAATTAAAATTTCTGATTAAAATTGTTGCTTTCTTCATGTTCTTCACTTATTCACATACTGCTCATATTTGGAACTCAATGGCAAAACTTTTAGTGTAGTGGCCTTCAGTCTTCAGCCACTGCAGTTTCTATCTGGGGTATTTCCTGGTGTGCAATTGAGTGTTATGTTGAGAACATTTGGAGTAGAGATCTTAGGCAGCAAAGAGTGTTACCCCATGGTATTATTTGTTTAGAGCAGGATAATGTGATATTGCTTGTAATGTGTTTTTCCACATCCTTCTGTGTGAATGTGTGGGCAAGAGTATTAATAGAATATGTACATGGTTTTTAAATCCACATGTTGGGAACTAGAAGTAGCAGTATTTGTGGAGCCAAGAGTGGGGACTCGAACTTAATCTGAGCAAATGCACGGCGGTACATTTCCTGCGGAGGTCGTCCAATTATTCCCATGTGTATGCTGTGGATGGTGTTAACATAAAGGCGACAGATGAAGTGAAGTATCTAGGAGTTACGATAACTTCGGACCTATCATGGGGAGCACATATAAGAAATATTTGTGGCAGAGCTCTGAAGAAGCTAGGATTCGTCAAGCGTATTGTGGTAAGATTTTCAGATGAAAAAGTAAAAGAGAGGTGCTATTTCGCCCTCGTCCGGCCACACCTTGAATATGCAGCGAGCATATGGGATCCGGTGCAGAAAGACTTAGTCCGGGAACTTAATAAAATACAAAGGAAAGCTGCGCGATTCGTGAAAAACTGCTATGGGCGTACAGGCAGCGTTACACAGATGTTAAACGAATAAGGCTGGGAGCCGCTAGAGACTCGGAGGCTGCGCGCTAGGCTTAGATTACTTGAGCAATTAAGAATAGATATATTTAAAAGTGACACGGAGAACATCATATTAGAACCTCACTATATTTCCAGGTCCGAAAGAAACGATAAATTAAGAGAGATATTTTGCCGAACGGATAGTTATGGGAATTCGTTTTTCCCCCGAACAATAAGGGACTTGACTGAATGCTAGGTGTAATTTCATTAGAGCGTTTCCTTTTTATATGTAAACGGCTGGTGTCCTAACACCCCCCGCCACACGCCTATTGAGGCGGCTTGCGGGGTAGTATGTAGATGTAGATGTTATGGGGGTAACTAGTATGTGTAGAGAAGTTATTATCAATATTACTTATGGCAAATAGCAGTATCACAAGATGTTACACACAGAATCACAATGGCTCAGCCAACTATTCCTGATTCCTGGAGTTAATAATTAATGCCCCATGAGTAGTATTTAGCCAAAAATGCGTATGTTTAGGACTAGATAGCACCCAGGAAAACGAAACAATTCCCCTGGAAAACCTCGAAAACTGAGGGAATTTCTAAATGACTTCACAGCGGACACCCTGATAATGTTGCTAGCGTGATGATTTATGGAGCAGTCAAAAGGCTTTGTCAAGATTTCCTTAGAGCAGCCAAAATTGTGACTTAATTTAATAATTTTCGACTTATTTCCAGGCGGAGGATGTGAGTGACCAGCTGATGCGTCCCGACAGTCTCAACTTGGAGCCGCCAATGTCCCTCGAGGAGTGGAATGGACGGCTGTGTGGAGACGGTGGGCGCCACGGTGCTATGGATATCAGCGGCCTCGTTGGTGGTTCTCATGGCGATGAGGCCAACATCCTTTCGGCATCCCTCGTCGGTGAGATCCTAGCCGAGGCGGAGACGAAGCCCTACGTGTGCGAGTTTTGCAACAAGATCTACGGCACTCGAGGCGAGCTGGTTCGGCACGCCCGTACTCACACCGGAGAGCGGCCTTACCTCTGTGACATATGTGGCATCAGCTTTGCCCGCCGCTACCATCTGGTGCAGCACAAGATGATCCACACTGGGGAGAAACCGTTCAGGTGGGCTTATGGTATACGGTTGTAACCTCACCCGGTCACGTTTAGTTTCCTATTAAAAGAACTTCGATAAACCTCCACAATTACCCAAACACTTAAAACTTACCTCCTTGATGAAGGGATTAATGGTTAACATTAGACAACATATTAAATAAAACACTTTGCTCAATCAATTACATAGTATAATACTTTCTTTTAATAAAAATATTTGACTTGGTTATGACAGCATCAGTATTTAGAGCCTTTTAAATGTATTGGATCCAATTTACAATGTTACTCTTATATGCTCCAATTTGTTTTTTACATTTACGTTATTTAGATAGCAGTACTTTTATAAATGGAGATAATTGTTCTTTTTATGACTTTGTTATTCTTATAGTTAGACTTATCGGACGCTGGGGCTTCTCGTCTCTCTTATGTGGCTTCGGATATGCTTTCACGGTCTTCCTCGTTTCCAGAATTCTGGGCTGTACGGTTTCTATCTTGGGTTTCTTTCCCGATTCCTTCCTGGCCTCTTTATAAATCTCTGGTTTCTCTTTCGTCACCTCTAGGCCGCTTCGTATCCACTCCCTGCCGTTTTTATTCTCCGACTTTTGGACCTTTTCCCCCACTTCGCGTCCTTAAGATCTTTACTCCCCCAATTATCTCTGCTGACTCCCCACTCTTAACTCCTCACTCTCTCACGCGTCCCCCGTTACTTATTGTTGTACTTTTATTATTTTTGCGTCGTCCTGAACCCCCCGATGTAAATATTGATTTATGTTTGGCGTCCCTAGTTATCTATTGTTATGTGCTGTTTTATTATGATTTATGGTAGGATTCTATTTGGTTGCATGGTAGAGCACCGAATATCCAATGTTCTATCAACCGACCTTCGGATTAGGGCTGGGCAGTATTTGAATCCCAATATCAATATCCAATATCTTAAAATATTGAAAATTGACCAATATCAATAACCTGTTTTGGAATATTGAATATTGGAAAATATTAGCATATTGGAATTTTGGATGTACCGTATATTCTCGTGTACCACCCGCCCCTGTGTAAGATGCGCACCTTGTTTTTGGCTAATGAATTCTTGGAAAAAAATAATTTTGAAAAAATTGGCAAAGAATAATATATATATATATATATATATATATATATTGTTTTTGGGAAAAGTAACAGCATGTTCTGAATACAATGGAACATAATTAATTTTTTTCACAGAAAACCAGCAGAGCAATAGATCAAAATACAAAATTGAATGATTTAGCATCAGTGTTGTTTGCCTTGATTATGGCCGCCATTAATAGGAAAGCAACATGAAATGACACGAACTCGAAACAAAGGGAAGTTTTTGGCCATCATGTTTCTTTGGCTAAACATAAATACCATTGAAAATGGAAATCCTCGAGTAAGCCGCGAATCCTCGTGTATGACGTGCACCCCATTTTTTGACGCTGATAAAAGTGGAGAAAGGTGCACATCTTACATGAGAATATACGGTATTGTAATATTGGAAATACCAAAAAAATGAAATATTGCTTTATTGGAAAATATTGAACATAGCAATATTAACAGGCAAAATTATCTGGCTTATAATGGTTTGCAAATGCTGAAGAAACAAAATTCTGCTCAAATAAACAATCACAGGCATGTACTTCACATTACTAGCAACAAAAAATTAGCATTTCTGCATGTTCTGCTGTTGATGAATTTCTGGTATTGGTGATGACCTCACCACCAATATTAAAAAAGTCTTTCTGACGGCAAACTTGTGGCAGGTATGATGAGAAACTTTCGCACAAACTTAGACATGAAAGTAAAGGCGGATGAGAAAAAGTTTTGGAAAAGTGTAATGTCTGTGTTAACTATGTAAAAGTCTGTTAGTAAAATAAGGAAAGCAATGTAAGCTTCTTTTCACCAGTTATTGGTATGAATAATGGTGGAAAAGGAAGTGCTGCAATGAGTGCCACGTCTGTTTTCAAAGATTAGAAAGATTTCAAAGCGGTTTATATGCAGATGACTGTGAAGTATTTACAGCAATTAACAGTGTGGCGGATTCCCTTAATTTGCAGTCTTCTCTTAATGTCATTGATAGCTGGTGTGCCAAATGGAAACTGTGTGTGAATCCTGAGAAGTCTGCTGCAATGTCAGTCTTCTTAAAACTCAAAACTATCTCCTTTACATACCAACTTTCCAAGCACCCTATACCTTCTGTTAGTTCCCACAATGATCTAGCCGTCAGCTTTGATCAAAAGTTGATGTTCCATGAACATATTTCTGGTATTTCAAAAAAGGCAATGTCGATAGTGGGAATTCTCTATCGGTTCAAAGAAATAACGGACCCATTTGCCCTAAAATCTGTCTTTCTTGGATGTCTACTACCCATCCTAGAATATTGCTCTCCCATCTGGTCAACTGCGTCTCCCACCACTCTTAAATTACTCAAACGCCCCCTTAATTTCTTTTTAGCCATAGTCCGTCATCGCGTGCCCTCCATCAGACATAGCTCATGTGAAGAAATCCTGTCATCTCTTGGCCTATCACACCTCTCCCTTTGCTGGCTGACTTCAGACCTTAAATTCCTGCACTCCATCATGAGCGGATCCCTCCGCTCTGATCTTCTTTCCTATTTTTCTCTCTGCATCCCAGCCTGCACCACTCGCAATATGAGTCTGTTACACACACCCAAATTCCGTCTCTCCATTTCCCAACGATCACTATTCTACTGACTAACTTTATCTTTCTTTGCCCTAATTAATAATCACCCTACCCTTGACCTTTTCTCCCCACGCAACGTCTTTCTCTCCCAACTGAAACATGATGCGTAACTTTCATGTCATCTTTGCCTCATTCTTGCCTTGTTTATATTTTGAATATTGTTTCTACTAATATTGTTGTATTATAATTTATTCTGTTTATTGAACCCAATGTAAAGGCCTTAGTTGCTGTTTTTGGAGTTTTTGATAAATAAATAAATAAATAAATTTTCTTAGAGCTGTCTTTATCATCATCCAGAAAATATGATAGCAGTTTCAATGTCATCAGCTGGTATTGAATGCCCCTCATATAGATTTGGGTTTGCCCATTCATCTTTTTCTTGCTTTAACAATTAAGTACAATGAACTTTCTGGTAAAAGTTGAATTATAAGTAAAGTAATATTTTGAATATTTATGTTTTGTTTCTACTACTGTTGTTGTTTTTAATTTATTCTGTTTATTGAACCCAATGTTGTCTTTGTTGCTGTTTTTGGAGTCTTGATAAATAAATAAATAAATTTAGGTGCTCTCCGACCACCCTCCTCGCCGGGCTCCAATATTCAATACTTGAAATTTTAATATTGGTAATCAAATATTCCAATTTTAAATATTGGTTCTGTAAAAAACAATATTCCAATTACAAATATTGGTTTACCTGACCACCAATATCCAATACAGGATAGGGGTCGTGCATAAACTACATTAACAATGTAGAGGGGGGAGGGTGTCGCCAAAATACCTACGGCAGGTAATGAAAGGGAGGTGGGGGGGTCCACTCAAAGTAACGTAGCTGTTTCAATGTGCCTGTTTAAGTTTCTTACTCGTCAACATCGATTCTACAATACTACATAGTTCATAATATGAGGAAGGGCGCGCAGGGTGTTTCATACACCCCTAAGCTTCTACTTTCACTCAATGTAACAGAACCATTGCCTCTACATTGTTGCAAATCTTCATACCATCAAATTGCTTACATTTTAACCTTCTCGTAGGTTAAATAGCAACCTCATGACAACACTTTTCAAGGCAGTGCAGTCAGAAATGTGAGGAGGGGAGAGAACTTGAGTAGATGAGCACAGCACCTTGATTCACAGTTGAATTTAAGAATTTAAAGATGAATATTACTTGTTCCAACTGAGATTAGATTGTTCTGTTATATATATAGTTCGGCTACTCTATTTGTCTTATTTCAACCTATTCGTAAAAATAAACTAAACTGAGAAAATATTTTTGAATTGAAAGTTTTGCTTTTAGAGAAAACTAGCTTTTGAACATGTGGACTCCAGTCAAGTTAACTGATGATTTTTTACACAACTACAGTGAGTCCAAGTGTATGTGCCACCTTGACTGCAATCAGAGAAGTTTAAAGAAACATGAGCCAAATTCTACCAATCAGCCTTGCCTTACTAACTTAGGTAAGGTTGGGAGGGGAGAGATAAATCTTATAAAATCTAACTCTTAAACAGGGGGCTTGGAGGGGTCATAAGATGTCCAAAACTGACTTAACTTGAGTGGCCCCCATAATGTATGATGTTTGAAGATATTTTTTGGAACTCGTCACAGAGTTAAGCGATTTCATCCTGTCAATGTTTGTGGCAAAATTAAAATTGAAAACCAATATTTACTCGTGATGATGCTGCCTCACAATACGATGCATCTTATAATCGTAACGTCTCTTCACTGACCTTCCTTCGCTACGAGTTCACTAATTGTGCTTGCCGAGATCTTACTACAGCGGAACTGGCTTCTGTTTGCCTCAGTTCACGAAAGAATTTCCGATTGGAGAGCTTGTTAGGCCGCATTTCCATTCAACTCGCACTATGCAGTGCCAACCAAATCCTTTCCCGCTACTTGTCCCTTCCCCTCTCCCACTTCACCTCACACCTCCGATTCCTTTTACCGCGTCTATTTTCAAAATCACTGCCAACATACGAAAATTTCTCACGCGAATTTTACGTGCTTCGAGCTTGGTCTGAGGTGTGGCGCGGCCGAGCTTCCCACATTTACTTTTGCCGTTGACTGTACACAATAAATTTATTTATTTATAATTTTATGGCCTTCATTGAACTACTGCAGTCATCTTCTGGGTTTGTAGGTCCCTTCCACGTAGCCCTAAGAGTCTACAACCGCCATTTGCCATTTGGCATAAAAAATTCCCCCTCCAGGGAATCTTTATAAAATATTAAACATTTATTGTTTGAATAGGTATTATTTATATATTTTTAATTGAATGGCCTTCATTGGACCACTTAAGTCATCTTGTCTTGATTTCTTCTGTTTTCTGTCTCAGCCCAGTATTTCTTCATTTCGCTCGGATCTTAGCTTTCTTTCTTCATCTGAGATCACCCTTCCTATTCTCTGTTTGTTGATCTTGGTTTGTTATAGTCTGATCTGTTTGTCCTTGAGTTTCACAATAGCATCTGTCTTTTCTTTCAAATCTTCTATTGTCATGTGTAATTCACTCATATCTTCCTTAATTTCTGCTGTCCATCTTGCACTGGTCTTACTGTTCCATAATTTTTCTATAATCTTTTTCCTCATTCTGTTTTCTGGAGTTCTGATTAGGTGTCGAAGGAAAGAGATTCGTTTCTTTCTCACCGTGCTCATTACAGGTTCTATTTCTCTGTGCATAGACTGTTTCATTGGAAGCTTATCTCCAGTGCCCGTTTTCTTGGTATTTTTTATTTATGCAAGTTCTGACTATTCTCCTTTCTATCTTGAGTAATTTATCTGTTGCTATTGTGTTAGTTTTAAAGATGGTGTCACCTGCATATGTCATTTCCTGTCGTATAACTGTTTCATAGTGTCTTGATTTTCTGGACATAATAAGCCCTTTGAGGAAATATGCACGTACATTTAATTTTAAATTGATAAAAATAGAGTCAGTTGATAAATAATTTAATGTATAAAAAATACTAATTGTTTTAACCACGCATGTATTTTCAAGCTTACTAAAAATTAAAATAACTTTTTCCTGTTTGAATTGTTTGATTGTTGTATTGTGTTCCCACGATAATGGTTGATCCACTCTGTACACATGTTCCATTGGGAACAATGCTTGAGAAATTACAATTAGTGATAAATTTATTCTTATAGTAGCGCCATCTGTCTGTGATTAATTCTTCACATGTATAATTAATTAATTAATTGCTTCTAACCGATAAACTAATTGATATATTAAATTCATGTATAATCATCAAAATACATTTGTGCCCATTATTTATACTTATTTTCTACTTTTTAGTCCTTATATTAACTGTGTAACGGTTATTTGAAATTAAAATATTAGCATTTCTTCTCTCAAAAAAGGTGAAAATGACTGTTGCAATTAATTCCAACAGTGCCGACTAGGCTTGTGCGATGACCGATTTTGGTCATCGATTTTCGATGAAAAAATTTCATCGAAATGTTTCGATGACGATGGCTGTCATCGATCATCGAAAAGAGTGTACACGATGATCGATGAATGTCGATGATCGATGAATTCCGATGATCGATGAATTGCGATGATCGATGACTCTCAATGAACTGTGCAGTAGTGATGAGCGATATATCGCTGTGATTGAATCTCCGATACTGAAAAGTAGCAATCACAGCCTGTGACTAAATAATCGAAATCACTGTGACTGTGAATTCGGTGAATTTAGCCGATTTAGCTCAGGCTGCTACCGCTGCTACCAACTGCACCAATGCAACCAACGAATACAATGCTACCACTGCTACTGCGTATTAACTGTGATTGAACGTGATCGCTACTTCTGTATCGTCTACCACAAACTTGAGGAAAAACATGAATTCCAAACATCCCACAGTGGCCCTGCCATCATCCTCAAGGCGCAATAGCTGGGGTGCTTACACTTTACACATACATTTTAGATCTAAGGCGTTCAAATGAATCGAAAAAAAGAAGAAAAATTAGTGATATAATGATATCGATCATCCTCATAGATGGTTCTCATCGACTCATCGACATCAATGATTCGCATCAACTCATCGACTCATCGGGATCGATGATTCTCATCGACTCACCGACATCGATGGTCGATGACATTCATCGTCATCGATTACAGTCATCGCACCGCGATGACTAAAATCATCGTCGATGACTTCGATTAATCGACTCATCGCACAAGCCTAGTGCCGACTGTGAGTAGACAGTGTGCCGCAGGTTGCATCGTGTTAGGATAAATAAATATAAAATGTAAACCATTTAATTTTATTAGATTAACTTGGTAATTGGTAAACTTAATGACTGATTTATATATTGCCATCAAGAGTAAGGAAGTGTGCCAAGTTTCAGCTCGATTGAACATTGAGAAGTGGGTTAGATTTTGATAAACAAGATTCCATCCAGACAAACAAACAACCAGGTGTATGTTAGTAGTGAAGGCTGCTCGGGTGCTCCACCGGGTAATCTCCTCCATGGCTGCCGACGTTTCCAGGTGTAGTTAATGATGACACTGCTAATGCTACTGATTGTAAACATCAATGGGTGCATGCAGGGGATGTAGCGCTCTGGGAGCGGTGGAGCGTACCGCTACCTAGCATGTGCTCAGCTCCCATGAATGGAATAGAAGACTGAACGCTACAGTGGAACTTTTAAATTGTAGTCTCTCTTTCCGTTTGTAGATTTCTTATCAAAGATAATTGACGTAATGGACTCATAGTGGTTTAATAAAGCTCAATTATCCACCTATGATTAGTAAGCTCAACGGCAGATGTGTAGTTCGCGCTATCATCGTCAAGAATATTTATTTTTTCCAAAAAGGATGGAAACTGAGGAATGAGAGTAATTAAGCTAGGACATATTGATATTGATACATTTATTGATCGTTCAGCCAACATTTTGTGGAATAGATCTAGTCAATTGTACACAAATACATTACTCAAATAGCAAATAATAAAAAACAATATATAGATATACATGTGTAATTACATCTCTGCATCCATTCATGTAATAAACATATACACATCCAGGTAGGCTTGTGCGATGACCGATTTTGGTCATCGATTTTCGATGAAAAAATTTCATCGAAATGTTTCGATGACGATGGCTGTCATCGATCATCGTATAGAGTGTACACGATGATCGATGACTATCGATGAATATCGATGATCGATGAATGTCGATGATCGATGAATGCCGATGATCGATGAATTACGATGACCGATGACTGTCGATGAACTGTGCAGTAGTGATGAGCGATATATCGCTGTGATTGAATCACCGATACTGAAAAGTAGCAAACACAGCCTGTGACTAAATAATCGAAATCACTGTGACTGTGAATTCGGTGAATTTAGCCGATTTAGCTCAGGCTGCTACCGCTGCTACCAACTGCACCAGTGCAACCAACGAATACAATGCTACCACTGCCACTGTGTATTAACTGTGATTGAACGTGATCGCTGTTTCTGTATCGTCTACCACAAACTTGAGGAAAAACATAAATTCCAAACATCCCACTGTGGCCCTGCCATCGTCCTCAAGGCGCAATAGCTGGGGTACTTATACTTTATACATACATTTTAGATCTAAGGCGTTCAAATGAATGGAAAAAAAGAAGAAAAATTAGTGATATAAGGATATCGATCATCCTCATCGATGGTTCTCATCGACTCATCGACATCAATGATTCACATCAACTCATCGACTCATCGGGATCGATGATTCTCATCGACTCATCGGCATCGATGATTCTCATTGACTCATCGACATCGATGATTCTCATGGACTCATCGACATCGATGATTGATGACATTCATCGTCATCGATTACAGTCATCGCACCGCGATGACTAAAATCATCGTCGATGACTTCGATTAATCGACTCATCGCACAAGCCTACATCCAAGGCAACAAAACAGTAATCAATACGCAAAAGTGTAATACCTACAAGTACAAAATAAACAATTGCGGAACAATCTGTACATACAACTTGAAAAAGCGATGATATGTAACATTAGAAGGTCAAGTTTGATATGTTTGAGCTAAAAAAATAATCAATGCTGCATAATATGGGTGATGCTGAATCCACCGTTTCATGCACCTTTTGAAGCAGGCTTCGTTTGTTAATCTAGCCTCATATGATAACGTAATGAGCATCCTTAACCCAAGCACATTGAAAATCTGCTTAGTGTTCTCAATTCTACAGAAAGGCACATCAAGTCCGTCTTTTTTTCGGGTATCATGACTGTGACTGTCTGCTCTTAATAATCCACGTAGACAAAAACAGGCCACTTTTTGACTCCCCCATCGTGGACACTCGTAGACCTCATCCAGACCCCCTCCGTCCCCCCGTTGTCCACGTAGAATTTTCTTTTTTTTGTGGAAAAAGCTGTGAAATGGGTTATCAATTGATTGTCCACCGACACAACATTCTCACAACTGTTCGCAACACTGTGCCATGGCAATGCCACTCCCACAGCGTCGTGTTGACCATTGTCTACGTAGACATCCCTCCAACCCTCCCATCCCCCAATGTGGACCTTCGTTAATGATTAGGCCTCATATGATATTGTAATGAGCATCCTTAAACCTAGCACATTGAAAATCTGCTTAGTCTTTTCAATTCTACAGAATGGCACATCAAGTCCCTCTTTCATTCGCATATCATGACTGTGACTGTCTGCTCTTAAGGGGAAGGTTGACAGATTTCTTTTTACCAAAGGAAGCACTTCAAGAACATACAGAGAGTAAACCGTCATTATTCTAATTTGAATGAAGGAAAGCTTAAAGTGCTCATCTGTTTTTAGGCCAAGGAGAGCCGTAATGGCTTTTTTCTGTAATAGAAGCACATTTTTAGTGTGACTTGAGTGTGCCCACAGACTTATACTGTAGATTATATGGCTTTGAAAACAGGCATAGTAGACACTCATTACTACCTGTGATGAAACAACTGGTCTTATTTTTGTGATTAGATATATACAGTAAAACCCCCATACAACGAACACCCATACAGCGAAATTTTAAGGAAAACTCTCTATTTCGAAGTCATTGGCCCGGTCCCGGACCCTTCCAATGGACAATACACACAAAAAACCTCCCGTAACGAACCTCTCTAACTACGAAAACTCCGTACATCGAAGTCTGCGCTTGGGCCCAAAACATGAAAAGTGCCCCTCTAGAACGAATTATTGAGAAGAAAAACGTAGCATTCTTCATTTACAGGTAATTTTTCCATAGACATTTACGTAATGAGCAGGAAGTTGAACCGCAGCGGAGAGTACCCCGTCTTAACCCTTCCGCTCCGGGCTTCGAAAATGTTTACATCCGAGTCCTACAGAGCAGAGGGCATGAAGGAAACTTGACGCTCTCGCTCAGTGAAGGCTCGTTTACACGTTTATTATGGTGGGAACCAGCAACTCTGATGGTTCCCACAATAAAAAACATGTAAGGGAAGCCAAAGCTCCGCTCCGCGTTAGCTGAGCCGGGTGATAGTTGGGTGGATGAGTAATGCACCAAGAGGGGAGGGGGAATACCAGTCAGTTCCAGCCGGCCACACGTAACCCAATACAGAAAAATACTCTGAAAAGATCAGATCAGGGGGGCTATTCTCCACTCTCACTCATCCGCCCCACCTCTTTTGCGAAGGTGCAGGTGGTGAGGATGGAGCTCAATTTTCCCTTTTTAAATCGTATCAGATTACTTTCCCATATTGGGTTACATTCCCGGGACCCCTGAATGGGAGGAGCTCCATGGTTTCAAATTACCTTTCGGTATCCGATTTTATTTTGGGAGAGGCCGTCGGCGATAAATTTTTTCATATTTATTTTCTTTGTTTTTCCTTCGTGGAATTATATGTTAAAATTTAATCTTTACTTTTCTATTCAAAGTTTTTTTTAATGAGTGGAAATATTTTTTTCGCGAATACCAATGGGCTTATTTTTTTTCTTTCCCGCGAAGTCAACGTAATTTCTTTGTTTCCCCATTCTTTCACCACGCAAACTTCATTTGTTCCTTCATTTGCAAGACCTCCTGTTGATATTATAATTATAAAATAGTCTAAATAATTGTTACATCATTATGTATAAGACCCACGATCAAAGATCCCCGTTTTCTTGTATTGTTGTGCTTTGAAAAAAGGAGGGGAAAATGTGATCGGCTTATCTACTAATTTCTGTAATCGAATCACCATTTCGCGATCTAAAGACGTACAAATAAATACATTGTAATAAGGCTCGTCGAGAAAGGCTCGTGTTTTAAATGGCGAGTGACCACTTGCAGATTATTTTCATTATTGTATAGTTATGATATCAACAGGTCTTGCAAATGAAGGAACAAATCAAGTTTGCGTGGTGAAAGAATGGGGAAACAAAGAAATTTTGCGGGAAAGAAAAAAAAATAAGTCCTATGTTATTCGCAAAAGAAAAATATTTCCACTCGTTAAAACTTTGAATAGAAAAGTAAAAATTAGATTTTAACAGAATTCCAGAAAGGAAAAACAAAGAAAGTAAGCATGAAAAATTTGTCGCCGACGGGAATCGAACATGGTCCCTCTGCACCGCAGCCCCGTACGCTAATCAATGGACCACACCCTTGATGCCGTAGGCTGATAAATAGGGATTTTATAACATCTATATATGTTTAAACGCCTTTTTTTGTTAACTATTGGATTTATACGCCCATATGTGGAGTGATTCGTGAAAAGCATTCGGAGTTCTACATGCATACGAATTTTCATCGAGATCTGCGACCCGTTTATCGGACACTCCCCTCGTTAGGAGGGCGAAGTATTCAAAACTTCATTGGTTGGTGTTCAACCAATGAGAGCCAATTTTATCTACTCTGTCCCCATCCCAAAGGAAAATCTGGAGTAACCTCTCTTCTCTATCCAAATATTGCTATTGCCGTCTTAACCATGATGGATGTGGTCTGTTAACCGGCAAGTGGTGCGTTTGCTCGAGATCGCCCTAATATTTGCTCGATTGCTTGAGGATACCTTTTTTCCCGGAAATCGCAGCCGAAAATGAGGGTGCGCCTCTGACACGAATTTTTTATCTGCCAGCCTTCGATCCTCGGTCACGATATGAGCGGTGGGCTGCAGAGAAATAACGCGGCAGGGTGGTAGTGGCCACGAAACGAGCAGTGATTCGTCCTAAGATAAGTTCAGAATCTGAAATGGCAGTACATACTGTCAGAAGACAGAACGTTCTCGGCCGACATTTTACCACAGAATGAGAAGAACGGCACAAGAAATATTTAATACCTGGGATTGGTGGCGAGCGGCACCTATGCCACTCACGTCTATCATGGCTGGGTTCGAGTGTGGTCCATGTCAAACATTAGGAACATAAAACTCATCGTTGCCACTCTATCGCTTGCCTACCACCGCTCGTATCGTGGCCGCGGCTCGTGCCGCTCGTATCGTGCCCGAGGCAAGTCCCTCGAGAGCTGAGTGACCTTGGTACTTAGCGTGAATCATCAAGGGGAGGGTATCATTCGCTCGCTTGTTTACGGGGGATGCAGTTGCCTAATAACTTTAAAAACTTGTTGTTTGACAAGGCAAGCGTGTGGGGTGCAATTGGGGGACAGCGATTGGCCGCGCGACAAGTGCAAGCACTGGAATTTTCCACCCCCCTAACTTTCTCATTTTCTGTCACCAGACAACTTTGAGTAACTGTATGCACCTGCCTTAAGCTCAACTGAGAGAATTCTGTGACTATTAACATTTGTGCATGCGTCAATATAGGTCAGTGTTGTTCCAAAATGAACAAGGACAAAAAGTTGTGGTCTTTCACGGTGGTTGAAAAAATTAAAGCGCTTTAAGTCATCAAAGACGCTGAGGATGTAGGAAACCGCGCTGCCGGACTAAGGCATGATGTGCCGGAATCGTGCATTAGAAGATGGAGGAAGGATAAGGTTGCACTATTCATACCAATAGGGACAGAAGGTCTTTTCGGGGAAAATCTACGAGCTGTGACAGGACATGCGCGCGCGTGCCACCGTACTGCGACGCCCGTCTCACTAGTAAGTCAGCCGTTTTTATGTATGTACCTAAATCATGATTTTTTTATTTTGTCATTCATTGAAGATTTTTGTTGGACCATATTGAAATATTAACCGCTTTAAATTCCATAGACAGTTATGATTTCTTTCAAAGTTTGACTTTTTTCAAGTTTTGATGTCGTATCTACGCCTTATCGTTCGTTTTTTACTCGGCTGACGCTGGGGTATTTTGAATTTAACGTGTTTGCATTCCCACTCGTCATCGTTAGTAGTATCAATAAGGGTACTCTGGCGCAGATAATTTATGCAGGAACGCAGACTTTGCGACGCCACTCCGGCCGATCAATCTCTCCCTCCATATCCAGCCTTTGAGGCCGCATGCTCTTTTCCACCTGTCCACCCACCCAAGGATACACATCTCAAGGTTAATTCCGCATAGCAACTCTGATGAAACGCAACTCAAAACAATAGCTTATATTTCGCGCTAATTTTCTTTAATTGCGGCCTTATTAATAACAATATTCGACTGTGGTTTTGTGTATATGTCCCACCCACCCCCCCTCCCCCCCACCCACCTCAAAACATTTCCTAAAATATGCTTGGTTCCTATGAAATTTGGCTTTTCACCAAAATAATAGCTTTTTTTTTCGCTTAATAACAATGCCTGCGATAAATAATTAACAGCGATGGATAGAGGAGTAGATTTACGTAAAACGATGCCTATAACATTATTTCCATCCCGATAGAAACGCTTAGTTTTTCGTTTCTTTTTCGTTGTCCCATACGAATTCTTCAGCTTATTCTCGCGAGAGAGGTATTCATAGAGTCATGCGAGCGACCTTCAAGTACTTGCTCTCACTTCCTGGTTTCAACCCCCCTCTCTCTCTCTCCGCTTCTCTCTATCAGCTTCTCTCTCCCACGCGTACGAAGGAAGGTGGGGAGGGAGTAGGAGGGAGTATTTCCTCGCTCTTTGACTTCGAAGTAGACCTCTGGTTATTGCTAAATATCTTAATTGAACGGTTGGTTGGAGATTTGATTACTTTTATGTGTAGAGAATTAAATTGTCCACAAGATACAAACTTTATTAGGGGGTGGTCCGTAAACAATACCAAGAATGTCAATTTTATGTTTAATGTCAATCCCGCAACGTTGATGCAGAGAGATGTTTAATTAAGAGTATGTGGCTCGCATGGTTTAAGCACTCTTCAGAGAGAGAGACGAAACTAGTTTTTTATTATATTCACGATGAAACAAATGAAGATCGAACGGTGTGGACATCATAAAATGCTTCAAAATAAGGTTGTATCCTAAAAAATAGTCGCGAACTTCTCTTTGTTTATTAACGATAATATTCGACTTGTTTTTGGCAAACCTAACCCTCTCAACCCCACCAACCACTGAACCATAACTGTGTATTTGAAGTTTAGATTTATAATAATACCACGTATATCTTAGTCGTTCTTTTTGCCCGGCAACCGATATATTGGTAATATTTCCACTCCCTCGACCAGGATGTTTTTGCAATTTTGCCCCACTGCAACTCCCCATGCCGATTGAATTTATCAATGCTAACACGATCTAGTTTTTCTAGAAGTGTAAGACCCCACCCATTCATAGCCTCAATCTGCCGTCGACGTTTTATCTCTCTCTGCAACCTCTTAGCGTACGTGAGGGGGAGGGGACTATCGCGGAAAAAGAGGGGGAGATCTCGGAGAGGGAGAATATGACACGCTCGTTCGAATGCAGGACTTTTCCTAGTTTTTCAACTTTTTTTACTTTACTTTACTTATTACTATTCCTATTTTTCGCTTCCTAGTTTTTTCTTAACTTAATGTGTATATAAAGGAAAAGTCAACTCAGCAACGTTCATTCGCTACCATGGACTCACTTCCTGTACACCAAGTCGGAGGGATACCTCTCTGGAAAGAGATTGAAGAATATATTCTTAGAATTAAGTCCCATGCTGATGAAAATTTTGAAAAGCAATTGCAGACGTCTAATTCCGACCCGGATCCCATCGCAATGCATAATGTATGCGATCAATATGAAGGGTATTATGAGGTAGTAGTTTTTCCCAAATTGACTGACGATTTGTTGAAATCGCTAATTATTGAAAGATTGCGATATTTAAATAAAGAGAAATGGGGTTACTACTTAGAAGTTTACGGCTGGCGTGACTATTATTAGTCACTAGTCTACAAAAAACGGTCCTTTTAAGGACTAAATAAGAATATCCAAAAAAAAATGATCCTTTTCTTAAGACTATTCCAAAATTTTTTTATATATCCCCCTAAACTATTCAACCCCCCAATTTTTTTTTGAGGAATAGGAAAACAAAAAAGTCTATTGATTTTTTTTTTAACAAATTTATTTTTTTTCATATTTTTTATTACATTTCACCAGTAAATCGTCCACTAAAAATCACCAGACCGGTTCGTTTGCATATTATGAAAAATGCAAAGGGATGATTTGCGATGAACTCAGCTTCTGCGGTCGGGCCTACTCCTTTTGGAATGAACGTCATCTTGGTTGCAGCCGCTGCTGTAGCGCCCACCTCAGTTAACTCTATGAATGTCTTTTGGAGCACTTTAGATATTTTAGTATCATTGTCAATCATCGGAGTGAAATCAGCAAAATCACTGAACATAGTTTTCATACCCATATCTTGAAGTGTACTCGAGATATCTATCTCAGTCCGAACCGTAAATTTTGGGAGACGAATTCGAGTCCACATCAACTCACACTTGTCTAAAAGTTTGAATACATTAAAATCTTGGACGGATAATTTTTTTTCCAACTCTACTATACCATCGCGAGCATTGGGTAATACAAACAGCATGCAAGCACTTCGGTCTTCGAATTGCATTTCCAACACACGAGAGTCCAATTCAGTATCCTCATAAAAACCACATTTGTTAACAGCGCACATGGTAGGTATATTTATCTCATTTCCAGGAGTGTAGAAAATAGTCGGACGGGTATTAAGCTCGTAAAATGGTATCAACCATTCGTTTTCAAAGTACACTGCACTCAATAGTATCAATTTGGATTCTTGCACATCCTCTTCCTTCACTAACTCTTTTATAATTCCATTAGTCTTCTCACAAACCCACGCATTCATTTTGTTAACATCGAGCTCATCACTTCTGTAAACTACATCTTCGCTCCAGCTATTTATCAGGTTCTCGTAGTATTCGGTAAAGTTATACCCCTCCCTCAAGTGGACAGACGTTGCGATGGCCCCCTCCTTTGGTGATTTAGCCTCCCTCAACAAATTATCGTAGATATGTATTTGATCGTTCATATTGGTGACTTCAATAATTTCATCCAGCGTCTCTCCTTTCGCCCCCTTGGCAGCCATGTGAAGAAGTATCATGATCCCAGAACCCGAATATATCAGACTGCCATCTCTCAATCCACCTCGGAGTCTGTTGATGAAAGAATGATTCGGCTTTTCATTCTTCTCCTGCTTCATCACCACTCCGCATTCGGTACTCGACCCCATCTCGTCGTAAAGGAGGGCAGAAGGACTCGGCTGAGACTGACTCGCTATTCCAATATTCATACCCGCGTTTATATACATCTCTCACCCTGTAACCATCCCACCACATGCTCTGATTTTCACCGCCTAGTTTCATAAGTGAAGAAAACAAAACTAGATGACCTTTCCACGTGTTTATTGATTTCAGATCCTATCGCTTTAATGACCTTAAGCAAGCATAAGCAAGGCCAATTCCGCCTTTCACTTCATTCCACCTAGTTTAAAAAGTGAAGGGGAAAAAACTAGATGACTGAATGCTCTCTCAGACTCTATCCCCTCATGCGCAATTAACCTCAACTCTGTCCTTAATCATCCCCCTCCTTTATGCATCACCATTCACTGCGCTGGCAAGGAAACATGTATCCTCACGCACCACGCCTATACACAAGGTTAACCCACTCTTCTCAGGGAGTTTCCTAATAATAATAATAAAAAACTCAATAAATAGTCTCCGCTACTTTTAGCGGAGACTATTTATTGAGTTTTTTATTATTATTATTAGGAAACTCCCTGAGAAGAGTGGGTTAACCTTGTGTATAGGCGTGGTGCGTGAGGATACATGTTTCCTTGCCAGCGCAGTGAATGGTGATGCATAAAGGAGGGGGATGATTAAGGACAGAGTTGAGGTTAATTGCGCATGAGGGGATAGAGTCTGAGAGAGCATTCAGTCATCTAGTTTTTTCCCCTTCACTTTTTAAACTAGGTGGAATGAAGTGAAAGGCGGAATTGGCCTTGCTTATGCTTGCTTAAGGTCATTAAAGCGATAGGATCTGAAATCAATAAACACGTGGAAAGGTCATCTAGTTTTGTTTTCTTCACTTATGAAACTAGGCGGTGAAAATCAGAGCATGTGGTGGGATGGTTACAGGGTGAGAGATGTATATAAACGCGGGTATGAATATTGGAATAGCGAGTCAGTCTCAGCCGAGTCCTTCTGCCCTCCTTTACGACGAGATGGGGTCGAGTACCGAATGCGGAGTGGTGATGAAGCAGGAGAAGAATGAAAAGCCGAATCATTCTTTCATCAACAGACTCCGAGGTGGATTGAGAGATGGCAGTCTGATATATTCGGGTTCTGGGATCATGATACTTCTTCACATGGCTGCCAAGGGGGCGAAAGGAGAGACGCTGGATGAAATTATTGAAGTCACCAATATGAACGATCAAATACATATCTACGATAATTTGTTGAGGGAGGCTAAATCACCAAAGGAGGGGGCCATCGCAACGTCTGTCCACTTGAGGGAGGGGTATAACTTTACCGAATACTACGAGAACCTGATAAATAGCTGGAGCGAAGATGTAGTTTACAGAAGTGATGAGCTCGATGTTAACAAAATGAATGCGTGGGTTTGTGAGAAGACTAATGGAATTATAAAAGAGTTAGTGAAGGAAGAGGATGTGCAAGAATCCAAATTGATACTATTGAGTGCAGTGTACTTTGAAAACGAATGGTTGATACCATTTTACGAGCTTAATACCCGTCCGACTATTTTCTACACTCCTGGAAATGAGATAAATATACCTACCATGTGCGCTGTTAACAAATGTGGTTTTTATGAGGATACTGAATTGGACTCTCGTGTGTTGGAAATGCAATTCGAAGACCGAAGTGCTTGCATGCTGTTTGTATTACCCAATGCTCGCGATGGTATAGTAGAGTTGGAAAAAAAATTATCCGTCCAAGATTTTAATGTATTCAAACTTTTAGACAAGTGTGAGTTGATGTGGACTCGAATTCGTCTCCCAAAATTTACGGTTCGGACTGAGATAGATATCTCGAGTACACTTCAAGATATGGGTATGAAAACTATGTTCAGTGATTTTGCTGATTTCACTCCGATGATTGACAATGATACTAAAATATCTAAAGTGCTCCAAAAGACATTCATAGAGTTAACTGAGGTGGGCGCTACAGCAGCGGCTGCAACCAAGATGACGTTCATTCCAAAAGGAGTAGGCCCGACCGCAGAAGCTGAGTTCATCGCAAATCATCCCTTTGCATTTTTCATAATATGCAAACGAACCGGTCTGGTGATTTTTAGTGGACGATTTACTGGTGAAATGTAATAAAAAATATGAAAAAAAATAAATTTGTTAAAAAAAAAATCAATAGACTTTTTTGTTTTCCTATTCCTCAAAAAAAAATTGGGGGGTTGAATAGTTTAGGGGGATATATAAAAAAATTTTGGAATAGTCTTAAGAAAAGGATCATTTTTTTTTGGATATTCTTATTTAGTCCTTAAAAGGACCGTTTTTTGTAGACTAGTGACTAATAATAGTCACGCCAGCCGTAAACTTCTAAGTAGTAACCCCATTTCTCTTTATTTAAATATCGCAATCTTTCAATAATTAGCGATTTCAACAAATCGTCAGTCAATTTGGGAAAAACTACTACCTCATAATACCCTTCATATTGATCGCATACATTATGCATTGCGATGGGATCCGGGTCGGAATTAGACGTCTGCAATTGCTTTTCAAAATTTTCATCAGCATGGGACTTAATTCTAAGAATATATTCTTCAATCTCTTTCCAGAGAGGTATCCCTCCGACTTGGTGTACAGGAAGTGAGTCCATGGTAGCGAATGAACGTTGCTGAGTTGACTTTTCCTTTATATACACATTAAGTTAAGAAAAAACTAGGAAGCGAAAAATAGGAATAGTAATAAGTAAAGTAAAGTAAAAAAAGTTGAAAAACTAGGAAAAGTCCTGCATTCGAACGAGCGTGTCATATTCTCCCTCTCCGAGATCTCCCCCTCTTTTTCCGCGATAGTCCCCTCCCCCTCACGTACGCTAAGAGGTTGCAGAGAGAGATAAAACGTCGACGGCAGATTGAGGCTATGAATGGGTGGGGTCTTACACTTCTAGAAAAACTAGATCGTGTTAGCATTGATAAATTCAATCGGCATGGGGAGTTGCAGTGGGGCAAAATTGCAAAAACATCCTGGTCGAGGGAGTGGAAATATTACCAATATATCGGTTGCCGGGCAAAAAGAACGACTAAGATATACGTGGTATTATTATAAATCTAAACTTCAAATACACAGTTATGGTTCAGTGGTTGGTGGGGTTGAGAGGGTTAGGTTTGCCAAAAACAAGTCGAATATTATCGTTAATAAACAAAGAGAAGTTCGCGACTATTTTTTAGGATACAACCTTATTTTGAAGCATTTTATGATGTCCACACCGTTCGATCTTCATTTGTTTCATCGTGAATATAATAAAAAACTAGTTTCGTCTCTCTCTCTGAAGAGTGCTTAAACCATGCGAGCCACATACTCTTAATTAAACATCTCTCTGCATCAACGTTGCGGGATTGACATTAAACATAAAATTGACATTCTTGGTATTGTTTACGGACCACCCCCTAATAAAGTTTGTATCTTGTGGACAATTTAATTCTCTACACATAAAAGTAATCAAATCTCCAACCAACCGTTCAATTAAGATATTTAGCAATAACCAGAGGTCTACTTCGAAGTCAAAGAGCGAGGAAATACTCCCTCCTACTCCCTCCCCACCTTCCTTCGTACGCGTGGGAGAGAGAAGCTGATAGAGAGAAGCGGAGAGAGAGAGAGGGGGGTTGAAACCAGGAAGTGAGAGCAAGTACTTGAAGGTCGCTCGCATGACTCTATGAATACCTCTCTCGCGAGAATAAGCTGAAGAATTCGTATGGGACAACGAAAAAGAAACGAAAAACTAAGCGTTTCTATCGGGATGGAAATAATGTTATAGGCATCGTTTTACGTAAATCTACTCCTCTATCCATCGCTGTTAATTATTTATCGCAGGCATTGTTATTAAGCGAAAAAAAAAGCTATTATTTTGGTGAAAAGCCAAATTTCATAGGAACCAAGCATATTTTAGGAAATGTTTTGAGGTGGGTGGGGGGGAGGGGGGTGGGTGGGACATATACACAAAACCACAGTCGAATATTGTTATTAATAAGGCCGCAATTAAAGAAAATTAGCGCGAAATATAAGCTATTGTTTTGAGTTGCGTTTCATCAGAGTTGCTATGCGGAATTAACCTTGAGATGTGTATCCTTGGGTGGGTGGACAGGTGGAAAAGAGCATGCGGCCTCAAAGGCTGGATATGGAGGGAGAGATTGATCGGCCGGAGTGGCGTCGCAAAGTCTGCGTTCCTGCATAAATTATCTGCGCCAGAGTACCCTTATTGATACTACTATCGTTTACAGCAAAATATAATTTGTAAAAGTTAACCACGTTTTAAAAGGCGACTTACAGCGACTATGACTTGTGCATTAGGAAAATGGTGGGGGGATTCGGATTTATAAATCAGAGCTCGGTGCGACTGTCCGCACTTACCAACTAAACACGAATTGTAGCGAGGTCGGATTTGTTTTGTTTTAATGAATATCAATTACTACACACATTCCAAAGGACAATAAACAATGCAAGCATTGTAGGGCCTAGGCTACAAGTGAATACTTGCCTCCGAGGTCCATACATGCTTATGGAAAATGCCGCGTAAATTATAAGAGAATATCGCTAGCGGCTTTGATAATGGCCGAAAATTCGAAGTTAGTCCCGCAACACCTCGCAATAGGAAAAAAAAAGCCCCAAATTTTTTTCTTCAACTTCGACGCATAAAAAGAGGGGTGCGACTCTTACACGCGTTAACGGCATCGTCAATGCATTATCATCTGAGATTGCCATTGTGACCTCAATGCATTGCCGACTGCCACGTTTTTACTCGTGGTAACTAACTCACCCCACCTATATTCCATCGTCGTTTATCGATATCTAGTATATTCTGGTCACGAAAATAAATACTTACCGGTATTTCAATGGGATTCCAACAGTGCGTTTCATTTCGGAAGTATAAATGGGAATATGTGCTCTTTCAAGCAAAATTGCTGCATAAAACTGCCATTTGATATTGACTTAAATTATTGCACTCTAAGAATAATATAGACTAGATACTCAGAAAAATTATGGAGCACTTTAAATATACCTAATCCTTAGGCATTAATTTTGGCGCTCCTTTACTTTCAGACCGTAACTAAAGTAAGCGATGATTTTAGAGCAGAATCGACGAAAAAAACAATAATTGCAATTAGAAATACGCAGATTGAAAATAACGCGGTGATAGCCACAGTATTTGATGGTAAACAATAAAAATTGTTTATCATCACTTTTGGTGAATTGGTTTTAATGGTGAATAAAGCAATATTGAGATATTTACTCGACTTGCATCGTAAAGCACGCGGAACACTTGGATGCCCCTGCGGAGACGCAACCCGCACACCACCTCCATACATCGAAAACCCCCTACATCGAAGTAATTTTTCTGGTCCCAACAAATTCGTTGTATGGGGGTTTTACTGTAACTCTACTGAGTTTTGTGCATATGTTGTTTACATGGCTATCCCAGGATAATTAATGTTATAACGTACTTCATTGATGCAACATGAAATGCTTCAGCCATATACAGTAAAACCCCAAAAATACACTTTTCTAGGGACCCTGAAAAAAGTTCAAATTGCGGGAAAAGTAGAATTTTCACTTCTACGGCCATGTTCCTTCACTGAAGTAAGGGTAAAAATAAGAAATAGACTGATAAACTGACAAAGAGCAGTGTCATAATTTATTCTTTGAACTAGCTCTTCTCATTAATTTATATACGATGAAAAAAAGACATTAAACATCTTAGATGAATAGAAATGTGAAAATTATTTTTCTCCTTCATTATTGATACATAAAATAAGGGATTACTATGCATATCGCACAATAACAATGGAAGTTGTCAATGTCAACACTTCTGCTTTCACCACACACAGCCTTGTATACGAGGTTGTGCCTATTTTTGAATCTATCCAACCAACCATTGGCTGCTGTGAAATTTTCAATTCCCAATCTTGTGGCAATGTGCAGAGCTTTTTCTCGTGCGATGACACCATATATAGGGATATTTGAAGATCTAGCACTCAAAAACCACTCTTTAAGTAACCCTTCCATTTCTTCATACTTAGAGTTCTTAACATATTTTCTCTTTTTAGACAAATTACCGCACTGGTTGGCTTGTTTCAGAATCCCATCGCGATTTCTCACAATAATAGTACTTAGTGTAGAGATAGGCAATCGTAGCAGTTTTGCTAGATTGACGCGAGTTCCACCATGAGAATTGACTTGTTCTAAAATGTCCATTTTCTCCTTGATTGAAAATGCCTTTTTTCCTCCTTGCTTTTCCATTGCCAAGCAGGATAAAATTACGTCCCAGTTTAGTTGAGGATGACTTAACAACACATGAGAATCTGATCAGCCGTGATGTTCGACTAGTCCAAACAATTGTTCAACTAAAAAATTTGCAAAATAAACAAAATTTATGATTCAGTCTAATTAAGGTACGATGAAGCAAGTTTCGATAAGTTTAATTCATTAGTAGCCTATCATAGTTATAACTCGGGAATCGAGGCAGTGCAAATGATCTCAGTTGTCCACTAGTAAGAGTTCTTTCATTTTTCATCATGTCTGGATAAGAATCCATTTTCATTCTCCAAAGTTTCTACTTAGGTGAAAACTGAATACTCCCTTGCAGGTTTAATTACATTGTATAAATTACATAGTTAGCTCCTAGCCTTTCAATGTATTCATTTCATGGCTTGAATCATCTCCTGGCAGATTACGAGTTGACGTAGTTCAAATTTCTGCTACGAGTGGCGCTGTAAACTATCCCTGCCAAATTCAAATTCTTTCTTCAAACAGGTCCTATTACTGCTCTCTTTTGTATTTTTTCCGCAAATATGTGCAAGACAATGTCAAAAAGTATTTAACAAAGGATTATATGCATGAGTAATGGACTATAAAAGTTAAATTTTATTTTATAGTTGTGGTGCAAATTGTGGGAAAACTGAAAAAGGTACAGTCTAAATTTGGGGTTCTGGTTACATTGGAAACAAAGGAAATTGAATGGGACATGGTAAAAGTGGTGTAAATTGTGGGAAAACGTTATTTCCGACAACGCAAATACGAGGTTTCACTGTTTATATATATTTAAGGGCATAAATACTTGCCTAAGTTAAGGAATAGCGGAAACTTCTCTAAATAATTACTCTTGAGGAGTCTCTCTGTCATGCGTTGAATATATTACTTGTAATGAATGAGTGCTTTCAAATGTGGATTCTGATAAATTTGGATTCTCAAGGTGGAGAAAACCTAATGCTAACGTCTCAAACATCCAGGAATTCCCTTCCAATAATATTTCAAGAATGGATATGCTAGCTAGGGAACTGTATGCTTAATCGTTTTTTGTTTTGCGCTATGGTGATATTAAACCTTTTACGTTATTGCATATGATGTTAAAAGACAATTTGATCACTTTGCAGTTCCAATCCCTCGCCATGGAAAATGTGGACGTGTTCAACTCTCTTTTCGAGAAAGCTCTCCGTCTTATTTGCGCTCTTGAGCAAAGTCAGACATTAATAATGCTATGTTTTTTCATAAGTGTATGCACAATTTAACAAGTCTCGAGACGATCGTTACCTTAGCCCATAACCCAACAAAAACACCCCACAAGCCTGCATGCATGTTCATTGAGAACCGTTTTGGTTAAATATTCTTATAGTTCTCTCGCAAACAATTCACATTGATATTTTTTTTTCATAATCATACACCGTAATTGATAGACACATATTTATGGGCATACAATATACATCACTGTCGAGACGTTACGAAATTGTTACGTTCACTGATCCAATTGTGTATTATTTTTGCAGTCCTAATCAGTATAAATACACACGAAACGTTGACAAGGGAGGTACATGTAGTTTATTTTATAAATGACAAACATATCAATAATACCATGAAAATTAATTTATTACCATGAGGAGTTCTGCACTAATTCTAGCTAACCTTTGCGATAAATGATAGGCATAGAGAAACTTAGTCAACCGCACGCTTGCATCGAAAGTGCATTATATTAATCGTGTCCGAAGAGGAATGTGAATCACATTCAGGAAGATAATTTATTGAATACATATTTTCATGCACCAGGCCAGATAATGTAAAAGGATGATTCACGCGAAGATACCAGCGCCGAGTATATTACAAGCATTCGAAAAATCACGCCCGGTCACCGAGTGCTCAGTGCAGGTAGCGGCCCAAAAGACAGCTCCGATGGAGCGGCTACGTAGGGGCCGCAATCAGGGGGAATTCCTGGAATTTTGGCTGAGCGCTCCCGGAGCGTTCCGTCCCCTGAATGCGCCCAATGATTCACGAAAGCGCTGACTGCGGGTAGACAGAGTCATGTAGGTAGCGTCATCTTAGGATAAAGAAATATTAAATCTAAACCACATAATTTTAGTAGATTGACATAGTAATAAGTGAATTTAATAACTGATTCATGTATTATCATCAAGGTTAAGTGAGTGCTCCAAATTTCAGCTCGATTGGACATTGGGAAGTGGGTTAGTTTTCGATTGCAAGATTCCATCCAGACAAACCCACAAACAGTGCAGGTTAAAATGAGCGTGGTGAAGACAGGACACATTGCGTGCCTGAGAATAAAATCCACCAATCAACGGACACTTTTTTTGGGTGGTGAAATGGTTCGGAGAATTTAATGGAATGAGTGATTGCTCTACCAAGGAAATGATTGGAAAACACGAGTATTTCAATTCCAATTTGGGCGAAAGAATTTGAGAAAGCATGGCCCTCTAAAACGAAGGGCACAACTACCTCGAAATTGAACATTAGTGGATTATCCATTTATTTTGGTTATCCGATAAGCTGGGGCAAGGGCCTAGCCACGTTGAAACACCGGTTCCCATCAGAACACCGAAGTTAAGCAACGTTGGGCCCGGACAGTGGTTGGATGGGTGACCCTCCTCCATACCTGCACCAGGCATGGATGGAGAGGCGATAATCCCTCCAGACCACCGGGAGGCCGGTGGGAGATATACCCAGACCGGGAGAGTTAGAGGGAGGACACCCTCCATACCTGGTACTGGGGTGAGGCAGGGGGAGGTCAATCCTCTATACCTCTACCGTGGTGCTCTTGTCCCCTGTCTGCAAGTGGCAGACAGGCATGGGGTTGGCACAATGGACCAAGAAAGGTCTAAGTGCCCGGGCTCCTGACGAAGGCCCCCCCAATAACAATCTACAATCTATCCGATAAGCTTCACCCTCCATTAGTGTGGATTATTGGTGCTCTACTGTAGTTCCCCTTGGCAGCTATACACCAGCGGAGACGTTCCCAGACATGGTAGCAGTGCTGGGTGGCTTCAATCGGGATAGCCGTTAGCTCCTCCATCGTGCTCCATTGGATGCTCTCCATATTTGGATGCTGTACCAAAATGAAGTCTTTTCAAAACTAATACCTGTAGCTCACGGTAAAATTTTCCATAAAAGAGTTTTATAAAAATTTTTATTGAAAGTTTTATGGATTTTACGTAAAACGTACTTGCTTGCTCACGGTAAAACTATTCATAAAACCGCAATGTCCTGCCATCTATGAGATGCTTTGCGAACACGTGAAGTGATAAATGCACTCTCTTTTGAATGACTATTAGGTTAAAAACTATATGTATTGTTTATTTACTTACTTTATGATCTCACTCAACGGTCCTAAGGCTCTAACGCATTCTTCTAACAAGAAGGATACTGTCTCAACGTTCCATGAAATTCCAGCCATGTTTGTTTACGTTTTCCCTGTTTGGCTTCCCATGGATACCATATTATTATCAATGCGATTAGTGGAACATTTCATTGGTTGTTGCATAAAACGGTTTTATGGAAATAGAACCTGTCCTATTCCGGAAAACATTTTATAAAAATAGGTTTTATGAAACGGTTTTATCGTTAGCAAGCTCATTTTTATAAAATTAGTCGATTTTATAAAACGTTTTACTGAAAATTTTACCGTGAGCAACAGGCATAAGCATGAGGGACACTTTGTACAAATTCCACACTTGATTATTTCTCCGATCGATTTCGAAGTGCTACATTGTCATTTTCAAAGTACATGGACAGTAAAAACATTTGCTTTTTTACCACGTTTTATTAGTTTGGATTCCGTCATGTCTGTCTGTCTGTCCAGGTGGAATATTGCAATCGAGTTTAAACTAACTTCCCGATCAGCTAGAGACTTGAAATTTTAACCATAGCTCAGAAGTGGATGACAATGCAATATTAGCTATCTATTATAATAATTAATTGATTGAAACTAGGGAACGTGAGCTCTTAAAGTGACAAGTTATAAAAATCTCCAATGGCTGTAATAAATTGGCACCACTCGTCAATATTACATCACAATTGCTATGTTGGTTTGCGGGAAAAAGGGGTAAGTCCACACCAGTGATCAACCACAACCTATCGACCAGAAAACCCCTGTGGTGGTTTATGGGAATGTTACTCGCCAGTGACAACCACAGACACACTCACTCAACCCAAACAGGGATCCTTCACTAAGGCTGATAGGACCTGTGGCTAAGGATGCCAGGGTCATGATCGCAAACACACTCACAAGCACTCACTCACACAATCAGACGGGCCCAACTTCTGGGAGAATGTAGCTCAAAAGAGCGTTGTCAAAAAACGGCACAAAAACAAGAAAATACAAGGGTGTGCGTCTGATACGCATATTCTCTTACAAACTTGTGTTGCAAGTGATTATTTCCTTCAGTTCGCTGGAGACGGCCGCCTTGTGGATGAAATACGCATATCCCATGCACACTCTCGTCTTTTCGTCTTTTTGTACCATGTTTTTGACTACACTCCCTTGAGCTAAATTCTCCCTGAAGTTGGGCCCGTCTGAGTGTGTGAGTGATTTCTGGAGTGCTTGTGAGTTTGTTTGTGTTCATAATTCATTCATCCTTAGTTGGGTCTCATTAGCCCAGCAAAGGATCCCTATTCGGGTTGATTGTGTGTGTCTGTGGTTGTCACTGGCGAGGAAGTAACTTTACCATAAACCACCACAGGGGTTTTCTGGTCGACTTGTTGTGGTCGGCCATTGGCGTGGAATTGCTCTCTTTTTTCCCGCAAACCAACACAGCAATTGTGGTGTAGTATTGACGAGTGGTGCCAATTTATTACAGCCATTGGAGATTTTTAATAACTTGTCAATTAATTGTTAAATTATTAACAATTAATTAATTAACATATTTCCTGATTTACTAGTAGAGGATTGTAATTTTAACCATAGCTCAGGAGTTGATGACAATTCAATGTTAGCTACATGCTATAACAATTAATTAATTAATTAACGATTAATTAATTATTTCAATTCCACTCACTGTCAGCTGAACAGAATCTGAAATACATCAGGAATTTCCTGTGTGTCCCTGTCAGAGTCTTATCAAGATTTATAAATCGATTGGAAACTTTCACACAGGCATAAGACTAAAAAGCAGAAAATAGTGAATTAAATATTTTTTTTTAATATACCACGTTTTTAAAATGGTCTAAAAAGTATAAAATAATTTTCCCTGGGCCCTTCTAAATTTTTGAGGGTGAATTTTTAGTGGCTATGAAGATATTTGTAAGACTTGAAGAGAAAACGTGGGGTGCAGGTGGTAGATAGTAGAAGTAGATAATCCGGTTGAATTCACAACCAATTTCAGCACATTGCAAATGGTATTAATTGTGTGAGTTTGCTCAATGACACCTGGTCCCTCTACGCCTCCTTAATTATCATGGGTTGCCTGCACCCCACGTTTTTCTCTTCAAGTCTTACAAATATCTCCATAGCCACTAAAAATTCACCCTCAAAAATTTAGAAGGGCCCAGGGAAAACTATTTTATACTTTTTAGTCAGTTTTAAAAATATGGTATGATAAAAAATTATTTTTATTGAATTAGTTAATTGTTTATATAGTTATTCAGGTGTGGGTAAAGTGGAGAGGGAAGCCTAGTGAAAACCAAAACGGAAAACAAGGCCACAATTACCTCGAAATGGAACATGAATGGATTATCCGTCACTTTCGGTTATCCGATTGGGCTTCCCCCTCCATTAGCAAGGATAATCGGTGTTCTACTGTATGCTTGAACATTCAGACTTCTTGAGTCAAAGTTTTGACACAAAATTGTGGGATCAGACTATACACGATGGACTTCTGATGGCTAAAATTCTTGTATGAAAAAATGAGGTGAATCTTTCCCAGGCCACGTGGCTTCAACACAGTGCAATGTACCAATATCCGAATCTACTGAAATCATATGCCGAACAAGGGAAGAGCACGTTTGTGCTCCTCCTTTGTTCTGCTACCAAACGCACAATGAGTTTATGACATAGTCTTCAGTTTACGCTGATAACTTTTATTTAATGATCTATGAGTAATGTGGGCCTGGTTTTTTTTTGCGTTTTGTGATAAGAATGAAGGTGTGTTGAATGTGTTCCATAAAGCAATTCTTATTTATGAAAAGAATGTTAATCTGCCTAACAACGTTGATATTTTCATTGCTATTGATTTTGTTGGAAGAATTGTTGTTAATGAAATGGTGAGAATAAAAATTGTGTTGTGACGAGTGATAAAGAAAAAGGCTCGGATAATTTATTCTCAAGACTCTCGCGCGGAATATTAGTGGCAACCGTGACAGGACCTAAATAGTAGTGTGTGCCCCACATTATAGAGTGCCATTATCGGGTAAGTTGAGCATTATTTTACGATTTGCTATATTATAATAGTGAGAGACTAGGTTTGAATAAATCATGGAAAGATCCTTAGAGCTCTCTTCACTAAGGAAGCTAATCAATTTGAGGAAATGCTCAGCTCAGGGGCATGTAGAACGGACGTAAGAGCCAAGTTTGCATTGTTAAAGACTAAATACGATAAATTGAGTTCACTAGATGAATCGTACTTCTTACTCGAGAAAATATTAATGAGGAGGATTTAGAGGCAGAAATGCAAAAGGTGGGAGAATACGAGTTACGGTATTTAACATTTAGAGAAATAATTACTGAGGCTACTGAGCGACAACTGCGGGAAGAACCAGGAAGCTAAAATAGCTTAAACCGTGCACCAAAGACGAATTTGAAACTACCGAAATTAGAAATTAAAAGATTCGACGGCGATATCAAAAATTGGATTGGATTTTGGGGTCAGTTCTCGAAGATTCATGAGCGGGAAGAAGGTGGCTAATATATGGTGGTTATTATCTCAATCATCTATGGTTTAACTTTGTGGGAGTTCATTATATAAAAGAAAAGGAAAAATTTGTCTAATTGGTGGTGGAATAAAACAAAGTTTTACTTTTCAGTTATGTTGTGGTTATCTTTAGAACTGATATTAGTACTCGTGGTTAAAGTATTAGGTAAAAAAGTAGAAGAAAAGAAAGTACTAAGAAGACTTGTAGAAAAGTATCAAATAAAACTTAGTACTTTTCTACAAAATTTTTAATTGTACGATGCGTTTCACTGATTTACGTCACGATCAGGGACAGAAGTTTGTTACTTGTGTTAACTGTTGTTGAAGTTATGGGGAAGGATGGGAAAAATACAATAATAATAATAATAATATAATAATAATATTTATTTGCCTAGCGATCAAAAATACAAAAAGAGAGCAGTATGTACAATGATATAAGGCACGTCAAAAGACAGGAAAAAAAACAATAAAAAATACCCATACAAAGATACATTCAATTCAAAACAATGAAAACCATTAATTATGCTGGTACAGAAAAAAATTTAAGTTAGAAAGAGTCATCCAAGAACTCATTCACTGAGTAATACATTTTATTTAAAAGAAACATTTTTAAGCTACTTTTGAATTTTATTATCGACTCTGTTTGTTTAAGCTCACGAGGAAGTTTGTTAAACAGATGGAGACCCATGTTAGATGGCCCCATTGCTGATTTTTTAGTTCTTACATAGGGAACATGAATATCTTGACATCTTCTGGTGGAGTAGCAGTGGATATCAGAGTTGAGAGTAAAATCTTTTAAGTGACCTTTGACACAGAGAGTGGCATACATAATGTATACACAGGGTAAGGGCAGGATTTTGAAGTCGCTAAACAGTGGCCGACAGGGTGTTCGCGGGCCAGCTTGAGCAATGATTCTGATAATTCTTTTTTGAATTTTAAATATTTTTATAGCAGAAGGAGAAGATCCCCAGAGAAGTATGCTGTAGGTAATATGGGAATAAAACAGGCCATAGTAGAGAGTAAGAGGGATATCAGTAGAAACAGTACGACAGATGGTATGAGTGAGGTAACACACAGAACTGAGTTTATTAGCTAGCGTGCTAATATGGGTATCCCAAGAGACAAGAGTGTCAATGTGTACACCAAGGAACTTAATGCAATCAACCTGGGAAATAGAGGTTCCCTGGATATTAATAGAAATAGATTTTTCAGAATTTTTTGAACGGGTAAATTGTAATACTTGAGATTTATCAATGTTAACTTTTAGACTGTTGTTCAAACACCATTTTATAAATTGGTCAGAGACTGTCTGACAGTTAATGGACAGGGATTGGAGATTGGTAGAAGAAAGTATGAAGTTGGTGTCATCAGCATAAATGATGGGTGTGACCTTATTTGTGGAAATGATCTAGTCTGGGAGGTCATTAATGTAGACCAAAAAAAGCAAAGGACCCAAGATCGATCCCTGAGGTACACCCTGAGAAATATTCAGGCAGTGTTGAGGAAGGAAAAAAACACGTTGATTAAGGGCTCGTGAGGTGGGAAAGTATGAAGTTGGTGTCATCAGCATAAATGATGGGTGTGACCTTATTTGTGGAAATGATCTAGTCTGGGAGGTCATTAATGTAGACCAAAAAAAGCAAAGGACCCAAGATCGATCCCTGAGGTACACCCTGAGAAATATTCAGGCAGTGTTGAGGAAGGAAAAAAACACGTTGATTAAGGGCATGTGAGGTGGGAAAGGTTATTATTTTATTGGAAAGGATTGGGGAGGGATGCGGAAGTAATAATTTGTGACAAAGGTTACGTGATTTTCTGATAATTTCTATTTGTTCGAGTGCATCCATTTTCAGGCCTTTGGGAAGAACGTGTAAAATTTCGGGTATAAAATTGCTCCTATGATTGTTTTCAAGTCTAGGTGTTTAGGAAAAGGTGAGGTGGAATCCATATTTCAGTCTCAGAAATTACACACTTCAATTCAGTTCGTGGCAACAATAAATCCATAGAATCAATAAACTTCTAACACATAAACAAACAGTATTTTGCTGAATTAATGTGTGTAATTTCGGAGATGGAATTAAATATCTTATTGCAAAATATTCAATATAAATCCATCCACATGAAGTGAAAAATATATAAAACACCTAGAGCCTTTTCCCAATCCTTGTCCAATCAGCGCTGCACAGAGGTTTCACTAGAGGGGTCTTGGCAATGAGATTTGAGTCTCGCGCGGCCAGGAGTGTCATCATTGCCAACTGAGCGAAATGGTAGTGAGCATTGCCGCGGGGCGATTTTCATCTTTGTCGTTTATTTTAAGTGAGGGGAAGAATATAAAAATTTCCTTACGTGAGAAGTTTTGTTATTTTTTCTATAAAGCATACGTAATTTCGATATTCATATACTTTTCCATACCTCAGAAAATTGAAATCTAGCTTTTGGCCATTTAAAACATCAAAGAATGGGTAAAATAAAATTTTAAAAGTATATTTGTTATGCGAAGATGTTGTCGTCTTCGTAAAAAAATTATGAAGTGAACCAATTAAATATTTTGGCCATGAAGAGATTAAGAAGACAACCGTTTCGCTGTTCTCCTAGTCTTTCGCGTGTTTTTCTTCACCCTTTCGACCGTGGGAGCTAAACTTTTACACTTAAACACTATTAAATGAAATCATTTTGTAGTCAAATAAACAAGGAGTAAAACGATATATTACACAGCTCTTTGGAGCTCCGGCGGAATTTCGTACGAATGTTTAAAGTTCAGCGTGGCGATAGTAGTAAAAACTTTTGAAGGTAAATTTAACTAGAAGACAAATAAAAATGTTCACAACCATGATACAAGATAAAAATCCAATTATGTAACTAGTACGTACACAATCTTACTCTGTTCAGCAAACGGCCTACATATATATGGGTTGCAAATTATTTAACAATTTGCCAGTTGAAATAAAAAATGAGCAAAGACTGGGGTGTTTTAAAATTAAATTGAAAAAATATTTCCTTGACAATTGTTTTTATAATGTAAGAGAATTCTTGTCAAATGACTGATAATATTGATATATGTTGTTTAACTTTTCTAATATATACTGCCATTTTATTGTATTTTACCTTTTTTTCTTTATTTTCTATATATGTAACAACATGTCAACAGGACCAATAAAACTATCTATCTACGTGTGCTAAAACATCTACCAGTCTGGCTGATGTATGCCATATTGCAGCTATTGTTTTGAATTTTGAGAATATTGCCAGAGTTTAGGAGTCAATACTGACTGTCTTTGCCGTTGGCTGAAAGTTGAGAAAGGGTTAGGGGAGTGTAAAAAGCTGCTTTAAGGGAGCTCGGTAGGCGGTTTGAAATGGGGACGTTTTCTCGGAACCGAAATTGATATTTTATTCACGAAATCGTTAGATGGAAACAAAAAATGAATTTGAGTGAAAAAATCAATCTGCTTACGGTAGCCATTCACACATCATGATGCCTATCGAATGAGCTGTGCTGAGACTTCCTATGTCGTCTGCCTACACAATGACTGGCGCAGACAAAGGGATGACGTAAGAAGTCACACCACGTCCATTCCAGCAAAAGGGTTAAGAACATTATTCGTCGCTTATCTACTACAAGAACTAGGTGACGGATCGAAAAACTGAAAAATACGGGTCTTTTAATTTTACAAACTCTATCAGATTGGGCAATTAAAAAAACAGTAAACACCCCTATTCTATTAGAAATATGTATGACCTATGAATGGCAGAGAGCAACTCTTGAATGTAATTGGTCTTTCTGTTGGTGCGGGGCAAACTTATCCGAAATCCGAATCCGAAATCCAAATAATTGGCGATTTGGATTGTTGGAATTCATTATGACAAAAACGCAGTACAAAATTCCACTATTTATTTTAATGTTGTCGACCGGTTTCGACGTCTAAAGCGTCATTTACAAGACAAACAGAAGGAAATATTGCTACTGCTAGCCTTATATAATAAAGAAAAGTTTTTTTTTGCCTGAGTGTACTATTTTAGATGTCTCGATAGATTTCAAATGTTCTTATCCTGTTTGTCTGCTGTTGATAAATGTGATTGCTTTGTTACAAACCCACCCCTCCCTTGCATTTTACCACCACCTGACCTTACTCCCCCTCCCCCTCCTTCCCCACGTAACTTAGTCTTCTCCTCGACCTGTCCTCCTTCCAACCAACCGTCAATACCTAACCTCCGCTCATTTCTCCATGTTCCCACGCTTTAGACATCGAAAACCAGTCGACAGCATTCAAATAAATAGTGGAATTTTGCAGTGTTTTTGTCATAATGAATTCTATATTCAATTTCCACCTAGTAGCGCCACAATCGATTGATTCGATTAGGATAGTTGGAGTTTTACTGCATAGGAGTTTGTGAATTATTTTCTGGTTCCTAAGTGCTATTTTATAATCAGTGTTTTTGAAGAATTTAGCTATTGTTCTGATAGCCCTTTTATATAAATAACTCCTCGTTACTGAGCTGTTGTAATGTTTGAGTTGTAATTGGTGAATCTATCAGGGAAAAGTCAGGGAATTTAAAAATTGGATATCAGTAGCCACCCTGAATATCCAACAGACTCTTACACGTGCAGTGCCTCAAGTATTTATTTCTTCATCTCAGCATTAAGTCCTACCTTTCTTCATCCCATCCATAAAACCTATTCTCTTTCTTCCCCTACCCCGCTTGCCCAACATCCTTCCCTCAATGGCGACCTTCAGCAAACCATCACCCCTCATAGAACGTAGAAATATTATACGTCCTGCACAGGGTCCTGCACATGTAAAAATCATGCAGATAGTTGTATTGATGGATTTTTGTTTCTGAGAAGATGACTTTTTATTTGAATCAATTATGGAGTGAATTAGCTTTTTGGGAAATGATTGTCTTGTAAAATATCCTCGATTATTTTAAAATTTTTGCTGTGAAAAATTTTATCACTCAAACTTCGTGCTCTGAATTTGAGAGCTAGTGCTGATATTTACACAATACAAATGGCCTTGCGGAATGCATTAATATTGCAAAATGACAGTTCCAAGTGCATTTGTCAGTAGTAGGTCCCAATACAATATTTATGAGGATAATGTAACACATTTTTGGGTGAATATTCTCCATGGCATATCAGTAATGGAGATATGTATGGTTATATATAAACTGCTCAACTTTATATTAATTTTCCTGCTGCTATCGGCAACATCGCACTTCCGGTCGCATGGAGATATACAATGGAAACAAACCTCTTTGAGAGCTCATACTGTTAACTGAATTTGGAAAGGCCCTGTATGACCCTTGAATCAAGATCACTGTGCACGTTACTGGGAGACCGAGTCCATATGTACCAGATGACCAAATGACCACAAGAAAGAATCCACGGGAACCATAAGTCGAACCATGAACTTTTGACTAAAACCAAAGGTCCGTGGGTCGATTCCCAGCACGAATGGATATTTTTTTGTCTTGATATTTACGTGTGTTTAATCCCCACGATTTCCCGCAGAAGCCAACCCTTCCAATATGCAAATCTTGAATGCTAGTTGAGTCAATTTTACCATGAGTCAAGTTTCCTGTCGCAGGTTATGAAAGAGACTGAATTGGTACCTATGCACTTGAAAAGGTTCATAGGTTCTTGGGTCTATCTTTCCAGATAGGTGACTTTATCAGTGACCCAAAATATGAGCTACTGTGCCTTGTTAAGATTCATGTTGAGTATCTCCATCATCTCAGGCTCAACCTTGTCGAAGTTCATTTTATCATAAATGAAAAGGAAAACTTTGTTATATTCCACCAATTTATTTTCTGGTACAACTAGTTTCGACGCAGTGGTGTCATCTTCAGGTACAAAGAGTAAAAGCAAAAACATGATCCATGTATACCATCCAGGGTAGGCATTGGGGTGGGGGAGGGGGGAGGAATAAGGTAGGTGGAAGGGGGTGGAAAACCTCAAGGATGCAATGTAGTGTTGTGAGCGGGTGGTGGGGGTTGGAGAGGGAAGGGGGGGGGGGCGGATTACCGTTGGAAGGTTGGAAGTTGGGTTTTGAAGGGATATTGGTGACTAAGGTAGCGGTGGGGTGTCCGTGGGACACCTCTTTGTACCTGAAGATGACGCCGCTGCGTCAAAACTAGTTGTACCAGAAAATAAATTGGTGGAGTATAACAAAGTTTTCTTTTTCATTTATTCATGTTGAGCTTGTCAACTTAGCATTTAGTACGGGTGAGATCGTACTACGGCTGTGTTAATTTTTTTAATAATTTAACAATTAATGGCCCTATATTGCCGGCCCGAGTGGCAGCAGGGTGAAGTCCTCGCCTGCTAATACGAGGGTTACAGGTTCGAGTCCCGTCTGGGTCGGTTTTTCACATGCCCAGGGGGTGGGTGTTACTGTCAAGTTCTGGTGGTTAGGCCCCTGCGAAACCTGAAGACATGCCTTGGCTTACGGAGATTGCAGGGGCATACGGACCACCAGAATCGTCCGGGAGCAAAAATAAAATCTCCTAAAAGAAAGAAAAATAATTATGTTTCTAAGAGGTCATGAAGAGGAATCATCTAGGTTTAAAAAAATGTGATGTTCCTCACGCGAAACCCAAAATACTCTTCTGTTGTGAAAATAATAGTCTGTGGGTCATTCTGTGTTCTCACGATTGTCCTTCCTCATCTCTATAGGTGCGAGGACTGTGATAAGTGTTTCTCGAAGAGCAGTCACCTCAACCGTCACCGGAGGACACACACGGGCGAACGTCCGTTCTCTTGCCTCGTCTGTGGCAAGAGCTTCTCGCTCAACTACAACCTCAACGCTCACATGAAGGTAAGGGATATGAGTCTACAGATACGCACGACTGTATGAGCTGTTACATGAGCACCTGGCAGGGGGTTTTGTGTCACCTGCCATGGGAAGGATTTAGGGGAGAGGACAGGGGTGAATTGTGTGGTTAAAGCAGGGATGTGACCCGAAAAGGTACAATTATGTTCATCTTTGTGTTGTACTGGTCACGCTGATGAAAATTGTTTTTTCATCGCAAGGCGAAAATAACTTTGCGATTTATGTTTAACTTTAAGAAGTTTTAAACTCTTGTGTGACTGGTCTGTTGGTGCCATAAAGCACTCGCAGTGAAGGGTTGGGTCGCATTTAACGCAGAGGCTCAGACTCCGAGTTCAGGAGCATCCCAGGTACGGCACAGAACATAAAGTGCCTTTTCGGGTCACTTCCCTGGGTTAAAGGGAGTGGATACCATGCCAGAAAATCCATTTTTAGACTGTTGGCTTTTACATCACCATGCTGGCATGTTAATAGATAATGACATTCTGTTTTCACCGTTTGGTGCAGGAAGGATGTCGCTAGAACTTATTTCATTGCACGTTTACTTGAGATCAACCACATCAGAGAAATAAATTAGTAAACTTGCCTAAAATCGATCATTTCACGGAAATGTTTCTCGGCTATGAGAAGTGATAGGAAAATGAGCTTTGATATAAGTTGTAGCTGCATCCTTTATCTTTCAATGCGGATACTTCTCATGTGTGTAAGTTTAATACAAGTACTATTGTCGTGTAAAGAGGATGTCTAGCACTTTTTTCCACAGGCATTTGTGCCGAGCGTTGGCGCTTTCGGCAGTCCAGCGAACGGCTATGCATCCTTGGCCTGCCTCTTGCTCTCCCCTCCAATACCCCGGGTCTCTCTCTCCCCCCACCCTAACCTCGGCACTCATAGTTAGAGGGTTGTAGTGGAGCAATATTTTTTTCTCGATTCAGGATTACATTTCATCAAAAGGATCACATTTCACTCATCGCTTACCCACGCCCTAACTTTACCATGAAATAATTTCTCACTTCGTGCACTTTACACTTTTTTACTGTTTCTGTCCATGGTTTTGACGTCTATAATGTCATTATCAAGGTCTTAATGGAAAGTCGAAACCATGGGCGGATAGAGTAAAAAATTGGGGAATGTACGAAGTGAGAAATGTTTTCATGTGAGTCAGTTCCGAGAAGTAAATTCTGAAAATTTAACTTTTTCTCTCCTATTTTGTTGCTTCTATCAGTTTTAGAGATATTGTGGGGAGTCAAAGTAATATCCTCTTGTGTCTTACTGAAACTTTCCTGTCCTGAATTTTATACAACAAATCTGTCTAAACTGCACAGCCTCCGAGTGTCTTACGGCTCACAACCTAGTCGAGGGTGGCCACATATCAGGGAAATGTCAGGTGAAAGAGGTTGGCTGTCAGTGAGTTAGGGAAATATCAGGGATTTTCATGTCTTGTCAGGGAAACTTGTAGTGGTCGCGCCTCTACAAGTGGCTCAGCTCACGTTCCATATAAATACTTCTTTCATCTCCGCTGCTATCCGATGTTTGCCGATCCACTCATTGCCAGTTCTTTCTTCCTCCCAATTGGCTCTGCCCGGCCCTTTCCCGCTACCTTTTCAAATATCTTGGCTGAAAGGCATGCCTGAAATGTGTTGTCGATGAAATGTAAATTGTTTAACCCATTGATCTTATCTAAATAAATTACACAGTCGAGCATCTTTAATATCTGGCACCACCGGGACCTAGGTGATGCCGGATAACAGGTTTTCCAGATTACAGGTGTTTCACGTTATGTCTTTGTAATGCAAGGCATTTTTTTCAATATCCCAATGGAAAATATCAATCTTGACATGTCTTGGGTTTCCTGTACTACTCAATTCATTGTAGCCCTGAAAAAGCAAATAGAATGTGATTGAAAAACTTTGTCGATGAATTAACTACAATCTATTATTTCATAAGACCTATTTTCTTCAGATAAAAGTGATTTATTGATAAAAACTATGTCAAAGAAGTATAACATCTGGATATAATTCCTTTGATTTCATTATATATTTTAATTGCTGAAAGTGACTTTTCAAACCAATCACCTTAAGTGTGTGAATCCAACTGAACGCCCTTCTTTCTCCTTGCTTGCTTGCTTGCTAGGTCCATCAGCAAGATGGCGATGGCCAGGATCTGCCTTGCCCACACTGCAACAAGACCTTCACCTACAAGCACAACTTGGTGCAGCACCTGAAGCGCCACGAATTGTCCTCTGTACGCCAGGAAGCGAGTCAACGGCAGCGCCAAACCAGCCACACGTGCCCCGACTGTGACATGTCGTTTGTCTCCAAGGGTGACTTAGCTAGGCACACGACTGCCGAGCACTCCCACGAACGCCCCTATTGCTGCATTGAGTGCCTCGCATGCTTCGCGGACGAACTGGAGCTAGCAAGGCATTCAGCGAGGCATCACGGCTCCTCGAACAACTCTGTTGGCGTGGCCAAGCCACGGAGTGCGGCAGGGAACAATAGGTTTGCTTGCGAAGACTGTGATAAGAGCTTTAACCGCAGAAGTCGACTGCAGAGGCATGTAGCATCCGTCCATGCAGGTCGCCGTACAGCTCTCCCGTTGTTGGCAGCAGCATTGACATCTGTAGCCACTTAGGTGGTGACACATGGCCTTGACAGCTGGGCCTTCGATGTCGCCAACGCGTAGGTCGACATTGGCAAGGAAGCCAGTCTGCCAAATTTGCCACCGTTGGTAGCGTAGACGTCCATATTTCCATCAATGTTGTTGGCAAAGTTTCAGTCTGTGTCAGGTTGACGGTTGGACGTCAACATTGCCATTGATGGTATCGTGTAAGTCAACATTACAACTAATCAGCCTTTAGTGTTGCCTTCATTGGTGATGTAGTCATTGATATTGGCATGATGGGTTTGCTATCAACATTGTTGTCCCTGATGACATTGGATGTTAATGTTGATTGATATTGGCGGGAAAGTCTGGCTGTCAAATTTGCCATTGTTGGCAGTGCATACGTCCACATTTCCATCAATGGTGACCAATTTGTCGGAACAACGTTTTGGTCATCAACTATGATGTAATTAGTGATAATGTGTCGACATTAACGTGTTAACTTGGCCTACAATGTTGCTGTCACTATTGGCATGACTGGTTAGCTTTCGAAATTGTTGTCCTTGATGACATTGTATGCCAGCATTGGTTTCAAAGCTTATCCTTTGACTAACCATCGTAAGTGGTGTACACGTTGACGTTGGCAAAATGACTCGAAAGTCATTGGCAACCTATACGAAGCTGTTGTCATGATGGCCCAGTTGTCATCATTGTTGACTATGCCGTTGTCGTTATGCCTTATCCTCTTGTTTAGAGGGTGATCTGCGTTTGTGGACCAATTAGTAAGGGTTGTTTTTAAATTTATCTATATATATATATATTATATATACATACATATATATATTTTCTTCTCTTATTGTTTTCGATCCGATAGTTTTGGGCGTGTTATTTTTTTGTGGATGGCTCTTTATAAAGACTATATCTTTATCTAAAATCTCAGACCTTTTTGAGTGCTTTACAAATAATTCTATATTGACATACTTAAAGAAATCCAGATGTTTATGTATACATAGATATATATATGGAGACAGTGAAACCTCTATTGAACGTTGAGTGCTTTTTTATAATGGAATATTATAAGAAAAGGTGTTATTATTTCTGCAAAGTTTCCTTTATACATTTGAAGAAATTCGTTGGTACTAAAATGGGTGGGTTATTTCCAAAAAAGAAAGTTAGGTGTCGGATTTATCGATTGTTTGGTACGCGACGAAGTCGCATGCATTTGAGAACAGATTTTTATATTATCAAATAAAAAAGTTTTTGCAATGAGGTTTTACTGCAGTTGTGTTGAGAAAATTGCCAGTCTTTCTGCCGACGTGTTAGGCACGAGGTATGTGAATGTGCAGTGCGGCACACGAAAATGCTCATGGAAATGCGCATGGAAATGGGCATAGAAATGCGCATGGAAATGCGCATGGAAATTCTCATTGAAATGCTCACGAGAAAGTAGAATAGCATTGCGCAGCAAGAGTGCCCAGGCTATCACTCGAGGGTGTTTGGGTGCATGAATGCTAACTTTTAAGAATTGTTTGCTGCAATTTTTAAAAGTTCAGGGTTGCTACACGCCATGAAATTGCTGGAAAAGTCGTGGAAAATTGAATTGGGTCTATATTTCGTGTGAAATGAGAAATTGGTCTGGAAATTGGCGTTCCCCTGCCAAGTTCCGATTGTTATCTTTAAGTGAGGCGTATCATTTTAGGCACTGCTTATTGGGGTGTGGACAGAAAACCCAAATGGGAAATCCAAACAGGGAAATATAAAGTTATCTGGAATTTTGTGGAGCATTTGAGCTCTTGTTTCGTGTTTATCATTTTATACACCCCTCAAATATACTTTCTGATTTTATTCTGTACACTCATGAATTCTGAGGAATAGGAAATGCCGTAGAGGATCACTAATCCGGAATGTCCGGGACTGTGTCTATTCGGGAATTAGCCGACTAGTGCCAAACAAAGATGAATTATTCTCTGCTTCCTGCTACACTGGAAAGCAATCTGAAAACCTTTCGAGAAGATCAACGTGTTCCCTTAGCTCCTGTAGTTGATGAACATATTTATTCTTTATTTAAAAAACAGTATTCTTTATTAAAATATACAATCATATAAAATCTACACAACATTGTAACGTATTCATTCAAAATTGCATTTCAATTAGTTCAGTGTCAAATTAATACATGATCATATTTAAAACTATTTACTTGTTTTTATAGTTTATTTACTTATATATATTTGAATAAAATATAGACGTGAAAATGATTGACGAATGATTGACTCTTGGAGATTGACGAATAAAAGTAGAAGTTCTTAGTGTTATTTCCTTTTCCCCACCCGTAGATTTCAGCGATATCACAGGTGGCTCAAGGATCTTTAACCCTTTGCGGTCCAATTTTTTTTTTTTTTAAGTCAAGTAGTCTGGTCCAAATTAATTTTTAGGAAAAAAGGAATAATAATCGGCAGAATTGATTGTTGTCCTTTTAAATTTTCTTATTTTATTGTTAAAAGAAAAAATCCATTGGTCTATAATATGATGCATGTTCAATCAAAGAGTTTTTTTTTTTTTTTTTTTTTTTTTAAACTTCTACATTTTGCCTAGTGATGTCGAGCTCTACTCGACTTTGGACCTGATGCTAGCACTAGGCCTGTCGAGCCAGCCTCGACGTTGGACCGCAAAGGGTTAATGATGAGCACGAGTTCTTTGACTTGTTAGTCTTTCGCATCCTCAGGCCTTTTGCAACGAGGGCAAAATTGAGGAGTAGGGACATCTTCATCTATTTATGAAGTTCTATTGCATTCACAAGCTAGGAAAACTCATGAACCCTGGGATCTAAGCTCAATATTTCAATGACGGAGTTATAGCTTTCTTTAAATGTAGATTTATCCTATAGAAAATTCTTATTTTGGGTGGCTCACAATGACTACGAAATAAAAAAATAATTCCCACTTTTCAGGCACGTATATTCTTTGTGATTGTCTCTAGAAAAATAAACCAATGATTAAAATGAGCTTCCATTAACCTATCTTTTCACCTTTATAAAGTAAAATGCTTGGACAGAAAGTACCCACTTTTTTGATCAAATCCACTATCGGAGTCCATAAATAAAATGTAACTGATTTTTACAACTGAAATGATTGTTAAGTGGTACGGACCACGGTTAAAGGCACAAACCCTGTGTCCGGACTAATGACAGCAATGGTGCTGTAGGTAACTTTTGTTTATTTTTATTTTTTTTTGAGAATACCCTTCAATAAACCTTTTCTTTCATAGTATTTCCGAGCATAATTTCTTCATAATAATAATGATTAGGACAATAAAGACAGTGAAAAATAAAACTTTTTCTTGAAGTATGTGGCTAGGTCCTAAATGCTAATTGACTCATCCGAACTTAACCCTTTTAATTCAAATTTTGTTACGATAAAATTGCCTTACAACTGGTAAACAATATTTAGTCACGGAGGATAGTATCTTTTTTTCCCTTATGTATTTTCTTTCCAGTTTAATCACTCTCATACGTGATTGCGGTTGTCAATATTTATAGAGTTCGTAAAGGTCCTTTCTTTCAACTTTTTCTTTACCGTTTATTTGGGCTACACTTATCGTGATCTGGATCTTCCTTTGACTCTCCTGAAGGAAAACTTGAAGGGCTTGATGTAGCTCAAAAGGAAGAATGCCAAAGATCATCGCCTATGGTCACCGTTTGGTCCAATTTCTGGCCTGTAGCAACCCATATGAGTCCGTAAACTGTGCATCTGAACGCCTGATTCCATACCTCGTGTGAGCCGGTCTTTATGCAGAGTTATGCCAGAGTGTGTGTAGATATAGTTTGGGTATATTTTTCCCTATTGGTTTTTGTTATTAATGAAATATTCTCGAAGAATGTTTGATGTGGTTATTTACAAATACCTTTGCACAGTTTATTTTCCTCTGTCGTAAAGTTTTTGTATGTAGTTGGGATTGTGATGAGGAGAAGGTAGTTTTAAGTCTCGTTGTCCTGTTTCATCTTTTGCTGCCTCGCTTGAATAATCATCGAATTTTTTGCCAAAGAATGTGAAGTCGGGAATGGTAAGAGAATCACCGAAATCAATTCATTATTTCAGTTCTCCTGTTGTGTTGCGTTGGAGTTCCCTAAAACGATGAAATGAATGGTCGCCGTCAAATGCCCAAGTCTTAGTTGATGTAATTGAAGCAAGTGCGTACTGTATTTCCCAGCTTATAATATGGAGGGGGGTGTACCATACCCCAGGCCACATATTTAAGAGAAAGTAAGTTAGTTTTGAGCATTGCTTATGGTGAAACGGAGCATGTATTTACCAAATGATTTAAACAAATACGGTGGCATGGTATGGATCAAATTGTTGTTTTTTTGTTATTTATGCAGACACTGTAATTAAACGTCTTTTTGTGCTCTAAATCTTCCCACTCAAATATATGTTGTCCTCTTCTTTTGCTTCCAAAAGGGTCGATAGTGTTTTAACAACATTCATAAGCGATAAATTCGTTTATGTTTATGCCTCCCTGCTCGAAAAGCAACCTCATAAAGGAACTAAGTGCAATGATGACAGACCTGCATTCTAGGAAAAATGCATGGTCTTAGAACCTATTCTATAAATAAATTGCGGCTTGTTTGAACTACCTGGTAAACCAAAAAAGCATGTAAAAATATTTCACCAAGCCATGGATTATTATTAATTACATTATTACATATGACTCCGTAAGATCCAATGATCGTGCATGCTTTTTTTCCATCAGTAAGAATGTAAAGTTTTTCGGGAAATTCTCAAGTTTGACTAAGCAGCAACACGGAAATATATATTAATAGTTTGACTTTGATTGCTATCGGAACGAAAGACGCACACTAATCAGATCTAAATATGTGAGATTTGTATTATGGAGATATCAACAAATTTTCCATGGAAAAAAAGGATTGAATGCTTGTGTTGTTACCGTGAACTGCAACAACTAAGAAAAGCTAAAAAAATGTTTTCAACAATATTCTTGGATTATACTTGGTGCAAAATTGTTCATTAAATTTTCAGAATTATGTTAACTGGCACAGTGTTGCCGAAATCTAAAACTGTTGTTCTTAAATCTGACCTTGGGCATTGATCATGTGTAAGACGCTGTTTGATTTTCTGTGGTTATATTAAGGGGATAATGGTACATGGTATAAGCTGGGAAATATGGTTTATTGATTTTGTTTGAGAACTATGTTATCACTTTTATAACTTAATTGTTATAGGAGCGAAAACCTTAATGAAATGCATGATGTGGCTCAAGCTGTGAGCTTCCGTCTGTACGGGCAGTGTGTTTGGTTGTGCCTTTGCTCATAAAATGTCTACGGCAGTGTTGGAAGTGGACAAAGCAGGTCTAGAGGGATGCTGTTATCAGAACCTCAGTTTTTGAACTCCAACGAAGAACAACAGATGAAGATTAAACTTAGTTACATCGTACGATGTGTGAGACTTTTTAGCTTGCCGAAAGTTCAATCGAAAAGTGATTTTTTTGAAATGAAAAGAGTACCATAGTGGACCAATTTGTTTATGAAACGGAGAAAAAGGAAGAAAATAAGTGAATTTTCTATTCGAGGGGGTACTTTTTTGAACAAAGTGTGTATTTTTTCGATATCACTCTTTCTTTTTACGTGTTCCACTTCATAATGGTGGTGTTGTTTCTATTCCATGTTTCCATCGTTTTGAAAAGTTTAAACGCTGTTTGTTATTCCTGCGTGTGTGTTGAGACGATTGTTTCTCATCTTTGTTCATGGCCCCCAAGATGTGGGATTATTACTGTGGCTGTTTGAGGATGACGGTACGTATCTGTTCACGATCAATGTGCATGTTTTCATCCAGTGAGAAATTTTAAGTCTCTGTTGATGGTTGTTTTCTATATCAAAAGTTTACCAAATCGATACAAGTTTAAGGTCAGTGTTAGCTGATAAGATTTTATTTAATAACGTACCGTACTGGCTGGAATATAAGACCGTACTGAATGTAAGACGGGTTGGGTTTTAGAGCTGCCGTTTTAGGGAAAAAATTGTAATGCATATGAAAGAAGCTTGCAGAGTGTTCGCTAGAAAGATATTCATGAGGGCCATGTCATGGTCGTGGCCGTCATGGCAATACACTGTAGACCCTGGGTGACTCGATACAACACCCCCTCAACTTCATTTTAGAATTATGTCAAGGAAGTGCCAGATCATTGTACACTATCCATTTTTAGTGAATGACCTCTGACACATACTTCGAATTATGTACGTAAAAGTAATTACAATCTTCCTACACCGTGCGACTCGCGTAAAAAATCAACGTTGTCAAACATCAGTCATCGTGCCATGCCTGGTGTGCTTAAATGTTATGTTTTCGTTCATTGTAAATCTGCAAACAAGTTTGAATTTGTAATCGCGAGGAACCAGTAGTTACACCACGCACCGATGTTGTGTGGGTTGCATCCCAAAATATTATTTTCATAGGGCGCAATAATAAAACGGATTGCAATTTTTTTACCTCTTCCAAGTGGAAAAAATAAGTCAGTCTTAATATTCAGGCCAATACGGTATTTATCAGCCTGTATGATGAACTTTTTTGTTTCTTGAAAACGCAGTGTAAAATCAGCCTCCATTTTATGTGTCGAGGGTGAATCTGTGTTTTCATGCATCTCATTTGGCATTGCGTGCAGAGGAGCGCCGACTGCATTGTGGCCAAAGTATAGAGAGATGTTTATTTAAATTTATATAACAAAAAATCTGGAATGGAATAAGTCATTTGTACAACTAATGAACCATCGAAAAATAGGGAAACCCATGCATTGTAAACATGGCCTATGTCTTTAGGACAGAGTGTTGAGCTACTTTGTGATGCATCTGACTTTGCGTTGCGTACAGAGGTCCCCATCTCTCTACTTTCAGCGCATACTGCATTGAGGTGAAAGTGGAGAGATTGGTATCTGTGTTTGATGGTGTGCAATATCCATATTTTCATCCAGTAGGAAGTTTAAGTTTTAGTTTTTGATTGTATCTTTCTCAAAAGTTTATCTAATTCATGACATGTGCTATAAAAAAGTATCGAGTGTGTTCTTTGGTGTCAGCTCGGCCTTCGTGACCCTCTCTGGTCACATCGTCAATGGAGATAAATGCTCACAGCCGATGTTGTCCTTGTATGAGCTGCTTTCCGCAACTACAGCCTAATCCACTCAGGGTTAGCTCTGAGATATTAAGGAAAAAATAAATCAACATTTTTCAACAATTTTTTATCATTTTTAAATTAAATAAAATGACCAGTTTTTATAAATAATTTAGCATTAGTAATAAATATCTACATGAAGCTCGATAAAATAAAGATGTGACTTGATAATTAACGAAAATAATGTGGATTAGGCATTTATTGCGTTTCATGTTTGTGACAATTTTCCTTAACATTTGTGGGTTAGTCAGAAGAGTCGACAGCAAAGTCTTGTTCGCCCCAATAGTGGTCTTCTGGGACATTCTCTGCCACTATCTTGAGCATAGAGGCCGACTCCCTCCTGCTCATGTGTCCAGCCCATCTAAGCCTTCTACTCCTAATCTGGGCAATGATGTCAGTCTCTTGGTATAGGTCCCTTGATTCTGTATTTGTCCTTATCCTCCTGGTGCCTTGGTCACATATTGGGCCAAAAATAGCTTGTAGGATTTTGTTTTCAAACATAAATATGTAATTTCTTTTCAGACTTTTTGCTTAATGCCAAAATTTCAGACTCATATAGGACCACAGGTAGTATTATACTCTTGTAGAGTCTTATTTTGGTTTCTTTTAATAGAATCCTGCTCTTCGTTAGTTTTTGGAGAGGCCAGTGACATATATTTCCTTGCTGAGTTCTGATTTTGATTTCCATTTCTCCATTATTGCTCTCATCAACTGTAACCCGTATATATTTGAAATCTTGGCACCTTCGGAAGGTATAGTTGTTTATTTTCAGGGGATTTGTGAATACATCCGAATCCCTGCCTACCGCTAGACATTTGGTTTTATTAAAAAGCAAGACTCATTTGCTAAATATTTTATTACTCATGAAGAGCGAACACATCTCTACAAAGACAGGAAAAGACTAACAATGAACAACAATGTGCTCCAAAAGAAAATTTTGCCAAAAACAAAAGACGAACAAAAATCGCACTGGCCACTGCTCAATTCAAACAACAGAAATTTAATGAATGACACAAAAACACGATAATACTCTCCCACTCTAACAGGTTTTCTCATCATAAGTCCAACTTTTCCTGCTTGCTTCATAAGCGTTTCTGCCATTCAACTAAGGATTAAAAATTTCTTGAGGTGGGTGCTGGCAACTTGCGTGCCTATGATGGTCACTTGGCTCTGAAGCGGGCACCAAGAACACAACAGAATACTTTATCATGTGCGGTAACTCCAGTATGGTTATTCACATCAATGCTTATGTTATGGTTCAGTCAGGCAGTGACACCCAGTTTCTTGGATTTTTTTTTAATTTCTTCACAGGGTGAAAACTAATGATGTGATGGTTATGATTTTTCTTCTGCGGTGCTCTTAGTTTTCGTGATATGAGGGTTCTTAAGTTTACAGACTCAACGTTTAGGTTGCAGTGCTTATGGAGTCATCAAAGTTCAGTGATCGTTTAAAACATAACCTTTAAATTTTTGCTGCTGAAAGTACATTTTTATTAATTAGTCATATTTTTAATATGAAATATTTTCTTCATTTTTTCATGTATTGCGTAAAAACTTAAGCTGCCGTCACCCTCTTTGTGGAGTGAGTGGGCTAATGCAGTGCAGAAAGAAAAACATGTTCTCCATTAGAGCTCATTATTGCCGTCTAAACATGTTTATTCACTCGAACGTATCATTACTAAAGAATTCAAAAATATAAATAACCTATTTTCATAACAGATTTTTCATAATGTAATATGTTTCAGCGAACACCTGTTATAAATGGGTAGTTATCCTGATCAAGGGACTAAGGGTATCATAGAATAGGCGGTATTTTGTATTGTTCTGGTAATTCTTCCGATGAATTGACGTGAAACAGTTGATAAACAGTCCTTTTTGACGTGTTGGGTGGAGGTGGAGTGAAAACATTTTCCTCTCAGGTTTATTTGATTTTGCACTATTAAATACGCCACACATTGTGGTGCTTTGTGGAATATCGATCATCCCTTTTTTTCATACACGACGTGAGCAGACTCATCGATTTCAATTATCATCCCAAGATTTTTCTACTAGACCAAAGGAACATTATTGTGAATCAATGCATTGAGGTAGACAGGAATAAATAAGTTGGTTATGTGTGAGAGGTAAATGGATTTGAAGGAAATCTGGAAAAGATACTTTATTTTATTGAAATTCTTTATAAAATTGTCTTGGAGACCCAGCATTACCCCCTTGGGACCTGTTCTTCTTTCACCGTGCCAGTGTGGTTGGGCACCGCTTGAAGTCATGTCTGATCCAGTAATACCTGATAATGTTTGTCTGCCAAATTATATTATCTATTCCTTTCCACGTGTATTGTGGTCTGTGTCATTCTCGTTCATATTTATTTATGGAGTCATTGGCCTATGTAATTGGTATACAGTCAAACCTCTTTAGAACAAACCTCTATAGAAGACAAGTTCTCTATACAACGAAAAAAAAAGTTACGGTCCAGATTTTAAAATGGGTCATAACTTCTGCACAAGGGAAACCTCTGTATAACAAAAACCTCTGTACAACAAAACATTTTCTTGGTCCCTAGAATTTCGTTTTATAGAGGTTTGACTGTACATATTTAGTCTGGCAAATCGGGTGGAGTTGAGAGATGGGAGTCAACGAGCTACTTTAGATGACATGGTGTGCAATCAATGAGTGGGAATAACAGTTTTTATGGGTAATTTATTATTGTTTCCTAGCCAATGAAATTTGATAAATTTATGAATATTGTAAATTATATATAATATATTAATTAATAAAATAATTGCAAAATTCATGTTCTTTGCTTATTACTTTACCCCTTCAGCACCATCCTGCGTACCTGGTACGCACGATAAAATCACTGTATGCTGCCGTCATGCATACTTAGTACGCTCCCTGAACTTATGAATATATTAAAACAAGTAGTTTCTTTGATTGTTTTATTTTATTATTTATTTCATTTTCCAAGGATCACACAAAGATTTGTTGGTATGGGATTCATCAGTTTACAGATAAAAAACAAACATAGTGGTAACACATAAAAATACAGATAATGCTAAAAACATTAACATTTTTTAACATATAAAGTTCCCTTTCCTGAAATATATTGTTTCCAAACTTATAAATTGTCACAAAAAAATTTCTGAACAGTGTAATAACGCCTGGTCAAGAGAGACTTTTTCAACGTTTTTTTAAATCTTCCATTGACCCTGCATTCCTCACACTGTCCAGTAACGAATTATATATTTTTGCATCCATAACCATTGGGTTATTTGATGAAATATGTTTTTTGTGATAAGTTGCATGAATAAGGTTTGCATTTCTAGTGGCACGAGAATGAATCCCTCTGTTAAAATTATATTAATAAGTATTACTTTTAACCAGAACAGCTACACAGTAAATGTAGATTGCTGGAATCGTTAATAGGTTCATTTGCTTCATCGGTGGTTTGCTCGAACACAGCATACATCTAACTATTTTTTTCTGCACCAGGAAGATTTTTTTGAGTAAACTGGATGAGGATCCCCAGTGAACTATTCCATAAGAAGCCCTTGTGTAGAAATTGGAATAGTACATGGATTTTAATACTTCTAACGACACTGTGTTATAAAGAAAACGAACTGGATATACGACAGAGTTGAGTATGGAACACAATTTAGAAACATGGATGGCCCAGCTGCCTCTATTTTGCACATGCAATCCCAGAAATTTTACATCATTTGCTACTGAAATGGGTATATTTTTTAATGCCAGATTTGGACTATTACTGTTACTAAATTGGTTGAGCAACAGAGCCTGAGTTTTAATGCAATTTATTTTCAATTTATATTCTAGACACCAGATATGTATTATCCAATAATTGTTGTGTCAGATTAAAGAGCCCTTTGATGTTGTTGTCTGAGACTATAAAACCCGCATCATTGGCAAATGGCAGGATAATATATTTGGAAGGATGTTGTACAATTTTGGTTCCATATACAGGAAACTGCTTTTGTATAGCATTGAATTCGGTTTAGGCATAGGGACCCAGAAACCCCTTTGAATATTAATCATCTTATTGCTCCCAAATAATTTTGGACAATATCCACAAAGAACATTTTTAACACTTAAAAACAGTACACCCCATGCAGCACAATTGGCCCCAGAATGTCCCGTGGAGCCCCCAACATGTCATGATAATGCCCCGGGACTAATTTGGGACATTCGGGATTCCCATGGGGCTCCTACGTGTCCCGATTATGTCCTGGGATCAATTTGGGACATTCAGGATTCCCATGGGGCTCCCACATGTCCTGATTATGTCCTGGGATCATCTTGGACGTTCAGGATGTACGCGGGATTTCAAGGGGGTCAGCCAGTTCACCAATGAGTACAGTAACAAAGACGAACTTTCTAACTTTTGTTTGTACTATTTATAATCTATCTGGATAGGAATCGTAACATTCTAAAAACTGATCGGTTTTTAATGCATCGGTAAAAAAATGCATATAGTTTTTTTGAAAGAATCGTATATTTGTTTTATTTTGCTCGATGTTTATTCTATTATGGTTCAGTTGCATTTGAAATGAGAGAAGCACGCACCATTTTTGCTGTTCCTTTTCGCTTCATCCACTCGCTCGTGAGTTTTTATAAAGGTTTGTTCGAAAATCAATTTCTCGAGTCGTGCACTCTGCGGTCCAGCTGGTTGGGTAAATAATTGTGTTGAAATGTGTGAACTTGGAGGGGGAAAAAGTACGACTGGCTCAATGGTTATAATGAACAATATGATACGAGGGATGCCTATATATCATTGCTGCTCTCCCTGAATTCATCACGTCACGCATCAATTTTATAGTGACGGTCGAATTTTCCCAAAAAGCCGCGAATGTCGGCTGAATATTGGCCCCTCTACTGTTCACCGATATAAATTGTAAAATTCGAGGGTGCCAGGACTGCAGGAAAGGCATTTGCCTTCACATAGTCACCTGCACCAATAGGCAAGCAAAGTGGGGCTAATAATTTGAATGAATATTCTACAAAGTAATAGTAGTAGGTACATAATTACTAATACTTTTACTCTGAATGTCGTATTGCAGGAGGTGTTTTTTTACTGAAAGACGAAATAAACCTTTTTTCAAAATTTATTCAAATCGCCAATAGACGCGATGGGAGCAGAAAAAGGGCTAAACTATAATTCCTCTATACAACGCTGAGTACTTAATCACTTAAAGACCCTTATTTGCTTTTTCAAAGAAAGATGGATTTTGTTTTTTTTAAAGCCACCACACCCTCCCTTTGTCCCTCGGCCACTATGCCTACTCGACTGTCCGAAGAAAGCACTCCCCTCCCCCGTTGCATTGGAGCACGCAACCGCACGGGGTGAAGGGCTCCAGTCAATGGTTTCCAGGTGTTGCGAACAAAGAGGGAAGGACACAAACGCTAAGGGATCTGGAGGAAGAGCTTTTCTGAGAAGTTATAGTCGACACCTGGCTAGCGGAGGAAACTGCAGCAGAAGACATTATTCGCCAAATTACCAGAGAATTGCATGACCGAGGTTGTGTGAACGTGGCATTACTAGAGGACTCCTTATCAGTTGACTCGAGTGCCTGGGAGTGCTATTGAGAAACCCTTTAATTCACCGTTTGTAAAAGGTAAGTTTATTCCAAAAATTGGATTTGTCGTAAATTCGTCGTCAGTAATGTCTGGGTACACCATGAAATATATGTCGTTTTGAGACTTCTCTTTGCAATGAACTTATCCCTCGGAGATGTTCAGGCCTTATATACTACGGCGTCCATATATTTTACCATTCCAATCAATTACTTGCAGAAACAGCCATTTTCCCCCAGCCTCGAGAACACTGCAAAAGCTAGAAATACAGGAAAGAGACGTCATATAATTTTGAAATGTAATTTGGAATGGAATTTAATTTTTACTTTGAATACACAATATGTTGTGCTAAATAAGTCCAGATTTTATGATCATAAATCTTAATATACCTAAAAAATCTGAATTTCAATAAATAAATAAAGTATTAGGAAGAATATATTGTTATTTCTTTCTAAGGATAATATCATTCTCCTGTTTCAGAAAATTGAAGAGTAATGGAAACAGTTCATGCAGCAATGGCTACAGTTCCGTGAGCAATGGTGACAGTTCCTGCAGCAATGGGGAAATAATTCCAAGCATAACTGCTACATAATTTTTGAAGAGAAGTGCTGTACACTCAAATGGAGCGCTGCTCCATTTGAGGAGCATGAGACTTTGGACAAAGTGTTTAAATTGATCAATTTCCTGGTTGTTGCATTAGTGGAAATCAATTGTTGAAATGAGTTGCTAATATTAAATTGCTACACGGCCCTTTGTGTTATTGTTGATCCTTTGTGAATGTTGTGGCCCAGGTATGAGGTGTTTTAGAGGACAAAAGGATTTTAAATTTGTATGTTCAAAAGTATTGTGTATTTCACACATTCTTGGAATAAACTACTCTACTTAACAATTTTTGTTGCAGCATATTCACCACAGGTGCTTCATAGATTCCATAAATATGTATACTTCCAATGTCTTCTCCCACGGGACATACAGGGATGTCACACAGAGCTCCTGGGACTAGGCAAGGTCCTGGCTGGGACGTCCTTTGGGTGCCCTAGGGATGTCCCATAGGAGTGGACATAGGGGGTCCCTAGGCGCTCCGTGGGGTGTCCATAGTACCATATGGGATCTCCCACGGACCTTCCTGGGACTAGGCAATGTCCTGCCGGGACATCCCAGGGATTTCCTAGGTGCTGTATGGGATAATATCTCAGGGGGAGTATGTTTAGCTCAGTAAACAAAGGTTTGCATTGAATTTAAAACATTTTTATTGTTCTAGGACAATGTCATCTAAGAACAAAACACTATTAACAATTACATAGGCAAGTCTGTTTAAAAAAAGGCAAACTATTGTTTAACAGAAATTTTATGTTTGCAAGTTGTAGGGCGGACTTATTTGATAATAAATACATACCGGGGTACAATGAGTTCAGTCTTATTTTTTTTATAAACAACGGTCAAAGTCGAAAAATTCAGTTTTCTACTTATTTAATTTTCCAGTTGCATTTAGGAGAAAATCTGGTAGGTGGAAGCTAAAGTATTAAAGAAGTATTAAAAAACCTTTAAGTTTTTTTTATAAGTCAAAATCGATCAATAATTCAACGAAATATAGTAAAAAATTCCTCTATTTTGCAGTTTTATAATTTTTAATGACTATTACAATAACGTCCAAATATGTGTCTTAAAATACATTTAAATTGTAACCATATGGTTAATTTTTTATAAAAAAATCCTTTTTAAAACAAAACGTCATGTAACTTATCATTAGAGATTTATGCAAATGCATTATTAGTCGTAGTTACACTAACTTTCGGGCATAGTGTAATGCATGTTGATGACTACTCAATCCCTGCCACACACCCTTGAGGTGGCTTGTAGGGTATTTTGTAGACGAGAGGGTCGAGGGGAAGTAAATTAGTGGTTCATCTTTTTCAACAGGAACGGCATGGTGGGATACAAGAGATAACAAATAGTGCTGATCGATCGCCTTGCATTTATTCCCTTGAGGAAGGCCCTTGTCATACGCCTCCTCGAACACTTTGCCGGAAATGGTTTACTCTAGGTATATACGAAAAAACGTTGTCTCAAAGTTGATAAACGTTGAAGAAAAAGAATATTGAATATACTTTCACGGGATGTGGATGGACTGCGTGGCGGCGGGATCGTGGTTCTTTGACAACCTTTGGCGACGCACGCCAATTAGCATAAGGGGTGTAAAGTTGGAGGTAGACGTGAAATCATTGACATGGAAGTTTTCTTGAGGATGTAAAGGTTAATTGGACTCATCAAAACAATATTTAAAAAAATAATTGTTTCAATTTCCATTCACAAGGGTTCAGAGGCTCACGATACCCACCATGACTTATCCGTTTTCATGTTACCGCTGATTGCTGAAGGCAGCCGTGTCCGTCTCAACGTTAATTTCGATGTTACAAATTCGGCGACGCCGCGCCCCTTTTCCAGTGACGGCAAAGAGATGAACTAAACTCGCGGCAAATTTAAATAGGTGGCTTATTTTCTCCCGTGGCCTCCTATTGTAACGTCTTGATAATAAGTCAACGTTTACTAATCCTCTCATCGAGAAGAAGGAACATGCAACCTCCTACCTCTTCACCATTGTTCTCCATGCTGGTTCCCCCACCTCTACCCCCGTAACTTCCTTCCCTGACCTGAGAAGGAAAATCGGTCGGAGCTGAAATTGAACATTGTGGAATAGAACGAAGTGTTTTTATTTGATTGCAATGAATAACTTCCACGAAGTAAACTTAACAACCATTGACTTTATTAATATTTCAAGTTAATATCAATAAATTACCATAGTGTAAAGAATAAACAAAAAAACAAATAAAATAATATACAAAACTCAAACAAAGGTTGGGCTAAACATGCTGCAAAATTTTAACCTTCCTAGCCATAGCACTTTTATGACTTGCAGCAGCTGTCGCCCGGTTCCTTTTTCTGCACCACCAGGGTAACATTACTGCACATAAACACTCAGCAATTGACTGCTTTAGCTGCAGAGGGTGGTCACTGCACTTGTTCACTAAACAATTGAAAATTTCATTCCCCAAAATTGTATCTTTCAATAGGGAACATATGTTTTCTGAGCATGCCAAGTGGGGAAGGACATTCTCCACAAGAGTTGCAGCCCTTCCAACAGCACTCATCAACTCCAAAGTAGGGTACGTGAGACACAATTTTTCTGATTTCTCCCTAAAAGAAATACCACTATGGAGGTATTTTTTGGGCGAGGTCGTGAGTAAAGACTCCCTACACTGTAAGCACTTAAGTTTTTCCACACACTTTTTTGCGATATATCCACTCACGTATGCCACAGAGAAACTGTCAGTAAGTATGTCAAAATCTTTGTATCTAATTTCCTTATCAGAAGGGCACTTTGAGGATCTGTCACAAAATTTTTCCTTACCTCCAGAAAGGAACTCCCCAAGATCATTTAGCAAATGACCTGGGTTAGCTTCTGCTTCACAATTTTGCCCCTGCAAATCTTTGAAAGCTAGCCCATTAATGATGCAGCCCTTCAAAGCTGCTACGAACTGGTGAGTCGTCGGGTTGCTATTTGACCCACACTGCTGGCGTACAGAGCCAAACAAATTCTCGAGGGCATCCTGATTAAGAGCCCTCAGCTCGAGGTTCAGGAAGCCCATCTTCTTCAATTCTGCCCAAAGAAGTGGCAATGCCGTCAGGGTAGTGATCCAACCATCTTGACAAGGTGGTCGGAACACTACGAAGTCAGCAGAGGCATCTGCATTGGTAGGAAGGGTGGCAGACATCCTCCTGTCGAACTTCCAGCCATCGATTTCCTTCACAGCCAACCTCCAGAAGTCCAAGTGCAAGTCCTCTCTCTCCACACGCAGCTGGCACTTCAAACCTTTAGCTCCTGAGGGCTCCACCGCACTACCATTGACACTGTCAAATAACTTGTCGGCAAAACCAACAAACTGTGCTGTGTGCAAAGCATCAGAAGTGAGTGCACCTAGAAGGAAATCATGTATTAGTTATGCAGTTAAGTACTTGAACAATGCAAACAGCTTTCAAAGAGACAAGGTAACAGCTTGACAAGAATTACTCACCATTTTGGACAAGACAGCTGATGGTGGCAGCAACAGAATGGCTAAGGGTTTGTGCAGCAATTGACACCCTCATGGTCAGATATCCATTTGGATTTAAATGATCCTTAGTTAGCTTATCTAAATTATTGAAAAGAGGCTGTATCATGTCAATACGATGGGCCTCTTGAATGTAGTGCCATCTTGCACACCCTTTAATTTCTTTTCCTCCAACATTGATACACAACTTCACCTTGTGCTTTAGGAGCATATTCCTTAGGCACTTAAGGAGATGAGGAGGATCAAAGAGGGTGAAAATTTTCTTTGTGCCATGCATGAAGTATGGTGCACTTGGGTATGCACCCATTGATTTAAATGCCCTCACATTGTTTGTGCCCATGTCTGTCACAGTCGCCACTACATTAAGTCCACAATCGGTGCACGCAGCAAGTACTCCTTTTATCACCATTACCATTTTCTCAGCATCCATGCCACCATGTGAGAAGAAAAAGGCTACAGGCTGTTTCCATGGTCTCCTCAAACCCCTTAGCATGAAAACCACTGCATGATTGGCCACTTGCTGTGATCGTCCCAGGCTGCCCAAGTCTTCCAACCCAATAATCCTGTCGGACTTAGCATCATACTGTAGGTGCTCTCTGATTGACATCTCATCAATCATAAGAAGGCATGAGCGATCTAGATCTGTCAATGCACCTACACTCTGTGCAAGAGCACTAAAAACCCTTTGGTCTATGCCAGGTAGAAATGGCACCATATTCACCATCTTGATTAGTGTCTTCTTATTTGGCAAGGCAAAAATCGCTCTTAACAATGCATAGCATTTAGGAGACCTTTTGAATAATGCCAATGCCAGGAGCTTGTTTTCCTTTGTCCAGCGTCTCCCCTTAGGCTTTTGTGATGAGCAACGTATCTGTGAAGCCACAAACTGAGCTGAAGTGTAAGACATTGATTTACTCAACAACTCCACACATTTCAGAGGCTCACTTGTAACTGACGTCAGTTGCTCTAAAGACAATTTGGCATTTTTGTACTTAACTCTAAGTTCCTTTAGGGAGCGCTCCCTTTTCTGGCATATTCCTATCAAAAACTTCTTCCTTGGAGTCATGTGGTTGTAACGAGTACAATTCAATTGTTTCAGAAGCGACTTTTCCTTCTTCTTCTTCGATGAGGAGCCAGCTATTGGCCTGCTGGTAGAAACTGTCTCCCCCTGTGACAGCACTGACTCCACTGCCGGCAGCACTGCTCCCTCCTCACAATGGGGCCCCATGCTAAGACTCCCATCAGTTACCACAGTAGGTGGGTAAGTCAGCTTCACTACACATGATGTCTTAGCAGGTGTAGAAGTTACCATGCCCGACTCATCGAGCTCAGGTGGTACCACAAAAGAATCAGTCAGAGATGATGAATCAGCAAAATCAACAGCATTGGATGCTGCTGCGCAATGAGGAGATGCAGGAAGACCATCACTTTCTAGCTGCATTTTTGTTATGCTTGGAGTTGCGCCATGAACAATGGTGGTCCTTGATTCATTTCTGAATTGGTTGCGTTTGAAATGACGCCCACAAAGGTAAAGTCCTTTAACTTTCTCCCCAATCTCAAAGTGGACTCCAGCAATATCAGCCCATTGTTTAAACCTGTAAAACAACAGGAAAAAATTTAATGCTGCTTAAGAGCAATTTATATCACTACACGACTAAACCCTTGCTCAACATAAACACAGCGCACAACATGATAATGACGTTGATAATGATTTATTCACGGGCAATTTGCCCATCACATTAACAGACAAAATTGTAAACATTAGAGTTAAATTTAACTCAAGTCCAGCAGGTAACTACAATGAATCAGGTTTACTAATAATTTAACAAGAAAAATTAGACCAGCTTGATTTTGGCATAACTAATGTGCGGGAATAATGATCAAAGACATTAAATGAGTAGTCAATTCATATGCTTACGTTGGTTTTGTAAGACATTGGCAGAGATCAGGCATAAAAATTTGTGCTTCATTTTTTCTATGGTTTCCCGATTGACTTCATAAAAAGGTAACCACACAACTGAACCATATTCTAAAATATGTTGAAATAAATTTAAGTGCTGATTCACACATCTCATATCTGACTGACGTCAGGATAATGTGACGTCGGGATCCCTCAAAATAATATAAACTTTCTTAAAAAACTCGGGCATTGCCCCTCTTTATTACAAGTCTCTTTCTCTTCAAACTTTTTAACAATCCCCTCCTTGCTCTGAAGACGATGGAGGAGTATTCCATTGAAACGTTAGCAAACCAAAACCTTACTCGGCTGGAAACCCGAGAATTATTTATTAATCCCCTCCTTTATCAAACATACATAGCAACGTTCTTCAAACAAAAACAATAAACAACATAAAACATCAACCCATCGAAACATACGTATTAACATACAAATTAATATTATCAAAAACAAAACAACGAACGAAATTAAATACATAAAGCCAAATAAAACAAATAAAAATGGAGCTTGACAAGGCACGACGTTACATTAAAAACTTCCACAAATAAAATTAGAAAATTACCAACTCTTACCTGATAGCATTACGAGGAAAGCGGAACAATGTATGCTGGCTGGATACTGGACAGCCCGCCTTGCACTTCATGTACTTCATGTAATTCGCCATGTTTACGAACAATGGAGGGAAAACAAGAACGTTGTCCTTGTATTCAAATCCAATCACAGTCCAAAGTCAAAACGGTGCAGAGGTCAAAACCAGGAGAGTAGTCCAAATCCAAAAGATGCAGGGGTCGATGTAAATAAAGCAAAAGGCGCAAACTAGTCAAACTCCACACAGCACACAGGCAAACACGTTTGTAGGATCACAAGGTATAATCGTATAATTCTCGCGTCGAAAACTTTCGAGCATCGAAAAATGGCTGCGATGGCTGCTATTCGCGGAAGAGGCGCATGCGCACTACGATTTAATCAGTGGCGCTCCTTTTCCAGCGACGGCAGCCTCGTAAGAAAACCTTACGTCGCCCCCCTATGCCAGTTACAGCCGGCTGGCTGAAGGAGAGAGATTTATCATACTCAGATGTTTTCAGCTTTCATCGCACGCCGCCATGGGTAAACGGCAGCACACAACGTGCTTCGAGAGCGGAGTCGCTCAAACGGATCATTCATTTGAGTTGGTGCTCTTCCGAAAGAGCTATTTCGGAAGTGGGGGTACAGCATAACCCAAAAGGGATACGCATTTGAATCAACATAGAAAAATATACTTTTCAATTACTATTTGCCAACAACCTTTATCTTTAATCTACGTCCGTGATTTAACACCCTATATATATACAAGAGCCGAATCTTTCGATTCGGTTACTCACGACCGGCACATTTACACTTATGGCACAGTTACACTTTTATTACCAACACCTAAATGTTATACTCAGATTTCGAAATTTGTTAAAAGGTAATTGGAACGGAATTACTACTCCTATTCTACTCGTGCTTTAACGGAAAGGTCTTTCCTGTTTTTATTATATAGATATTTTACCTCCATGAGAAGGGATCGGAGAAAAAGAATGATTGTTTAGTCTTGAAATATTTAATGTTGGTGGTCATGTGCAGTAGAATGTCGATAGCGGATTTTGTGATGAGGTAACGGATCAGTTTGTTCGAAGAAGTTCATGTTATTAGCATGTAATGTGTCAATACTCGTTAATTTCGATGAAAATATGCCATTAACTCTTGTAATATGAAGTGAAAGTGAAGTTCTAAGTTTAAAAAGTAAGTCAATTCCTTAACATTGCCATGATGTTGAGGAATGTTCAAAATATTTTGGACAATGAAATCCCACATGTTTGTCGACTGTGTCTTGTGGAAGAAGAAGATTTGGGAAATATTTTTGATACTATAGGTAACCAAGCCTTTCCGCTGTGGGAAATTATTGAAGAGCTCCTTCAGTTGGAGGTAAGTGTGTAATATACTTTGGTGTGTCGGTAAAAATCAGATTAGGATACAATAAATCCCCTAGGAATTTTGCCGTTAGTAATAAATGTGAAAATACCATTCGGTAAATATGAATTTACGTCTCGAGAGAAAATCGCAATCTCACTTCTCCATGAATCCTCACCAAATTCACCTCATTTCTCAATTATGCATCGTTGTTTCGATTTCATTTCCCCACGTGCCCTCCCAAAATATTCCCTCAAGAGCCCTCCCACAATATTCTGGAATTTCTCCTAAAAATTAAGGTATTGTTGGAAGCGTGACTTTCCGTCATACAAGCGGGTAGATAAATATGAATTTAGGTCTCGTCTGGAAGAATTTTTTTTGCTGGAAACCTGCGCAAAACTGCGGAATCGTAACGGCATTAGTGGTTAGTGTAAGGATTGCCTAATTATTAAAAGTAGGAATTATATCGGAGAGAAAAGTATTTTTCGAGTAAATGCAGTTAGAAAGAGGTATGTTGCTATTTTTTCGCGTGGTTTCGCTGCAATATTTCGACGTTATAGGAACAGCCGCTAGAGAGATACTCACTAGTTTCACGTCTGACATGTATCCTTCCCCAGCAAGGTTGCGAGATTGAAACAGGGGTGCTAGGGTTGGACGGAACGCGGCTGGGAAATGGTGATTTTGAGTGGAGTAAATGACATTTCTGTGACGAGGGAAAGGTTAAAATACGATTTTTAGGTAAATTAGGTAATGGATCCCAATATCCCAGTGATTGGAGACGTTGAAAAACGTGAAATAAAATGTGAAAAGAGAAATTGTGAAGCACGACATACGTAAGAAAAGGAGAAGATTTTGGGAGGGGGGGACACAAAGCTGTAGCGTATTTTTTAACCAATGAAATCCCTCGAGTTGATTGGGGGGGGGGGGGGGCATAGCTGTAGGGTCAATCCATATATAGAGGTGGTTGCTTGATGATTTTTAATATTTTTTATATGTTTACTATGCAAACTACTATTTATTGAGAATACAAGTATATCATTATTTTATTTTTTTAATTTTATTTTCATGATAGTGGCCGTTTTTATGTTATCGAAACACCGATTTCAGGCGAAATAAGTGTTCTGCAGAAGAGCAAATATCTCCAATTCTGTGTATCCTAGAACAATCAAACAAAAACCAATCGATTCAGTAAATAATGATCTTAAATAAAGGTGATGTATCGACCTAAAAATTAAGTCTAAGGGTCAAAATATTGCTTCAAAGTTTTCATAATTTTACTTTAAAAAATCAACTTTTACAATTTTTAAAAGATAGGAAGGCGAGATATTTAATGTTTGTAATTTTTTTTTGAAGAGCCATGCTCTAAGTTTGCTGAATTTTAAGCTGTGGACTTCAGTGGTTTTTTAATTAAATAAAATTTAAAGTTTTTGATTTTGCAACATTTTCAAAGTTATACGTCCACTATCTTTGTTGGACATGAATATAAAAAATAAAAATTTGTCCCATTTAAAGTCCTTTATATGAGGAGGGAACATTTAAAATTTTGTTCTGTGGACTCAACTATTTACAAAGATATTAAACATCTAAAAGCTCCAAAATATCGACAAAGTCGAGATCAAAACGGCGCCATTTAGTATCCTCTTAAGTAATGTTTGATGCCTTTAAAATCATTATCATATATCTCATTAATTGGTTTTTCACCTTGATTTACCAGTTATTCATAGTTACGCATAGCTGTAGCGTATTTTTTAGGGAATGAAATCCCATGAGTTGAAGGTTGATGGGGGTGGGAGGTGCATAGCTGTAGCGTATGTTTTTGTCGAATGAAATCCCTCGATTTGATTGGTGATTTGGGGCGGAAAGGGGATAGCTGTCGCATATTTTTAAAGGAATGAATTCCCTTGAGTTGAATGTTTATTTGGGGGTGGGGGGCGCAATGCCGTAGTGTATGTTTTAAGGAATGAAATCCCTCTCGTTGATTGGTGATTGTGGGGGCGGATAGCTGTGGCGTATGTTTTAAGGAATGAAATCCCTCTCGTTGATTGGTGATTGTGGGGGCGGATAGCTGTGGCGTATGTTTTAAGGAATGAAATGCTTAGAGTTGATTGGTGATTGGAGGGGCGTATAGCTGTAGCGTATTTTTGAAGGAATGAAATCCCTTGAATTGATTGGTGATTTGGGGGGGGGGGCATTGCTGTAGCGTAAGTTTTAAGGAATGAAATCCCTCGAGTTGATTGGTAATTGGGGTGGGGGGCACTTAGCTGTAGTGTATTCTTCAAGGCATGAAATCCTTAGAGTTGATAGGTGATTGGGGTGGGGGGCGCATAGCTGTAGTGTATTTGTTAAGGAATGAAAACCCTGGAGTTGATTGGTGAATGGGTGGTAGGCATAGCTGTTGCGTATGTTATAAGGAATGAAATCCGTCGAGTTGATTGGTGATTGTGGGGGTGGGGGCGCATAGCTGTGGCGTATGTTTGAAGGAATGAAATCCGTCGAGTTGATTGAGTGGGGGGCGCATAGCTGTAGCGTATGTTTTAAGGAGTGAAATCCCTAGATTTGATTGGTGATTAGGTCCTCTTTTAAGTGGACTTGGATGATATCGATAGTGTACCGTCGAGGTGGTCGAAGTCCTGTCATCGATAGGTGGAGGAGTTTCGATAATCATACACATCATGTATGTGTTTACATCAGTTATAGGAGGAGTTGAGTGATTGTATATGTGCTATAATTCTTTTACTTTTGTTTATAGGGTTATACACATCTAGAAAATATCTTATGTTACTTATCGGGTACATAATTTTTGCGCGATGCAAATTTCTTTCCGTTATCACTAGGTAGTGCTGATATAGATATAATATCTGTGTGTAGACGCTCCCCTGCATTTAAATTCTCACTTAATTACACCCTACTTAAGTACACTCGTAGTGTGGATGAGGCAAAAGAACATTGATTGAACATTAAAAGAGCATTGTCAGAAATCAAATGAAAATTGTGAACATAAAAGAAAAAAAAGAAAATCAAAAGAACAGTGGAACACTAATAGAACATAAAAAGAACATTGATTGAACACTATCCTTTCTGCTAGGGTGATGTAATGGTAATATTTGGAGCACGTCAGTTAATATTCAATTGTTCTGCTACTTATGTATGACTTGTCTACTCCATAGGTGTCCAAGGAAGATGGACTGCCAGGAACCATTTGTGAGGCATGTGTTGGCAAAGTGAAGGAATTTAAAGAGTTTAAGACAGCATGCATCCGAGCGAAGATATCCCTACAGACAAAGATCGCCAACATGGGGTTTGTGGTGAGTATTTTTAATCTCTGTTGTGTGACAGCGGGGCGGAGCCTGAAAAAATCAATCTGGTTGTGTTTATGGCTGGATTTTGAATGTCCTTACTCCTGATAGGTGTTAATTACTCGTTAATGGTAAACTTTTGACATGCAATGTAAAAATGTTGTGCGCTGTCATCATGTGTCCATTAGTTATTCAATACCAAGATTGGTCAGGGTTGCCACTGGTCTGGAAATCCTGGAAGAACTGTGGGTATTCAAAATGAGCCTGGAATCCCTGGAATAGTTATGGAAAGTAAGAAATTCCCATAGTGCCATTCCTTCTGCGAGTAGGCAAATTCAGAGAATTTAATAATTGCCATTATCCTGTAAACTGCCTCCGTTTTAATGATTTCCTCCATAAAGCCTGAATCACACGATCATTTTTCGGGGATAGCTCCAATGAAAGCTCAAGGGATAGCTTAAATGACAGCTCAAGGGATAGCTCGAATGAAAGCTCAAACTGTCATTTTTTCTGTAGGTGCTTGCATCATTGCCGGGAAATCTTTTACGTTTACCGAGCTCATTTGACCAGAAGTCACTTGCAGCGACACAATCACGATTTGCTTCTCTTTACTCTGATTGGTTGAACTTCAGATTCATGTACGTGTTCAGGGACGGAAAAAGGGACAGGATCAAATGATGGAAAAAGGGATGGCAATCCCTATCATTGCCGCTATCCCTGAAAAATGATGACGTCAGAGCTGTAGGGAAAGCTATCTACCTTGAGCTATCACTGGAGCTATCCCTTAAAAATTATAGAAAAAATGATCGTGTGATTCAGGCTTAATGCTCCATCCTTTCAATCCACTTTTGCTTCTCTTACACTTCATACACAGTCTCCTGGCCCTTTCCATCTCAAATTATTCAGAAGGTGCGGGGTGACCGTCATGGAGTTTTCTCAAAAAAATATTTGATAGACCAATAAGAGACATTCAAAAATTTGCCATTTTTATTTTTAAAAATTGATTTTTTATGAACTCACAGCTTGTAAAAAGTCATCTAAAATGGTCGTTTTAACAAGCAAGGGGAAAACGGTGAATTTTCAAATTTCTCTGATTTGGCCAATAATGAAGCTAATATGTTGAAGATCTTTTTGTTTTGCAGTGCTTTCTTTGTATTTGTATTCGATGCTTTGAAAAATAGTTGAATGGGAAATGGAGTATAAATTTCACAATTGTTTAGTAATCAGAAAATTGTTCCAATTTAAACAATTTTTTTTACAGCTATGAAATGTGCTAAAAGAGTAACATTCAGTTTTACAGATATCATTTAGGCCCATTAGTGACAACATATTTTTTAATAGCTCCGGTAGTGTAACATTTCCATGAAAAATGCCTTCAAAGTATGAACAACTGCCATTTTTGCATAAACAGAAGAGGCTTTATTTAAAAAAAACCTATCTTTAAAAATTATAAAAAATTGCTAAAATATACCAGTAATAATAGGCATTAAGCCCATGCAAAAAGAGTGTGCAGTATTTTTGTTGATAATTAATTATGAATTTTATAAGTTTGTGCATTACACCCATCAGCCAAGTTGGTACATTCTGCCTGGTTCCCATGATATTTCCAATTTTAAAAAGCAATGAGGAGTCTGAAACTCTGAATTATTCCCAACAGAGTTAAGAATTCATGACTTTATTTTAGTTATTACTTATTAGTTATTATGGTTTATTTAGTTGCCATTAATTATATCTCAGATTGAAGCTCTGAGGCAATTAATTTTAAAATGAATTGCCTCAATTAAATAATTTACTTGATAACTTAGTTTGATCGCTTGTTATACACATAATAATGACATTAGGAAATAACTACTCCCGTTTAAAAATTAATTTTGTGCATATATTTCTTCAGTTGCCTTCACTTCGTTCTTGTCAAATTTGTGCAAACGTCCTGACCGGCCACAGGGGGAAGGTGGTGTTATATTTAAAAGAATATTTCTAAGTGGTATAATGCACTCATCCTTCTGAAGTGGCCATTTATATCCATTGGCTGGACCAAGAGGACTCATAAAAGACACAGTGATATCTCCAATTTCATTTGATACCAATGTTATACAACCATTCTACCAGTAATTGTCATAAAGGCACAAAATAAAGTCGCCAACAGTAAAATCACTTATTTTGTACCCTAATCTCTGTCTGTCACTAACAGTGAGTTTCTGCATCATGTGGGTTACTATTCTGGCTATCATTATATGTATCTCTTTTATCCACATACCAGTCATTAGTTGATTGTATTCCCACTACAGCTTTGACTCTACTACATTCTTTTTTCTTCTCCTGGCAAAACTTCTCTACAATGCCACAATTTTAAAGGACAACACTTTTATTTTTAAGCAAGTTTGATACAGATCTGACAAACTCTCTTGCTTCTCTGATGGCATCAATACTCTCATTCTGCAGGTTGAACTTTGTAGCATAATGCTTGCAAAGGCCTCCTACACCATGGCATGCACTTTTCCCATGACCGTTGGCAGAGAAAACCCATTTCCTTGTATTGTTTTAAGGAATATTTGATCTTAATTCATACATTTGATACCTATTCTAGAAATGGGAAGCTGCTCCATCTGAGACCCATGTTAACGAATTAAAATCCCTTGCGTAACTTTGAATTTTTTCTTGATTTACCACATTCATTGGACAGAGTGCATGTGCACTATCATGAATTAAGTCGTCACAAACCACTGCATATGACTTTGTTTTCCCAGAAAAGTAGGCTACACATGTAAATAAAGCAACCTGAGAATCATTCCAGTGAGATGGTACTACTATGGATAGCAGAATTATTTATTTGTGCTATGACATCTCTCTATTTTCTGAATGTAACTATGGGAAAATCCTCTTGTCATCTAAATTCTTGCATCAGATACAAACTTTGTCGCGCTAGCTATCCTTCTTATCAAATCACTAGCTTCCCACGGAGCATAAGTTATTTCTTCTCCTGTGTCTTCTAAATGTAATGCTTCAGTTGTAATTCCCCCTGGACATTCTCCACACACCTGCAACCAGCATTCTTCTTTGTGGTTTTCACATAAACACAACATAAATAAGCTCCTTTCTTCAGTTTTCTGGCCTTTCAACTTTTTCAAAGTTCCACATATCAGCTTCAAGTTGCTGCAGTAAACACAAGCACATACCACTTTCACTGGTGGAAATTTTACCCACTTTGGACGCAAGGAGTAAAATGTGGAGGATCCTATTTTCAATGGTGGATAATCAATCTTCATCTGAAGATATGCTTCCCTTATTAACCGTGTCATAAACCTTTTAATTTTCTTAACTTTTTCTCCATTTAAATTCGCCATAGTAATATCTTTTTTATTTGGACTTTGCTTAGAGCAGTCCTTATCATCATCCAGAAAGTATGACAGAGCAGTTTCAATGTCATCAACTTCTATTGAATGCCTCTCATATGGATTTGGGTTTGCCCATACGCCTTTTTCTTGCCTAATTTTTCTTGCTTTATCAATTAAGTACAATGAACTTTCTGGTAAAAGTTGATGAATTGCACTTTTTGAGTAACCATCAGGCACCAACGTGAGAAGCTGAATTTTCTCCGAGGATCTAGCTTTTATCATGGCTGAGTTCAAATTTTCTAGCCACTGCTGACAATTCAAACAGTCTTCACACGTTTCTCGACTTTCTTTCCTCGGTAAATGAACAAGAAAAACACTGCCAAGCATACCGGCAGTGGCAGCTGAGACAGTTCCTTCAAATTCAACTTATTTCCATTTAACATAAATAACCGTCCTATCAGGATTAATTTGCCATGGCCGCTTAGTAGGAGTCGTTTGAGGACTTAAAATACTTATGGTTTCATTTTTGGTGATCACTGCTTCACATGGAGGGACATAGGAATCTTCAAAGTCAGCAACAGGTAAAAGCACTGTTGAATCTCCATCAACTGCACATGATCCAATTCTGAACTCCTCCACCTTTCTCTGGTAGCGAATAAAACAGTCTCTGCATACGTCATGGCTAGCTTATACAGTAATACTAGGGCCAAGGATTGTTTGTAGAGGTTCAGCCAGGTCACCAATAACTGTAAACTGCTTTACTCACGATTTATAAATGATTTTTTTTGTGTCCATTTTGATAGTCCACACAGCGTACTATGTCTGCTGTACTGTAATGATGACATGTCTCCTCAAGGTCGCTTAGCTGCTTCTGCTACCTATGCCAATAAAACCCACTGATCCCCTCCAGTTCCAGAAAGGGAATGAGGTTTTTTTGCCTGAGTTCTTTTTGATGGGTGAATAAGGCATGGCAGCAGATTAAGCGTTAACATTGTAATTTTGTTACATTGTTACAGTGATTAAACTACAGTCACCTGCTGACCCATGCACGATTTATGGTAGTTAGAATGTGACACTCTGTATCCATTGTTTGTAAGAATGTCATACATTGTGTTTCAAACCAATATACAATTGTATTGTATTGTAATCACATTTATAGGATCAGATCATTTTGTGGGATTAATGGAAGCAGCATGTGATACATTGTAACATAACTCTATGACATCAACTTCATACTAGTTCAGGTGTCTATCAACCTTCAGACTCAGACTTTTTAAAATTGGTAATATCATGGGAACCAGGCAAAATGTGCCAACTTGGCTGATGGGTGTAATGCACAAACTATTAAAGTTCATAATTAATTATCAACAAAAATACTGCCCACTCTTTTTGCACGGGCTGAAGGAGGTTTGGTGACTTTACTCAACTTAAGAGAATTCGATGAAAGTTGCTGGAAGCATTAATTTGGTTGTCTTAAAGCTACCTGATTTGTTTCAGAATTCTTTGCTGCAGATTTCTTAAGATATTTGAATGAGAAGTGGGCATGAAAATACATGGGTTGTTATGGCAACGCAAGGCTTTATTAATCAGAAAGAACCTTTTCTAATTATTCAATGTATAATAATTTATATCATCAATAGAAAAATGTATATGTGACATATTTTTACTCCGAACACTTGAAGAAATCCCTCACGCACGTTGCAGATCATGTGAAATTGCCACCACGGGTAATGTACTTGAATGTGGATGCATATATCTTACAGGATGCAGAAGAAAAGGCATAAGAACGTGTAATTTCATGCCCAATTCTCGATCAAATATCTTAGCACTTTGAACGCTGCACCATTGTTTGATTAACCTATCCGGTGACTGAAATTTTATTTACTAGTTTTCCAATAGGTTTTTACCATAAAAATCGTTATTTAGTGTTTAAAAATTTTCAAAATACAAATTGTAATTAAAATAATTTTTGAAGTAAATGACGGGAATCTCCGTCATGAGTCACCAGTTAGAACTTGTAGTGCATGTTGCCTAGATGTCTCCAGTTCAGTTCTCTTTTCTTTTTGGATTACTTTTAGCATTAGGTCTCTGTATTTTTAAATATTTACATATTATGTCGTAAGGATTATATATACATTAAAATGAAGAAATAGAGGAAATGTGAATGTGGGAATTGATAAAAGGAAGATGTTATGGTGTCCGTTGCTTCTCCTTACATATCCATAAAACGACTAATGTTTGTGTCTAAGTGAGAACCAATTTGCACATTATTCCTCGTTACACTTTCGTTAAAAGTGTGACGCGAGGACCGGAAATTAAGAAGCACCAAGGTTTCTTTCAGAAAACAGACTTATAATTTCACAAATGTACAAGACAAAGGAGATCCTTCTCCTTTCGAGCCTCGTCCCTTTCTGCCCCCTATCGCCTTGGTGGGTACGCTTCCGTCCCTGAACGACGAACTGCTGTCCGCGCCTCCTCTAGTTAACGCGCCGAACCTGGCCTTCAGCTCCGGCGCGTTCTTCGAATGTGTCGAATCGGCCAACACCGATTCGGCACATACTCCGCCTTGCCCGCCGAAGGAGTCCCTTCCGTGCCTCCTCCTCTGCTCAGCCGATCCTTGCGTTGAGTTCTTCTTCCGGTTTCTGTTAAGTTTTTTTATGCCAAGGCCGCCTGCACCTGGAAAGATTGACTCGTCCCCCCCCCCCCTAGTTTATATTTTTGTCGTGCCTTTTAAAATAAGCAGACACCGGTACTTAGGCACAATTTCATTTGCGATAAATGCGCCCTCCGGAAAAACTTCCCATTCATGTGTAGCAGAGATACCGTGACTGGAGTTAGGAAAAGTGAGACCTGGAATGGGCCAACCCATCTATCCATTAACTTCGCAGCCTGTTTGTTTGAGGCTTTACTAATAGGGTAACTGCGCACAACGACCAAATCTCCAATACGGAACGGATTGTTTAATCGCCCCTTATTATACTTCGCTGCCCTCTGTTCATAAGAACTGATCAACCTTCTTTGAGCTTCCAGACAATTTTTCTTTAGGTTCACCTTGCTTATGTTTGAGGGTAATATCTCGTCTATTTTCCAACTCAGCGACAACGGGGAATTAGGTTTAAAGGAAAACATCATTTCAAAAGGTGTCAATCCGTGAGCTTCGTGATGTGCCGTATTGAAAGCTAGTTGGAGCCACCTTACACTCTCATCCCATGTCGTGTGCGAGCGGGAATGATAGGCAATCAGTGCTGATCTTAAGTTACGGTTAACACGCTCCGCCAAAGATGGCTGAGGATAATAAGGCGTGGTAGTAACGCGTTCGATCCCGTGAGAGAAACACATTCTTTTGAATTCTTTTGACCTAAACTGGGGTCCATTATCAGAAATAAACCTCACCGGTGGGCCAAATATCTTCATGATATAATCCTGAAGTGCTTTAACCCTTTCGAGACGGTGGAATTCTCTCTTAAGCATGACTGCTACACTGAGCCCCAAGAGACTTTTTCGTACTCTCTGTACGGAGCATTTTTGCGGGGCATCCGTTAAGAAGGGTCTCGCAGGTAATCACACACCCCCAGGCCCAACCTTTTTCGAGCCGTCTCAGCAGGGACTCCGCATTATCTCGAACTCTGAGGGTAGTTGGGCTACCTCCTTTCCAGGTTTAAAACCCTCCCTGCGGCATTGTTTCGCGGTCAACTTATGATTTGTTTATATGTATTAGCTACATGCATAATTGTTGCTTGCTCTTAAATTGCAGACTTTAGACTGAATTCCTTGTTTTTTTCTGTGCATTGTCAAATTTTAAACGAAGCTCTACGGTCAATATTAACGGATATAATGCAACAATCATTTCCAATCCAAAAATAAATTTTAATGGATGTTAACTCATTTAACAACAAAATATTGAAATAAACTATTCCGGGAATGCATTATCAAGTGTTGGTATCATACTGTAATTGAGATTTCAGTTAATATTTATCGTAGAATTTCGTTTAAAAATTGTAAACGCTCATCAAAAGACAGAGAATTTAATTATGAGTATATAATTTATAAAATTAAAAAAAACATAAATTTTGCAAAATGACTGAATAAACAATCGTATGACCGCGGTCCCTTTCCACAAAGAGGGGTAATATACTACGAGGGGTACAGGTACCTGCTCCCGGATTTCGTGGGTGAGGCCTAACCCCAGCTGCGTTGGGTCCCAAAACTAAGCCTTCGCGTACCCGCGACCGTCATAAAAGGGGGGGGGGAGCACGAAGCCGAATATATACGGCATTCGTTCCCTTGGCCAGAAAAATCTCCGACGAATATATTCGGCCTTCGTCTCACTGGTCAAGAAACTTAAAGCCGAATATATACGGCGTTAGTAGGGAAAGGGTTAATCAGAGTGGCCTCTCGCAACGGTATTATCCAACAGAATTTCGAAAATCCGTCGACCGCTACCAGAATCATAGAATTTCCAGCTTTACTCCTACGCAATTTCCCCACAAAGTCCAGAAAAATATTCTGCATGGGTTTCGTTGCTACAGTTGAAGATAGTTTTCCGAATTTACTTCTGTTTGCCGGCTTACTCATAACACACCTTTCGCATTCTTTTACTTTTTGTATCGTTTTATAAATTCCCAAATGCCCGCCAAGAGTAGATACATGGTAATAAGAAAACAACATTGCTCTCAGGTTTTCAGGAACAACTACCTTTAAATCGCTTCTCCGATTACAGTAACATAAAACACCTTTTGATAATTGGTAGCCCGAAATAACTTTCCCTTCTAGTAACCTGTCTATCATTTTTCCCAACTTGGGGTCGGCCCGCTGGTGAGTCAATATATTCTGAAAAGCAAGGGGGAAGTCTATTATTAGAGCTTCCATATGACAATTTTCGCTTTCCCGTTTTTCTTCCTCAGTCTCAAACATTCGTGATAGTGCATCTGCCACCACGTTCTGCGTGCCCCGAATATGCTGAACTTTGAATTTTAAAGACGATATTTGTATAATCCAACGGCCTATCTTACCTAATTGCCGCGGGTGAGCGAGTAACCAAGATAATGCTTGATTATCTGTTTCCAGAAGGAACTCCACATGTTCCAAATAGTGCCGATATTTTTCTATTCCAAATAAAATGCCCAAGCACTCCAACTCATACGTGCTGTACTTTTTTTCTTGGGGCGTCAAGGATCGACTCGCGTACGCGATGGGAGCTCGCCCTTCGTCTACTTCCTGACACAGTACTGCCCCTACCGCTGAAGAACTGGCGTCGGTTTGTAAAATAAAAGGTTTTGTGAAATCAGCCATTCTGAGCACCGGAGGAGAGGTAATGCATTCCCTTAGGAAATCAAAGGCCTCTTGTTGCTCCTTTCCCCATATAAACTTAACACTCTTACCTCGCAACGCATTCAGAGGGGCAGCCTTATTCGCAAAGTTTGGGATGAACTTCCCGAAGTAATTTATCATTCCAATGAACCTAGCCACCCCTCGGGCATTTTTTGGGGGCTTGAATTCCCTTATAGCTCTAGTTCTTGCCGGATCTACTGCTATCCCTTTGCTGGATATTAAGAATCCGAGAAACGAAATCTCATTAACAGCAAATTTAGCCTTGTCTGGGTTTACCGTTAACCCCGCTTCCCGCAACCGAGTAAGCACTTCCCTCAAATGCCGGAGATGTTCGTTAAAGGACTCAGAATAGATCACTACATCATCGAGGTAGTTAAACACAAAATCGAACTTGATGTCATGGAATACCTTATCAAGTAGCCTCGTTAAGACTTGAGCTCCTGTGGCGAGTCCAAAAGGCACCCGTTTAAATTGGTAAAGATTCCACCCCGTACTGAAATTCGTCAAATGTTTAGAGGCGGAGGAGAGAGGTATTTGGTAATATGCCGAGTTTAGATCGAGGGTTGTGAAAAATTTAGCACGTCCGAACCAATCAAATGCGGTATTGATATCTGGAATAGGAACTGATTTGATGTCGATTTTAGCGTTAAGCTTTCTATAATCTACCACCATGCGTGATTCTCCTGATGGTTTCGGCACTAAGAAGGCCGGGGAGGAATATGGTGAAGTGGACTGCTCTATCACTCCTTTCTCAAGCAGAGAGTTAACCTGCTCGCGGAGCACCCGTACCTTCGGTGGACTCAAACGATAAGGGTGACTTTTGACAGGTGTTCTATCGGTCAGACTTATATCGTATTCGATTAAGTGGGTCAAAGCCAAACTCTTAGTCAAAACGTCCGCGAAATCAAATATTACCCTTTGAATTTCTTCCTCCTCCTTCGCTTCTAGGTGTTTCAAACTGAACTCTCCCTCCTGAGGTTGATTGGCACCTAATTGTTTAGCATAGTCTGCATTACCCAAAGTGCTGGGACCCAGGCGATAGACAGTTTCACGACAGAACTTAAAATAAAAACAGCTATCCGATATATTTAGCACTAACCCCACGTGTGACATGAAATCGGCTCCCAGTATCATGTCTCTCGCTAATGAGTCACAAACCAAAAAGGGATAGACCCACGTGAACACCCCTATCTTTACCTAAAAGGTGGCCGATAAAGCAATGCGTATAGGTTCCCGAGTTGCCGTGTAACAAGTTACTATTTCTCTTTTCTGTCCTTTAACTAATCCATTCTCTTTCATTTTTTCAAAAAATTTCCTTGAAACAAAGCTGCGTACTGATCCGGAGTCCAACAACGCCTCTACTGCCTCCTCTTTCACCATAACTTCAATAATCGAGTTCAGACCGCACCTGGCCCGAATCCTTCCTTTATTAGGCAGTCGTTTCCTACGTTTGGGAGTTATGTTGGGCGAAAATTGGGCTACACTCCCGGGTTCCCCGCCCTCCATGAGTTTAAATAATTCCGGGGTCTACGGCAGTCTCTACTCCAGTGACCTTGCCCATGGCAGTTGAAGCAACGTGATCCATTAAACCCTCTGGATTGACTGCCGCGGCCGCGAATTCGTGCATTACTTTCCTCATTTTCGCACCATCCCCTGTACCCAAATTCCTGATCTGCCATTTCCGCCGGACCCGGGGGCGGTCGGTAATTTTTGCAGTTTTCAACCTTGGCCTCCACTAATCGCCCAAGACGCAACAATTCTGAGAAATTGGAAATTGTTTCGTCGGGTAATTTTGTAAGGTAAAATGGGTGCAAGTTATCGCAACCCAACCTTAATAAGTCTACATCACCATACGGCTTTTCGAGCCGCCTGTTCATGGTTCGCAGTACCGTAATATAATCGGCCATTTGCTCGCCCTCTCCTTGTGTTCTCTCGAGAATTTCTTTCTTTAACCGCGTCGCGTAACCGGCTGGGAGGAAACATTGTCGAATCTCTCTCACAAATTCATCCCAACACGAAAACTCTGTTCTATTAGCCAAAAACCACTTTAAAGCTGCATTTCCAAGCATTTCGGGCACCAGTTCCCACAATTCAGTTTTCTCTAACCCCCTTGTCTCTCTGAAAAACTCTGCCTTTTCAATAAACCATTCAACGCTATTGCCTGTTTCTCCATCGAATCTTACTCCCCACCTGGCAATCTCTTTCCCCATCATTTCTCTTTTCCGCATCTTGGACTCCCACTCCTCTGTCTGTCTCTCTATGTCCGATCCCGGATTTGCGAGTGACCCCGCCACTTCGTGCATCTTTCTCGCGTGATTCCTGAGTTTCTTTCTTAATTCCTCTAAGGTACCCTCGCCCTCAAGGCCTAGATCGCATGCCCATTTAACGGCTTCCTCTTTCGACAATTCGTTCACCCAGGCCGTACCGGCCGGTAAGTTCCGAATCATTACCACCAAACTTTTCCTAAACTATCAACAAAGGAAGAGAGGGAGGGTGCTCTTCACGCCACTGAGGTCCACCAGGGCTATATTAAGGGACATAAGGTTGGACCATGGGTAGGTGAACGAAGGACCAGACACAACAGCTAAACTAAACCTAAACTCAAGAGGGACTACTCAACTCCCCACAAACGATGATGACCTGGGCGAACAGTCTGCCGAACCACGCTCTGCTACCAGTTTGTGACGTGAGGACCGGAAATTAAGAAGCACCAAGGTTTCTTTCAGAAAACAGACTTATAATTTCACAAATGTACAAAACAAAGGAGATCCTTCTCCTTTCGAGCCTCGTCCCTTTCTGCCCCCTTTCGCCTTGGTGGGTACGCTTCCGTCCCTGAACGACGAACTGCTGTCCGCGCCTCCTCTAGTTAACGCGCCGAACCTGGCCTTCAGCTCCGGCGCGTTCTTCGAATGTGTCGAATCGGTCAACCCCGATTCGGCACAAAAGTTAGTTAATATATCTTCTTTAAAATGTCTTTTAACCAAATTACAATGCAATCTTATTGGGGTAAATAATTCTGAAAATTTGCAGCTAACTTAGGCACAATATTATGAATAGAAAATTTGCGGTTTCCGGGAGAATTATGTGAAATTTTTCCATGTTAGGAATGATAAAAAATTATGCGAATTTCACAAAAGTTGGTTTATTCATGACCCGGGTTTCAACACATTATGTCATCTTCAGGTGAAAATACAAAGTTTTAAGTCCAATATATATAGAAAGAGTGGAGGAGGAGAATTGGGAAGGGAGGGAGACGGGGGTGGTTGGGATTCATTGGACGGAGAAGGGATTGGGTAGTGTGGAGGAGAGGGATGGGTGGAATAGGGTTGGTGGCAAGGTGGGGTGGGAAGACGTGTGGCTGTGCTTGGGGGTGTCTGATGCATCGCAGGTGCATCATCCTCTTGGGCGTAGCCACGCTGGTGTCGTCACCACTATCTGGCTTTCCGAGGGTCCTCAGGGAAGTCCGGCGGAGGGAGGGGTGGGGCCACGGTTCAGCTTCCTCATGCCTGCGTCTGTCTGGTCGCTGCGGGATACCTAAATGGATTCGAAGGGGATAGAAAGGAGTGGAGAGTGGGAGGGGAGCGTCTCCCTCCCCTCCCAATACTCCTCCACTCATTCTATATATATTGACATAAAACTTTGTATTTTCACCTGAAGATGACATAATGTGTTGAAACCCGGGTCGTGAATAAACCAACTTTTGTGAAATTCGCATAATTTTTTATTATTCCTAATATTATGAATACTTTCAGGAAGTTATATTTAATTCTCATAAGTTGAGTGAAACCACCGTACCTCATTAATGCTCATTGTTACTGGTATATTTAAGCTAATTTTCATAGTGGAATGAAAAAACTTTGTAAATTTCACATGAGTAAGTTTAATACGACCAGTTTCATCGCTTGAGCGACATCTTCAGGTACAAATACAAGGAAATCACATCTTTAAATACACTAGGAACAATTGGGGGCGGAAGGCTGGACAAGGGGGATGAGTGAGGTAGAGGGGGAAGTGGGTAGTTTAGTGGGAACGAAGGGAGATGGGGGGGGGGGGAGGGGAAACCCGGGAAGAGAAAGGCTAGGAGAAGGGTGCGGTGTGTCACACTAAGACGTTAGGTGGGAGTTCCTAGTATATTTAAAGATGTGATTTCATTGTATTTGTACCTGAAGATGTCGCTCAAGCGATGAAACTGGTCGTATTAAACTTACTCATGTGAAATTTACAAAGTTTTTTCATTCCAATATGAAGCAATTTCACAAAGTTACGCCTCAAACCATTCAATTTAATTTTCATAGTTTTTAAAGATGGGTATTTTTAAATATTGCCTCTTTTGTTTATGCAAAAATGGCAGTTGTTCATACTTTGAAGGCATATTTCATGGAAATGCAACATTATCGGAGCTATTAAAAAATATTTTGTCACTTATATGCCTAAATGATACCAGCAAATCTGAATTTTACTCTTTTAGCACATTTCATAGCAGTAAAAAAATTGTTAAACATTGGGACAATTTTCTGATTTTTAAACAATTGTGAAATTTTACTCCAATTCCCATTTAACTTCCAACTTTTTTCAAGGAATTGAATGCAAATACAAAGAAAGCACTGAAAAACCAAAAGATCTTCAACATCCTAGCTTCATTATTGGCCAAATCAGAGACATATGAAAATTCACCGTTTTCCCCTTGCTTGTTAAAACGACCATTTTAGGTGATTTTTTTAAATGGCTGTAAGTTCATAAAAAATCAATTTATAAAAATAAAAATGACAAATTTTTGATTGTCTTTTATTGATCTATAACAATTTTTTTTGAGAAATATCCATGACGGTCACTCTGCACATTTCATAGTGCTCTGAATGATTTGAGATGGAAAGGTCCTCGGACTCTTCTTAAAGACTCCAAATGTTTCTCCTCTTAAGAGTCTCTTCCACCACATTCACCCATGACTTTAGCATTCCATCTCTTCTGCCCACAAATCTACATCTACTTACTACCCTGCAAGCTGCCTCAATAGGCGTGTTAGGACACCAGCCATTTACATATAAAAGGGAAACGCTCTAATGAAATTACACCTTGCATTTGTTAAAGTCCCTTATTGTTCGGGGGAAAAACGAATTCCCATACCTATCCGTTCTGCAAAATATCTCTCTTAATTTATCGTTTCTGTCAGACCTGGAAATATAGTGGGGTTCCAATATGATGTTCTCCGTGTTGCTCTGAAAGATATCTATTCTCAATTGCTCAAGCAGTCTTAGCCTAGCGCGCAGCCTCCGAGTCTCTAGTGGCTCCCAGCCTAATTCGTTTAACATCTGTGTAACCCTGTCTGTACGCCCGTAGCAGTTTTTGACGAATCGCGCAGCTTTCCTTTGTATTTTATTAAGTTCCCGAATTAAGTCTTTCTTCATCAGATCCCATAGATCACTGCATGTTCAAGGTGTGGCCGGACGAGTGCGAAATAGCACCTATCTTTTACTTTTTCTTCTGAAAATCTTCCCACAATACGCTTGACGAATCCTAGGTTCTTCAGAGCTCTGCCACAAATGTTTCTTATATGTGTTCCCCACGATAGGTTCGAGGTAATCGTAACTCCTAGATACTTCACTTCATCTGTTGCCTTTATGTTAACACCATCCACAGCATACACATGGGGATAGTTGGTATGGTTGGTTGGTAATACTACCACATTGGTACTACTATCATATATCTCCTTAATTGTTGGGCTCTCATCTCTTCTCTACTCTTGGGTAAACGTACAAAGCAGACTCCTTTCATAAATGCCCATTACTGCAGCATATAACCCACATTGTTTCATCACCCATTCATTCCTATCCATATACATATGAGTTTCACCGCAACCACTTCTCACACATCCCATTTCCACCGTATGAAACCCTCTCTCATGCTTATCCTAAAATAACCAACTTTCTTTGCCATTTTATTACGCCGATAGGAGAACAATTTTCTTCACTGCAACTATCCCTCCCCTCGACAAACACTCATTCCAAAGTATGCTCCAAATACTTCCTGTGAATTTCCTTTTAGCATTTGCATGCCTTAAAATCTCTTCATCTATCCTTCAATCTTTCGCAAACATTTTGAAAAATAGAAATGAGCCTTGAAATTTACTTTTCTGAATTTAAATCTAATTTTATTCAATAAGTAATACCATTTTAGTTACTGCCTGTTAAAATGTTAACTTGGGGTTTCTAGTACCTTTTCTGAAGGGGAAAGTAGGGCTTTTTTTGTGTATAAATTAATTATGTACCTAAAATAAACTCTTAAGTCCTATTATTGAAGGTGTAATTTTGACAATTCTTTCACTGAGGAACCGATGAAAGAAATCACTATTCAACGCGATGGGATAACTAAACAGCTACAGTCGATAAAAAATAGTAAATCTCCGGGTCCGGAGGGAATACCCGCGCGTGTCCTCAAGGAGTTAGCGCCACAGATCGCACCGTTCTTAGACATTATTAAAGAAGTCATTGTCTGAAGCAATGATACCAATAGACTGGAATATTGCAAACGTTACACCGATATTCAAAAAAGGAAACAGACATGAACCAGGGAACTATCGACCAATTTCATTAACTTCGATTATAGGCCAGATACTCGAACATACCGTCGTTAGCAATATCATGACGTTTCTGGAGAGTCGTAACTTCCTCCATGGCTGTCAGCACGGCTTTCGGGAAGGTAGATCATGTGAAACACAGCTCGCACTCTTTCTTCACGACGTTCTCAAATCTGGTGAATCGAAAAGACAAGTGGATGCATTATTCCTAGATTTTAAGAAAGCTTTCGACACGGTACCTCTCAACAAACTTTTATACAAATTACAGTCATGTGGGCTAAACGAAACAGTAGTAAACTGAATACGCGACTTTCTGAGTGATCGTAAGCAAAAAGTAGTTCTTGACGGAATTAGCTCTGATGTAGTTAAAGTGACATCAGGTGTCCCACAAGGAAGCGTAATCGGCCCCCTTTTGTTCATTAAAAACATAAATGACCTATGCTCTCGAATTAGCAGTAAAATACGTTTATTTACTGACGACGCTGCCATCTATCGCGAAATAAGTGATCACTCTGACTTTGAAATTATATCATCGAATTTAAACAACGTTAATGTGTGGAGCCAAGAGTGGGGACTCGAACCTAATCTGAGCAAATGTACGGCGGTACATTTCTTTCGGAGGTCTTCCAACTATCCCCATGTATATGCTGTGGATGGTGTTAACATAAAGGCGACAGATGAAGTGAAGTATCTGAGAGTTACGATAACCTCAAACCTATCGTGTGGAATACATATAAGAAATATTTGTGGCAGAGCTCTGAAGAAGCTATTGTCAAGCGTATTGTGGGAAGATTTTCAGATGAAAAAGTAAAATAGAGGTGCTATTTCGCACTCGTCCGGCCACACCTTGAATATGCAGCGAGCGTAGGGGATCCAGCGCAGAAAGACTTAATTGGGGAACTTAATAAAATACAAAGGAAAGCTGCGCGGTTCGTCAAAAACAGGTACGGGCGTATAGACAGCATTACACAGATGGTAAACGAATTAGGTTGGGAGCCGCTAGACACTCGGAAGCTGCGCGCTATGCTTAAATTACTTGAGCAATTAAGAATAGATATCTTTAAGAGCGACACGGAGACCATCATATTAGAACCCCACTATATTTCCAGGTCCAACAGAAACGATAAATTAAAAGAGATATTTTGCCGAACGGATAGGTATGGGAATTCGTTTTTCCCCCGAACAATAAGGGACTATAATAAATGCTAGGCGTAATTTCATTAGAGCTTTTCCTTTTTTATATGTAAACGGCAGGTGTCCTAACACCCCCCGTCACACGCCTATTGAGGCGGCTTGCGGGGTAATATGTAGATGTACTTCTCCCCTTCTCCTCATTCTCCTCCTCTTCCTCTTATTCCTCCTCCTCCCCCTTCTCCTCCTCCACCTCCAACTCCTACTCCTATTTCTCTTCCACTTCTTTCTCCTACTCGTCGTCTTCCTCTTCCGCCTTCTCCCTTTCCTCCTCCTCTTTCTCCCCCTCCTCATTCTCCTTCTTCTCCTCTTCCTCTTCCTACTCCTTCTCTTCCTCTTTCTCCTACTCTTCTCCTTCTTCTACTATTCCTTATACTTCTCCTCTTCCTCCTCCTCATCCTCTTCCTCCTCTTTCTCCTTATCTTCCTTCTCCTTATCCTCTTCCTCCTCATCCTCTTCCTCCTGTTCCTAATCCTTCTACTCCTCCTTCTATCCCTCATTCTCCTACGCCTCTTCTCTTTTTATTCCTCCTCCTCCTTCTCGTCATCGTCTTCTTTCTCATCCTCTTCCTACGTCTCCTTCTAATCCTCCTCTTACTCCTATTTCTCTTCCTCCTTTTCCTCCTCCTCGCTTTCCTCCTTCTCTTCCTCTTATTCCTCCTTTTTCTCCTCCTCCGCTTACTTCTCCTTTTCCGTCTCCTCCTCCTACTTCATCTATTTCACTTCCCCTTCTTTATTCTCCCCCTCTTCATTCTCCTCTTCCTCCTCCCACTCCTTCTCTTCCTCCTCCTACTTCCCTTCCTCCTCCTACTCTTCTCCTTCTTCTATTCCTTTTCCTTCTCCTCTTACTCCTTTTCCTTCTCATCCTCTTCCTACTCCTCCTACTCCTCTTATTCATCCTCATCTTCCTCTTCCTCCTCCTCTTCCTCCTCACTCTTCTCATCCTCTTCCTTCTCTTCCTTCTCCTTATCCTCTTCCCCATCATACTCGTCCACCTCTTCCTAATCCTCCTACTCCTCCTCTCCCTCATTCTCCTACGCCTTTTCTTCCTCTTATTCCTCCTCCTCCTCCTCGTCTTCTTTCTCACCGTCTTCCTATGTCTCCTTCTATTCCTCCTATTATTCCTTATTCTCTTCCTCCTTTTCCTCCTCGTTTTCCTCCTCCTCCTCTTCCTCTTACTCCTCCTCTTTCTCCTACTCCTTTTACTTCTCCTTTTCCGTCTCCTCCTCCTCCTCCTTCTGCTCTTCTTTCTCCTACTACTCCTCCTTCTCTTCCTTCACCCTCTACTCCTTCTTCTCTTCCTCCACCTCCTACTCCTTCTATTTCTCTTCCACTTCTTTCTCCTCCTACTCCTCATCCTCGTTTTCCTCCTCCTCCCTTTCCTTCTCCTCTTTCTCCCCCTCATTCTCCTTATTCTTCTATTCCTCCTCCTACTCCTCTTCCTCCTTCTCCTCTTATTCTCCTTCTTCTACTATTCCTTTTCCTTCTCTTACTTCTCTTCCTTCTCATCGTGTTCCTACTCCTCTCTTTCTTCTCCTCTTATTCCTCCACTTTCTCCTCTTCCTTTTACTTCTCCTTTTCTGTCTCCTCCAAGTACTCCTTCTATTTCTCCCCTTTTTTTTCTTCTCTTCCTCTTATTCCTCCTCTTCCTCCTCCTACCTTTCCTTCTCCTCTTTCTCCCTCTCCTCATTCTCCTTATTCTCCTCTGCCTCCTCCTACTCCTTCTCTTTCTCAGTAACAGTAAACGGCATGACAAAGACAATTTGTGTCCGTCCGATTGGTTTACTAGGTTATTTTTTAGTACTGTTTTAATATATTTTATGTTAGTTTGTTTGGAAAAAGGCCATCTTTTTGTGGGTACAAAAACGGTAGCACCACATCTTACGTTAATAACTAACAAACATATCTGTATTCACGAAAAAGTTGATATAGGTAAACACGTGACTATTAAGAGCAAGAATGTTGAAGAAGAATATTGTAATATATAAATAATATCTGATTTAGCTTACTCTTTGAACATCTACTGTTTTCGTTATTTGAAGGCTTACGAGATTTGTTTACTCCTCGTTGGCAGTGGATGGAAGCCCATATGGCGAATATATGAACAAAACCATTCTTGTACTAACCTTCTATTTTAAAAAGGTCTTAAACGGATCGGGTATATATATAAAATTTTGCAGAGGAGGAGGTGGGGTGAGGGGGATGGTAGGTGCGACGTTGGAGGGGGTTGGAGAGGAGAAGGTTAGCCAAAGTGAAGTAAGGGAGGGGGAATGGGGTAGGTTAGCAAAGGAAGGTAACATTCATTTAGTAGTAGCCATAACTGGTGAGGGGTACATTAATGGCTTCTTCTCACCACTTGGACATTTTGTCTTGAGGAATGATATGTAGCAGTGTTTGTTTATGTTTCACGCAATAAATTGTTCAAATGTCATTTAGATTTATTGTAGTTCCTGGTGATTTGCTGTTAAGTACATATTTATAAATGCAACCACACTTTAAGAATTGAACAACTGATGTCTATAATTCAGTGGCAAATGAATCTTGTCATTTGTCCAGAGCCACCATGTTCTTAGATTAGATATCCCACATAACTTTGCTTTGTCACATTTACTTGGAATCTTGGATGAAATATATAGTCTTTTCAAATTATAGATAACAAATAAATCATTTATCTATGTATGGTTCCGCTTTACTTTCAAGATAAATGTGGTTTTGTTCTTTAAGAATTGTGGATGTATTCCATCTTCCAGATCAGTGTAAAAGAAGAGATCAAAGAAAATGAATCGTCAGATGGAGAGATTCAAGGTCAAGAGATACTTTGCGAGGATGAATCCACAGGCATAGCTGGCTCTAATGTCATATCTGTACCACTCGAGATAGGAGATCTGGTAATTGCATTTTAGGGTCTTTGTTTTTGTGTCTTCCTTAATGCTCCATCTATTTATAACTATTAATTTGGTTAGAAATATAATGTTACCCCGTGTGCATATAACTAGAAATTTTGAAGACTTGTGATGACGTTCCTTTGGCCTAAATTAGCGATGCATTCCTTCTTCCAGATTGCTACGAAAGAGGAGATTGATCCAAGTGAGTTGTCAGAAGGAGAGGCTAACAGCCAAAAGAACCTTGTCATGGATGAATCCGCAGGCATGGGTGTATCTGATATCGCATCTGATCCCTTAGATCTGGTAAGGAAATTTCTGTGGGTGCTATGAATTTTCCAGCTTGCTACATCTAAGGAGACCTCACAATTTTTTTTTATCACATAATGTATCCCCAAAAGTTTTCCTAACATATATCTAGCACTTGTTTGAGAAGGAAAGGAGAAGGCCTTTACAGTCTTGAGTTGACGATGCAGTCCTTCTTATAGATTGGTCAAAACGTAGACCAATCTATAAGGACTGATGATCCTAGCTGATGATGGTGAATCATTGTTGGAAGCAGAGACTCAGGAGTCCAAGTAACCTATTTGACAAGGACACATTGCGAGACTGATGTTCGGGTTCCAAATAACGCAATTATTTTCTGAAACTAAAGAGAGAATGCGGGAAAAGTGTCAAGGCTTTCTTCCATTTGGCCCCGGGTTCGAGAGAAAAACGCAACTAAATAATTTAGCTTTACAGTGCACTCAATTATCAACGGAAGCCGTGGCCGGGCGGTTAGAGGCACTGGACCAGCCATCCAGCATATGGACAGAGTAATATTTTTTGTTAGTCTATCGTTAGGAATATTTTTGGCTAAGTTATTTAGGTTTATACTCACATAAATAGTTGTATAGGCTGTAATGAGCAGTAATGGAGTAGTTTCATTCTCATGATACATAGTTAATTGTTGTTTTAATTAGTTTAATTTATCGGTAATCGGGTTAGTTAATCAACTTTATAATTTAGTAAGTACATTTTTATTAGGTATTATCGCTCGCACTGACTAAATTTGTTTTCACATCGCTTAGTTGTTTTCATTTGTTTACATTTCGTATGGTGAGTTATGTTCAAACACGATAATATCAATAATATTTCATACCTTTCATACTTTGTAACCTCCATTTGTTTATATTTTACGTAGTTAGTTTTTAACGTTACTTTCAATTAGCTGTGCGTTTTGAGGAATAAGATATGTTAGTGAGTATGTGTACCTAAATTAAATTACGCGAATTGCACGAAACAAAACAGAGTGATTATGTTAGATATCCAATAAGGATAATAAATTTAAGGAAAAATAAGGAAATGAAATGCAACACGTCTAAGCCATAAATAATTACAAAAAATGAAATGGAAGATATCCAAAGCGCAGGGAGCAGGATTCCGGGACTATTTCAGTGAGCAAGAAAGTCCCAGAAGCAGGTAATGAGTGGTAAAGGGTTCGCAGATAATGCACAACTTCTCAGGAGACCCCAAAAACCAGGTCAGAAATTCCAGGAAATACCGTTTTACTTGACGAATAGCGGTGTTACCAAGCGTTCCAACCTCGCGCGGTAGGCAAGTCTTTGACTCCGTTAGTCCCTTAGGCCCAAGACCCAGGCTATGAATACCAACTTTTAGTACCATTCTAAACCGCACTTAGACCGGAATAAGATAAACTGCGTAACCCCAGGTTTAACTCGAAACCTATTAATACGGCCGGAGGTATTCACGCTCTAGGCGATGATTACCCAACTTACAAGGTTTTACACCCAATGCCAGTGGTTAAGAATTCATGAAAAGAACATCCAATTTACGATAGAATTAACCTTGCGCCGTTGGTTGGACATCTTTTAAACACACACACACTTACACACATGCTTCAATGAACGCTGTCTCCAATCTCTCAAAATCTAATATGCAATTGACTGTTATTTGACCTTCCTCCGCCCTGGCGAGAAATTGCCTCACGTTGTTACTTTCCTGTTGAAGCCTCTGAAGACTTACAGTTACCAATTTGGAAGGCTTAAGAAGGTACCAGAAATCAGGTGGAATGTTGTATGCAGAATAGTGCTGTGCAGTACCTTCTAGATCCATTTGTTTCCAGCAGCGTGCTATTATGTCGGACTCAAAGAAGAGCAGGAGGAATGGGGAATAAATTGAAAAGTGGCGAAAGGCAGCTGATGTTCAATGTCTTCTCATATTTCAACCAATCGCTCAGTGTCATCGAATCCTGCAAGGAGAGACTTAGAAAGCAACTGGATCCTTCCAGTTGCTTTCTAAGTCTGGGTAGCGTTTACTGGCTAAGAAGTGAAGAGCCCATCATTCATTGGAAACTCCTTCGATAACGAAACAAATTAGACAGCCATACAAGAATGCAAGAGGTTTGGTTTATGATGATTTTAGAAAATCGGGAATTTGAAGAAAAGTTCATCAATTGTTCGTGAAAAATATTCCTCAGACTCAGATATTCCTAATTTCAGAATAACCATAATGTACCATGCATTCTCATGGATATAAGCCTTGTATACTACCATAAGATCATAGGACGCATACTTCTTGAAAGGGACTGTGTGATTCATTGATATTACAAACATTTAAGGCAGCTGAAACAATATCACCGAGAACAAAGGGATATTGTGTACACAGACGAGACGTGGATCAATATTGAGCAAATGGTAACCATGGCTTGGCCGGAAGAAGAAATAAAAATACCATGCATGGCTTTTTTTCCTGGCCATGACTGCTGAGCTGCTCTTCTTTGATTCCACCTCCTGAGGAGGTCGTTTTGCCATTATTCATGCAGGAACAGAAAAAGGGTTCATCAAAGGAGCATCACGCTTGTTGGCCATAGTGGTATTCTGCTTAGCGCTTATCTGGTGAGGGCTGCGGGCAAGAGAGGGGTTAATGGAAGCGGGAAAGCTCGTGGTTCAATGGACTTTAAGTTGTAGTAGCTGCTGCTTTGCAGTTATGAGTACATTTATGAACTGACATAATTTGGGAATAACTCATGTACAGTACTCAGCAGAAAATGAAGCAATGAAAATGAAAACAGAAATGTTATGATAAACACTTTCACCCCATAACGCCATCCTTATGAGTTCTGTAATAACCCCCTGGTGAGGGCTGCGGGGTTAATGGAAGCGGAAAGCTCGTGGTTCAATGGACTTTAGGTTGTAGTAGCGACTGCTTTGCAGTTATGAATACGTTTATGAACTGACATAATTTGGGAATAACTGATGTGCAGTACTTAGCAGAAAATGAAGCCTGGCATTCTACTAGAGCCACCTTCTTACATCAGATATCACACATAACTCAGCTTGGTATCATTTAGTTGGAATCTGGAATGGAAGGTAAAGGGAGTGTTTTTTCAAAATATTAATAAAAAGAAATTATTTCTCAATGTATAGTTCCGCTTTAAATTCAAGATGAACGTGATTTTGTTCTTTTGGTCTCAATTGCTGATGTATTCCATCTTCCAGATGAGTGTAAAAGTAGAGATCGATGAAGATGAATCATTGTCAGATGGAGAGAATCACTGTCAAGAGAACCTTTGCGAGGATGCATCCACCAGCATAGCAGCTTCTTATGTCATATCTGAACCACTTGAGAAGGAAGATCTGGTAATTGTATTTCAGAGCCTTTGCAATTATGTGTCTTCCGTATTGCGCTATCTAATGACTACTCTGCATTTGTTTAAAAATATAATGTGACCATGTGTGCATGTGACTAGAATTAAGGAAGGATGGATTTTTATGATGTCGGGCCTTAATTAGTGATGCAGTACTTCTTTCAGATTATTTTGAAAGAGAAGTCTAATGCAAGTAAAATATATCTAGCTTTTTCAAGGAGAATGGCTGGAGACTTTTATAGTTTCAGTTGGCATACGTTTCTTCTTATAGGTTGGTGCAAAAGAAGAGTGTGAACCAGGTGAATCATTGTTAGAAGCAGATACTCACAGTAAAGAAAACCTTCATGAGAGTCAACCCTTGGACATAGGAGTTTCAAATGTGGTGTGTTTACCACTTGAAATGGAGGATAACGTAAGTGTGCATAAGCCTGTGATATGAATCTTTCTGGTTACTCGAACTTATGAGACGTAGTTAATTTTAACTATTTGTAAAGCCATTATCTAACATTGAGGAGAAAATTAATGAACCTTTCCTTGCCAGCTAAAATCTGTGAAACACGAGATGCATGAAGTATTAGGAGTACCCGATCCATCCCCGTCAAATTGATGAATTGATATGGGATATAAATATTCTTTTTAGTAGGTTGTTTATAATTTTAGTAGCAGAGTGGTACCAAAATCTGACATTTGCGTTATTTGCGTTGCGATTAAATTGAAAAGTGGTAAAAGGCAGCGGATGTTCAATGTCTTCTCATATTTCAACCAATCGCTCAGTGTCATCGAATCCTGCAAGGAGAGACTTTGAAAGCAAGTGGATCCTTCCAGTTGCATTCAAAATCTCCCTGGTAAAAATCGAACGCTTGCTCTAGCGTAGAGGCAGCGTCAACGGGGAGTTCTATACTCTTGGAGGAGCTTCCTTTACTCCCCGATAACTCTCCGAGATTTTTAACTCCAAACACGTTCCCAGAACTCTTCCGCAAGAGCGAAGGGAGAGTGCCTCATTGTTTCTTTGACGCTTCGTTTTTCGTCTCCCCGTCAACACTTCTAAAACGCTTCCGGGGAAGGAAACGAAGAGTTGTCTGATGGTTTTGTTTACTCTTCGATTTCACTGCTGCTACTACGAGAAATTTGTAATTTTTGCTTTAAGAATAGGCTTGTGTAAATAAAAGCTGGTTGTTCAAACGTCCCAATAATTTGAAATACTTTTAGTTAATATCATGATGTACCTTCGTTGACGGACAACTTAAACTTAAATAACATACCTACGGTAATGATCGCTTCGTAATATAAGATAGGAATTGAATATAAACATACGGTGTAACTAATTAATTGGTAGCTAGCCAGTTCGTACATTTCCCCTCGGAAATGCGTTATTTTGTCTACATCGTATTTAAAAACATGTGCATGATGTACCAACTTCGTATACTTCATGTATTCAAATGAAGATTCATTAAGGTTGATGGCATGTTTGGCATGGACGTTCGCTTACTTGCAATTATGCATAGAAGATAAAAAAATTAGATACCATAGCTATATATGTATTTAGCACCTAACTTGTTAATCATCTAACATATTCATGGCAGTTTTACACGAGGCATAGTCGCGGTAATCAATTTGAATTAATGGCATACCTATGCATAATTACAGAGTGATGATGACATAATGACATATATTGTTCATCTTCCACTTATTTATACTCTTCACATCTCTCCAGTTGTGGAATACAATGCTTGGAGGATGAGCAAGGTCATGAGGAATAGTAATCATGAAAAGTAAAATGTAGAACAACATCTACATTAACAAGGAAAATGCTACTATAAGAAACATAGAAGAACTATTCCTCAACATTATCCCCAGTTATTCATAGGAAATTATATTAACTGGTCATAGAAAAGCAAAAACTCGTGAAATCCAAGCATCTAAAAACCTTTAAAGCACAAGTCACGATATGTAATAAGACATAAACCCTGTGAAACATTGAAATCTTAAGAAGCGGTGATAGCCTAGTGGTTAAGGTGAGCGACTATGAGTTGAAAGGTTACGAGTTCGATGCCAAGTTAAGGTACAATTTTTTTGCTCTGTTTTCCTAAGTTTTTTTGTTTTGATTTTTATATATCGTGTTCTTTACATCGTTACTTCAATGAAAACTATTTTTAGGCAATTTTTAGAATGTAAATAGAGGCGGTAGTAGACTTGTACCCCGTCTACGCTCCGTTAACACTCCAAGACGACGCTTCGTTTACTCTCCGGTGTTCCACATTACGCTCCCCAGTCTCTCCGTTCACCCTCCCTTGCGGCTTGGTCAACTCTTCATTCACTCTCCGATAGGAGCTTCATTGACGCCCCCTTCACGCTATATTTTCGCCAGGGCTGGGTAGCGTTTACTTGCTAAGAAATGAAGAGTCCCATCATTCAGTGGTACCTCCTTCGATAACGAAACCAATTAGACAGCCATAAAAGAATGCAAGAGGTGTGGTTTATAATGATTTTAGAAAATCGGGAATTTGAAGAAAAGTTCATGAATTGTTCGTGAAAAATATTCCTCAGTCAGATCTTCCTAATTTTAAAATAACCATATTGTACCATTTATTCTCATTGATATAAGCATTGTGTACTACCATAGGGTCAGAGGAAGCATACTTATTGAAAGGGAAAATGTGATAAATTGATACCACAAACATTTAAGGCTGCTGAAACAATATCACCGAGAACAATGGGATATTGTGTACACAGACGAGACGTGGATCAATATTGGGCAAATGGTTATCATGGCTTGGCCGGAAAAAGAAATAAAAATACCGTGTATGGATTTGTTTCCTGGCCATGAGTACAGAGCTGAAGTCTCCCACCTCCCGAGGAGGTCGTTTTGCCATTATTCGTGCAGAAACAGAAAAGGAGTTCATCAAAGGAGCATTGTGCTTGATGGCCATACTGGTCTTTATTTTAGCTCATACCTGGGGGGTTATTGCGGAACTCTGGGCGTTAAATAAGGTCTGCGTTAAATGCCGACTGTCCTAGCCTGAATATATCTACTTTAGCGATAACGGAACTCGAGGTAGAAGTGTTGAACAGTGTCTTTATCCCCATAAAGACAGTTTTGTGGCAAATACTTCATTGAAGTGTATACAACTCTCTCGGAATATGTATCGACGAATTAAATGCTTGACTTTCCTGTGTGGAACAGTGAACCAAATACATGGGACATCATATCAACAAAAAGCAAACATGAAAAAAATGAGTAACGTTTAGCCACGGTCGTCGCCAGGAATGTAAATAAATTAATCTTAATTTTAATGATGCATATTGAGTATGATTTTCAGTCATTATTTACTGAAAGAAGTTTTGAATTATCTTTATAATTACGTATTCGCTACTTTCGTGAGTTTTGCTGGTGGAAATAAAGAGTGAGAAAACAGTTCCGGGTGTATGATTCGTGCAGTCGAAATATAAAGAGAATGTTTTCGACTAATGTGCAGAAAGAAAATGAGTTCACACAATGTGCATAGGGTTTGTTTTTAAAACGGTGCAAAGTTTGTATGAGACTGACAAATTAATGTGAATTTATGTGATAATCGTGGGCGAAAACGACCGAAGAGTGTCTAAATGGTATTAGACGTGCTGCCTGCATAAGTGTCTTTTGATTGTCACCGTACATATAATAGTGGAAAGAAAATATCAAGCGTTTACGAAGTAAGCACCAGCAGTTTTTATATTTCCTGAACGTGTAATTATCGGTCCGGAGAGTTTACATATGACGATGAGGGTTTGAAAGTGACAGTGACACGTATTTTTGAAATGAGAAACTATAAACGCACATCTTTCAGGGGTGACATGAGCGGCAGGGATAATTACTCTATAGAATGTGATGAAATATCAGTTTTTGCCTCTTCGTATAACTTTCTATTGCATGAAATACGAGTAGTATCAAACATCTATACCAACTACGCAGCATACAGCTGAGCCAAAGCTCAGCTGTTGGCTGCCCCGTCAGAAATGCTCCCGGCCTCAGCAATTCAATAGCTTTGAATTTGTTCGTGGCTTTGAAACTCGGAAATATTTGGTTTGTTTTTAAAACGGTGCAAAGTGTGTATGTGACTGGTGAATTAATGTGCATTTACGTGATAATCGTGCGCAAAAACGATCGAAGAGTGTCTAAGAGTTATTAGACGTACTGCCTGCAAAAGTGTCTTTTGATTGTTTACGTACAGAAAATTGTGAAAAGAGCATTTCAAGCGTTTAGGAAGTAAGCATCAACAGTTTTTATATTTCTTGAACGTGAAATTAACTCCCCAGAGAGTCTACAATTGAGGAATGTGGGTTTGAAAAAGTGACAGTGACGCGTATTTGAAATGAGAAACTATAAACGCACATTTTTCCGGGGTGACATGAGCGACAGGGATAATTACACTATAGAATACGATGACATTTCTGCATTTGCCTCTTCGTATAACCTTCTATTGCATGAAATACGAGTAGTATCAACCAAATCGACACTAACTTGTTAGCCAAAGCTCAGCCGTATGCTGCCACGTCGGAAATGGTCTTGGTATCAGCAATTCAATAGCTTTGAAACTCGGAAATGTTTGTTAAAAAATTCGTAGCTCACCTAATTGTAAAATCGTACTTCTTTTCATGTTATTCTTCTCATAGTATTTGATTATTAACATTAATATAATTCGCGAGTCCTCAGAATTGAACCGTCATCAGATGTTCTCACAAGTCTCACCAATGAATTTGATTTGAAACTTGGAAATATTATTCAAACATTTCGCAATTTTCCTAAGTGTGAACACTTGTTTCTTTAAATGTTACTCTTCACGTAGGCTTTGATAATCATTATATACCTCGCGAGTTTGCAGAATTAACCCCTGCGCAAACACGCCATATTGGTCTTTATCTTCATTAGGACCCATCTTGAGATGGCTTTATTTTGGGTCCTTATGATTAAGACTTTTCACTCCATAATGACGGCCTTATGAGTTCCGTAATCACTCAAGTCGGTATGCTCACTGGGGGTCCTTATGATAAATACTTTCACCCCATATTACCGTTCTTATGAGTTCTGTAATAACCCCACTGGTGAGGGCTGCGGCAAAGAGAGGGGTTAATGGAAGCGGAAAGCTCGTGGTTCAATGGACTTTAGGTTGTAGTAGCTGCTACTTTACAGTTATGAGTACATTTATGAGCTGACATAATTTGGGAATAACTGATGTACAGTACTCAGTGGAAAATGAAGCCTTGCATTCTTCTAGAGCCGCCAGTTCTTAGATCAGGTATCACACATAACTCAGCTTGGTATCATTTAGTTGGCATCTGGAATGGAAGGTATAGGGAGTGTTTTTTCAAAATATAAATAAAAAAGAAATTATTTCTCAATGTATAGTTCCTATTTACATTCAAGATGAATGTGATTTTGTTCTTTTGGTCTCAATTGCTGATGTATTCCATCTTCCAGATGAGTGTAAAAGTAGAGATCGATGAAGATGAATCATTGTCAGATGGAGAGAATCATTGTCAAGATAACCTTTGCGAGGATGCATCCACCAGCATAGCAGCTTCTTATGTCATATCTGAACCACTTGAGAAGGAAGATCTGGTAATTGTATTTCAGAGCCTTTGCAATTATGTGTCTTCCGTGTTGCACTATCTAATGAATACTCTGCATTTGTTTAAAAATATAATGTGACTATGTGTGCATGTAACTAGAATTAAGTAAAGATGTATTTTTATGATGTCTGGCCTCAATTAGTGGTACATTACTTCCTTCAGATTAATTCGAAAGAGAAGTTTGATGCAAGTAATACCCGGCATTTTTCCTAAAATATATCTAGCTTTTTCAAGGAGAATGGCAGGAGACATTTAAAGTTTCAGTTGGCATGCGTTTCTTCTTATAGGATGGTGCAAAAGAAGAGCTTGACACAGGTGAATCATTGTCAGAAGTAGATACTCACAGTCAAGAAAACCTTTATGAGAGTCAACCCTTGTACAGAGGAGTTTCAAATGTGGTCTGCCTACCTGTTGAAATGGGAGATAACGTAAGTTTCCATAAGCCTGTGATAGGAATCTTTCTGGTTAATCGAATTTATGAGACGTAGTTAATTTTAACTATTTGTAAATCCATTATCTAACATTGAAGAGAAAATTAATGAACCTTGTCCTTACCAGCTCTACATTTTCCAACCAATATAAGTCCTTTGCATGAAAATGAATGCGGACCATTCATGATAAAATGTTCTAAGCGAATACGAAATGCATAAGGGCAAATGCAATTTCTGAATCAGGTAATCTCTTCTTTCACGTGTTTTTTATTCTTCAATTACACCTCTCACATTATGCTTCCAATCTTCTTTGTCGTACTGCTGTGATCGTCCAAGATTTTTTCCATCTATGATTCTGTTTACAATGTCTTTTTAATAAGAAGAAGGTTCATTAAACTATCTGGCATAACATTCGTCCTTTCAAGATTTCTCTAATGTACTTTAATTATCAATATGTGGTTTGTTTACTAACATCTTTCCATGTTCTGGCGATTTTCCTTTGAACTATCAATTTCTTTAAACCTTAATAGACACCAGCCTATGTAAATATAATTACTATCTCTACCATGCTAACTCATAATTTTTAACGTATGTCGAAATTGGCAAAAATATGCTCTAATTCCAAGTCATGTATCCAGTTGCTAGACATCTCCTGCTTTCAGATCTGAACTGTAACAAATCCCCTTCCCAACCCAACCTTGGGTGTCGATCCTGAAACAATATTTTCCTCTAAAGGATTTATAATTCACTAGAATAATAAAGCATTCCATTTCCACTGCTCATAACAAAACTAACCCTTTTTTAAGGAATTTTCACTTGGGGATCACTTTGGGATTTCCACTTACAAGGAAACATCGCGTGAATGATATTAGGGATCCAAATGACGCAATTATTTTCTGAAACTATAGAGAAAATGCGGGAAAAGTGTCACGGCTTTCTTCCATTTGGACCCGAGTTCGAGAGAAAAACGCAACTAAAGAATTTCCCTCCGTATAAATCCTTTGAAATGCGAGTGTTAGTCAACAGAAGCCGTGGCTAATCGGTAAGAGGCGTTGGACCAATAATCTCCGGACTGGGGCGCGGGTACAAATCCCAGTACGGTCAATTTTTTTTCTTTCGAATATTTTACAGAGTGACTGTACATTACCCATTCCCATACATTTATGGCAGTAACATAAATATTTTTTTTTAAATTTTCAGCCTATTTTCTGGATTTTCAATCCTTGGGAGCCCCCGTGGGAGACTTCCGGAGCTAATTTCTGGATTCTTGTTTGGCCGAAAAGAGGTTTCTCATGCCGAGATGCCTAAAATGTGTAGATTTTGAAAATAATGGCATATTTCCGTGAATAGGATGGGCTTCGAATGGTCGTGGCTCTTTCTCAAGGCGGTAAACAATGAAAGAATTATTACTATTTAATGTACAGCGATGAATGCTCTTCAAATTTCCCAGGAACTGCGTTCGTGGCAAAAAAGATACTAAAATGCAGCAGGCATTTATTGTTGTCTGTAAGGCAACCCCTTTATCGTCCGAAAAGCGCTTCCTCCTACCTTGAAATTGTTTCCATCTTTCCACAGGGTTTTCCCTGCATTTCCTCCTCTTCCCAACCCACCCACTGTCTTTCCAACAAGTTTTTTCTTCTTTCCGACAAAATTTCCACCCCTTCCTCTTGTCCCTTTCATCACATGCCTTCTTACACACTAATGAAATCCGCCGCAAAAAAACCCCAACCCTTCCTTCACCGCTGAACCTCGCTAATCCCTCAATGGGACACCAATACCCAACCGGGTAAGAACCGGAGCGAACGCTTGACAGAGAGGTCTTTGAGAATGCCTTGAACAAACCATTGAAATGTAGGGTCTTTGGTCTTGGCAACCCCTAAAGAGAGAGAGGGAAACTAGTTTGGGTTAAGAAGATCATAAAGATGCGTAGGAGCTGAGGGAGCAGATATGAAGAGCGGCTCAAGCGTAGAAGGACACATTTCCAGGTGTTGCACGTGTTCATGTGTTTCTCCCGCAGTAAAAGAATTAAGGCTCGCTTTAAAATCCGAGAAAATATGAGAAAATATAAATAAATGGTTTGTGGTTTGTAGAACGGATATGCCTCCGAGAAGATGCAAGTGTTCTGGTGACAGAAAACAAATTAGCTTGGTGCAGAAATATTCTTTGCTTTATATGTTTTTACGATGAATATCATCCAAAAGTAAGCAATTCCACGCCATGAATAAAAAGTTGAATTCCCTCAATTGAAATAAACATGAGGTGGAAAAAGAAATAGTGTTATCATTGCGTGATATTTTTTGAGCTGAAATCTTATATCTTTCTCTCCCCCACGATACAGGCTTCTCTTCAAATATGTTGCTCCGCAAAAAGGTCATAGCAAATATTTTTTACATAACCTCGGAAACAGTTACCATCTC